>BTPG01000003.1:62103831-62208831 GCA_036245525.1 Semisulcospira habei | reverse complement strand
AAGACGTGCTCTACGTAAGAGACGCTGCTGGTACAGTGAGTCCAGGCTAGGAAGATCTCTGCCTATGATTTTTGAAGCGGTCTTGACCACCCTACTCAGTCTGATTTTCTCTTTGGCCGTGATGGAACCATACCAAACCGTGATCGAAAAGGTGAGCACGCTCTCAATCACAGCTCGGTAGAATTGCATCAACATGTGGGCACCGAGACCGAAACTTTTCAGACGTCGCAGGAAGAACAAGCGCTGCTGTGCTTTTTGGACGATAAGGCGAGTGTTTTCCTCCCACTTCAGGTCACATGACAGGGTAGTGCCAAGAAACTTAAAGTTCTGGACTGTTTCAATGATTTCACTATTGATCACAAGAGGGGGAGGGGGAGGGGACTGTTTCTTTCTAAAGTCCACAATCATTTCTTTTGTTTTGCCAGAGTTCAGTTCAAGGTTGTTGTTATTACACCAACTAATTAGAGTCTCAACCTGACCACGGTAAGCGGATTCGTCTGAGTTTGTAATGCACCCTTCCACTAGTAGTGACGTCAATGAGTAGCACAGGTAGGAAGTACTAGTGAAGCGATAGACAAAGGAGAGAGAAGACAGAGCATAGAGTCAAAATAGCAAGGGAGCACAAAATAAGAATGGATACAAATGTAACTAACATGAATTTAACAAAGCGATGCTGATACCTCAAGATTGTCAACCTCGAATAATTATATTCTCCTTAAATCAGAATTGGATTCAAGTTCAGACGCAAGTAATACCGGCGCTAAAAACTGCGGTGATCCCAACAATCACACTGTAATGACTTAAAATTCAAATCTAAACGCACACTCGATCATGGCGGTGACGCTATCGCCACGCCACGACCGGTCATGGTACTATTTCTAACGAAAGGCTCTTCAAAGACTAGGTAAACTACACAAACTCTCGATCGTCAGTTCCCACACGACAGTAATAATGATCGAGCCAAAACTACATTCTCCAACTTCGAGCACTGGCGTTACAAATGTGAACAAAAGAGAAACCACCCCAAAGTTACAATGTGGATCGCAACATATTGTCAAAAGCGGAAACACATTACCCCAAAAATGGCTTCCTAAAATGCGAGGTCTGACAATAATGAAGAATCAAACATCAAGAAAATCATCACTAGCAAAAACACACAATGAATATGTACACAAAATAATCACTACTTACAGGGCACTCGACCCTCAGTCCAGTTTCCAGAAGCACAATCAAATACTCGACGTGAAGCCGGCACGCTACTAGCTAAACGCACTGATACTGAATGGTACGCAAATAGTCGTCTGCAACAAGTCGGCCGGATGCTCGGCTTTAAATAGGCATAGAGCGGGCCGCGGAGAGAGCAACTCTCTCGCTGAGCCGAAACGACTCTGCTGGACAAAGGAACAAGCGAAAACTGTGCGAGTTGGCAACTGAATAAACTTAAATACCTAGCGAACTATACATTCAATACTAATAAATCTTAGCATTTCCGAAATTGAATTTAAAAGGTTTTTCAGTGAACTAAATTTTATTAGGAAAAGCTTAACACTAAACTGAATTTAATATGATTTTTTAATGCCTGTCACACAAGCAAACTTAAACGCGAAAAAGCATGAAAAAACGTAAATCTAACTAAGACTGGTTACACATCGTACAAAACCAAATAAATATTCTAAAAGCAGGAACTGTGCTGAATCTAATGACTATCGAAACAGCTTTCTACGTTTAATAGAACGGAAGCTATGAGGCTTCAAAAATAAACAAAAGACACAAGTTACAAAACCATTACTACAACAGAAGACTCGCCGCGCCACACTAGTGGTGCCGTCACGGCTAGCGGCTGAACGGGGGAACCTCAGACGTGGACAAAAAAAATAACTACATGGGGACAGAGGCTTATGGCGCTCTGCTGCACCAGTATCAAAGACAATGAAGCGAATATGCTTACTGATACACAGGCAAAAGTGGAACAACCTTAATACCGTTCACAGGCCACTGGGCCTTTTTGCCAGAGGCACAACCGTCGAGCTCAGTTCAGCTCTACGCTATTCTCTCCGCGATATGGTCTTCTGTAACACAAGGCTACTTTCAGACAATACAATATTTTGAGTAACACAATGTCAACTATATAATGGAACCAACATCCTCAATACAACATAACTGAAAAAGTCACTAGACCTTCTCTACGGAAGCACAACTGTCGAGCTCAGCTCAGCTCTACCCTCTTGCTTTCATGACAAGGTCTTCCGTAACACAAGGCTACTTTTAAACAATACAATATTTCAGAATATCACTGACACTGCCACAAAGCTCTCCTCGCAACACTGTCACTATGAGGAGATGAAATTAGCATCACGTCCTTTACCAGTTTACAAATAAACAACATATGTTAGACCCGACCTGGCTAAACATGGGGCGTGCAGTGATGCTCTCGACAGCGCCCAGGTATGGCGTCGTAGACCCACAAGTGGAATAACACAGCCAGCCTCCACTCCCCCAACGAAGGCTTTCCGCACAGCACAGCGGCGGACTTAGCTGGTTAATTCTGTACAACTGGACGTTTAAACCGTTGGATTTGGAACTGGCTTTGAAACTGGGTTTGGAACTGGATTTTGATACACTACAACACAGGTGCAAAATATGCATATGAATAACAAAAAGGCAATCACATCACCCTCCCAGCAACTTTTACTGCCGTCTTTTACGTCCCTTCACCTCTCCCCCAGAACAACAATAATTTCAAACTCAAGGAAATAAATATTTACATGTCACCATAAGAGAGAGTAAATATGAGAGGCCCACCCCACCCCACAAAAAGTTACTTCAGCTAACTATTCATATAGACTAACCAACTCCAATCATTGCAATTACCTCTTTGATTGTCTGAGTACATTAGGTTTATTTCAAAAATAATTGAAGCAATGTTTTTTGGGTCGGCTGTCAACCGGGGATTATTACAGCATATCCCACACCCCCAACAATGAGATAACATTTCTCGAGAACTTGCTAGGTACACATGACACTCGACTGTTATTAAAAGCCCCCTGTGTCAGTGCCTATTCAATTTCACAATACAGTGAAATTAACACGCGCTCTAAAGCAGCCAATGTCAAGGTTGACTACTTTTAATTACCATTTATATAGATGCCTAAATAACCTCAGGCTTAGATAGGAAACCCCTTATCTGACTTCCACCATATGAGCACATAAAAACAGAGCTTGTTTTGCAAGATGCTAATATTTTCAGGAGCCCATGTCTTTTTCATTAACTCTCACAGGTCACAAAGACAGATCCTCAAGAGTGTCTGTTTTCACAAGGTTTCAGACAACTGTACTGTCTGCTTTTAGGTCAGGCTTATTATGCGAGTTATACTAACTGGACTTGTCTACTAACATTTGTCACACTCCACGACTTTTTCAAAACATTTTAGTTTAAACCTGGCCTGCCAACCTACCCACACACTCTGTTCATGTCTTGTACTAAGCCAAGACCAAAATTAAGTCAGTTTAACCTTATGTGGGTTATTTGACGTTATGTGGGTTATTCGATAATACATTCATTAGTTGATGACGGATTTGTCAACGCAAAAAAAACACCCCCCATTGAATGGACTTACCCCACTGGTCGGATCTATATAATGGGGGTGTTTAACAGATATACCTTTCCCATCCACTGAGGTATGAATATATTTATGTACTTTAAACCTTTCCTGCCCAGGGAGCTATGTTATTTAAATTTTCTAGCATACGTGTATTGTGCAGTTACCACCCCGCAACCCACAAAGCCCCACACATACATTGTGGTGTATATTCATTAGGATTAGATAGGAACCACCCAACATCTGACTTCCTACATTTATGTATGTAAAAAACAGGTTTTGTTTTGGTAAAAGGCTTAGATTCTCAGGAGCCCAGGTCTTTACAAGCTTAGATTCTCAAGACTTTTTGGAGTGAGATCCTCAAGAGCTCTTCTTTTACAGGATTTCAACCAACTGACAAGCTTTAAAAAAATATAATGGCTTACCTTTCTCTGGGTATTGTGTGGCCGGGGGGAGGGGTGGGGGGGGGGAATTGTTCGCTGGTAAAGTGAGGAGGGATAGTATGCGCAAACTATTCTCTTCACTTGTGCCGGGTTTGTTTCATGGTCTCGGCGTCCAGTTGACAGGCCACCACCACGAAGGTTTTCACAAAAAAGGTGAACAAACAACCTCCACCCCCCCCCCCTCAATGTTATAGCCCCCTCCATAGGGGTTGAGTTAGCGTGTTAATAACCCAGGGGTTACATTGTTTCCTGTGAGAGCAGGTGGGAAGGCCACAGGAGCCCTTTTATCATTTTTTGTTATATTTTTTTATTATGTAAAAGTAGAAAAAAATCTATTTATTTTTCTTTTTTTTATTCTGCCAAATTAAAATAATTTGTTTCCATTTTTTTCTTTTTTTTCTATTTTTTATTTTGCTAAATTTAATTACAACCTGGTCAGGAGAGCCCCCCTTCAACTCTGTTTTCAGACATCTATTAAGTAACACATTACAGCTAGTGGTAGGTCTTTCAATGACTGAGTGGGGTAAACTTTAAAAATTACTGACATATAACTGAGTGGAGGTAAACTTATGAAGTTACTGTTATGTAACTTTCCACAATAACGTGATTTTAATTGACAACTAACTTCAAGTTACCTATAACTTTCAAGTAACTTTGAAGTTAGTTGTCATAAGCTTTTATAAGTGACATAAATAAGAACTTATAAGAACCTAAACATAAGACCCAAGTCAAAAAGATACTCGGACAGATTTGACAAGTTACAGGAACAAAAAAAAAAAAATTTTTTTTTTCTGAGTAATATTCTGGTGGAGCCGTGGGTGTCAAATAGACAGGCATGTGTGTTGTGACATCTCTCTGTAAAGTGTATGATAGAAATAATGAACGATTACCAAAACTGATCATTACTTGCTTAAAAGACCTTGAACTTTCTCCATTGTTACTCAACATTCACGGGTTGACTACGCATCTTATTCTCAATTTCAGACTTCTGTTGTTTGTAATTGGCCAATCACCTTGACATCTCTTAAATTCTTTATCGTCAATTTGATTGTCCTATAAAGCTTTACTGATAATAAAGCTTTACTGATAATAAGTTTCATACTACTCAACTTAGCTCCCGCAAGAGTACTCAATGCTTCATGCTTCTGCAACATCTTATGAAATCTTTTGTTAAAGTTTTCCAAACCAAAGCAAGCTAGCCATGCAATACCACTGACACTTTCAAGAGCAATTCCTTTGGGGATCCCAACTCCAGTGACAATCAGAGCAAAACCACCAGTAGATAATCCACCAGCAGCAACACTGACAGCCATTTATGTGTTGTGTACACAATTGAAAACCGTATTGTACCGCCATTTTCACTTGGCATATTTTGCCTGTTCTCCTTCCAAATACTTCAATGCATCTGTAATATTTATTAAACGAAATGAGTCTGCCTTTAATCTTTCGTCATGCACAATCGGCTCAGGCAGAGCAGGTGTTTTTTGCAAATAGAAGTTTACAATTTTTCTTAATGACAATTTAAAAAAAAAATTAATCAGAGATTACATTTTGCAACTCTTTAAGAGTATACAATTTGCTAGCGTAATAAAACAAAACAAAGTCTATGTGTTCCGGGTTAATGTAACTTAAATAAAATAGAGTTGTTTTATTGATCACTGCTTTAACAGCAGGGTTACTGCTCGATACTTCTATATCTATGCCTTTTCTAATAACAATGAAGACCTTTGTTGACTCTGCTACTGAGTCATCCCATGTAAGTGTGATTCCCAAGCGTAATAAAACAAAACAAGGTCTATGTGTTCCAGGTTAATGTAACTTAAATAAACTAGAGTTGTTTTATTGATCACTACTTTAACAGCAGGGTTACTGCTCGATACTTCTATATCTATGCCTTTTATAATAACAATGAAGACCTTTGTTGACTCTGCTACTGAGTCATCCCACGTAAGTGTGATTCCCTGTGTGATATCTGCTTTTTTTGGCAGCATCCAAAGACTTCATGACAATTTCAAATACTCTTGTGGCTTCTCTAACTATGGTAAAGTTTATTGGCACAAAAACAGTAGAAGAATCTGATCTACACTTTCTATTTGTAAAAAGTTGTCTATGTTTATCATACTCTTGCACTTTTAGTTTATCTCTGCTATTGTTGTCTTCAGTAAAGCTTGGAACAAGACTCACAAGCAATGGCACAGAGTTAATAACTTTCTTAAACACTAAGGCTCCTTCATCAGTATATACGTAAGGACTAATAAATACAAACTTTATGTCCTAGTCAATTGCAGGAATAGGTGAAGTTTTAGGAACAACTTCCCAATTGTTACCCACATGCTGTAAGATGTAGAGCTGAAAATCATCCTTAGGGCCATGTACAGTAACATCACGAAGTTGTCCAAGTTTAGCTTACATTTTTTCCATGCCATCTTTCTCGTTAATTACTTTTCGCTTGTACAATCCATAGGAATCAAGTTCAAGGCCATAAATAATAATAATAATTACGGTATTTATAATGCACTTATCTTATAATAATTATAACTCTAAGCGCGCACTCACAACTCGCGCACTCATGCACACGCTTTAAAGAATGACTTGCGTACCACAAACAGTGGAATACATTACGACGGTCAGCTTGGGGTGGGGAGTGTGGTGATATAGTGCTAGAACTGTTGAAACAGGTGAGTTTTGAGGGCGGACTGGAAGGAGGAGAGAGAGTGTTTCTGACGGAGAGAGAGTGGGAGAGTGTTCCAGGTGGATGGACGGTAGACGGAGAAGGAGCGGGGGCCGAAAGTGTTAAGTTTGGTGCGAGGGATGTGGAGGCGGAGAGGGTCAGAGGCAGAGCGGAGGGAGCGGGGAGGTGTGTAGGGGTGAAGTAAGTTGGAGAGATAGGCAGGAGCGCAGTTGTTCAGGGATTTGTAGCAGAGAGACAGAATTTTGTATTGGATGCATTGGGGATGGGGAGCCAGTGAAGGAGTTTGAGCAGGGGTGTGACGTGGTCAGATTTTTTTCTTTTTGAGGAAGAGGCGGGCAGCATTGTTCTGAACGCGTTGGAGAGTGAAAATGGTGGAGTGAGGGAGGCCAGAAAGCAGAGAGTTGCAGTAGTCGATGCGAGATAAGATGAGAGAGACAGCACGTTTGGTGGCAGCTTCGGTAGTGAGGTATTTTCTGATCTGACTGATGCGGCGGAGGTGGAAATAACATGCCTGGGCCGTGGCGGAGACGAAGCTGGTCATGGAAAGAGAGGAATCGAGGATAACGCCGAGGTTCTTGGCCGAGTCAGAGAGGGAGATGGGGGTGCTATCGAGTTAAAGGTGGAGAGAGGGAGGGAGCTGGGAGAGTTTCTGGCGAGTGCCTACCAGCATGGCTTCCGTTTTGTCGTCGTTCAGTTTTAGCTTGTTTGCTGTCATCCAGTTTTTCACGTCTTCATAGCAGTCAGCCGTGCGAGTCAGTAGTGACTGAGTGTTGTCGAGTTTGTCTTTGTCTAGCAGTTGTGAGTCGTCAGCGTAGAGGTGGTGGTGTATGCGGTGAGACTGGATGATGTTGGACAGAGGAGAGGTGTAAAGTGTGAAAAGGACCGGGCCCAGGACGGACCCCTGTGGAACTCCGCAGGAGAGCGTGACTGGGTTGGAAGAGACGCCATTGATGGTGACGGACTGCTGTCTGTCGGAGATGTAGGAGAGAAACCAGGAGTGAGCAGAGTCAGTGATGCCGAAGGAGTGGTGGAGTCGGTGGAGGAGGATAGAGTGGTCGATAGTGTCAAAGGCGGCAAAGAGATCGAGTAGTGTAAGAAGAGAGATGTTGTCCGAGTCGGTGGAGAGAAGCAGATCGTTTAAGATATGTAGAAGGGCTGTTTCAGTGCTGTGATGTTTGCGATAGGCAGACTGGAATGGACTGAGGAGGTTGTTGTCTGTGAGGTGGAGGTTGAGCTGGTTGAGAACAACCTTCTCAAGAAGCTTGGACAGGAAAGAGAGATTGGAGACTGGGCGATAGTTCTTGAGTTCGTTTGGGTCGAGGTTGTGTTTTTTTAGGAGAGGACGGACGATGGCGGACTTGAAGATATCGGGGACGGAGCCGTTTTCTAGAGATGCGTTGATGATGTCGTTAATGAAGGACAGAAGTTTTGGAAGGCCGTCACGGTAGTGAGAAGCTGGGTCTAGCTCGCAGGTTTTGAAGGGCATGGACTTTATGGTCTTGAGTACTTCATCCTGAGAGACGGGTCGGAAGGACGA
Source organism: Semisulcospira habei (assembly GCA_036245525.1). Lineage (NCBI taxonomy): Eukaryota > Metazoa > Mollusca > Gastropoda > Semisulcospiridae > Semisulcospira > Semisulcospira habei. The sequence continues at coordinate 62,200,560 of BTPG01000003.1, read as the reverse complement.
GAGGGGAGTGCCGGAAAAGGTGGGGTCGGGAGGGCAAGGCGGAGAAGGCAGGGTGTCGAGTGTGTCGCGCAAAGTTTGGATTTTGTCCGAAAAATAGGTAGAAAAAGCAGACGGGAGTTCTTCTTTGCTGTTTGTGTTGGGGAGAGGAGAGTCTTTAGAAGTGCCTAGGAGTGTGTTCATGGTGGCGTAGAGGGTTTTGGAAGAAGTGGATTCCAGGATTTGGTTTTGAAGGTATTTGCGTTTAGATTCGGAGATCATTTTGCAGCCTTTGGATCTAGTTGTTTGGAAGATCTGTCTGTGAACGATGAGGTCAGATGAGCGCCAGAGGCGTTCCGCTTGTCGGCGCTTGCGCTTGGCTTCAGCTATGTCGTCAGTGAGCCAGGGGGAGGGGAGTCGGTTGGGTATGGAGCAGGTGGTGACAGGGGCATGGGTGTCTAGAAGTTTTCGAAGGGAGGAATCGAAATGGGATGCAAGATCGGGAGAGGGGGCGGGGTCCAAGAGAAGGTCGACAGCTTCGTCGAAGAAGCTCTCGCGGTCGACAGATTTTAGTTTGCGACGAGAGACGATGAGCTTGTTTTTTTTTTCGGGGGAGGTAGATTGAGGGAGACGAGAATAGCGAGGTGGTCAGAGGGAAGCACAGAGGAGGTGTCAGAGTCGAGAAAGAGTTGGTCGGAGGTGCGGGTGATGATCCAGTCGAGGGTGTGGCCGAGTCGGTGGGTGGGTTTAGTGATGTGTTGTGTAAGATTGTGGTTTGAAAGTGACGTGCAAAGGCGTTTTGTGTCAGGGTGGTCGAGTTTGTCAAAGTGGAAGTTAAAGTCGCCTAGAAGGATGTGCTTTCCGGGTCGTGTGCTGTAGTGGTCGAGGAGGAGGTCGAACTCGGTGAGGAACATGGAGTTTGTGAGTTTATTTTGAGAGCTTGGAGGGGGGCGATAGATACATGAGAAGAGAGGGACTGGCCAGGAAGTGTTGCTACGGCCTCGACAGATTCAAAGGAGGGATGGGCAAAAGGTAGAGACTGAGAGAAGGAGAGGTGAGCGGAAAGACAGTCCCAGTAGATGATGGCAATGCCACCCCCTCTGGAAGCGCGCGGGTAGGAGGCCAGGCGGTAGCCACTCGGAGTGACGCTGGCGATGATGGGTTCATCGCCAGCTGCGCGGACCCACGTTTCGGTGATCACGACAACATCTAGGTCATTGTCTAGAATGAAATCGGAAATCACGTCAGCTTTGCCATCTTTGCAGACAAACTGGGCATTGAACAGACACAGTTTTAGGTTGGAAGAGACAGCAGAGGGAGAGGGAGAAGAAACGGACGAAGAAGAGGACAGAGGAGGAGGAGGGTAGGGAGGGGGGAGAGAGGATGGAGGGAGGAAAGAGGAGTGAGGGGTGGAGGGGAGAGGAGGAACGGTCGGGGAAGGAGAACCGGGTAAGAAAGAGGATGCGAGAGGAGGGGGGGGGGAGAGGGGAGAGAGGGAGGAAGGGGAGTAGGAAAAGATGAGGAAGAGAGAGGGGGAGGGTGAAGGGGAGGAAAAAGGGGGAGGAGGGGACGAAGAGGAGAAAGCAGGCGAAGGAGGAGGGCCGGGGTGAGGGGAGAAAGAGGGGTAAGGGTGGGGGAGGGGGCAGCCGAGGAGGGCAGGGAGCAGTGAAAGAGGAAGAGAGGAGAAGAAATGGGAGAACAAGGAAGAAGGGGGAGAAGGCGGGGAGGCGGAAGGGGTGGAAGGGCATTGGAAGAGATGAAGAAGTGTGTGGTCGTGTGTGTGGTGGTGCGTCCTGCCTTCTGCTAATTCCGCCCCTGCGGCCTCTCTTACGCAATCGGATGCCGCGTAAGGCGTCTGAAACACTGTCGGCGGCACCGGATGCGCAGTGGGTGGCGTGGCGACGTAGAGATAGCAGTTGTTGGCGTGTGTATCTGATGAGCATGATTGTTTGTGAGGACAAGAAAGAGAAAGACGGAAAGAGGGTGCAGCAGGTTGTATGAGTAAGTGTGTGTGTGTGTGTGTGTGTGTGTGTGTGTGTGTGTGTGTGTGTGTGTGTGTGTGTGTGTGTGTGCGCCGGTGTGTGAGTCTGAGTGTGGTAGGGGAGCGACGCTGATAATACGCAAAACCTACACTGAAAGTGGCAAAAAGGATACGGGGGAAAAATAACAAGCGGCAGACAATCCCGGTCGGTCAGCGGCGAGCTCGGACAAAAGCGCCCAAAAACAAAAAGTGGAAAGGGCGAGATGTGGACCGGGAATAACAAATTTGGAGCTGCACACGTAAAACCTATAGGACGGTAGGGACACGGACAACAATCAAGCAACAGATGTGGCCGCGTAAGGCAGACAGACTCGCACAGTAAAACACTTCACACACTAGCGCGCAGCACTGACATAGAACAGGGCAACGGAAAGGCTCACGGATCAACGCGGACCCACGCTGCGGAAGAGGCAAAAATGGCGACGTAAACAAATACAAGCGACAGACTATTCAATACGATACCACTCGAACAGCATCCAGATCCAACGAAAAACAAGCATACAATCCTCATCAGCACACTCTTATACGACACTCAGCAGCTTTCAGCAAACATAAACACAGTACATCCAAAGAAAAGGCACTAAACACTGAGAGCACAAAAACGTGGTGGTCGCGCAAAACAAGATGGCGCCCTTCACCCATACACCTCTCCTACCTCTCCTTCTTTATCAAAACCCTGTACATCTGTCAAATCTTTCAACTCTATTACTGGACAAGCAGATGGTATAATTCATGGCATTGGACCAAGACCACTCATTTTTAATTTAGCAAAAATATAATTTATTTAACTTCCAACACAACACAAAAATCATGCATCAAAACTGGTTTGTCATCCTGATTAGTTACAGATAAACACAGTGATTCAAAGAAGCTAGAACCTAATAAATTTCTTAAACTGTAAATTAGGAAATCTAACAACTACACTTTCGCAATAAGGAGCTGTTCCAGTCGACACACATATTAACAAAGCTGAAGGCTTTCCATGGTGTACATTTTCAGATGAGTTCAGTTCTTTGAAATGAAAATTTAGCACTGTGTCTACTGTCAAATGAACAGGATATCTTCCCGTTATTTTTTGTTTTTTTGGTGACAATAGACCTTCATCTGTTATTTCCAATCTTCATCTGGATAACCTCACAAGTATAGTTGTTAATGAATACTGACTACCTTTCAGAAATTCAAACGTAACAAGTAAGTTAGCTGGATTTAAAGTTGCTTTATTTTAAATTCATTTTGAAGCCATTCAGCTAAAGTATAAAAGTCATAATACCCAGATCATAAAAAGAATTGCCCCTCCCTAAACCATCAAAAGATCCACATACATAATAATTTGTATCATCCGTTACATTAAATCACTTTACAGTGTAGAACATTTCATGGATAGCTGCAGCTTTACTACCATCATAATTACCAATAGTTAACATTACTGGTTTGCTTGTATCAAAATCTGTTAAGGTTATAAACATTTTTATTATCGCATAAAAAAGGAATGGAATTTAAATCATCATCAATTGTTACTACAAATGTCTTTCAATTTAACGTGGATGCCAAGTACAATGTTGCACCTACTTATGACCAGAAAATAATTCAACTAAATCAGCTTGATATAGATGTGTCCGAAGAAGATTTATTTCAAGTAAAAGTTCCAAATCCTTATGATCACTACCTAAACCCGCCAATTACAGATGATGCAACTGCCAAAAAGTGGTCATCAAGCCCAAAACAGATGTTTTAACACCAGCTTAACTTTCCTATACTATGCTTAACTATGGGCTGTGGCGTCTCTTTTACAAACCATTTGAACCACTCAAACAAACTGATTAGGTCTATCGTTTTCACATGTATTACCAGCTTATAAGAACACTGTCGGAACTGTATGCCCCACTGCCCACTGAATCCAGTTTAAATCAATTTAAGAACCCCACGGATATGAAAGCATTTGAACGCATCTGTAATGAATTTAACACCAGCACAAAGAATGACTTTGCACAAAAACTTATGATCACCACGGTATGGGTACATTGTATTATGCTATGAGTCACAGACAATACTCTGAAGATTACTAGCCTCCATACTCTTCATTCTCATCAAAATCTGAAGTCTGCTTAGGTTCAATAGGACAGAATAGTCTAATGCCTGGACCACATTTATCTTAGACAGAAGGCTGGGTTTACACAAGCGGGAATCGAATGCATTAATGAATCTATCAGAACATATGTGTGGTGTATACTAAAAGTAAAAGCTCAAACAAAATCAAACATCATAAACGGGAATGGCAAATTTGAAACACAAAAACAGTTTCTTGCAAACCTAGATGACTCAATTTATTTGATAGTAGATTTCCCATTAAGCATACAATGCTATCAAGACGTTCTCAGATATGTCAGATCAAAAGTTGACTTTGTAGTTTGCATTGGGTTATACATGTTGCCATCTGATCTTCAACTTCAAATGGGGACAATAACAAATTATAATAATGAAATAATTGTTGCAGGGTGTGATGAAAAATTAGGACTCAATCAATCTGTAAACTTGAGCCCAACAACCACACATTTACAGCCACTAAAACCATTAATAGCACCAGTAACATTAGTCACACCAGTCATGCCATCACCCGTACAGACAGCAACAGCACCGACCCCGGCGCTGGCACCGGCACCAGCACTGGCACCTGTACAGCCAATAACACCAGCTCTGACCCTGGAGCAAGTTTCAGTTAACACACATGAGTCAGATACAACTGCTTTGGTAATAGGCCGTACTGGATTAGGGATATTACTTCTTTACCTGTTTCATTAAATAACCCACTATTAACTCTTTAAAGCCTGAGTAAATAAGAAGTCTATATACCCTTCAGCCCTGACTTTATTTGAGAAATTTCTGTTGGAAATGGGTGTACACTGTAAAATATTTGTAAATAAGACTTTACAACAGATATCCCCATATAGGTATATATGTACAGATTTGCCATTTGATGGACTACCGTTTTATGGATTTGACCACACTGTGTCACATGTGTCATAATGCCTGGTGACAAAAATATTGACAGGTGACAATAAACTTGAAACAAAATGTCTTTCGTGCATGACAGGTCGCTAGTACTTAACATGCATCATTAAATAGGGCGTCTGTTACTGTGACACGTATGTGTCCATGCATTTTCAGCATGCCGATACAACGCAAGGCCTCTACCTTGTCACCTGATGTCAATGTTTACACCTGCCACTGATAAGGTATATCTACGGTCTAGGCAACATGTAATAAGCGGCGTCGAATGATGATCAGTGTGTCTGTGTTGTGTCTCATAAACGATCAGATGGAAGTACCAGTGTTTTAAAGACTATACACGTACTACACATGTGACCAATGTGTGTCGCTGGTGTCCACAGAGTTACCTACAGGTGCACCAAGGTGTGGCATAAAAAAACGGAATATCAATTAGAACTTCTGAATTCAGCATCAGAATCAAGCTGTAAGTAATTGCGGTTGTCTTTGCCTCAAACGGCAAGCGCTCCAGCTGACACTGCCAACACGTGGTTATGCTGCCACGTGATAGGTAGACACACATGTCCCAATACACCTAAGCTATCTGTTGTTGAAAACATGTCTCCAAACACAAAATTGTATCACTCCGAATATCTACACATCCACTCGCCATTCCGACCTTAATTCCCACGCTAGCGCAGCAAAACTGACAGCATACCACAGATGAACGTACGTGACCCTGTCAGTGTAAACAGGTTGTGTCAGTATGAAGGGCGAGGTCACCACATGTGCAGTGAGGCTTGCGCGTCACCGGGCGTGCGATACAAAACACCTCACACATCTGTAGCGGTTTGCCGGGCTTAAGGGTATACGAGGCCACAAACCGCTGTGCGGTTTGGTGGGTTCAAAGGGTTAATCCTAATCTGTTATCAAAATGACCCACACATGCTCTGCCATAAACCCTACTACCTTTGCTGCTGTACTGATCAGCCAACTGACAACACTCCCTATTATACCATGCAGAGCATCCATTGCTTTCACGGCCAACTTTTTAAGCAAGTCTGAAATGTGAGATAATTGTTCTTTACCCACGTCTGTAGATCTTGTATTTGGGTCTGACAGAGCCGGTGGGTCTGGTGGAGCTGGACCACCACCCCCACCCGTTACAGCTAATACAACAGTACTGATAATAAATCCAAGAGCAGTAATTAAACTTGCAATAGTGATACCCTGCTCTCTGAAAAGTGTTTTCAATCTCTCAGCCAAAGTTGTGTCTCCATGAAGTATTTTCTGAATGGTTTCTCTAATCCTGTTGACCTGTGTTTTCAGTTTTTCTTTTCCAATACTAATTGCTTCTAGCCGTCCTGATCTTTCTATCTGCAAATCATTTAACCAGTGTTGTATTCTTTCTTTTATTTCAGTGTCATAATTCTCCTTGTCTGCTTTATCTATTTTTTTCCCCATTTCTATGTGATTATCAAGCTCACCTAGTTTGGCTACATTATTTACCAGCTCACCTCTGATTGTTTGTGGTGATTTATCCAAGCCCATTACATCTCGCATTGACAAAGGAGAGTCTTCTATTGTTTTCATAGCCCCATTTATTTGTACTTTTGTAAATGAGGTTTCTTGTATTACTTTGTTTGCTATTTCTGGCAGGTTTTTTACCTCAGTCATTTCAATTTCTTGTCCCGTTTGGCAACCTTGTTTTCACGTCATGAAGCGCAGTAACAATTCGAGATGACAAGTTTTTATCTCAAATACCAAGTTGATGCAACACCGCCAACACCACTTTCACCTTTGGTTGTACTTTAAGCTTTAAACTTACCAGGGACTCTTTTGTCAGTCAATTGTACTTTTCCTTTGTCAACAGTATTTTAATATAAATGTCCCTTGCCATCAAGTTCAAATTGATTAGGATCCATGTTGTCTAGGTGGTCACCAACATGATCATAAAATGAGTTTACTTTGCTTTCTAAATGTCTGTGGTGTAAACTAAAAGTATTTCTCATACCAGTCATATCTGTAGTATTATTATCATAGTAATGCATGACATCCATTTCAAAATCATCATGTTCAAATCCACCCACTGCCATTGTTTTTATCAATTATTTCTTTTGATTTTTGCATAATAAAATGACATCGCCCGATGGATCGAAGTTAGACCCATACAGAAAACAATGTGAACCTCTCGATGTTAAGGGCATTAGGCAATCAATTGTTATTACAAACAATCCTAGCACCATAGATGAAAACCAAACTCTTACTGTCAATTTTCCGAACCTAGGGCCCAGTGACGTTATTGTTCCTGGCACTGCACGCCTTGCTTTTAATATCAAAGTTTTATCAAAAACTGATGACAACAGAACACTAGTTGGCAACCTAGGCAGAGCAATAATTAGATTTATTAAAGTTAAACTAGAAGGTCAGGAAGTGTTTAGTCTTGATGATGCTGATGTGTTCTACTGCTACAGAGATCTTTGGCTCACTCGAGAAAAAAGAGAAGACCGTATTTATCAAGGCATACAGGCTGATAATGTTGCCAAACTCAGAATCAATGCATGAGACAAACCAACAGCATCAGGCAAGGACGTTATTATGGCAGAAACATACGGCAGTAGATTTTCATTCCACTTGAATTTGAAATCCTAACAGCACATTTGACTTACTATCAAGGAGCACTGAGTGTCCGATTGAGTTTTGAACTAACCTTCAATGACTACTCCAAAGTTATAACATCATCGGATCTAAATGCAACTTAAACAATCTCTAACATTTCCCTATAGTATGAAATTTTCATACATGCTTATTTAGCTACTCTCATTCAAAATCAGTACCAATCAAAACTGCCGATTTATTATGACTTTGTAATACGTCACAGTTTAATGTATAAAGACAAAAGCGATCCAATGTGGAACATTAACTAGAATACGCCTGCTAGGTCAATAAAAGGCATTCTTATGTTGTTTGTTGAACCAGGAAGTCCATACAAAAGGGATTCAGAAAAGTTTTACAAGGAGAGAGTGTCAAGGTCATTCGCCTCGCAGGCTGAGTGTTCCTGGGCTCTGACTATGTGTGTGATTTTTTTATGGATGGAATGACTGTACGTTTGTGATTCTTGGCAAGCTGTGTCAGGATGTGGTTTACTTTCTTCAGAGATACAAGATAGTACTTTACTTGGACCAATTTTTTTTGTCTTCATCTTTTCACGTTTTTTGATAACAAAACACTCGTGTGACGTCACCTTTTATTTTTCCCGGATTCTAACTATTGCCTCTGACAAAACCTAATCACACATTGTTAAAAAAAAAATGATGACCATTACCAGTCGAGAATAGTACATTTCTGAGACCCATTGTCTTAAGTTGACCTTAATTAATTACTAATTACGGTCATTAAGGTCCACACGGCCGTTTCTCTCAAATCAAACCAAAATCTTTATAGTGCTCTGTAATAGACTAATGAATTTTTACACACTCCCCTGTCAGAGTCGATTTCTGAGAAACACGATTTTCTCAAGTAAAACTTTATACGTTACTAGCAAGTTACAACTAACTATTAAGAACCTGCAGAGGTAACCTTTAAGTTACTTATCATAAGAACTTATTAATTACTTATCATAAGAACTTATTAATTACTTACTGTAAGTTCTTATAAGTTCTTACAACAACTTGACTTAAGTCACAACTTACTTGGTCAGATTTGTCAAGACACAAGGACAATAAAAAAACTTTATTTTCTCAGTAATACTCTGGCGGTGGTGCAGATGGTGTTAAATAATCAGGCACAAGTGTTGTAAGTGGCATGGCATTTTTCTGTGAAGTGTATGACATTAATAAACGATTACCAAATCTGATTTTTATTTGTTTAAAAGATTGTGTAGTTTTTCTGTGGTTTCCTGTACCCCTGTCCTTTTTCCCTCTGCTAAAAAACTGGCCTTAAGTTCTTCAACATTCACAGGAGATTGACTACGCATTTTATTCTGTATTTCAGACTTCTGTTTTTTGTAATTATTCAAATCATCCTGGACTCGCTTAAATTCTTCATCATCAATAAAATTATCATTTAACGCTTTACTGATAATAAGTTTCATACTGCTCAGCTTTGCACCAGCAAGCGTACTCATTGCTTCATGTTTCTGTAATTTCGTGTGAAACCTCTTGTTCAAGGCTTCCAAACCAAAGCAAGCCAGGCATGTAGCAACGCTAACACCCTCAATTGCTATTCCAGCCAAACTTCCAATTCCTGTGGCAAACAAAACTATACCCCCCTACAGAACATGAAGCTGAAACTGCACCAATAGCCATAGAAGTGTTTTGAACAGAATTAAATACTGACTTATACCTCCTTTTGCACCGTGAATATTTCGCTTCTTCACTTTCCAAATATTTCAAAGCTTCTGTAATATTATTTAATCTGAATGCATCTGCCTGTAATGTTTTATCTGAAGCAATTGGCACAGCTGTCACCTGTGGATCAGGCGCAAGTGTTGTTTTAGTCGTCACATTTGTTTCAGTCGGCTCAAGCGTCGGTAGTTGCGGATAGAAGTTTACCATTTTTTTTATTGACAAATATTTTTTTTATTTAATCAGCAATTACATTTTGCAACTCTTCAAAAGTATACAATTTGTTAGCATAATAAAATGCAACAAGATCAATGTGTTCAAGGTTTATGTAAGTTAGACGAACAAAAGTTGCTTTGTCGACCACCACCTTGACAGCTGGAACACTGCTCGAAACATTAATAACATCATTATTTTTTGTAATAGCAATAAAGACCTTTGATGATTCTGTTACTGTGTCATTCCATGTAAGTTTAATTCCTTGTGCAATTTGAGCCTCTTTAGCAGTAGTTACTGATCTCATGATAATTTCAAATACTATTGTCGCTTCTCTTGCGATGGGAAAGTTTATTGGTGCAAACATGACCTTCGCATCAGACCTACCCTTCCTGTGTGTAAGAAGATATCTCCGTCTCTCATAATTTTCAACTTTCAGTTTTTCTCTGCTATTGTCATCTGAAGCAAAACTTGGAACAAGGCTTACAATAAGCGGCCCAGAATTAACAACTTTCCTAAACACTAAGGCGCCTTCATCATCAGTGTATACATAAGGACTAATAAATTCCAACTTTATGTCCCAGTCAATTGTGGGTGGTGGAATAGGCACAGGTGAAACCACCCACTTACTACCTACATGTATTAAGTTGTAGGGCACATTATTTACAGGTGGAGTAGGTACAGTAACATCACGAAGCTGACCAAGTTTAGGAATCTGTCTTTCACCATCTTTCATGTCGACAATTACTTTCCTCTTGTACATACCAGTTGAATCAAGTTCAAAACCATATATTTCTCCAATTTCCCCTTCCTTCTCAAAATCATGTACGTCTGCCAAATCTTTCAATTCTGTTACTGGACATGCAACTGGTATGATTCTCGGCTTTGGACCACCACTCATTTTTTATAAACAAAAATAAAATTATTTAACTTCTAACACTACACTAAAATCATGCATAAGAACTGGTTTGTCATCCTGATTAGTTACAGATATACTCAGTGACTGAAAGAAACTAGAACCTAATTTCTTAAAGTGCAAATTAGGAAATCTAACAACTACACTTTCACAATACGGAGCAGTTCCAGTAGGTAAGCATCTCAACAAAGTTGAAGGCTTTCCATTGTGAACATTCTCAGATGTGTTTAGTTCTTTCAAATAAACATTTAGCACTGTGTGTACTGACAAATTGACAGGACGTTTTCCAGTTATTTTAAGTTTTTTTGTCTTCATTGTTATAATACCAAACATAGCTTCATCTAAATCATCTGTTCTATACCAATCTTCGTCAATATAAAATCCAAGTAAATATGCAAATCTATCTGAAATTTTTAACCAATCTTGTTTCAGAAATTCTAATGTAACAAGTAGGTTAGCTGGATTTAAAGTTGCTTTAATTTTAAATTTACTTTTAAACCATTCAGCTATAGTACAAAAGTCATAATACCCAGGTGGTATAGCTTCAGTCTTACCATCAAAAATTACTTTATTATATATATCATCTTCTACATTAAACCACTTTACTGTGTAGAACATTTCATGGATAGCTACAGACTTACTACCATCACGATTATCAATCCCATTAGTTAACCACACTGGTTTGCTTGTGTCAAGATTTGTTAAGGTAATAAACATTTTTATTATCTCGTATAAAAAAGGATGGAATTTAAATCACCAACCATTACCACTACAAACGCATTTCAATTTAATGTGGATGCCAAATACAATGTCACACCTACTTATGAACATAAAATAATTCAACTAAATCAACTCGACATAGCTGTGTCTGAACAAGATCTATTCCAAGCCAAAGTACCAAATCCATTTGATCATTACCTAAACCCTCCAATAACAGATGACTCTACTGCAAGAAAGTGGTCCTCAAGTCCACTACAGATGTTTCAAAATCAACTTAACTTTGCCATACTGTGTTCAACTACAGGCTGTGGTGTTTCATTTACAGACCACTTGAATCACTCAAACAAACTGATTAGGTCTGTCTATCGTTTTCATGTTTATTACCAGCTTAGAAGAATACTGTCAGAACTCCATACACCACTGCCCACTGAATCCAGTTTCAACAGGTATAACAACCCCATGGATATGAAAGCGTTTGAATGCATTTGTAATGAATTTAACATAATCACTAAGTATGACTTCACACAAAAACTTGATGATCACAATGGTATGGGTACATTGTATTACGCTATGAGTCACAGACAATACCCTCAAGATTATTACCCTGGTTACACTTCATTCTCATCAAAATCACAAGTCTGGTTAGGATCAATAGAGCAGAAGCAGACTAATGCGTGGACCACATTTATTTTAGATAAATCTGACGGGTTTACTCAAGCGGGAGTTGAGCGCGTAAATGAGTCAATCAGAACATATGTCTGGTGTTTACTAGGAGCACAATCACTAACAAAATCAAACATTTTGAATGGAAGTGGTAAATTTGAAGCACAAAAACAATTTCTTGCAAATCTTGAAGATTCAATTAACTCAACAGTCGATCTCCCATCAAGCATACAGCGTTACCAAGACGTTTTAAGATATGCCAGATCAAAAGTTGACTTTGTAGTTGGCATCGGGTTATACATGTTACCATCTGACCTTCAACTCCAAATGGGCACAATAACAAATTATAATAATGAAATCATTGTTGCAGGTGTTGGTCAAAAACTCGGTCTCAATCAATCTGTAAACTTGGGGGCCACAACCACACACGTACAGCCGTTAAAATCATTACAGACGGTAACACCCCCGGCCCCAGCCCCGGCCCCGGCCCCAACACCGGCACTCATACAAGCGGTAACCCCTACACCAACCCCTGACACACATGAGTCAGAAAGAACTGCATTGGTAATAGGTCTAACAGGATTAGGGGTTTTACTTCTTTATCTGTTTCATTAAATAACCCTCCTACTGTACCCAAAAAGACCCACACATGTTCTGCCATAAACCCAACTACCTTTGCTGTAGTAGTAATCAGCCAACTGACAACAGTGCCAATTATGCCAGGCAAAGCGTCCACTGCTTTCAGAGCCAATTTTTTAAGCAAGTCTGATATGTGAGACAGTTGTTTCTTTACCCATGACTGTAAATCTTTTGGGTCTGTTGGTGGCGGGGGACCCGGGGTTGGTGGTGCCGGGGCTGGCGGTGTTGAACCACCGGGTCCACCAGCACCGGAGACAGCTAACACTACAGTACTAATAATAAATCCAAGAGCTGTAATTAAACTAGCAATTGTGATACCCTGTTCTCTGAAAAGTGTTTTTAGTCTCTCAGCCAGAGTAGTGTCTTCGTGAAGTATTTTCTGAATAGTTTCTCTAATTCTGTTGACCTGTGATTTTAGTTTTTGTCTTCCAATACTAATCACTTCTAACCGTCCTGATCTTTCTATCTGCAAATCATTTAATCTGTGCTGTATTCTTTCTTTTATTTCTGTGTCAAGATTTCCATTGTCTGCTGTAGCCAGTTTCTCTTTTTCATGTTCTATGTGTTTATCAAGCTCACCTAGTTTGGCAACATTGTTTACCATCTCACCTCTTATCGTCTGCAATGATTTATCCAAGCCGATAATCTCTCTCATTGACAAAGGTGGGTCGGCTATTGTTTTCATAGCGTCATTTATTTGTCCTTCAGTAAATGAGGTTTCTTGTATCACTGTGTTTGCTATTTCTGGTAGGCTTGTTACTGGTGCCATTTCAATCTCTTGCCCTGTTGGCAACTTTGTTTGCGTGTCGTGAAGAACACTAGCCAGTCTTGGCGTGACAGGAGACCCTCCAATTCCAAGATACCTTGCCAACCCAGAGTTACCACCGACTTCACCTTTAATTGTACTTAAAGCCCTAAACTTAGAAGGATTATTTTTATGTTTTAGATATATTTTCCCTCTGTCTGTATTTACAAATAAGTGCCCTTTATCGTATTCAAATTGATTAGGATCTATTACATCTGGGCGTGCTCCAACACTGTCATAAAATGAGTTTACTTTGTCTTTTAACAGTTCATGATGCATACTACTACTACTAGTTACCATTCCAGTCATATCTGTGATACTGGTATCTGAGACATTCATGTCATCCATTTCAAAATCTTCATGATTAAATCCTCCCGCTGCCATTGTTTTATTAATTTATTATTTTTTATTGTGCATAATAAAAATGACACAGTCTTACGGATCAAAGTTAGACCCATACAGAAAACTACGTGAGCCTCTGGGTGTTAAGGGCATAAGACAATCAATCGTCATCACAAACAATCCAAGTACCATAGACCAGAACCAAACACTTACAGTCAAATTTCCAAACCTAGGTCCCAGTGACGTTATTGTTCCTGACACTGCACGCCTAGCATTTAATATTGAACTATCATCAGACGCAGATGTAAACAGAACACTGGTTGACAATCTTGGCAGAGCAATTGTTAAAACTATTAAAGTAAAACTTGAAGGGCAGGAAGTGTTTAGTCTTGACGACTCAGATGTGTTCTACTGTTACAAAGATCTTTGGCTCACAAGAGAAGAACGAGAAGATCGTATTTATCAAGGCATACAGCCAGATAAATATGATCTTCTCGTTCATCTCTTGTGAGCCAAAGATCTTTGTAACAGTAGAACACATCTGAGTCGTCAAGACTAAACACTTCCTGCCCTTCAAGTTTTACTTTAATAGTTTTAACAATTGCTCTGCCAAGATTGTCAACCAGTGTTCTGTTTACATCTGCGTCTGATGATAGTTCAATATTAAATGCTAGGCGTGCAGTGTCAGGAACAATAACGTCACTGGGACCTAGGTTTGGAAATTTGACTGTAAGTGTTTGGTTCTGGTCTATGGTACTTGGATTGTTTGTGATGACGATTGATTGTCTTATGCCCTTAACACCCAGAGGCTCACGTAGTTTTCTGTATGGGTCTAACTTTGATCCGTAAGACTGTGTCATTTTTATTATGCACAATAAAAAATAATAAATTAATAAAACAATGGCAGCGGGAGGATTTAATCATGAAGATTTTGAAATGGATGACATGAATGTCTCAGATACCAGTATCACAGATATGACTGGAATGGTAACTAGTAGTAGTAGTATGCATCATGAACTGTTAAAAGACAAAGTAAACTCATTTTATGACAGTGTTGGAGCACGCCCAGATGTAATAGATCCTAATCAATTTGAATATGATAAAGGGCCCTTATTTGTAAATACAGACAGAGGGAAAATATATCTAACACATAAAAATAATCCTTCTAAGTTTAGGGCTTTAAGTACAATTAAAGGTGAAGTCGGTGGTAACTCTGTGTTGGCAAGGTATCTTGGAATTGGAGGGTCTCCTGTCACGCCAAGACTGGCTAGTGTTCTTCACGACACGCAAACAAAGTTGCCAACAGGGCAAGAGATTGAAATGGCACCAGTAACAAGCCTACCAGAAATAGCAAACACAGTGATACAAGAAACCTCATTTACTGAAGGACAAATAAATGACGCTATGAAAACAATAGACGACCCACCTTTGTCAATGAGAGAGATTATGGGCTTGGATAAATCATTGCAGACGATAAGAGGTGAGATGGTAAACAATGTTGCCAAACTAGGTGAGCTTGATAAACACATAGAACGTGAAAAAGAGAAACTGGCTACAGCAGACAATGGAAATCTTGACACAGAAATAAAAGAAAGAATACAGCACAGATTAAATGATTTGCAGATAGAAAGATCAGGACGGTTAGAAGTGATTAGTATTGGAAGACAAAAACTAAAATCACAGGTCAACAGAATTAGAGAAACTATTCAGAAAATACTTCACGAAGACACTACTCTGGCTGAGAGACTAAAAACACTTTTCAGAGAACAGGGTATCACAATTGCTAGTTTAATTACAGCTCTTGGATTTATTATTAGTACTGTAGTGTTAGCTGTCTCCGGTGCTGGTGGACCCAGTGGTTCAACACCGCCAGCCCCGGCACCACCAACCCCGGGTCCCCCGCCACCAACAGACCCAAAAGATTTACAGTCATTGGTAAAGAAACAACTGTCTCACATATCAGACTTGCTTAAAAAATTGGCTCTGAAAGCAGTGGACGCTTTGCCTGGCATAATTGGCACTGTTGTCAGTTGGCTGATTACTACTACAGCAAAGGTAGTTGGGTTTATGGCAGAACATGTGTGGGTCTTTTTGGTTACAGTAGGAGGGTTGATGGTGGGTTATTTAATGAAACAGATAAAGAAGTAAAACCCCTAATCCTGTTAGACCTATTCCCAATGCAGTTCTTTCTGACTCATGTGTGTCAGGGGTTGGTGTAGGGGTTACCGCTTGTATGAGTGCCGGTGTTGGGGCCGGGGCCGGGGCTGGGGCCGGGGGTGTTACCGTCTGTAATGATTTTAACGGCTGTACGTGTGTGGTTGTGGCCCCCAAGTTTACAGATTGATCGAGACCGAGTTTTTGACCAACACCTGCAACAATGATTTCATTATTATAATTTGTTATTGTGCCCATTTGGAGTTGAAGGTCAGATGGTAACATGTATAACCCGATGCCAACTACAAAGTCAACTTTTGATCTGGCATATCTTAAAACGTCTTGGTAACGCTGTATGCTTGATGGGAGATCGACTGTTGAGTTAATTGAATCTTCAAGATTTGCAAGAAATTGTTTTTGTGCTTCAAATTTACCACTTCCATTCAAAATGTTTGATTTTGTTAGTGATTGTGCACCTAGTATACACCAGACATATGTTCTGATAGACTCATTGACACGCTCGACTCCTGCTTGAGTAAACCCGTCACTTTTGTCTAAAATAAATGTGGTCCACGCATTAGTCTGCTTCTGCTCTATTGATCCTAACCAGACTTGTGATTTTGATGAGAATGAAGTGTAACCAGGGTAATAATCTTGAGGGTATTGTCTGTGACTCATAGCGTAATACAATGTACCCATACCATTGTGATCATCAAGTTTTTGTGTGAAGTCATACTTAGTGCCTATGTTAAATTCATTACAAATGCGTTCAAACGCTTTCATATCCATGGGGTTGTTATACCTGTTGAAACTGGATTCAGTGGGCAGTGGTGTATGGAGTTCTGACAGTATTCTTCTAAGCTGGTGATAAACATGAAAACGATAGACAGACCTAATCAGTTTGTTTGAGTGATTCAAGTGGTCTGTAAATGAAACACCACAGCCTGTAGTTGAACACAGTATGGCAAAGTTAAGTTGATTTTGAAACATCTGTAGTGGACTTGAGGACCACTTTCTTGCAGTAGAGTCGTCTGTTATTGGAGGGTTTAGGTAATGGTCAAATGGATTTGGTACTTTGACTTGGAATAGATCTTGTTCAGACACAGCTATGTCGAGTTGATTTAGTTGAATTATTTTCTGTTTATAAGTAGGTGCGACATTGTATTTGGCATCCACATTAAATTGAAATGCGTTTGTAGTGGTAATGGTTGGTGATTTAAATTCCATCCTTTTTTATATGAGATAATAAAAATGTTTATTACCTTAACAAATCTTGACACAAGCAAACCAGTGTGGTTAACTAATGGGATTGATAATCGTGATGGTAGTAAGTCTGTAGCTATCCATGAAATGTTCTACACAGTAAAGTGGTTTAATGTAGAAGATGATATATATAATAAAGTAATTTTTGATGGTAAGACTGAAGCTATACCACCTGGGTATTATGACTTTTGTACTATAGCTGAATGGTTTCAAAGTAAATTTAAAATTAAAGCAACTTCAAATCCAGCTAACCTACTTGTTACATTAGAATTTCTGAAACAAGATTGGTTAAAAATTTCAGATAGATTTGCATATTTACTTGGATTTTATATTGACGAAGATTGGTATAGAACAGATGATTTAGATGAAGCTATGTTTGGTATTATAACAATGAAGACAAAAAAACTTAAAATAACTGGAAAACGTCCTGTCAATTTGTCAGTACACACAGTGCTAAATGTTTATTTGAAAGAACTAAACACATCTGAGAATGTTCACAATGGAAAGCCTTCAACTTTGTTGAGATGCTTACCTACTGGAACTGCTCCGTATTGTGAAAGTGTAGTTGTTAGATTTCCTAATTTGCACTTTAAGAAATTAGGTTCTAGTTTCTTTCAGTCACTGAGTATATCTGTAACTAATCAGGATGACAAACCAGTTCTTATGCATGATTTTAGTGTAGTGTTAGAAGTTAAATAATTTTATTTTTGTTTATAAAAAATGAGTGGTGGTCCAAAGCCGAGAATCATACCAGTTGCATGTCCAGTAACAGAATTGAAAGATTTGGCAGACGTACATGATTTTGAGAAGGAAGGGGAAATTGGAGAAATATATGGTTTTGAACTTGATTCAACTGGTATGTACAAGAGGAAAGTAATTGTCGACATGAAAGATGGTGAAAGACAGATTCCTAAACTTGGTCAGCTTCGTGATGTTACTGTACCTACTCCACCTGTAAATAATGTGCCCTATAACTTAATACATGTAGGTAGTAAGTGGGTGGTTTCACCTGTGCCTGTTCCACCACCCACAATTGACTGGGACATAAAGTTGGAATTTATTAGTCCTTATGTATACACTGATGATGAAGGCGCCTTAGTGTTTAGGAAAGTTGTTAATTCTGGGCCGCTTATTGTAAGCCTTGTTCCAAGTTTTGCTTCAGACGACAATAGCAGAGAAAAACTGAAAGTTGAAAATTATGAGAGACGGAGATATCTTCTTACACACAGGAAGGGTAGGTCTGATGCGAAGGTCGTGTTTGCACCAATAAACTTTCCCATCGCAAGAGAAGCGACAATAGTATTTGAAATTATCATGAGATCAGTAACTACTGCTAAAGAGGCTCAAATTGCACAAGGAATTAAACTTACATGGAATGACACAGTAACAGAATCATCAAAGGTCTTTATTGCTATTACAAAAAATAATGATGTTATTAATGTTTCGAGCAGTGTTCCAGCTGTCAAGGTGGTGGTCGACAAAGCAACTTTTGTTCGTCTAACTTACATAAACCTTGAACACATTGATCTTGTTGCATTTTATTATGCTATCAAATTGTATACTTTTGAAGAGTTGCAAAATGTAATTGCTGATTAAATATAAAAAAAAATTGTCAATAAAAAAAATGGTAATCTTCTATCCGCAACTACCGACGCTTGAGCCGACTGAAACAAATGTGACGACTAAAACAACACTTGCGCCTGATCCACAGGTGACAGCTGTGCCAATTGCTTTAGATAAAACATTACAGGCAGATGCATTCAGATTAAATAATATTACAGAAGCTTTGAAATATTTGGAAAGTGAAGAAGCGAAATATTCACGGTGCAAAAGGAGGTATAAGTCAGTATTTAATTCTGTTCAAAACACTTCTATGGCTATTGGTGCAGTTTCAGCTTCATGTTCTGTAGGGGGTATAGTTTTGTTCGCCACAGGAATTGGAAGTTTGGCTGGAATAGCAATTGAGGGTGTTAGCGTTGCTACATGCCTGGCTTGCTTTGGTTTGGAAGCCTTGAACAAGAGGTTTCACACGAAATTACAGAAACATGAAGCATTGAGTACGCTTGCTGGTGCAAAGCTGAGCAGTATGAAACTTATTATCAGTAAAGCGTTAAATGATAATTTTATTGATGATGAAGAATTTAAGCGAGTCCAGGATGATTTGAATAATTACAAAAAACAGAAGTCTGAAATACAGAATAAAATGCGTAGTCAATCTCCTGTGAATGTTGAAGAACTTAAGGCCAGTTTTTTAGCAGAGGGAAAAAGGATAGGGGTACAGGAAACCACAGAAAAACTACACAATCTTTTAAACAAATAAAAATCAGATTTGGCAATCGTTTATTAATGTCATACACTTCACAGAAAAATGCCATGCCACTTACAACACTTGTGCCTGATTATTTAACCCCATCTGCACCACCGCCAGAGTATTACTGAGAAAAAAAAGTTTTTTTATTGTCCTTGTGTCTTGACAAATCTGACCGAGTAAGTTGTGACTTAAGTCAAGTTGTTGTAAGAACTTATAAGAACTTACAGTAAGTAATTAATAAGTTCTTATGATAAGTAATTAATAAGTTCTTATGATAAGTAACTTAAAGGTTACCTCTGCAGGTTCTTAAAAGTTAGTTGTAACTTGCTAGTAACGTATACAGTTTTACTTGAGAAAATCGTGTTTCTCAGAAATCGACTCTGACAGGGGAGTGTGTAAAAAGTCATTAGTCTATTACAGAGCACTATAAAGATTTTGGTTTGATTTGAGAGAAACGGCCGTGTGGACCTTAATGACCGTAATTAGTAATTAATTAAGGTCAACTTAAGACAATGGGTCTCAGAAATGTACTATTCTCGACTGGTAATGGTCATCATTTTTTTTTTTAACAATGTGTGATTAGGTTTTGTCAGAGGCAATAGTTAGAATCCGGGAAAAATAAAAGGTGACGTCACACGAGTGTTTTGTTATCAAAAAACGTGAAAAGATGAAGACAAAAAAAATTGGTCCAAGTAAAGTACTATCTTGTATCTCTTCTTCCTGTGGGCATTTTGTGCCTCTCCTGCATTCAGATTCTGGATACTTTGGATTTTCATTTCAACAAGGCTGTCTATTTTGATCGACCAATGGCCTCCATTCCAGCCGCTGTTGGACCCGCGTGAGCGCGATAGACGTGTGCTGACATAATACAGTCGCGCTGAACTCCTGGCTGTGCCACCGGCTCGCTTGACTGCTGAGCTGACCTCTCACCTCTGTGCACTACAGATTGGTGCACGCTTACAGAGGAAGCGGACACGACGCGGCGGCACTCGTAAACAAACACACAGACGCAACAACATAAATGTACTGTCTTTCAATGTGCAGTCTGTTCGTCAGAAAGCCTCTGAAATTCATGACTTGATCCTTGACCACGACGCCGATATTGTGATATTGACTGAGACGTGGCTTTATCCCAAGGGAGATGAGGCCTGCATCGCTACTCTAACCCCGGCGGGATACGATTTCCGATCGTTTCCCCGCACTGGATCGAGAGGAAGTGGCATCGGTTTTGTCATCAGGTCAGCTCTTTCTTGCAACGTTTCTTTAAAACCACTTGAATTTACATCGATGGAGGCTGCTGAGCTTAAACTTTCAGTAAGCCTTACCTCCATTTCCCTTGTGTGTCTCTACCGGCCGCCGCCGAGTAGGCGCAATAAACTGACCGATTCCATTTTTCTTCGGGAATTTCCGGAGCTGTTGTCCCGATACGTGTATCTGTGTTGCGATTTCTCCATCCTAGGCGACTTTAACTTCTATTTTGATGACAATACTGACTGCCAGGTGAGCCGTCTGAAAACTATGCTGAGCGATCACAATCTGGCACAGCTTGTTGGCGTCCCTACACATAAGCGCGGCCACACACTCGACTGGGCCGTGGTCCGTAGTGAGGGCAGCATGTTATCGCTTAAAGCTGTGCAGGACTATCCAGGTCTTTCCGACCACAGTGTCGTAGCTTGCACTATTGCAGTTACCAGACCACGCCTCCGTAAACGACTCGTGACGTCACGAAACATTCGCAATATTTCGTCCGCTGATTTTCAGGCCGATGTAAAGGAGATGGCAGCAGCTACAGATGTGTGTCAATCACCTTCATTGGAGCCTGAGCAGCTCGTGGACGCTTATAACAACGGGCTTCGACAGGTGCTCGACCGACACGCCCCAACTGTCAGCAGGCTGGTGAGGGACCGACCATCCGCCCCGTGGTTATCCGATGACGTCAGAGAAGCTCGCCGCCGACGGAGGCGCGCGGAGCGTCATTGGAGACGGACTGGTCTGACTGTCCACAGACAGATCTACGTGAAAGTGAGGTCAGAAGTTACAGCGGTCATACAGTCTGCCAGGAGACAGTTCTACCAGGACAGGATCGACTCCAGCTCGTCGTCCAAGCAACTTTTCTCAGTCTTCAGTGAGCTGCAGGGAAAGCCCCGTACCACGCCCCTTCCGACGAATGTGCCAAGCCATGTCCTTCCACAACGTTTCTGCGACTTTTTCTCGGATAAAATTAAGCACATCCGCTCTGAACTAGACTCATGTTCATGTGATCCCCCTACTTTTGGTGTGTATAATGGCCCTTCACTGTCTCGTTTCGAGCCAGTGACCGAGCAGGAGATCCATGAACTCATTATGAAATCACCAACAAAGAGCTGTGTGCTTGATCCCTTGCCCACGTGCCTCATAAAACAGTGTATTGATGATCTCCTCCCACTGATTACCAACATAGTTAATGCCTCTCTCTCTACAGGTGCTGTGCCTACTCAGTTTAGACATGCTGTTGTGACACCACTCTTGAAAAAGCCTGGACTGGACCCAAACGACTTGAAACATTTTAGACCTGTCTCTAACCTTCCGTTTATTTCAAAGATTTTGGAGAAGGTTGTTTTGAAACAGCTACAAAGCCATTTGTCTGGAAACGGTCTTTTAGAAATGCACCAGTCGGCATACAGAAAGGATCACAGCACGGAGACTGCTGTGCTGAGCGTCCTGGATGGTCTGCTAGTGAAGGCAGACGAGAGACTTGTCTCTCTCATTGCTCTGTTGGACCTCAGCGCAACATTCGACACGCTCTATCATTCTGTTTTGCTGAAGAGGTTAGAGGTGACCTTTGGCATCCGTGGTACCGCCCTGGCCTGGTTCACTTCATACGTTAGGGATCGTTCTCAGGCTGTTATTGTTAATGGACAGCTATCTGCTTCTAGTCTTTTGTTGTGTGGAGTCCCTCAGGGCTCCGTATTAGGGCCTGTTTTGTTCACTCTATATTCACAACCTCTATCTGGTGTAATTGCCGCCCATGAGTGTGACTTTCACAAGTATGCTGACGATACTGAATTGTCAAGAAGTAGCGCGCCTAGCCACTTCAGCTCCGCTAAGATGAGCGTACAGTGTTGTATAGACGACGTCCTGTCCTGGATGACTAGCAACAAACTTAAGCTTAACACTGACAAAACCGAAGTCATGCCTGCCGGCTGTCAGTTTCGCCTTAGTCTGATTGACGGCAAGTTCGCAAACATTGGTGGCTGTAGCGTTCCCTTCCAGAAATGTGTCAAATATCTGGGTGTGAAGATTGACTCGACGCTCTCCATGCATGATCATATCAGTAACGTCTGCCGAGCGGGTTTCCTTGAGCTGCGCAGAATTTCTTCTCTCAGACCGTATCTCACAGAAAGTACGGCGTCAAGACTTGTAAATGCAGTCATTAATTCCAAGCTTGATTATTGCAATTCTGTACTGGCAGGTTTACCGGCAGATCAGATTTCACACTTGCAGATGATTCAAAACAGTGCGGCGCGTCTCATCTTGAAGAAACGAAAGAGAGACCACGTTACGCCTCTACTGAAGCAGCTGCACTGGCTGCCCGTGAAATTCCGTTGCCAGTACAAAATTGCAATTTTCGCCTATCGGCATTTTGACGGATCTCTCCCGCCGTACCTCTCTGCCAAGCTGTCCGCCTATCAGCCATCACGCACCCTCCGTTCCTCCAGGGAAAAGCTGTTAAAAATCCCGAAGCTCAACATGAAAACTGTCGGGGAGCGTTCTTTCACCTTTTTCGCCCCAAGTGTGTGGAACTCGTTGCCAACGGAAATGCGGAATCTGCCCACATTGTCACAGTTCAAGGCTCACTTAAAGACTTTTCTTTTTTGTCTGGCATTTAACACTTAGCTCATATTTAGTTAACTGTTGACTGACTGCCACCTATTCTGATCCCAGAGGAAGTGTATGTAAGGTGTGGGGAAGGGATGGGGTGGTTTAAAGTAGTGTATAATTGTGCGTGTGTGTCTGAGAGAAAAAGGGTGTGCTGTTGTGCATGCGCAGTGAGTCCAGTGTTTTCATGGAGAACAGCGCTATACAAGAACTATGTATTATTATTATTATTACAATCCATAGATTACACAATTGTCCTGCACTATTCAAGGACGACCAAATCAAGTGCTTGCATCAGGCATGTTACCTTACCAACACTATGACGAGATCACAAAGTATTTTGCGGGTGGAAGACTTAGAGAAAACCCAGAAAACATGGCATGCAAAGATTTACATCTGTATGACGTAAGAATTGGATAATACCTGACAAATAAATATGCACTTTCGCTAGACCTGCATAGTACAGATCACGACTACCTACATGGGTCAGGATGTGTTATCGAAAATGGCAGTAACAGAATTACAATTCAAATACAAAAAATAAGACTGAAACCTCTGGAGCAATAAATATATATTTGTATCTGATTTGTGATGCACAACTAAATATTGAAGAAAGCAGACTAAGTGATGCTGTGTATCAAAATTATATTGTGTTTTAAAATGAACTTGCTGACACTCGACTCACACTGTGGTTTGTTTTTTTGATGCTACAGGCTGTAGGAAAACTGAATTTGTTCTTGACCTCTTACAAACAAGATACATCCACCATTTCTAAAACATTGTGATAGTTTGTCCAACAATCAAACACAACAACGCTCATCACAACCGTTTATTAATTTGGACTGACAACAACATCTAGTTAGTCGACCCTGAGAAAAAAACTGAATGACTGTCTGCAATCTTTTTACAATCAATTTGAAGGACAGCCAACTTTGTTTATTGTTGATGACTGCTCTGCAGATCAAGACATTGTCAAGAAAAGAAACACTCTAGCAGAACTTGCCTTCAGTGGCACACACAAACATCAGTGTATGGATTCTCACTCAAAAATATGATGCTAAAATATTTTCGAGAGGAACTAAAGTTTATCTGTTTGTTTTACTGTAAGGATCTTGATAGCTTTGAAGACTGTCTCTGAGAGAACTATGTACTACCCGACAAACTTAAACGAGACGATGTGAAAAACAAACTTAAATCAACTAAGCATCTAAAGCTTATTTTAAAGACAGATCATCCTACAGGGTATGGATTAGTAAATTAATTTATACTTTTGTGTTGGTCATAAACATGACAGACGGACACACAATTGATATCACAGAAAGCTTTAGAGATGTTGAGCGCTTTTTTAAAACTTAAAAACACATGTTAAACAGCCATTTGAACCTGGCATAAAGCTCTCAACACCAACAGTGATATACATGGCATATATTGAGACTTCGGGATATTCTGATGGTCTACCATGTTGTAAGAATGAGACTGTTGATCTTAAGACACATGCCTTTAAAGTTTATGATGCTAACTGTGAGTGGTTTGAGTCAAGTAAATTTCATGATTATATTAAATTTGTTACTGTTAATAAGGTGATACTACACAAACGGTACCAGCATCGCCAGAGGCGTCAGCAATGTTGATGGTAATATTTTTTTCTATTTATTATTTTGTCTGTCAAATAAAATTAATGAACAGCATGATCAATTTAACAAACTGCTTCGGATGTATCCAACACTTTAATCAGTTAAGAACAAATTTTAGACAACCAGACATAACGCCATTATCAACAGCCCCGCCAACGATGATATATGTGTCATATCAAATGACCTTAGAAATATTTGAGGAGCTACCATTTGTAGAGTACATGCCTGTTGATCTTAAGACACATACCTTTGAAGATAATGATTAGTGGTTTGAGAGAGTGTGTGAACAAATATTAAGACAACTATGTAAACTAAATCTATTTATTGTTGGTGTTACAGTCAATAAAGTGGTATTACACAAGGTGTAATTTTTTCTATTTATTATTTTGTCGGACAACTAAAAATGATGGACAAAGCTCAAAGCCCTTCAAGCTCACAATGCTTACAAAACGTGTTTCACACAACAGACTTGCCTATATCCAATACTTACAATGTCTATGAATCAATAGAAACCTCTTTTTCTGTTATACAAGATAATCTTCTGTCAGGTAGTGTAAAGTTTCAGGTTGTTGGTGAAATAGATTTCTGCAGGGTAGATGGGGATGTGAACAAATCATTTATTTCAACCAAACAA
Source organism: Semisulcospira habei (assembly GCA_036245525.1). Lineage (NCBI taxonomy): Eukaryota > Metazoa > Mollusca > Gastropoda > Semisulcospiridae > Semisulcospira > Semisulcospira habei. The sequence goes on along the minus strand of BTPG01000003.1, from coordinate 62,175,060 downwards.
CACACAGTTAATTCAAAAGGGGAATTGGAGAAAGTGTGTAAAACAAAATGTTGCCTGACTTCATTAAAGCAATTGACAGAGCAAAAATGAGGGGATCTGGTTGGCATGAAGGTCATGTACATGAACTACAATTAAGGCAGTCAAGATATCATCCTATATTAGGAAAATCATTGCTGCCACTACCTACTGAGTTTTCAAACAAAAAGGCTGTCGTCAAAATTCAGAACAAATATGATCACTGTTGTTTCATATGATGTGTGCTTGCTAAACTTCACCCTAAAAAGGAAATACCTGAGTGTGTGTCTAAATACACCCAATTTGAAAACGAACTCAACTTCAGTGACATACAATTCCCTGTTAAGGTGGAAGATATAGACTTGTTTGAATAACTAAATCCTGGGATATCTGTAAATGTATATGTATGGGACAATGACTCTCTTAACAAGTTAGAACCAATTAGAGTATGGCCACCTGCCCCAAATAACGTCAGTCAGAAGATAAGCATGTTGACATGTTATTAATAAGCTCTGGAGATAACTTTCACTACACAATTATCAGAAATATGTCGTGGTTAATTCATAAACATTCAACAAAACGCAATGGCAAACATGAATTTTGTAAAAGATGTTTACAAAGGTTTTCCTCAATTGAAGTAGCACACAAACATGTCCAGCACTTTAGGACATCTGATGACATTCAAACATTACTGAGGTATCCAGAACCTGGTAGCCAGGTATATTTTATGAACTATGGGAATCAGCAAAAGCTTCTGTTTGTAGTGTATGCTGATAAAGAATCACTAGTTGTACCATATGAGGGTCCTGTTCCAGAATCATTACCAAAGACTGTAAAATTGAGTGACCAAGTGGTGTGTTATTTTGGATACATTCTTGTTAGGTCAGATGGTGAGCATACAGAACCTGTTATCTACAGAGGTGAAAATGCAGCTGGTGAGTTTTTAACACAAATCAGGCAACTGTACAGTAGTGTAGTAAATTGTCTCACAAAATGTCAGATGTCTATGGTGATTACACAAGAGCATGAACAAAATTTTCATACAGCAGAGATATGTTGGATTTGTGAACAACTCCTGGACGGAGATAAAGTGTGCGACTATGACCACATAACTGGGTGTTACAGAGGTGCTGCACATGGAGCATGTAACTTAAAACTAAAAATAGAAACAAAAAATATAAGTTGCCTATCTTTTTTCACAATCTCAATGGATATGATTCACACATTATCATGCAGGCTGTGGAGGAGTCTTACCAAAAAATTAGTTGTATCGCTCAGACAACTGAGAAATACTTGACTTTTATGTTAGACAATTTAGCATTTTATTATGACTCCATGCAACATTTGTCCTATGGACTTGCTAGTCTGGCAGAAGGCCTAACTGAGTTTCCAATAGCAAGTAAATATTTTGAGCCAGAGTTAATCAAGAAAGGAATCTCCCCCTATGAGAACATTTATAACTGGATCCTGTTTGAGAAAAGGAGACTGCCTCCGAAAGAGTTATTTTATTCTACACTAGATGATAAATGTATTTCCGACTCTGTGTACCAGCATGCTCTTGATGCTTGGGGCAAACTAGGGTGTGAAACGATTGGCGACTAATATGACCAGTACCTGAAAGCTGACGTTTGCTTGCTAGCAGACATATTTGAAAGTTAACGTGAAAAGGGTCTGTTGCACTATAGTCTTGACCCGGTTAGCTACATAACTAGTCCTGGCCTGACATGGGATGCAATTTTAAAATCCAGTAAGATATATATTAGACCTGTTGTCTGATCGTTCAATGGGTGAAATAGTTGAACGCGGATTGAGAGGAGGTATTAGTATAGCTGCAAACAGCTATGCCAAAGCCAACAAAAAATATCTTGATGGCTATGGTGACCTTGGCTTTGACCCTCAAGGTCAAGGTCATTCATTACGTACTTTGACTCCAATAATTTGTATGGGTTTGCGATGTGTGAATTATTGTCCATAAAACTTTCATCTGCATGATTTGTCACAGTGTGATATACTTAACAAACTGTATTATGACTCATGATGGGAATGATGCAAAAGGTTGGATCTTTGAAGTCGACCTAGATTACCCACACCACCTACATGATTACCACAATGATTATCCATTACCTGTCGATAAAATGTCTTTGATGGGAAAAAAGAAGACACTAAACTTGTGCCAAATTTAAATGACAAATTCAAATATGTTTGTCACTATCGCCTACCGCAGTTTTACATCAGGCATGGGTTAGTACTAAAGAAAGTACACAGAGGCATTGAATTTGATCAGTGTGCTTTTATGAAAGATTGCAAGAGATGGCAACACTGCATTTGACAAAGACTTCTTTAAACTTATGAACAATGCCTGTTTTGATAAGAAAGAGTTTCATCCATCATTGTACGCGGTGACACTAAAAAAAAAGATTTGTTAAACTGGACAAGCCAGTATTCATTGGAAGGACAATTCTTGAGTTATCAAAATTATTAATGCATAATTTCTACTATGATTATGTCAAACTGAAGTATTCTGATTGTAAACACTGCTATACACTGACACTGACTCTATGATCATAGATGTACCTACTGAAGACTTTTATAAAGACATGAAAACAGAGTTGAATATGTATGACATTTCTGATTACCCTAAAGATCACACGTTGAAGAAAGTGTCTGGAAAGTTTAAAGATGAACTAAATGGAGTGCCGATAGTTGAGTACGTTGGACTGAGGGTTGACTGCCGAAGAGAAAGGAAGATAGAGATTTTTTCGACAATTTATATCGATCCCAAATTTCCATTGTTTTTCGACCGCATACTCCCACGCCTTCACGCTGACCATTTTTTTCAGCGCCTCGGCATACTTGTCTAAATTACCGACCGCTACTGAACACGCCACTGCATTATTATTTGAACAGTCACCATTTTATGTACCTTTCCACATAGTAATACCAACAGGGGGGTTAACACCTGAGCTAATTAACCCATTAATTATATAAGTGTGTTCATTCTACAATGCGTAGTTTATTGATTACTTAGTCAATTACAGGTATTTCCGATAAACGATCAGGGGGCGCTGTTACACACGCGCGCACTTATGAAAAAAAAAAAAAAAAAAATCAGTGGTAAACACACTGACTAAGTCTATTTTTTCAATCAAATAAGAGCATTTAAATCAGCTTACTAAATAGTCTTGTTCAAATTTTGTCAATTTTACACACAGAGGGCCGTTTGAGAAACAACATGGGGGCTAACCTTTGCCCATATGAAAAACAACATAGAGGAGTTGCTTCCCTTAGAAATTTTAATTTGACCTACACGCTGCCGTAGTACTCTGAGAGAGTAGATGCAAAATTACTATACATATCTAATTAACAGTACTGTATCAACCCACTAAAACAACACTAATTTACCTACTAACCATGTTCTCAACCCCGCCCTGACTTAATTGGTTGTATGATTAGGTTGGCATATGGTTAGCGCTATTGACCCACCCTGCAAATCGATCGATAAACTACACATGCCTACGTCATGACAGCATTGCATAACTTCCGGTCTATATCGACCTTAAACTTAAATACTAAATTTAACTGCTTTTTCAATGGGCCGAGGTTTGGCCTGGCAGTTTCGGCTCACGGAACACACCTAAGAATAAGCGCACGCGCAAAACCATGGTTCTTATTCTTACGTGTGTAACGTGGTTCGAATCTCCTCCGAGTCTCTCGATTTTCGTTTAAAAAAAAAAATGTCTGGATGCGAGAGACACATCTGGGGTGTGACGAACCCATAATACCAGGCCAAAACAAAAACAAAAAGCCATTAAGTCCGAGGGTGAGCGATCACCAGACACTGATACTGCTGACGCCACCGGGCAGGCGAAAATAAACAAATAGACGTTAAGACCGAGGGTGAGTGATCACATTGACACCACCGGGCAGGCGACAAATAAATACAAACCGTAAGTCCGAGGGTGAGTGGTCACATTGACACCACCGGGCAGGCAAATGAATAAAACAAAATAAATAGCTGTAAGACCTAGATTAAAGAAAGTACTAGGCAGGCAAAAAAAAAAAAAAAAAAAAAAAAAAGCCGTAAGACCAAGAGTAAAACAAATTACCGGGCTGGCAAAAAAAAAAAAAAAAAAAAAAAAAAACATTTTCTGTGTGTGTTTGTGTCTGTCTGTCTGTGTGTCCTAGTCCCGTCTGGGGTGACGGAGCACCTGTCTAACTAGTACCACAAGGCCCTCCTAGGAGGGGGTAATTGTGATCCCTCTCCTAGGAAGTCATTGTGGTACTAGTTAGACAACAGTCAGGACTTTTGTTGGTTTTTTTTTTAATTAAAACATAGGAGAAATATGCTGATCATGACACGCATGACACGCGCCCTATAAAACTCTTCCATGAGTGGCCCCTTGAAATGATTAAAGCTGTGGCACACGTCTTTCAAAGCTATCGCATGAGTGCTTTGCGAGGTCCTTTGAAAGCCCACTTCAGTAACGGGCCTGAAAGCGCTCACATTTCTAAAGCGGGTTGAATGTTCTTTTTGAGAGGGACATGTGGTGACCTTTTGAAAGCGTCTTTTTATGTGTCTACCTTGAATTACCCCATCTCGTAGTAAAACAAGTTGCCATATGACTGCACAACTTGTCTGCAACCACAGTGCAAAACAAGTCCGTACATCAACACATCACCCGTCATTACCGGACTCCTGTCTGTCACGACACGCCTGACAGAGTCAGGTTACAGTGGACAATATAAATGCTAACACTCAAGAAACCCACCCACTCTAAATAAATCACACAACGCCAGTGATAAACAACAATCGACTCTTTTATTACCTACATTTACTCTAACCCCCGCCCCAATCCACTAATGCCTCACACCCTCACACATACACACACACACATGCACTCATATAACATATTAACACATGAAAATGATTAACAGATGAACATTAACCTGGCTATGCAAGGCGGGTACTTTGTTTCTGTACAGTGTCCTCTCTGTCCCACACTACACAGGGTGGCTTGTAATGTAATAGCACTACCACTACCCTGAAGAGCACTGTTGCCGCGCTTGCCACTCTCCACCGGTACAGGAACGGTGGAGCTTGACTCAGAATTTCAGAGTACTTGCTCTGGTAATACTGCTGCTGTCGCCCCTCAAACGTCTGCGACCGACGCGCAGAACATTGAATCAGCCTGCTGTAGCCCAACGTCAAAGAACTTTTTTTTATTAACACATGCTTAGTGAAGGCATTTCAGCTCCTGACAAAGGCTGTGTTTATATGTGTGTGTGCGTGTATACACCTATGTAATGCATGTATGCGTGTGTGTGGGTTTGTGTGTGTGCGTGTGTGTGTGAGAGTGCATGTGTGTGGGTGCATGTGTTTGTCCATGTGAGTGCATACGTGTATGTGTGTGTGTGTGCCTGTGTGAGTGCATGTGTGTTGGTATGTATGTATGTGTGTTTGCGTGCTTGTGTGCATGTGTTTATATGTGTATGTGCGTCCGTGTTTGCGTGCGTGTGTGCGTGTGTGTTTGTTTGTGTGCATGTATATATGTGTGTTAGAGATATAAGAAATGACATTCCAAGAACATTTTTTTTCATTGCCTCTGTGCCAATACCCCAAAACATAGTTATTTAAATAATAACCACACACACACACACACACACACACACACACAAAAAAAAACCTAACATTGCTATATGCACTTGATAACAAATTATTAAAGTTACCTACAGATACTTGATAACAAATTTCCAAAGTCACTTATAACTGACAAATAACTTTACAGGTAACCTTTTCAGATCTTATAAATGAGTTATAAGTGACTTAAGTCAAAAACTTATAGGAACTTAAACATAAGAAATTGTAAGTTCTTGACTCAAGTCACAACTTAAGTCACAACTTACTCGGACATATTTGACAAGATACAAGGACAACAAAAAAACTTTTTTTTAGTAATAGTCAGGTGGTGGTGGTGGAGCTAATGGGGTTAAATAGTTAGGCGCAAGCGACATGTCACCTTTTTGCGAAGTGTAATGAAAAAATAATAAACGATTACCAAATCTGATTTTTATTTGTTTAAAAGATTGTGTAGTTTTTCTGTGGTTTCCTGAACACCAATCTGTTTTCCCATCTCTAAAAAACTAGCCTTCAGTTCTTCAACATTCACGGGAGACTGACTACGCATTTTATTTTGTATTTCAGATTTCTGTTTTTTGTAATTATTTAAATCATCCTGGACCCGCTTAAATTCTTCGAAATCAATAAAATTATCATTCAATGCTTTACTGATAATAAGTTTTATACTGCTCAACTTCGCACCCGCCAAAGTACTCAATGCTTCATGTTTTTTCTAATTTCGTGTGAAACCTCTTGTTTAAGGCCTCCAAACCAAAGCAAGCCAGGCATGTAGCAACGCTAACACACTCAACTGCTATTCCAGCCAAACTTCCAATTCCCGTGGCAAACAGAACAACACCTCCTACAGAACATCCAGCTGAAACTGCACCAACAGCCATTGAAGTATTTTGAACATAATTGAAAACGGACTTATACTGTCTCTTACATCTGGAGTATCTCACCTCTTCACTTTCCAAATATTTAATTGCTTCTGTAATATTCATTAAACGAAATGCGTCTGCCTGTAATGTTTTATCTGATGCAATTGGCACAGCTGTCGCATGTGGATCAGGCACAAATGATGACACAGTCTCAGTCGTCAGTAGTTGCGGATAGAAGTTTACCATTTTTTTTATTAACAAATATTTTTTTATTTAATCAGTGATTACATTTTGCAACTCGTCAAAAGTATACAATTTGCTGGCATAATAAAATGAAACAAGATCAATGTGTTCAAGGTTTATGTAACTTAGACGAACAAAAGTTGTTTTGTCGACTAATATCTTGACAGCGGGAATACTGCTTGAAACATTAATAACATCAGTACTTTTTGTAATGGCAATAAAGACCTTTGATGCTTCTGTCACCGTTTCATCCCATGTAAGTTTGATTCACTGTGCAATATTTGCCTCTTTCACAGAAGCAATAGATCTCAAAATAATTTCAAATACTATTGTCGCTTCTCTAGCCACGACTAAGCTTGCTGGCATAAACACAACAGAAGTATCTGATCTACCCTTTCTAGTTGTAAGAAGATATCTTCGTTTCTCATAATTTTCAACTTTCAGTTTATCTCTGCTATTGTTGTCTGGGGCAAAACTTGGAACAAGGCTTACAATCAGCGGCCCAGAATTAAGAACTTTCCTAAACACTAAGGCGCCTTCATCATCAGTGTATACATAAGGACTAATAAATTCCAACTTTATGTCCCAGTCAATTGTTGGAGGCGGTGCAGGCACAAGTGAAACTATCCACTTATTACCAACATGCATTAAGTTGTATGGCACATTATTTACAAGATTAGGTGCAACAGGTACAGTAACATCACGCAGCTGACCAAGTTTAGGAATCTGTTTTTCACCGTCTTTCATGTCAACAATTACTTTTCTCTTGTACATACCAGTTGAATCAAGTTCAAAACCATACACCTCCCCGATTTCTCCCTCCTTCTCAAAATCCTGTATGTCTGCCAAATCTTTCAACTCTGTTACAGGACATGCAGCTGGTATGATTGTTTGCTTTGGACCACCACTCATTTTTTTATAAACAAAAATAAAATTATTTAACTTCTAACACTACACTAAAATCATGCATAACAACTGGTTTGTTATCCTGATTAGTTACAGATATACACAGTGACTCAAAGAAACTAGAACCTAATTTCTTAAACTGTAAATTAGGAAATCTAGCAACCACACTTTCACAATACGGAGCAGTTCCAGTCAGTAAGCATCTCAACAAAGTTGAAGGCTTTCCATTGTGAACATTCTCAGGTGTGTTTAGTTCTTTCAAATAAACATTTAGCACTGTGTGTACTGACAAATGAACAGGATATCTTCCAATTATTTTTTCTTTTTTTGGTTTTAGTAGTTGTTGCCTGTCTGGACTTAACCATTTTGTCCAATCTTCATCTGGAAAAGAAGTTACATTACCCATAAACCAAAGTAATTTTATAAGACTTAATGATAATGAATACTCAGTATCTTTTGGAAAATCTAATGTAACAAGTAAGTTAGCCGGATTTAAGGTTGCTTTGATTTTAAATTCATTTTGTAGCCATTCAGCTAAAGTACAAAAGTCATAATACCCAGATCGTAAAACATTAACTCTCTTTAAACTAGCAATAAAAGATCCATCTATATAATAATCTGTATCATTTATAACATTAAACCATTTTACTTTATAGAACATTTCATGGATAGCTACAGTCTTGTTACCATCATGATTATCAATTCCATTAGTTAACCACACTGGTTTGCTAGTGTCAAGATTTGTTAAGGTAATAAACATTTTTATTATCTCATATAAAAAAGGATGCAATTTAAATCACCAACCATTACCACTACAAAAACATTTCAATTTAATGTGAATGACAAATATAATGTTGCACCTACTTATGAACAGAAAATAATTCAACTAAACCAGCTCGATATTACTGTGTCTGAACAAGACCTATTTCAAGTCAAAGTACCAAATCCATTTGATCATTACCTAAACCCTCCAATAACAGATGACTCAACTGCAAGAAAGTGGTCTTCAAGTCCACTACAGGTGTTTCAAAACCAACTTAACTTTGCTATACTATGTTCTACTACAGGCTGTGGTGTTTCATTCACAGACCACTTGAATCACTCAAACTTATTAAGTCTGTCTATCGTTTCCATGTTTATTACCAGCTTAGACGTATACTGTCAGAACTGCATACCCCACTACCAACTGAATCCAGTTTCAACAGGTTTAATAACCCTATGGATATGAAAGCGTTTGAACGCATCTGTAATGAATTTAACATCAGTACAAAGTATGACTTTACACAAAAACTTGATGATCACAATGGTATGGGTACATTGTATTATGCTATGAGTCACAGACAATACCCACAAGATTACTACCCTGGTTACACTTCATTCTCATCTAAATCTGAAGTCTGGTTAGGCTCAATAGAACAGAAACAGTCTAATGCATTGACCACATTTATTTTAGACAAGAGTGACGGGTTTACTCAAGCAGGAGTCGAGCGCGTAAATGAGTCTATCAGAACATATGTCTGGTGTATACTAGGAGCACAATCATTAACAAAATCAAATATTTTGAATGGAAGTGGAAAATTTGAAGCACAAAAACAATTTCTCGCAAACCTGGAAGATTCAATTAATTCAACAGTAGATCTTCCATCTAGCATACAACGCTACCAAGACGTACTCAGATATGCCAGATCAAAAGTTGATTTTGTAGTTGGTATCGGGTTATACACGTTACCGTCTGACCTTCAACTCCAAATGGGAACAATAACAAATTATAATAATTAAATCATTGTTGCTGGTGTTGGTAAAAAATTATGACTCAATCAATCTGTAAACTTGGGGGCTACAACCACGCATGTGCAGTCATTAAAACCATTACAGACGGTAACACCCCTGGCCCCAGCCCCGGCCCCAACACCGGCACCCATACAACCAGTACAGTCAACCCTTGACACACATGAGTCAGAGAGAACAGCATTGGTAATAGGTCTAACAGGGTTAGGGGTTCTACTTCTTTATCTGTTTCATTAAATACCCTGTGATTAACCCCCTTACTGTCACCAAAAATACCCACACATGCTCCGCCATAAAACCAACTACCTTTGCTGTAGTAGTGATAAGCCAACTAACAACAGTGCCATTTATGCCGGGCAAAGCATCCACTGCTTTCACAGCCAATTTTTTAAGCAAGTCTGATATGTGAAACAGTTGTTTCTTTACCCATGACTGTAAATCTTTTGGGTCTGTTGGAGTCGGTGGGCCTGGCGGTGCTGGAGGCAGAGAACCACCAACCCAGGTTCCAGAAACAGCCAACACAACAGTACTGATAATAAATCCAAGAGCAGTAATTAAACTAGCAATTGTAATACCCTGCACTCTGAAACGTGTTTTAAGTCTCTCAGCCAGAGTTGTGTCTTCGTGAAGTATTTTCTGAATAGTTTCTCTAATCCTGTTGGCCTGTGTTTTTAGTTTTTGTCTCCCAATACTAATCACTTCTAACCTTCCTGATCTTTCTATCTGCAAATAATTTAATCTGTGTTGTATTCTTTTTTTTCATTTCTGTGTCAAGATTCCCATTGTCTGCGGTAGCCAGTTTTTCTTTTTCACGTTCTATGTGTTTATCAAGCTCACCTAGTTTGGCAACATTGTTTACCATCTCACCTCTTATCGTCTGTAGAGATTTATCCAACCCTATAATCTCCCTCATTGACAAAGGTGGGTCTTCTATTGTTTTCATTACTTCGTCAGTAAATGAGGTTTCTTGTATCACTGTGTTTGCTATTTCTGGCAGGCTTGTTACTGGTGCCATTTCAATTTGTTGTGCCATTGGTAACTTTGTTTGCGTGTCATGAAGCGCACTAACAAGACGTGGTGTGACAGGAGACCCACCAATTCCAAGTTGATGCAAGGCACCAACACCACCTTCATTTTTTATTGTACTTAATGCCCTAAACTTATCAGGGTCTTTTTTGTTAGTCAATAGTACTTTTCCTTTGTCAACAGTATTTAAATATAAATGACCCATGCCATCAAGTTCAAACTGATTAGGATCTACGTTGTCTGGGCAGCCACCAACATGATCATAAAACGAGTTTACTTTGGTTTCTAAAAGTTCATGACGTAAACTGTAAATATTTCTTGTACCAGTCATATCTCTCATATCTGTCATATCTGTTGTATTACCAAAATCATACATGCCATCCATTTCAAAATCATCATGATGAAATCCTCCCGCTGCCATTGTTTTATTAATTTATTATTTTTTATTGTGCATAATAAAAATGACGCAGTCTTACGGATCAAAGTTAGACCCATACAGAAAACTACATGAGCCTCTTGGTGTTAAGGGCATTAGACAATCAATCATCATCACAAACAATCCAAGTACCATAGACCAGAACCAAACACTTACTGTTAAGTTTCCAAACCTAGGTCCCAGTGACGTTATTGTTCCTCGCACTGCACGCCTAGCATTTAATATCGAACTATCATCAGACGCAGATGTGAACAGAACACTGATTAACAATCTTGGCAGAGCATTTGTTAGAACTATTAAAGTAAAACTTGAAGGACAGCAAGTGTTTAGTCTTGATGACTCCGATGTATTTTACTGTTACAAAGATTTGTGGCTCACAAGAGAAGAACGAGAAGACCGTATTTACCAAGGCATACAGCCAGATAATGTTGGTAAACTTCGAATCAATGCTGGAGATAAATCAACGTCAGCAGCACAGGACGTTATATTAGCAGAAACATATGGAACCAGATTTTACATTCCACTTGAGTTCGAAATCCTCACAGCACACTTGCCTTATTATCAAGGGGCACTGAATGACCGTCTGAGCTTTGAACTAACTTTCAATGACTACTCCAAGTTATAAAATCATCTGATCTCAGTGCATCATATAAGATCTCTAACATTTCTTTGGAATATGAAATTGTCACACATACTGAACTAACCAGACTTATTCAAAATCAATACCAGTCAAGACTTCCAATTTATTATGACCGTGTGATTAAACATAGTTTAATACCCAAAGACAAGAGTGACCCAATGTGGAATATAAACTTGAACACACCTGCCAGGTCACTGAAAGGTATTCTTATGTTGTGTGTTGAACCGGCAGGCCCATACAAAAGGGATTCAGAAAAATTCTACAATCCTAAGATTACACATTTGTCTTGCACAATCGAAGGCCGCCCTAATCAAGTGTATGTGTCTGGAATGCTGCCTTATCAACACTACGACGAGATCACAAAGTATTTTGCAGGTGGAAGGATTAGAGATAAACCTGGAAACATTGTGTGTAAAGATCTGCATCTGTATGACGTTAGGATCGGACAATACCTGACAAACAAGTATGCACTATGGCTAGACCTTCGTAGCAGAGATGATGATTACCTTCATGGGTCAGGTCGAACTGTTGAAAACGGCAGTGATGGGATTACAATTCAGATACAAAAGAAGGTTCAAAATGCTGCAGCAATAAATATATATTTGTACCTGATATATGACGCACAACTGAACATACAAGACAGTAGACTGAGTGGACACATATATTAAAATTATATTGTGTATTAAAATGAACCGGAGCTTAATTACCCTCGACCCACACTGTGTATTGTTTTGTGGTGCGACAGGGTGTGGTAAAACTGAATTTGTACTTAACCTCTTACAAACAAGATACATACACCACTTTGAAAACATTGTAATATTTTGTCCTACAATCAAACACAACAAAACTTATCACAACCGTTTATTCATTTGGACTGACAGCAACATATACTTAGTCGACCCTGAGAAAAAACTGAATGACTACCTACAATATTTTTACAAGCAATTTGAAGGACAGCCAACGTTGTTTATTGTTGATGACTGTTCAGCAGAGAAAGACATTGTTAAAAAGAGAAACACTTTAGCAGAACTTGCTTTTAGTAGCAGACATGCAAATATAAGTGTATGGATTCTCACTCAAAAATATAATGCAGTACTGAAAGATTTTCGAGAGCAGTTAAAGTTTATCTGTTTGTTTTACTGTAAGGATCGTGACAGCTTCGAAGACTGTCTCAGAGAGAACGATGTCATCCCAAATAAGCATGAACGGGATGATGTAAAAATTAACTGAAATCAACTAAGCATCTAAAGCTCATTTTAAAGACAGATCAGCCCACAGGGTATGGGTGAGTAAATTACTTTATACATTTGTCTTGACTAATAAAAACGACAGACGGACAAATCATACAAGTGCTTGATCTCACACACTGTTTCAAAGATGTTATGCACTTTACTGACTTAATATCACCCAAACAGACTAACATAAGTCTTTCAGCACCATCAGAAATATATGCTACATATAGTGTGACTTTGGATTATGTCGATGAGCTTCCAGATGTGGAGTGCATGACAATTGATTTAAAGACACCTACTTTTAAAGTTGATGATACCAACTATGGTTGGTTAGGGGAAGTTTGTTATAGCATATTTAAGCAACTACACAAACTAAATGTTTATATTAACAATGTTACAGTTAATAAAGTGGTATTACATATGGTGTGCCAGCGGTAATTTTTTTTCATTTATTATTTTGTCCGACAAATAAAAATGACGGACAATGTTCAAAACCCTGGCTCATCAGGCCCATCAAGTTTAAGAAACGTGTTTCACACAACACATTTGCCTATATCCAATACTAACAATGTCTATGAATCAATAGAAAACTCTTTTTCTGTCATACAAGATAATCTTTTTACAGGCAGTGTGAAGATTCAGATTGTTGCTAAAATAGAATTTACTAGAGTAGACGGTGAAGTGATTGTATCTTATATCTCTACAAGACAACACACAGTTAACACAAGAAGAGAATTAGAGAACGTGTTTAGAGACAGACTATTACCTGACTTCCTCCAGGCAATTGACAGTGCAAAAATGAAGGGGTCTGGTTGGCACGAATGTCATGTACATGAACTAAAATTAAAACAGTCAAGGTATCATCCTATACTAGGTAAATCATGGTTGCCACTACCAACAGAGGTTGCAAACAAAAAGGCTGTCGTTAATATTCAGAACAATGACAATTTTTGTTTCATGTGGTGTGTGCTTGCTAAATTACACTTTGTAAGAACAAAATCTGAACGTGTATCTAACTATACCAAATTTGTAAATAAACTCAACTTTAGTGGCATTGAGTTCCCTGTTAAAATAGATGACATAGACTTGTTTGAAAAACTAAATCCTGGTATATCTGTAAATGTGTATGTGTGGGATAATGAGTCTGAGAACAAGTTAGAACCAATTAGAGTATCACCACTTGCTCCAACATATGGACAGTCAGAAGATAGACATGTTGACATGTTGCTAATTGGCCCTGCCGGTGATGACAATAACTTTCACTACACAATTATCAGAAATATGTCACGACTAATTCATGGGCATACAACAAAACACAATGGCAAACAGGAAGTTTGTAAAAAATGTTTACAAAGATTTTCTTCTATTGCAGTGGCACATAAACACGTCCTACACTGTAGGTCAGCTGATAATATACAAACTGTACTTAAGTATCCAGATCCTGGTAGTCAAGTATATTTTAAGAACTATGGGAATCAGCAAAAGCTGCCGTTTTGTAGTGTATGCTGATTTTGAATCATTGGTTATACCGTATGAGGGTCCTGTTCCAGAGTCATTACCAAAGACTATAAAACTAAGTGACCAAGTGGTGTGTTCTTTTGGATACATTATTGTTAGGTCAGACGGACAGCATTCAGAGCCTGTTATCTACAGAGGTGAAAATGCAGCATGTTTGTTTTTAACAGAAATGAGACATCTGTATAGTCAGGTAGTACAATATCTCACAACATGTCAGATGCCTTTGGTGATGACAGAAGAAGACAAACTAAAATTTGATACAGCAGAGACGTGTTGGATTTGTGAACAACCTTTAGGGGGTGATAAAGTTCGTGACCATGATCACATAACAGGGCGTTACAGAGGTGCTGCACATAACAATTGTAACTTGTTATTAAAAACAGATCCTAAGACATATAAGTTACCAATCTTTTTTCACAATCTCAAAGGATATGATTCACACATTATCATGCAGGCTGTAGATGAGTCTTACAAAAACATTAGTTGTATTGCCCAGACAACTGAAAAATACTTGACTTTTAGGTTAGACAAATTAGCATTTTATGACTCCATGCAACATTTGTCTTTAGGGTTGGCTGGTCTTGCAGAAGGACTGACTGAGTTTCCAATAACAAGTAAATATTTTGAGCCAGACTTGATTAAAAATGGAGTATATCCGTACGAGTACATTGATCATTGGGTTGTGTTTGAAGAAACAAGACTGCCACCAAAAGATAAATTTTATTCTACACTAACTGGAAAATATATTTCTGAATCTGAATATCAACACGCTCTTGATGCGTGGGGGAAGTTAGGATGTCAAACGATTGGTGACTATCATGATCAGTACTTGAAAGCTGACGTTTGTTTGCTAGCAGATGTATTTGAAAGTTACCGTGAAAAGGTGTTGTTACACTACAAGCTTGACCCTGCTTGTTACATAACTAGTCCTGGCATGACATGGGATGCATTTTTGAAATCCAGTAAGATATTTATAGACCAGTTGTCTGATCGTACGATGGGTTAAATGGTGGAACGTGGATTGAGGGGTGGTATTAGTATTGCAGCAAATAATTATGCCAGAGCAAATAATAAATATCTGGACATCCATGGTGACCTTGGGTTTGACCCCTCGAGGTCAAGGTAATTCATTACGTACCTTGACGCTAATAACCTTTATGGATACGCGATGTGTGAGTTATTGCCCTTGAAAAACTTTTGTCTGTATGATTTGTCACAGTATGACATAACAGACATAACAAACAATATTATGAGTCATGACCGAAATGATGCAAAGGGTTGGATCTTTGAAGTAGACCTGGAGTATCCACACCACCTACATGATTACCATAATGATTATCCATTGGCTGTTGAGAAAATGAGTATGACAGGGAAAAAAGAAGACACTAAACTTGTACCGAATTTGAATGACAAATTCAATTACGTTTGCCACTATCGATTGCTGCAGTTTTACATCAGGCATGGGTTAGTACTAAAGAAAGTTCACAGGGGTATTCAATTTGATCAGAGTGCTTTCATGAAAGATTACATAATGAAGAACACAACATTGCGTGCCAGGGATGGCAACACTGCATTTGACAAATACTTCTTTAAGCTTATGAACAATGCCTGTTTTGGGAAGACTATGGAAAATCCTCATCACCGCAAAGATGTGAGACTGGTCACAACTGAATCGGGTGCAATTAAACTTACAGGCAAGCCACAGTACACAGGGTACAAAGAGTTTCATTCATCATTGTATGCTGTGTCACTCAAAAAAAAGATTGTCAAACTGGACAAACCAGTATTCATTGGTAAGGCAATACTCAAGTTATCAAAACTATTGATGCTTGAATTTTATTATGATTACTTTAAACCAAAATATCCTGAGTGTCATCTGTTATACACTGACACTGACTCTATGATCATAGACGTGTGTACTGAAGACTTTTATGAAGACATGAAAACAGAACTACACATGTATGACGCATCTGATTATCCTAAGGATCATCCACTGTTTAGCACACAAAACAAGAAAGTGCCTGGTAAGTTTAAGGATGAACTAAATGGTGTGCCTATAGTTGAGTATGTTGGACTGAGATCAAAAATGTATTCTATACTGCACCAAAAAGGTAGTCAGTCGAAAGCCAAAGGAATAAAAAAAAAAAAACAGCAATAAAAATAAAGACATTCGTCATGAACATTACAAGCAAGTATTAGATGGAGCATTAATGCATGATTATCCAAACAAGTCACTGAGATCGAATAAACATAATCTTGAAATAATTCAAACACATAAGAAGTCTCTGGCAGTTGGAGACACAAAACGAGTGTTTCACACTAAAAAAAAGGCTTATGCACCTGGTCATTACAGACTCAAGTTATCTGAAGAAATAGCTGATGAACTGGTTGATGAATTAATTGATGAGTTAGTTACTGAAATGAGTAATGGTGTCTGGGGGAATAATCTGTAATTCTTCTCTGACAAATGCCCTCTGAGGCGCAGGGTCGTACAGGTAATATATTGTTGCGTCAGGACCGGGGACTATTTTTTTTATATTGTGTACAGACGTAGACCAGATGGGGTCTGTTGCCCTGCGCTTCACGTCGTTCTCAACCTCCCCTGGTTGATATAAATATCTCACCTGTTTAGTAAACAAACTTGTGTCTGGTGCTGGGGTTGGGGTTGGTCCTGTTTTTGGCTCTGTAATTGTTTTCAATTTAATAGCATCAGCAGGTTTTGGGTGTCCTTCATTGTTCATTGCTTTTATCACAGATGGTAATCTCTTTACCCATTCAGTGTTACGCGTGTCATGCATGAGTTCCTTAGAATACTGGTAACTGAAAAGTCTTTCTGATAACTGTTTGTTAAAGTTCTCTACAATTGCCTGTGATCTGTGCACACCTGGAATGCCTCGTCTGACCAGTACGCCATGCTTCGCAAATAACTGATTAACAGCACCCTTAAATTCTGATCCGTCATCAACTTGAACAAGTCTGGGGTATCTTAAAGGGCCTCGACTATATATCTTTGTTAATGATGTAGCAACTGTACTGGCTGTTTTGTCAGATATGGGTTCAGCGTCTTTGTACCTTGAAGCTATGTCTACAACAGTCAGTGCGTACTTGTATCGTTTCTTTCTTATTGTGTCATGTGGAAGAAACAGGAGGTCCATTTGGTGCGTGTCATTAGGTGATGTGTTCTCAAAATGGGGTCTAGATATTTTTCTTGGAGCAGGTAAATATATTTGCCAAATTGCTTGTCTCTGTAACCATTGTTTGACTTGATTGAGTGTTATATCTCCGCCCACAGCGGCATGTAATTTTTCAATAGCTGTTTGCCCTTTGCAATAGCCTGATGGTGAGTATAATATTTTCGATAGTTTATTTTCGGTTGCCATTTTTTTCTAGCAATGAAAACTCCTGTAAAATAAACAAATGTCATTCCCACTAGAACAAAAATTATCTCTCCATTTCTTTGTTGTGTGCTTGGTTTGTAATAGTCACTTAGTTTTGGTTTCGGTATAGACATGTCTTCACCTGTGACTAAAAAATATTCCCTGATTGCGTCGTCTGTATTTGAAAACGTATGTTGTGCGTGGCTTTCAAGCTTTAATTTTTCATTGATGAAATCAAGTTTCTCAATTCTTTGTTTTTCATACGCCTGTTCTGCCTGTGCTAATTTTTCTGACGCTTCATTATGACGCTTCAATTCTTCTGCAGATTCCTCTCTACCCATTTTTGAAAAGAGATAATTAGAGCCACTGAATGCGAGGGCGTTAACAACTGCCCCACCAATCATAATAGCTATCGTCGCCATATTATTTTTATTTACATAGAAACATTTTTGGGAATAATTCCCTGCTTGACGAGAAAGTCTTTCGTAGCAATTGACGCTGTGACAACTACAATTAGCTTAGCACTGTCTTCGAAGTCTAATCTACTCAAGTCTACTGATTTCATTTTGAGTAGACTTTTTCCCAGCATAGAATAAGCTACTGCTAGTCCACTGATTACGGCAGAGTGATAGACAAGGTTCATTAAGTTCTTTGTGTCATTCATTTTCTAATACAAGAAAAATTAAAATAATATTTTTATTTACTGCATATAAAATCGGTCAATGGCTTTGGGTGTTACTGGTAATGTGGCGACTTCTGGTTTTGTTTTTGGAGTGTCTGATTTTTTGGTCACTGTACGAGTCTGTGGTTTGTATTTTTGGTATAATTGGTAACCTACATAACCAAATCCGACAACAAATCCGGCAACTATATATTTTGTTGATTGAGGTTCGGGGTCAGGGTTAGACTTAGTTGTTTGTCTCTCACTTTGATGTGGGTGTGTCAGTCCTGATGGTGCTGACAGTCCTAACGGTCCTAACGGTGTTGACGGTGGGTCAGTCACATGAGCCTTTTCTCTTTGCGCTTGAAGCTGTAATTTTTTTTGCCTGTTCCATTCGGCTAATTTTTTCCCCGCCTCTATTCGACCTGGGCTTTTAGTCTTAGTCACAGTTTGAACCTGTGTCAAAAACAGGGTCGGGGTTCTGTTGTGTAGTCATCTTGTTCTCGTCCATTTGATCCATCTTTTTCTTTATCTAGAAAATTTATTTTTGAAAATTCAATATGACTCCCGGTAACATGCAATGTTACAACAGGTGCAAGGTAATTTCCAAACTTGTAAAACATGAGGCATGCTAATTTACCAATTGAACTTGAAACAATAGGATTGCTTCCAAGGTCGTGTGATAGGCTGTCACAATCCACAGGTAGAAAGTGACTCACTGCTTTTGTGTATAGGCTTACAAGAGATCGACTCAAATCACGAGTCATTAGTGAAGCAATGTGGTTTTCATATTTTGAATGCAGTTTGATTAGCTCGTCAGCCGTAAGAGATTCTATGTCTTCTGTCATGTATTGTTTCCCGAGATAAGCCTTTGATTTGCCTGACACAACTACAGAAAGAAGGCGCTGTTTTTTCGAGTCTGTCTTTGTTTTCTACAGCATTGATATCATTTAGAAGAAGTAATTCGTCTTGATTCATTTTATAATAAAAATATTAATTTTAATGTCATTGATTTTGGAAACCTTTATTTTACCAAAAAACAGGAGAAAACCAAGAAAAATGGGCGGCGTGAAGGCGTGGGAGTATGCGGTCGAAAAACAATGGAAATTTGGGATCGATATAAATTGTCGAAAAAAATCTCTATCTTCCTTTCTCTGCCGAAACGTAGTATCTCACTTTTTGGGAGATTTTGACTCTTTGGTATCATCAGACTAAGGAAATGATGCTTTTTGTCTGATCTATATCTTTTTGAAAATGTCATTAGTTTTAAAAATATTGATTAAAACCGAAAACATGTTCAGGTAAACTTAGAGAATCAATCACCGCGGAAACATAGTTGCTGAAGATACGGCTGTAAGGTCTTATTATCTCTCGAATCTTTGCAGAAAAAGTGACTGCTGAAACCAAGTATCTAGAGTTCAGCTGTGTTTGCTGTCAGTTTGTTTAGTTGATTAAGAGTGCGGGGAAAGCGTATCTCAAAATATGACCTGAAGTATATCTGTTAATTTCAACGCCCGCCCCCGCTGAATCTTATATATGTTAGCTGCTGCCTTTACACTGTTAACACTGTTGATAACACTGACAGGAAACCGGCGCCCATATCTCATGCCGCTGATACTGTTATCATAATGTCAGTTTATAAGGATGCTAACAAGCTACAAATCCTTTTTGTTCCACATTCTACCAAGAGTGTGGGAAGTTTTATCTGAAAGACCCCAGTTTTTATACTACTCTTCACAAGTGCAGCATTACTGGGCAGTGGAGAATCTTGGATCGGACAGTCAGTGGTCTCACAGTGTTCTTGCAGGTAACACAATTTCTGTCATCTATACTATTTTTAGAGTGCAGTATTCAGTAGAAAGCATTTTGGAGCAAGATGTAACATACAAATTCAACACAAAATACATTCACACGCAGTGTCCTTTGTGACACGTTTTATTACGTGAATGTTCTACAGAATGTTTATTTTTCAGTACAAATGTAATCGTCATCATTGACCGTTAATTAGAATCGATTACTGGTAAAATACTCATAGCAGTTTACTGATGATTATCATTAAATTATTTCAGAGGCAATTTAGTGTAAAATGATAATCAATGTAGCCCGGCACAATGTTATTAACTGTCATTTACTACTGTGTCTGCTCCATTGTCATGTACAAATTGCACACCTTTGCAGAATGGACAGCCAACCAAGCAATGATGCTGAAGGCAGTGTGTACCTAAATCAGGCCAGTTCCTTTACGGCAGATGACCAGGAGGATCGTTCGAATGCCACTGTCAATTCTGAGATGCTTCGTGTGAGTATAGTCAGTTTTGTGGCTCACAGTGTACTGAGATCTGTCGAACAGATATTATTAGTTACGGGTTCTTGTTCACAATTTACTGTTATCAACTATTCCCTTAGTTTGTCTCGAACTCTAACTGTATCACTATCATTATGTCAAGCCTAGCTACTGAATTGATGTGCGCGTGTGTACCGTTATGTGCCCCCCCCCTCCCCCCCTCCCCAACCTCATCCCCCGTGACCCCAACACGCACACACAAACACGCACACACACACACACACACACACACACACACACACACACACACACACACACACACACACACACAAACACACAGACGCACACACACACCCCAAAAATAAAGCCTGATGATAATTGATTTATTTTAAATTTGATTTGTCAACAGTCCAGAGTCATCCAAGAAGATTGCAGCTGGTGCCTGTCTGACATTGAGCCCCTTCAAGCTTCCAAGCAACTCTTCAAGCAGCCAGGGCACGAGGATGCAAGTTGGTGTCATTTAGACCTGGAGCCTTTATCAGCGAAAATCAAGGCTGCATGGTGGTCTTGCTCTGATGATGAGCCCTTGATAAAGAGCAAACGCCTGGACATAAGCGACTTGACCACAACAGAAAATGAGAGTGACAATGACAACATCATCAAGGATCCCACTTACAGTCCATTCACTGAATTACCTCAAGCTGATGTAGTGCCGACGTCTTCCAACAAGGATGAAAGTGACGAAAATACGCCTTTACTTTCACTGACAAGACGAAAACGCAAACACACATCCAAAAGCAGCAACAAAGAGCTGGCCAAGGCAATGAGCAAGCGGGAGATGAAGCGGAACCAGAGAGAACAAGAAGTGCACAGAAGTCGGCTTCAGAATCTGCTGTCGGCCAACGGATTGTACTTAGTAGAAGTAGCTGCAGACGGAAATTGTTTCTTCGAGGCAGTTTCCATGCACCTGAATATCACGGCGCTTGATCTGAGGACACAGATATGCAATTACCTGGAGGACAAATTTGCGACGTACATTTGCTTTCTAACAACAAATGAAGATGATGAAAATTAAAGGTTCCTAATATACTTTTGGAACGTGGAACAGCTGCGGGCCCGAGGAATCTGGAGCAACGACGCAGCTGATCTGCTTCCGAAGACGCTTGCTGACTGCACGAAGAGGCCGGTTATAATATACTCAAGTAACTTGCTTCATTATGAAACAATTCTTTACCCAGACACACAAGCCGGTAAATCTGGTGTTGATCAATCACCGATCATTCTGCCACTACTGGAAACTGAAGCCCAGCACTATGATGCTGTATTTCCTTTCCCACCTGCGACACGTTCAAGTGGGACACCAGGAGACTCAGTACCAGTGACAAGCGAGGCAGCAGAAGACACAGTACCAGTGACAAGCGAGGCAGAGGAAGCCTCAGTACCAGAGACAAGCGAGACATCAGAAGACACAGTGTCAGGAACCAGCAAGACACAAGAAGACACAATGTATGAGACCAGTGGAAAAACGACACTCCAAATAGCCCAGTCCTTGAACAGATGTCTCCACCAAACACACCACAAACTCCTAGATCAGGACAGACTTCTTCATTACCGCCTTTCCACAGCACCCTAAACCACAAACACCAAGGAAACAAGGCAAGTTTAAGACACCGCCCCCAAAAAAGCTGTTTAGGAAGAAATTAGCCATGCCAAACACATGGAAGAAAAATTCAAGAAAGGCTTTGCGGGAGCAGCATGTCTCCGAAACGGGAAAAATAGTACATGCAAAGAAAATAAAACCAATAGACTGCTCCAAGTGCCGTTTTAAATGCAGCAGAGTTTCTGAATCAGAACGGCAAGCACTGTTTGAGACATTTTACAGCTTGGGGGACTCTAAAACGCAAAAGGCCTTTATCTGTTCAAGTGTAGAGGAAAGGAACACAAAAACACTGCTAGGGGAAGACAACAAACCCATTTCAAAAGCACGGAGCTTGAGCAGAGGGTTTTCTTTCAACGTAGACTGGGAAGAAAGCGGGTTTGCAAAAGATTCTTCCTTGCAACACTTTCCGTCTCAGAAAGTGATGTAGACCATGCCATGCGAAACAGCCAAAATGGTGTTTTTAAAGGATATCAACGGAGTAAGACAGCACCACACAACAAAACCCCCAATGAAATAATTGCACGTGCTAAGGCCCACATAGAATCGTTCCCCACGGTAGAGTAACACTACACCAGAAAAGACTCTCAACGAAGTTACCTTTCATCAGACTTAAGCATTAGAAAAATGTTCGAACTCCACAAACAGGAATGTCAAATAGAGGGAAAGAACCATGTGTCTGAGATAACATACCTGCATATTTTCTCAGAAAATTACAATTTGTCTTTCCATCACCCGAAAATGAACCAGTGTGCTCAATGCACGATCGTATCAATAAAAGAAAAGCAAGGAACCTTTTCAGAAGCTGAAAAAGAATCGCATGTGAAACACCTTGAAAGAAAAGACAATGCGATAACAGAAAGGCAGAACGACAAGGAGACTGCAAAGAATTATCGGAAGAAACATGTGATCACAATGGACATGCAAGCCGTCTTGCAGGCACCTTGTGGTTTGGTCAGTCAGCTGTATTATAAAGGAAAATTCTATGTTTAAATTTTACAACTTATTCACTGGCTGATGGAACAAGGAAGTGTTTCACGTGGAATGAAACGGAGGGCAAGAGAAGGACATGCGAAATAGCCACTTGCGTTTCCCTCTATTATTTCCGCCCTGCCAGACCACGTCCAAGAAGTTGTCATTTTCTCATACTGTTGTTCGGGCCAAAACAGAATCAGTATCTATCTTATGACAGCGTTGATGCATATCTTGAAAACTAAGCCTACCACACACAAGATTACACAGAAGATTTTAGAGACCGAGCACACTCAGATGGAGTGTGATTCGATGCATTCAGCGATTACTTGCGCAAAGAAAGCTAGACCCATCTACACACATACAGTCACTGTGATACTGTGCTGCGACTGGCACGGAGAAACAAACCATACACAGTGGTCCCTCTAAAACACACAGACTTTTATGACTTCGAAAAAGTTGCTTCCACCTGGGTTGAAAACACAAAGACTAACATCAAGGGTCAGCGAGTAAATTGGCTGAACATCAAGTGCATTGAGTTCAACACGGGAGAGGAGGACATCATGCTGTATAAATACAACTTTCAAGAAGAGTATCGCGCGCTCCGTCTTGTTGGAAGCTCTGGCAAACGGCATGAAAATAAGAAGCATTAAGCAAAAGATCTTCCTCGTTTGTACCAACACAAACTGCCGAAATCGGAAGCTAAAAAGCGAGATCTGGTCTCGCTTTGCAGAACACCCGAGGAACACCACCCATTTTATGAAGCCTTTCCACATCATCCACTGCTGCTGATACTCTGCCCGAACCGGACGTCAACGACAGCGATAAAGACACAGACTGATCATCTGTACACTCAAGTTAAATCATGTACTGCCGTGTGACACACAACTTGCGTTGTGAAAATCGTTCCATAATCAAAACATTTGTCAGTGCATCAAAGACGTTTCTACAATTAAATATACACTAATTGTCTTTGTGGAGATTGTGAGGTTCATAATCGTGAACAATTTGACAGCATTGCCAGTGTGTGCTGAAAATGATCTTATTGTGACTATACGAAAATGGACAACTTGAGCTTGATAAAGTGTTATTTTCTCCATTGGAATAATATTTTTTTGTACTTGGAGCAGTCAGTCGTTAGCGCCGGATTTAAAGGTACAGCTGTAAAATAGTTTACTATTCTGTCTATCTGTCTGTCTGTCTGTCTGTCTGTCTGTCTCTTTCTCCCTCCCTCTCTTTCTCTCTCTCTCTCTCTCTCTCTCTCTCTCTCTCTCTCTCTCTCTCTCTCTCTCTCTCTCTCTCTCTATCTCTTATATTGGAATCCTCTAGTCCTCTAGTACCAATTGGATACTTAGACACTTTGTGTTGTGTAATTACACGCTAGGTGTCTATACGATTTTTTTTTCAGCCCACACATTGTTTTTTTTTTTTTTTTTTTTTGTTTATTTTTGTATTTGCTGTTATTATTGTTTTTGCTCTGTATTGCTTGACTATCTACACGTTCGCCTTTAATATGTCAACAGGTGGCAACAGCATTCATTCATTAAATATCGGTCATCTTAATGTGTGTCACCTTTGTCACAAAATACCAGATATAACTAGTCTCCTAAACCAGTCCTCACCATTTCACATTTTTGGATTTACGGAATCTCGTCTAACAGCTAACATTAGTGACCATGTCATAGCTGTATACAATTACTCCATTCTCAGGCGAGATGCATCTGCCCCCGGACATACTGGACTAGCTGTGTACGTACACAATTTCATTAACAACTATGCAAAGAGGCGTTGTGATTTAGAATCCCCTAATATAGAGTGCATGTGGTTAGAAGTTAAAACGACCAAGTCCTCGCCTGTTCTTATAGGTTTTGTATATAGAAACCCAGCGGCCTCAGCCTCCTGGCAGGACGAGTTTGTGTTAATGATGGATGTGGTTCAGGAGTCCAAAGGTGATGTACATATTTTGGGAGACTTCAACATAGACTTGCAAAAGCAAGGACACATTTCGTGGAGATCCATGTTGAATTTTTTAGGGTTGAAACAGCTTGTCCAGTCACCTACTAGAGTGACTTCCTCATCTTCAACGCTGATAGACCATGTATATAGCACAAATGTCAGCGTTGTAAAAAATGTTAGCGTACCTAATATTTCCATTAGTGATCACTTTCCTGTTTGTTTTACGTTGTCTGTTAGGTTAGCTAAACAGTCAATCAAAGGACACACTACCATAATGTATAGATGTTTTAAAAAATTCGACCAAACTGCTTTTTTATATGAACTATCTTTAGTACCATTTTATGATATAAAAACCTGCAAAAACCCTAACGATGCCCTGTCACGCTGGTACGAGCTGTTTCTCGCCGTTCTGGATAGACACACGCCTAAGCGCATCAAACGCGTCAAATATCCTGTTATGTCAAAATGGCTCTCTGGTGAGATAAAACAAGCAATGGAAGTAAGAGATGAATTAAAACGAGACAAGAAATTTACTGAATACAAGGAGCAGCGAAACCATGTCAAATCTCTAGTTCGTAAAGCACAGAGGCAAAATGCAGAACAAATTATTGCCGATGGCAAAGACATCCGTTCAGTCTGACAAGTAATAAACAATTTCACCAAAGGTAATAGTAAACGATCGCCTAATATTCCGCCCGATCTTACTGCTGATGCATTCAACGCTCACTTCATAACTGTTCCTCAAACTCTGGCGAAGTCAAATACACCTAACCCTGTAAACTACACTTGCTCTCATCAACTACGTCACCATAGTCAACAGAGAGCCTGCGGCCCATTTTTAGTACCGCTTATGACTGTCCTAGATGTAGGCAAATCTATTTCCAATTTAAAGAACAAATCGTCTTGCGGTCCAGATGGCATTAGTAGTCAGATTTTAAAACTATCTCTGCCCTATGTCGTCGAATCCCTGACCTTTATTTATAATTTATCGATCAGACATAACGTTCCATTTTTAGTACCACTTATGACTGTCCTAGATGTAGCTAAATCTATTTCGAGTTTAAAGAACAAATCGTCTTGCGGTCCAGATGGTATTAATAGTCAAATTTTAAAACTATCTCTGCCCTACGTCGTCGAATCCCTGACCTTTATTTATAATTTATCGATCAGACATAACGTTTTTCCCGACGAGCTGAAAAAAGCGAAGGTAATCCCGCTTCCCAAAAGCAAAGATTTATGCAACCTAAACGAGTACAGGCCCATTTCCATATTATCCTGTATTTCAAAACCGCTCGAAAGACATATCCATACTCATCTTCTAAACTTTCTGGAGCAAAACCATCTGATAACAACAGCACAATCAGGATTTCGACCTCTACATTCGTGCCAAACTGCCCTCAATCATTTAATTGATAAATGGCTCTCTGCCATAAATGACAGTAAAGTATCAGGTACAATCTTTCTTGACCTGAAAAAAAGCTTTTGATCTTGTCAACCACTCTATCCTACTAAAAAAAACTACCATTCTATCACATTCACTCAAATACTATCTCCTTTATATCTTCCTATCTCAGGGACAGAACACAGAAAGTACTGCTAAATGGCAAATATTCCTCTGATGGTTTAGTAACTTGCCGTGTTCCACAGGGGTCTATTCTAGGGCCCTTATTATTTAATCTTTTTATTAATGATCTGCCACTGTGCATATCTCATTTAGACGCAAACTGCGATCTGTTCGCAGATGACACGACCATACACACATCTGATAAAGATATCGCAACCATTAATAAGGTACTCCAACAAAGTCTTGAAGAAGTAGCAGGCTGGTGCAGTGATAATCACATGATTATTAGTATTCCAAAGACAAAGAGCATGTTAGTTACTACACGTCAGAAACACCAGCATGACCTACCACCTTTAACACTCTCCTTAGATAGACAGCTTGTTGAACAAGTAACTAGGCATCGCTTATTAGGCGTTATAGTGGACAACCAATTAAGCTGGGAGCCGCATACTGACTCAATATGCAAAACAATCTCCAAAAATCTGTTCCTGTTATCAAAACTACGCCATATAGTTAATACTGATATCCGTAAATTCTTTTTCCATGCGCATATCAAAACACATTGTGACTACAGTTCTACCGTCTGGGATGGATGCAGCGAAGTTCACATGAAAAAAGTTAATTCCTTGTATCGTCAGGGCATTAAATTAATACTTCCCGGTCCTACTTCGACTGATGAAAAATTAAAATCTCTTAAGTTACTAACATTGAAGAAACAGTTTGAATTTAATCGCTGTGTTCTACTGCACAAGATCATGCACGGAAAAGCCCCACCCTATCTAAAAACTCTATTTTCCGACAATAATAGGAAAAACACGAGAAATAGTTCGATCCACCTTCCAAAAATTAGATTAGACATCTGTAAAACCAGTCTGTCTTTTTCAGGCGCTAAAGCGTGGAATATGTTACCTCCACACCTAAAATCAATTTGTAAGATTAGCGTCTTCAAAGATCGCCTCCATAAATATTTACTTCAGAAGTAATAGTATGTTCGGCTCCCTTATGCTACTATTTGTATAGTTAGTGACAAGTTTCCTATTACCTAATACTCTTCTACTGTTGCTGCAGATTATGTAATTGCTCGACTGTTTGCATTAACATGTCAGGTTTATACCTGTGTATATAATTATATATTTTTAAAATTTTTTTATTTCTATTTTTTTCCCCTCTGAGTGGTGGTGGTGGTGGGGGGGGGGGGGTCTTTTTACTTACATAAGTTTTATCTTTTGATGTATCGTCTGATGTATTTCTATATGTGTAGAGTAGCAGGACAGTTTGGAAGATAGGCATTGCTATGCCTAAAACTTTTTATCCTGAATAAAAACGTTTCATCATCATCATCATCATCTCTCTCTCTCTCTCTCTCTCTCTCTCTCTCTCTCTCTGTCTCTCTCTCTGTCTCTGTCTCTCCCTCTCTCTCTCTCTCTCTCTCTCTCTCTCTCTCTCTCTCTCTCTCTCTCCGGAATATCCATGCAAACTTTTTACTAAACCTGACCTGGGTTATTCCACATCCAGGAGAAATTTTATGATGCCACGTCCCAGAATTGACATATTTAAAACTATCCTTGCATTTTCCGGTGGCTCATTTTAAAACACCTTGCCACTGAGCGTAACACACTGCAGATTGCTCTCTTTGTTTAAAGAAAGCCTCTTTAAGCACCAATCATTAAGTTCAACATACACACTTCAGAATTTGTTTTTTTCTCCATGATTCCCTAATGCTGTACATTTTATCTATCCACCATGCTTTTACTGTAAAATATTATATTGCTGTTCATTATAATATATATGCAAGCCAGTCAACATGATTGTATGAGTGTGTGTGTGTGTGAAACTACATTTTGTATCTCTGTGTACTGTTTGGTTATTTTCTTTAGAGTAGCAACGGCAAGTCCGAAAATGGCCCATGTGCTAATTACTTTACCCGTTGGCAAATAAACTTTCATTTCATCTCATTTCAATTCATTATTTCATTTCTCTTTATTTCTCATCATCATCATCATCATCATCTCTCTCTCTCTCTCTCTCTCTCTCTCTCTCTCTCTCTCTCTCTCTCTCTCTCTCTGTCTCTGTCTCTCTGTCTCTCTCTCTCTCTCTCTCTCTCTCTCTCTCTCTTTCTCTCTCTCTGCCGCCCCTCCCTATCTCCGCGAGCTGTTTCCCCACACGAATAGAGAGAACACAAGGAACAGCTTACTCCATCTCCCAAAACCGAGAATCGACATCTTCAAATCTAGCATATCATTTTCCGGTGCTAAGTCATGGAATAATTTGCCCTCTCATTTAAAGTCTATTTCAAAGTTATCTATCTTCAGAGCTCACGTCTATAAATATTTGCTGTCATTGTGAATGTTTTATCTTTCTGCTTAGTATGTTGCTCCAGCACAGCAGATTGCCGCAGGTTATGTAATAGTTCGACTGTCTGCATTAATATGTCAGGTTCATATGAGTGTGTATATATATATTGGTTTAATTTCGTTCTATTTCTTTCTTTTTTGTTTCTCTTTGTTTGTTTTTTTCTTTTCTGAGGGTGGGGTGGAGGGTTGGGGGAATGGGTCTTTTTACGTATATGTGTTTTATCTTTTGCTGTATCGTCTGATGTATTTTTATATGTGTAGAGTAGCAGGACAGTTTGGAAGATAGGCATTGCTATGCCTAAAACTTTTTATCCTAAATAAAACGTTTCATCATCATTATCATCATCATCATCATCTCTCTCTCTCTCTCTCTCTCTCTCTCTCTCTCTCTCTCTCTCTCTCTGTGCATACATGTGTACGTGACAAGACATGATTAAAACATACACTTGATTATGTTTTGTTAATGTATTGTTAGATTTGCATGGTTGCCACATAACATGATTTTCTACAATAATTGTCTTCAACGTACTGGCAGTATAGCGACTCTACAATTTAAAAAAAAGTCAAATCAGTGTGTTATGAGTACGTATATTGTGTCTAATAAATGCTTCCCTAGTGTATTATCACCAAATACACCAACTAGTAAAACAGAATTCGTGAACAACAGGCTGGAAAATTACCTGCGAAATAGTGTTAGTTATTATAATAAAACATTTCTAGAGACGCTTTCTGTCTATTTTGTTCACGGCAGATGCCAAGTAAAACAAGCTACATGAATCTGGCTGCCCGCCTCCCCTCTAAAACCGCTGGTTTTCTAAGACAGTGAGGGAGCCATGTGAAGATACGTGGTTTCAGCAGTCAATGCTTTTCACGATCTTTCATCAAAAGGTTGTCCTATGTTGAGATACGTTGTTTTGGCTGCCAATATTTATTGCCTTTTCGATTGCCATACATATAGTATCTTCAGTCGTGTTACTTTTTCTTTAATAATCCAGACCAGAATTTAGATATAGCCAAGATACCATGGATATGCATAATAAGTTAGGTTGCCCAATACCATTGTAAATTTTTGAGGGGCATCTTAAATTCTTGCATTGTACAGAAAGGTCCAAAGTTAAAAATCGTCTCCTGCAAAACTAAGGAAAAACCTGATACTTCTTTCGGGCAGTCTACTCTCGAAATGTATTCCATACTGCATGAAAAAGGCAGTCAGTCCAATGCAAAAGGAATTAAAAAACAGCGATAAAAAATAAAGACATCCTTCATGAACATTACAAGGAAGTTTTAGATGGAAAACTAATGCCTGATTATCTCAAAAAAAGTCACTGAGGTCAAACAAACATAATATTGAATGATCCAAGCACATAAAAAAATCACTTTCAGTAAGGGACACAAAACGTGTGTTTCACACTAAAGAAAAGGCATATGCACCTAGACATTACAGTCTTACGTTATCTGAAAAAATAGCCGATGGATTAGTTGATGAAATTAACAATGAATTAGTTGGTGAAATGAGTAACAGTGTCTGGGGAAATAATCTGTATATCTACTCTGACAAATGCTCTTTGTGGGGCAGGCTCATACAGATAATAAATCAATGGGTTCCCCTGGACTATTTTTTTATATTGTGAACAGACATGGACTATTTTGAATCAGTTGCCCTGCATCTGACGTCATTCTCGGCCTCACCTGGTTGATATAGATATCTTACCTGTTTTGTAAACAAACTTGTGTCTGGCGGTGTTGTTTTTATTATCTCTGGCATAAGTCCTGATGCCATCGGCATTGTTTTTAATTTAATAGCATCAACGGTTTTAGGGTGTCCCCCGTTATTCATTGCTTTTATCACAGATGGTAATCTCTTAACCCACTCATTCTTGCGTGCATCATGCATGAGTTCCTTCGAATACTGATAGCTGAAAATTCTCTCTGATAATTTCTTGTTAAAGTTCTCAACAATTGCCCGTGATCTGTGCATGCCCGGCATGCCTTGCCGCACTAGCACGCCATGCATTGCAAAAAAAATGATTAACTGCTCCTTTGAATTCACTTCAGTCATCGACTTTCACAAGCCTAGGATATTTCAAAGGGCCTCGACTATATATCTTTGTTAATGCAGTGGCTACCAAACTAGCTTTCTTGTCATTTATGGGTTCGGCATCCTTGTACCTTGAAGATATGTTGACAAAAGTTAATGCATAATTTTATCGTTTCTTTCTTATTGTATTGTGTGGCAGGAACAAAAGCTCCATTTGATGGGTGTCATTTGGTGTAGAGTTTTCAAAATGGGGTCTGATATTTTTATTGGAGGAAGTAAATATATTTGCCAAATTGCTTGTTTTTGTAGCCACCATTTTATTTGGTCAGGTGTGACATTGACACCCACAGCGGCATGTAATTTCTCTAATGCAGTCTTTCTTTTCCAGTAGCCAATTGGGGAGTATTATATTTTAGATAGCTTAGCCCTGGCCATGACGTCGGTCATTTTTTCTAGCAATAAAAACTCCAGTAATACAAACAAATGTCATTCCTACTAAAACAAATATAATTTCTCCTTTTCTTTGTTACGTGCTGTGTTGATAGTAATCGCTAAGGTTTGGCTGTGGGATGGTCATATCTTCACCAGAAACAAGGTAGTATTCTTTGATAGCGTTATCAACATTTGAAAATGAATGCTGTGCGTGACCTTCCAGCCTGAGTTTTTCATTGATAAAATCAACTTTTTCTATTCTTTGTTTTTCGTACTCCTGCTCGGTGTGTTCATTTCTCTGATGCCTCGTTGTGATGCCTCATCTCTTCCACACTATCTTCTTTACTAACATTTGAAAAGAGATAATTTGACCCGCTAAATGCAATTGCATTAACAACAGCTCCCCCAATCATAACAGCTAAAGTTTCCATATTTTATATACATAGATACATTTTCTGCAATACTTCCTTGCTTGAAGACAAAGACTTTTGTGGCAATTGATGCTGTTACAACTGCTACTAGTTTAGCACTGTCCTTAAAGTCTAATTTGCCCAGGTCTGCAGAATGCATTTTGAGTAGACTCCGTCCCAGTATAGTGTAAGATACTGCTAGTCCAGTAATTATGGAAAAGTGATAGACGAGGTTCATTATGTTCTTTGCGTCACTCAGTTTCTAATGCAATGAAACAAATATTCATTTTATTCACTGCATAAGAAATGGATCCAGAGGTTTTGGACCTGCTGGTAATGTGGCGATTTCTGGTTTCGCTTTTGGAGTGTCTGACTTTTTGTACACTGTTCAAGTGTGTGGTTTGTATTTTTTTTATAATTGGTAACCTACGTAACCAAATCCAACAACAAATCCGGCAACTATATACTTTGTTATTTCAGGTTTAGACTGATGCGT
This sequence comes from Semisulcospira habei, assembly GCA_036245525.1. Lineage (NCBI taxonomy): Eukaryota > Metazoa > Mollusca > Gastropoda > Semisulcospiridae > Semisulcospira > Semisulcospira habei. The sequence goes on along the minus strand of BTPG01000003.1, from coordinate 62,142,557 downwards.
GGCAGGTTGTTAATCTCTCACTTTGAAATGTTTGTGGCTGGGGTGCTTACAGGGGTTCCAAGGCTGCTGTCAGTCCAGAGTGTGGAGGTGCATCACCAGTTACATGATCCTTTTGTGTTAGCATCTGACGTTGCAATTTTTTTTGTCTTTTCCATTTTGGGTAATTTTTTTTCCCGCCTCTATCCGGCCTGGGCTTTTAGTCTTATTCACATTTTGATCCTGTGTCAAGACAGGACTCGGGTGTGGAGTCATCTGGGTCTCATCCATTTTATTCTGCTTTAAAATTTATTTTAGAAAAATCAATATGACTCCCAGTAACAAGCATGGTTACCACAGATGCAAGGTAATTCCCAAACTTGTAAAACATGAGGCATGCTAATTACTGATTGAACTTGAAACAATAAGTTTGCATTCGAGATCATGTGACAGAATGTCAGTATCAACAGGAAGTAAGTGACTCACAGCTTTTGTAAAAAAGAGACAAGTGAGATCGACTGAAATCACGGGTCATTAGTGAACTAATTTGATTTCATATTTAGCATGTAGGTTGATTAGCTCATCAGCAATGAGGGATTCTATATCTTCTGCCATGTAATGTTTACCAAGATAATCTTTTGATTTGCCGGAAACAACTACAGAGAGAAGGCACTGATTTTTAGTGTCTATGTCTTTGTTCTCTACAGTGCAGAAGTAATTTGTCTTGATTCATTTTATAATGTAGTATAATAATATTGATGATATAATTTTATTAATCTACGTGTGACTGTTGATTGATTAATTAACCATTGTTTAAGAAGTCGATGTGACATTAATAATTAGGTGGGGTGGTGGATCTGCCTTAATTATCACTGGTTGCTCCCAATCTGACACAATTGCACAGTCAGCAAATACTGACCCAATTGGCTGAGAAACTAAGACGTCTGCTACGGCCTCGGCCAGCGTCTGCTGCTCAGTCTTGTTGTTGTAAAATATAGTAGAACCCCATGATTTTAACAAAAGCTTTCTTCTTCAATGAAAGGAATTTGTTCAATCATCCCATTACAAGGTCAATCTGTGATGCGATTGTGTTGCTTTTTTTCTGACATGTGTGATTGTGATCAAAAAGTAACTTGACACATGCATGCACTTTGACAAGAAGAAAATGGCGCAATATTTCAGTGTGTATTTCAATCCTCGTACGCAAAACTGCCTCACTATTCGAAGAACAGACTTCCACAAACAGGTTTTTCGGATTGTGCAACTGAAGTGTGGCTGTTTACTGTATTACCAGTTATTGTTCATAGGGGGCTGGGGGTACTGCAGTAATTATGTATATAACTGATCCAAAATGTCAACGGTTTACACGATTGCACTTGACATGTTTGCAGCACTGTTTTGGCCACACTCAGCACTTTCTGCACACACCCAGCGCCAGATGGCAGCAGGATGTCCAAACCCATCGGGATCTATGGAAGTGTACAAGCACGCCTCTTACTGGCACATGACCAAGGCCCATGGCAAAATTAGTCAGTGGCAGCAGGACAGCCCAGCGTCTGCCGGAGACAGTGCGTCTGGTAGGAGGGTGCATAGACGGCAGCGGAATGCCCCCAATTACAACTGATTCTATGATCATCTTCATTTTATTGGCTCGCATGCGAAGCAAAAGTGACTTTATGTTCTGGGCCACTGGTAGTCCGTCCATCGTCCATGGTAAACTTTAACAGTGGCATTTTCTCGGAGACTATTCAAGCCACATTCTTCAAGCTTGGCCCAATGATACTTTGTGGCAGACCTTTGTAAGGATACCAATTTGAGTGACCTCTCTCAAAGGGTCACGCGGGGTTGACAGATGTGTGAAACTGCTTACATTTTCAGAAAACATGGATTTTGCTGCTGCAAAAGCCAGCCCTTATCACCGAGGTCACACATATGTAAATTGGTCATGCACGAGATTACTCCTTTTATTCTTGCACAATGCCCTTTAAACCAAAATTGCGCTGTTTCTGTCCTAATGCAGCTTTCATTTTCATTATTTTTCCAGTTGGCAAATGGAGCCTGGGATGGACCTGAAACTGAGAGTGCAAGCACATCGCAAAACAAGGACAGTGATGACGAGGAGTTTGTTCATGGCTCGAGCTCACAGGATTCAGAGGGTGTGTCACCATCAATCTCTGAGATCCCTGACGCAGACAGTATAGTATTGACTATGTTAGATTTCATCAAAGTGGCAGATTCAGGGTGGGCAGGTGTCAGCGGAACAAGTACCAACAAGTTGCAGTGTGCGTTAGGGTGGTGAATTAGGGGGTGGCAATGAGAATGTGGATAGGCAGAAGGAACACGACGTTGGGGGTGGGGAAAGAGTGCTTACAGAAGAAACAGGCGTGCACGTGTCGCAGAGGCGGAAAGGAAGGTACAAATGGAACAAGAAACATGCATGCAAATTGTGTAGCAAGCTTGTCTTGAAAATGAGCAAGATGTCCATGCAGTTGAGGCAGACGTTGCTAAAATTTTGTTGATAAAAAAGGGACAAACCAAAGACTACAAGAATGTATCAGACTACAAGTTGAGGGTGATTACATGCATAACGTTGCCGTTCTTGAAAAGATATCAGGATGTTTGTAAGGTAGACGACCTTCTCGCCTGTAGCCATTGCAAAAGGCTCTATCAAAAAAAAGCTGATCTCTGTACACTCAAAGTGTTGCTGTCAAAAACCAGGAGGGTTTCAGATCGCTAAGAGAGGTGAGGCGGCACGACGTGGGAGGCTAATGCTTCCATTAGATGTTGAATTTTACTTCTATCATAAGGTATTAGCCAGACAGAGAGATGATGAGATAAGCCATCTCATCAGAACTGACCCCCTGCTTCTTGAGTATGGAAAGAGATTATTTGACCACAGGGACATTGATGAACACATGGCTGGACAAATCAGCTCCAGGATGCGAGAGTTAGGGAGACTATTAAAGATTTTCAGAGTGAGGTCAGAAATGAAAATCGCAAGTTTAAATGCTGTGATCAATTCAGCTATCTTTGATCATGTCATACTGGCTGAAAAAGAGCTAGCAGAATTTGATGAGGACACACATCAGTTCATAATAGGCAATCTCGCAATGCGCATAGGCCATGCTTCGAAAAAATGTTCACAGATCAAACCTACACAGGCATCCAAACAGCTTGGGCATAGTTCAGATGACAAGTGGCGACAGGAGCTCTATGAGGCGAAGCGGTTTGACTCTGTCTTCACCAGGGACTGGTATGATTGTGTGTCAGCTACAGCAGCCCAATCAGTCGGGAAAATGATGATAAACAAACCCAAGCTGATCCCATCATGTGAAGATGTGAGGAAGGTCCAACAGCTTCTTGAGACAAGGATGGTTTCGGAAGATTATCCGACAGTGGTTAAAGCAGCTCTTTGAGCTGCATCAGTTTTCAATCGAAAACGAGGGGGAGAAGATCAGAGAATGAAGGTATCAGACTTCCAGAATGAGAGTTGGATCTATCACCAATGAAGATATCTTGAAAGGGCTCACAGAGGTTGAGAAGAAATGGTGAATCATTTTCAGCGAGTGGAAATCAGAGGCAAGTTTAATAGGAGTGTTCCCATTTTGCTGACGAAGAAGAAGGTGACAACTGTGGACAGAATCCTTCAAATGAGGCAATCAGTGCCAGCTCTCGCTTTTTCCCAGTACATCCCTTGCCACACTTTCTGGTCAGAGGCCTTACAGAGGCCATGATGTTCTGAAGGAACATGCGCTACAAGGACAAGTGTCAAACCCAGCCTTTTCACATTTACTCAATTAAGGAATCAGGTTGCAACTTTGGCTCAGTGAATGGCCATCTCGGAGTTAGACCAGGATCAGCTGGCAGACTTCCTTAGTCATGATATTCGGATACATCACCATATCTACCGCCAACCTCAAGACATCCTTCAAAAGGCAAAAGTGGCAAAGATTCTTCTGTCAGTTAACAATGGGATGACAGATTTTTAGAGTTGCATTAGAGCTGAGCTGGGCGATGATGAAGAGATTGCCTTTGACAATGAAGACACATCAGAAACTCGCAGAGAGGTCTCGGGGAAAACAGCACCTGTGAATGAAGCAAGTAGCAAGTCAACAACATAGGAATCAATGAGCACGACAGAGAAAAGACTTCCAGAGCCTGATGACAATCTAGATAGTTTTGATGATGACAGTATTGCATCAGCTCCTGTTGGAAAGAAAGCTAGATTTACAAGGAAATCATGGGGGAAATCTGAAGAGAAAACTGTTCATACTCGTTTCAAGACACACCTCGTCATGAACAAACTTCCTGGAAATGCCGAGATACAGCCGGCAATCGCAGAAGAGCCCACATTTAGAAATAGGCGCTGGACAAACATTAAAGATTACATCCACAACAGACTGAAAAAGTCACAAAAGTTTCAAAAGAAATGAATTGAGATTCTCTAACACTGGCGGCATTTTCGTTTTCATACAGATTTACTACAAGAGTGTTATTATTGGTTTGGTTTCAGTATGTATAGCTTGTTTTTATCTGATGGACACCTGGATCATTTTGTATACTGTATAACATTTGAATTTGCAAAACGAATCAGCTGGTGGGGGAAAATAGACAATAATAAGATAAGAAAACCAATGACAACGTAAAGATTTATTACAAGAGTGTGATATGGGGTTGGTCTGCCTGGATCATTTTGTATTCTGTATAACATTTAAAGCTTTGCAAATGGAACACCATTTGGGGACAAAAGACAATAATAAGTCGTAAGAAAACCATTGTCAACATAAATATTTATTACATGAGTGCTACTATGGGGTTTATCCGCCTGGATCATTTTGTATACAGTCATAGGACCATCGCCAAGGGGAGGGGGAGGGTTGTGGTAAGTCAGGTGGGTGAGGGTCACGCTATCTGTCATCAGCCCCAGCATTGCCTCGTGTTTGTTTTGTTAAGCCGTTACCGGCGCTCCTCTCTTCATTTTAGCTGGTAACAGTGTATAATAGCTAAGTCAGACCAGTACAACTGCAGTTCACATAGATCACTTTGAACCCCCAGACATTGAATCGGCTCATGGGAATCTGTGCATTTTGCAGACTCACTTTACATCCTTATTAGATCCCTCGGATGAGTAAGCCACTGAGGACTTATTTGCGTATCCAGGGCTTTCCATCCACAAGAAATCCAGACCACAAAAGTGACTGCCAAGCGTGTAAAATGCAAAGAAGTACCCAACGGAGAAAGAAAAACGCTTAGAAAAGACGGTTGCAACACAATTTATTAATATTTCGGGTAAATACCCTTTGTCAAAATAGACAAAGAAACAGAGAGATCGGTCGCTACTTATCTTCATGCACAGAAGGAATGTGGCAACTCTGCCACATTCCTTCTGCGAATGAAGATAAGTAGCGACTGATCTAAGCGTGTTTCTTTCTCCGTTGGGTACTTCTTTGCATCCACAAGAAGCATAGATCTTCATGAGCCCATACATGTTGTAAAGGCTGCTGCCGAATCAAAGTGCTCTTTTTGAATTTTTACATAGATTGGCCTCGTTTGCATCCTAAAGTTGAGGGTGTTATTATTGATTTAGTAAAGCGATTGGATTCAGTAATTTCAAGCGGCTCAGCCATACAATATAATTACGATATCGATCACAATTAAAAAGGATAAAATAGCCAACGAAGTTCAATATCAAGTAAAAAAAAACTTAATTTATCCCAGGAAGGGGTAATTTCAGTCTGGACGGGAGCATATAAATATATATATATATATATGTATATATATATATATATATATATATATATATATATATATATATATATATATATATATATATATATATATATATATATATATATATATATATATATACTCTTATAATGTATGGTATCTGGGGACAATCGCATGCCTATGAGCGTGAATCTGGGATCATGCTCTGGATATGGGGACATTGAAAAGTTCCCTTATCCAACCCAAGGTTTTTTTCACTGAATCTGATTCAGGCAATGAAAATAAATGGAAAAAAACATTGTTCCCATAAACCAAAAATTTTTTGATAGGTTACTTCCCCTGGTCTACAACTGTATGGGGCTTCGTATCTCTGGTGTGGCAAAGGGAGCTTTGGTCTTGATACGAAACTAAAAGTGTACCGAAGTCTCATCCATGCTCAGTGCAGCTCTCGATTCTAATTTATCACTTTTTACACAATTACCGCAGTACAAAATTAAAAGAAGAAGAGAAACAGATATAAATGATGCCGAATACTAAACTCTGTGCCCTGCTCTGTTTAATATGGAATGCTGTATGAGGTGAAGGTCACGCATCGAAAGTGAGGCGAGGCTATCTGAACAATGGCCACACACCATTGCTGTGTTCTTGTGTGCACGTCAAATAGGGCACAGAATAATGAAATCACGGAACTTTCTTTTCATACTTTTCCTAAAGCAACCGAAACTCAACGGAGGAAAGAGTGGTTGACCCGAATTCGTCGTGACGAAGGACGAGACTTCAAGGTAGGTCTTTAAATACGTTGTTTACTCTCAGTTTTACTAATGACTATTTATTGCACAAAAACAACAGAATTGAACAATGACTTTGACGGCTGTTGAGTTCCTGACAGGGTAAAGTCTAGAAATGTATGTGAGCCGTCCAGTTGTTATTTTCTTAGGTCTTCAAAAAACAACTAGCCACAGATGGAAACAACAAACATTCAGACTGTGCAAACTGCAATGCATCATGATGTACTTTACAATTTGCATCTGTAATGTTTTCTACGAATCCAAAACTAACTAAATTGTTTGTTTGTATTCAAACATTGAACCTTGAGTGGTAGTATTTATAACTATGAAATTTTTCTTCCCCAGATCACACAGCACACAGTTGTGTGTTTTCTCCATTTTCTTCCAACTGATTATGTGTGGACACCGCTTAAAAGAAAGTTAAAACCTGATGCCGTTCCAAGCGTGTTTACCTGGAAACAGACTCAAACCCGAAAACCACCAGTAAAGCGTCCAGTTCTGTCGCCGCTAAAACGTGCCAATAAGTAAGTACATGTTTCAGACTGACAGTTCACATTTCATGATCTGGGTGTCACACTTGATAGTAGCCTGTCCATGCGCCTTCATGTGAACAACGTTTGCAGATCCGCCTATACTGAACTGCGACGTATTGCTTCAGTCCGCCACTATCTGACACCTGAAGCAACTAAAGTACTTGTCTGCGCTTTTGTTTTGTCTAAATTAGACTATTGCAATGCTCTTTTGGCTGGCTGTTCCCAGTGTCTGATTGGCAAACTCCAGAAAATTCAAAACTCAGCTGCCAGGTTGATTCTTAGAGTCCCTAGATCAGATCATATCACACCCCATCTGTCTGCCCTACACTGGTTACCTGTTACAGCTAGGATTCAGTACAAAATTTCATGCATGACTCACAGTTGTATTACATGTTCCTGCCCACACTACCTTGCCTCTCTTCTCTAGCTGTATACGCCCTTGAGACAGAATTTGCGCTCTGCTGCCGACTCTCGAGTTTTACGTATCCCTCTTGTCAAAACAAAGTCGTTTGGTGAGAGGTCATTCAGATACCAGAGTCCAGTTGTTTGGAATGATCTCCCATGCGAACTGAGATACGTGGATTCTAGAGAGGCATTCAAGCGTGCCCTAAAGACCCATATGTTTTCTGTCAGCTACAAATGACTTTGTCACACACCTGTCATGTTAAAGTCATCTCTATCTATTTATAGAAGTAGTGTGTGTGTGGGTGTGTGTGTAAATGCCAGTATGAGTCCATGAGCGTAGCACTTTTGAATGGTGACTTTATAGCTTGTTTACAGAGTGCGTTGTATTTTGTTTTTGTACTTTTTGTAAATTCCATTTTTGTAATTAGTTATTTTTTGTACATTAGTTTTTGTTAAGCGCCTAGAGCTCTAATCTGAGGTTAGGCGCTATACAAGTACTCATTATTATTATTATTATTATTCAGTAGAGCAGTCTTCACACAAATACAGGAATATGTTGATGTCAGCAAACTGTGTGGTTTACAGTTAAAATGTCTTCCAATACTATTTTACTATCATAAGCTGCAGTCCAGGCAAAGTTGCTTTAGAGTCAAATGTGAACTGGCATGGAGAGAAGGGGTTTGGGGGTATGCAGCACTTCCTCAGTGTCTTAATGGTGCTACATCAGCTCAAAAACACATCTTTTCCAGTCATACCACTCTGTTTCGCCACATTCCAGTCTCTTAACTGTCTCACTGTAACAGTATGAAGATCCCCCTGCCCGTTCATATGGTCACGATGGCTGTTTTTTTGAGGATTGGATGTGTTCAGGTGCTGTCAATTTTGAATCTGTATTTTGTCATGTGTACTGTACAGGGCTTAAAAGCCTGCACTGCAGGTATTTTGCACTATATATTTCACGGCTGTTTGGCCCAGCGCTAGAAGTGGACACTTTGACTTAGTTTTTTCCAGGCGAGCCGAGAAACTGGGTCACAGACACTGACACCAAACACACTATAGTTGTGACAAACCAGTAGCCAACAGGATAAGGTGGAAATAAAGAGAAAAAAGCAGATTTCACTCTCTGTGTAGTGTTTTTTTCACAAAATAGATGAAGTTCCAACATCAATAACTATAATCTATCTATCAATAACTATCAATGTACTATAATGTGGCTTGCAGATGGCAGTGTACAAATTTAAAGCTTGTAGCCTCAGTATGATATGGGTTAGTTCTATAGCAAAGCACTTAGTCAGACATTACATTTTTGTACATAGTTAACAAGACTGCAGACACACGGCCCACTGACACTAAATGGTCTGGTTTGTAAGAGGCCGAGAGGCCCGGCCCGTGGGAGCAGAGAATGAATTAATGAGAACACTGACAGACGATAGCCAGAAGTCAAGTGGTATCCAAGATGCCGCATTCCTTGCTATTAGCATAGTTTCATCTACAACTAGAGAATCTTATTGTAAGGTTTTTAGTGGGATAAAAACATTCTGGCAGTCAGTCACGGGAATATGTGTCATACTCTCTTGTGCGTTTTCTGCTTTTCAGTGTGACGTTGGAGTGCATGCTAAATGAACGTGACTTTTTGTTTAGTCCCTTTCTAGCGATAGGATCTATTATTATTCGTAACGTATGTTTATGTGAGAGTTTGCATCAAATTAAATGGTGTAGATTGTGAAAATGGAGGACACCTCACATACTGTCAGTGTCCATGAATAGAGACTCAATTCTCTGTGTCGAATATGTGGAAGGAGGTCAAGAAAAAGGTATGACAGGCAGGCCATATCATGCAGTAAATATGAACAAATGATACAGACGTGTTATTGGATAAATGTCCATGAGGACAGGGCGTTAAAGATAATCCCAAAACGACACATACTTGAGTGCCACTGTGCAGACTTTATCGCACAATGGGGCTTTGGTCCGGCACTACATGGTGAGCAGGGAGGCGAAGAGACGCATGCAACAATAAACATTCTAAAGAGCAGGACATACAGCTTGCAAACGGAAGCAGAGAAGCTCAAATTACTCATAACAAAACACATGACACTAGTGTCACCTGTGCTGTACTCAGTCATGCCACCTGTGAAGAAAATAAAAGAGTAAATGGATTGGAAGCAGGTGATTGTTATGCTGTCGTTACACACACTACACGTGGCGGTGGTTTTTTTTTTTTTTTAAATATCACACCATCGAATTTTTACCACTTTCTCTCAGACAATTAAGCTAATCTTTTATTTCCAAATCACAAAGTTGGTCGCAGTTGCTGTCGGAGGAGGTTTTGGTGTGCCAAGCAGACTGATGTGCATAGGTGTATTGCATTTCTTTATTCTGCTGTGGTCCGTTCACGTTCAAAGCAGACTTTTCCAGATTAAACATTTTCGTCCTGAGAAACTACCCAAGAGTGAGATCATCTTGTTTACCACACAACAGTTTTCTTTAACCCATTTAATACCACGGCTGCATTTCCCAAATTTTGGAGGTGTCATCTACTGAACGACTGAGTAACAGTTGTAGTAGACGGATTGATCATGATAATTCAAGGGTAGTGCCAGATTAGCTTTGTGCTTGATGTCACAAGCTAATCTGGCACTACCCTTGAAATACCATGGTCGATCCATCTCCTGCTGTAGGGTGTTGAATGAAACTGAAAGTAGTGCCAAAGAACTGTGTGTCCAGTGTTGACAGATCGGTGCTACTGCTATGTGCCCGCCTGTGAGAATACTGGCACTAACAGTGACCTCATTATCACCCTCCGCTTTCCGGCCCCTTTCACGGTATCTCTGATCTGGTAAGTCATACTTACTCTAGGCATGTTACTTCTAGCACGTGCAAGTCCGTTTTGATGTAGTTTGTATCTTATTTGTGTTATTGATGTTAGAACTTCATCTATTTTGTGAAAAAACACTACACAGAGAGTGAAATCTGCTTTTTTTCTCTTTCTTTCCACCTTATCCTGCTGGCTACTGGTTTGTCACAACTATAGTGTGTTTGGTGTCAGTGTGTCGGGCAGAATGTCCGCTTTCAAACAAAGTTTTGCATCACACACTTGAACGGTAAATAAGAAAGTCATGAAAAACAAAAGGTAGTCATTTTCCCTGCTGTACTGCGCCTAGCAGGAAGCCCGCTTATCAGCTAGCCTGACAGCTGAGAGACTGGCTGAGGCAGCGCGCGCGCGCACGACTTGTGACCCAGTTTCTTGTGACCCAGTTTCTCGGCTCGCCTGGAACAAACTAAGTGGCCAGACTGAAACAGCCGTGATTTATTATTATGCACCCTTTTTTCCAGGAAGCTGAAGGCAAGACCAGATTTCGAGGATAACAGTGGATCCAGCAGCAGTGATGTGCTTGAAGACCACAGCACTCGCCCAGTAGCAGCTGCACCTGCACCATAGGATGAATGTTCAACCACTACCAGCTGATCTTTGCGTGCTTCCTGCGGAGAAAGATTTGAGCCTCCTAAATGACTGCATCACGGAGCTACAGCAGCAGCTTCTTGCAGCCCAGGCCCAGGTGACACGACTACAGTTGAAGCGGTTTGGGGATCAGTCGATTTTCCAGTGATGACTACCTATTTGATACACAACTTTTAAAGTACTCTTTGACTACATTGAGACAAGTGCAGCAAGTATGAGGCAGCCATATTATAAATATGTTACAGAGGATGTAGCAGTGACGAACAGATCAAGGGTCATGCCACTGGCTGATGAACTGTTTATTTTTCTGGTTTCACAAGTCCTGCGTGTAAACAAGCAACAACTGTGATAATGGACATAATACTGCCATGGTGTAGCTTCTGTCACCTGCTTGGTGTTAAATCATTATAACTACTATATTTTATGAATATTTGTTAAGCAGCTAGGTGCTAAAGAGTAAATGAAGTTGTCTTTTTTTTTTTTTTTTGGCATGTTGGTATCTTGCACTGAAAAGCCTCTGCTCTTGTCTTACTTTTTCAGCACTAACCTGAAACTTTAGTCAGTATACAGAATTTGGAATGGAAGTCAGATTGCGTATACCAGGTTAAATTTGCTTTTTGGTTTTTGAAACAATTACTAAGAATCCGCACTTTACGGTGACACAAATTAAAATTTGTTATACATTTATCATAGTTTTCCAAATTCTGCTCATGTGTTGGTGCATGTGTAACAGAGTGAACCCGATGTTCCTCTGTGTGCATAGGCCGATAGCACTTATGATTATTGCTTCTCGGATTTCACTCGTGTTGACTGCTAGCTATGACGTGCGCCGCTCGCGGTGCCCTGCCAAATGCAGCGTTAAGTGTTGTGTACGCGATAGCTCAGTGTACGTGTTGTATTGTATATCAGTTTTGACCGTGTATTGTAACCAAAATACAACACCATTGCTTAGTATTTAGCATGGCTAGATTTGGCCCGGGTAATAGTTTTTGTAATGCATATGTCTTTCGGTTAACTATAACCTATCAGAGTGATATTTGCGATTTAGTAGCCTTTTTGATTTTCTGTGGCACTTCTGAGACCGCTTTAAGAATAAATATAAACTTTCCACTAATAGCCCATAATCTCAAATTAAATCCAGAGTACAGCTGGTAAAATTTCTTAAATTTATATTTAAAGATTATATTTTTACACTATGTAGTTCATAAGATATTCTAGCTCCTAGGGCTGGCAGTACTATAATACAGATTTGCCATTTATATCGGTGCCAGAACTTTGCGTGGACTTTGTACCAACGCGGAGACAGCAGCTTGCCTCTATAAGTACAGCTGCTCGCGTGGTAGACTTTTTTTTTAACCAAACGTGCAAGACTCACAGTACCAGTACTTGTGACCGAATTAACTTCTGGCACCGGTGCCTTGGAGGAAACAGGTTTTTTTTATTAACCTAAACTGCGCGGGTTTTGGAGACCCTGTACTGCTTTCTGTTTCTGCTTTCTGCGCTCGAATAAAAGTGTAGTAAACATGACCACGTCTCCGAGTCACTAAATCCAACCACCACCATCCAATTCTAAATTCCTGACTCCTACCTCACCCCATCACACTAGTACATTTCCATGTAATGCTGCAGTGTGGAAATTTGTACACCAACTTTTGTAACAATGTTGATGTGGAAGATATGATGTATGAATTTTGCCAAAAAACAAAACAAAACTTAACGTGTCAAAATGATGCACTGCTTAGCGTGCATGACCGTGGTTGGTTCGTGTGACTAGGCGATAGTTTTGCCTCGGCGCATCATGTAACCGTGGGAGTAAATGGGAGTGCACTTATGCCTCTAATTAAAATAATTCGCTAAGTTTGGTCTTGCTGAATGATTGGCAATCATGACAATTGACTACATTGCTTGCATGGTGGATGCACCATAATGCGCGCATTTTCTTTTGTTCATTTAATGCTATTTCTTATTGGTTGATTGTTTAGTTGTTGTTGCTGTGGTAGAGATTTAAGGTATTTCATAGTTAGGAATGATCTTTATTGTATTTAGTTCTATGTTTTCTTGAGTCTTCCCTTCTCTACCACCGAAGCTAGGGAGGGCAGCAGCTTTGCGTGATGTTCCCGCGTTGGTGACGTCACTCAAAGCTGACTCAGTCTCTTAGGCGCCATGTTTGTTTTGATTTTGAACTTTCGCTTAAGTTGTTTAGAAGTTGCTATGCCGGACCACTCCAACCATTTTTTAAATAGACTTTTCCGGTTTTCTTCATAGGCATATTCTATAGAAACACAGCATTTGCAAGGTTAACCCTGTCATAAAGTGTAATATGTAAGCTTTTACAGTCACTCACCGACATTGGAAAAGTCTTTGAATGATTTCACCGACGTTGAGAGGCATATTGTAAGGTAGCATCAAATCTTAAGTGGACCTTAAGATACAACAATCTTAAGTGGATCTTAAGATATTGTGAGTATTATATATTGGGAGGGGCCAAAATAAAGTTTTGTTTTTTTTTCCTTTTTGGGTCTCCCCTCTTGAATCCATAGTAGGGTGTTGCCCCTACACCCTAGTTTGACCTCCAGCAGCCCTAATACTTCGGCACTGTGTTTCCTTATGGTTCCATGTTTTTGTTTTGTGTTCTGCCACCTTGTATTTGATTTATGAGAAGAGTTTAACAAATAATGGGTTACTTAATGATGGTGATGTTATTGCATAATAATTGATGCTTGAAAGTAAACAAAGATTGGATTATTGTGCAATAAAGGATGTTCAAGAGTAAACAAAGTTTGTTTTCCATATTCTTTATACACTCAAACTCATCACACAAACAGCACAGCTAGTTTTGAGTGCATGCTTAAAAACAATAAAATTTAATGTACATAGTACATGTCATTATTCTAAAACAATAACTACAAGTGCTAACTGTATTGCAAATGTAAGCATCCATACATTCCACACTTCACAATGCAGAAGATGAATAACTAATAAATTACAACACTGCCAATAAGGTGCAAGCAAATTAATGATTAACAGACTTGCTTTTTTTGTCATTTTTTCTTTGTTGTAATAACACTACCAATTTACAAGTTTTATTTGAATTTCTGCAGAGCTCAGAGGATGGAGTGGAAAAAAAGAGAGAGATTAATAGATATTGTTGCTGACATTTTAAGTTGCAAATCAGGGGCAATGGCCAATCCTACTAAACATAGCCAGGATCCCAAAAACATGTACACAACTTTAATATATATATATATATATATATATATATATATATATATTATATATATATATATATATATATATATATATATTATATATATATATATATATATATATATATATATATATATATATATATATATATATATATATATATATATAACGGTAAAGTTTTCGGGAACGTTGGATTTGGGAAGCTTAACATCTACTCGTATATATATACAAATTATTTTTCTCACATTTCAAGTCATATTTGGCATCAGCATGTGTCTTTTGGTGAAATTGCAAAATACCAGATTTCTGCATGAAGTGGAAAGGCATGTTCCCAAACAGCTGTTGTGGGCATATGTTCCCGAAAACAACAATTTATGTGTGTATATATATATATATATATATATATATATATATATATATATATATATATATATATATATATATATATATATATATATATATATATATATATATATCAAGTAAAGTGAAAAAAATGGACAAGACGGACATACACACACATACACACAGGCACCCATGCACGCAAAATTTAGAAACTATACTAATACTGACATCTATACTAATACTGACAACTATACTAATACTGACAACTATGACATAAACCTTACAAGAACAAACTGGCACCTCCTTCCATCCCCCTCATGATCGATTACAGATCTCACAGCTGAATATATTTAATATTGTAATTTATTAACGTTGCACGCACACGTAAATAATGAGGAGGAAAACAGTTATTGTACTCTGGCCACTTAACATCAGATATTGCATGTTATTGCCAAAGTAGTGACTCGGTCATGACGTTTGATGGAATCACCATATCAATCATCTCATGTTTTAATATCCAAATTGAAGAGAACAAACGGCTGTTCTGGCATGAAATGTACAGAACATGACATGAAAATACGCTGTTGTGAACGGAAAAAAATTAGTAAAAACAAACAAAAAACAGAAACATGAAATACGCTAGAAAATATAACTATATAACTGAACGGCCTCCCCGTTAAATAGCCACCCCACCCCTCCTCCTTCCCGGCCCGCGCCTAAACTTCTCCACGCCACTCTCAAGGAATATGGGCCACTGGATAGTTGAACACCACATAGTCACTCAGTCAGTGTAACTTTATGAAAACAATGTTTGTGTCAATTGATAGAAAAGGCAGAATGAATGTTTTTAGCAGGAAGAAAAACAAGATATAAACAGTTACTTAGCAAAACGAGTTACTAGAAGTAGAACACAACTATAACAGACTGAACAATTCGTTGATCAACTATCCACCTAACTAAATATCTAGTAGATGTCAGTGATCCATTGCTAAGACGCACAGACGCACCGCGAACATGTTCGTCTTCGCATTACAGCACAGAAATAGTACATTTATAATTTGGTTTCATGTATGTAGTAGAGGCAATGTCTTGGGCAATTCAGTGTGTGAACTGCTAAGTGAATAAGATACTAATGTGTAATCTGAATTTGAAAACAATCCATTAGAATCAATGTCAGTTGTGTAAACTGACACAGTTCTAACATGGGTCATATTTACTTCTGTCTCTGACTCAAACTGCGACAGTCGACACGATTGAACGGATTGTCTATAACCGCTGTCCATGTTCCAGCGCAGAAAGGGCGCAGACTGACATTATTGCCACACGTTCGGGGTCACAGCTGGCATCACTCATATCAATATACGCATTTTCAAAGTAAAACCAAACACACACTGAACAGGAAACAACGGAATGAAACAAACAAAATAAAATATGGAAATGTTTAACGCTAATAGTTAATGTACATGGCGAAGACACACACTTACACTAGTTCACACATATTGAGTTGTGTTCGGCAGTGTTTGTCTACAGCGGACTTCACTTTGTTGTTCTTAAGCCCGCCATTAGGCTTAACACACGTCACTGCACTGTCATTTAAGTGTGTATATTTCAGATCGTAATATTACAGTTAATGTGTGCTACATCCAATCACTCCATCCAGCAATATCCTGCTAGACTGAATTGTGAGTTCCCACGCCGAACCGGCGAATTCTAATGCCACTGAAATGCGCTCGTGTTACGTAGATACAATGTTGCTGTTGTTTTTTTCTTTCACATGAACATGCGCCTGTACACTATGAGTAATAATATTTTAAAACAAACAAAAAACAAAACACAAAAAACACGTATCATTCTATTAGTAGGACCCAAACGCCCATGTGTGAACCACTCTCTCTGGAATGAGGGTTAGAGGATGAACTCTGCACTGGTTTGGTCAACTTGGCAAGGGTCTGGAAGGCTTGTTGTCACGAGCATGACTTATTGAAATTACTGTGCCTTTTTGTGGAAATCCTGCCTCGGCGGTCGTAACTGGCGTCCCTGAAAAAAAGGTACAAATATTAACTACATTCAGTGAAAGTCGAATGGAAGAAAAGGTCAATGGGCCTACATTCTGTTGCTATCTTGAGGCATGTGTTTGTGTGATTGGGCAGAAATAATACAGCCGACATACTTTACAGACAAACAGGCAAACAGAAAGCTGTGTACTAACAGTAACTGGTTTCATTCAATTAATTCATTGGTTCTGTAAGTGAAGGAGAACTAAGTTTTTAATGTATTTAGTACCTTGACTGGCAAGGCTGGAGAGGGTCATACCGGCGATACCGGCGGCTGCATGTCTTCGTCACTACTGTGTGCCAGAGGTCTTTGTTTTCTGAAAAAAATTGAAAAGAAATCATTTTTGTACTATTTATATTTTGAAATGTGAACGAAAAAAATGAAAATAATTTTTATCTAAATACCCAAAATCTGTCGTTATGAACACATCTCAAAACGGATAAATATAAAAGATAACGATAAACTGTATACAAAAGATACTACTCGCACGCACGCAAGAATGATTACCTAGGTGTGGATGTTAGTCGTGGCCCTTTTTTTCGTCTGGCAGGGGTGTTCGTGTGTGTCCTCTGCCTTTTTCGTGACTGCGCAATCCTAGCTGCCAGCTCTTCTGTTGGAACGTTTAGCAATGTGTCCAGGTCGCTGGCATGACTTTCAGGGCCGAAGTTGTACTTGACATTGCCTTTACCGTCTCAGTTCACGAAACACTGATATTTTATGAAATCAAGCAGCTTTGCAGCATGATCGCCTGCTGTAAACAGATATTCTATCTGTAGATTTACAAGCTGTCCAAGGTGCCGCAAAGCTGACTCCGGCGGCATCCAGAGTTGTGGGTTTCGTACAGTAGCCTCCCCAGGTGGCTTGATGGATAGCTGTCGCACTTCTTCCAAAGTCAGTTTGTCGGGATCGTTGTTCTTGGGGCAGTACAAATATTTTATTAGTCGTAGGTATGCTTCCAGGTCCAACTGACCGGACGTGACTAGTTCACGCTCCTTCTCAAAACAAACCAAGCTGTTGAACAGATTCCTCTTGACGATTGTGTCGAGCATTGTCTGATGGGTAATGCCTGAGAATTTCGGCAAGAAGTCGTTGCCCCCCTCACAGTATTTCACAAAAGCACCCCTTTTAAAAAAGCTTATTTCTCTGCAAATTTCACAATGATGCTGTGAAACCTCAATTTCTATAGCCTTGGCTAAAAAGTCTAGAGTTTTTTGCTTTCCGAATTTTCCTTCAATGAATATATGCACACCTTTTTCGTGTCGGCACAAACTCACGTGACAAGGGGCACATACAATGTTAAAGTCTTCCTTCCCTTCGCCAATCGCCTCCACAATGTTCTCGTTGATGATTTTTGGTAGATGCTGGCACCGACCGACGAGAAGGATGCCGTCTAAGTAAGCAGCTGCTGCCTGTCGGCGTGTGTCACGTCGGACAACTTCTTGAAGAGATTTCTGCAGCGCAGGCTGCGATTTATTAATTGATACGCAGTTTAAAAAAAAAAAAAAATAAAAAAAAAATAAAAAAATAAAAAAATAAAAAAAAAATTTCTTTTACACAGTTCTTCGTAACTAAGCTGGGTGTGATCTTCAAAATTATGATGAAAATGTAGTTCAAAATCCTTTATTCTTTCCCACTCAATACGAGCAAAATGCTCTTTGTATTCTGTATGCAGATTGTGAAGTTCCGAATTATCAATGTCTCGAGTTAAGAGAAGGCTTTCAACTTCATCATGGTGGAGTGGTTGTTTAGATATTTCTTGATAGAGTTTCAAAACATATTTGTCAACATATGCACCACCGTCACACAACTCTCCCTTTTCTTATGACCAGTTTCAACACAGTTTTGTGAAACTTCAGCAGCCACTTGTTTGCAGAAAGTAGACTTTTTGGAATTTTCATAACAAAATTTGATGACTGACCACAAGTTCACAAGTAGCTTTCCTCGTTCGCACGAACGACTGGCTCCTGTCAGTTTCTTGAAATAAATAACCACATTGTCCTTTCTCGGCACATCAGGGTCAGAGGGTAGTTTCCTTTGTTTCAGAGTTTCATAAATATGATCAAGCTGTATCCAGAAATTTTCGTCTTCTGCTAAGACACCGAGATGTTTAAGTGATGGAATTAGATTCGCAGGCAGCATCAACAAAGAAAACATCAGTCCTGCATAAGTAAGCGCCGGCATTGTTTAATCATCGTCATTGCTTGGAATATTGTGTTTTATGTGCTTTCTTATAATTTTAAGGTTGATATAAGTTGCGGAAAGGACGGTATATGCAGGTCAGATCGATCAGGCGTTTCAATCGAGGCATGTAACATGGACACACTTGAATCATTCCATTGAAATGTAAGCGTAGTTGTCAGTGTGTGCTGAGTGCTGTTAAATTTTGGGGTTAACGAGGAGCGGTCCACTAAAGCCATATCCCGATGGGTGGACTGTCTTCTTGAACTAACTGATATTTTTCAGGATATTAATGCACAAGTGCATGTTTTCAACCATGTTTTTGTTATATTTGTAACAACAGTTACACAGTGAAAAATATCACGGCAGACTGCCGCCGCGGCTGAAGTGAACAAAATGCGGAAGAAAAATAGTAATAAAATGTCTCTTACCTTTGGTCGGGTAATGCCGACATCTTCGCTGAGTTAAGCGATATATCCGAATACGACACACAATATCACCCAAAAAAACACAAAGAAAATTCGCAGCTGATTTTTTTAAATCTATCTCCAGCAACTGCAGAAATGAAACGTGCACCGCATACACATCAGAATTATATACTGACGTCCACACATCTTAACCGTATGATGTACACAGGGTCGATCTCTGCTAGAAGCTGTATGATCATCAACAACCTTTTGCATATGAAAATCTATGCCTCTTGTAGACGGAGGGCCCTTGATATGTGAATACGACCGCAAGATTTCACTCATTTAGGGGAGCTAATGTAAATGTAAATAGGGCCGCAAAACGCACAGATTCTCGTGAGATGACATCCTGTGAATGTTCATGGGGATCTATGTCAAGTGTAGTTGAAATAATCTGACAGGGGAACATTTTCGCGAGTGACATGAACATAAACACGAGCGCTCACATCGGCTTGATGAGGTTTCCGACCTCACCCCGGGGTCAGGGGGTATCGGATTTCACTGAAATTTCAGGGACTCCGGTGGCGTTGGTCTTACGACTGTATACTGTATAACATTTAAGGGGAAGAAAACCATTGTCAGCTTAAAAATTTATTACAAGAGTGCTACTATGGGGTTGGTCCGCGTGGATCATTTTGTATACTGTATAACATTTAAAACTTTGCAAACGGAACAGCTTTTGGGGATGAAAGACAATTATAAGATAAGAAAACCATTGTCAAAATAAAGATTTATTACAGGAGCGTTATTATTTGGTTGTTTTCGGCGTGTATATCTCTGTTTTTGTCTGATGTACATCAGGATCATTTTGTATACTGTGTAACATTAACCTTATTTTGCAACTAAAAAGTGGCCTCCACCCGGGTCTGCCCTCGGGGACTTGGGTGGGGTTAACTACTTTTTAGTTCCTAGGGTCACCCTGGTCAGCCCCACACGGTGGGTTTTCCTCTCAATTCTGGGGCATGTGTTCCTGTCTACCCTTGGTCCATTAACTTGTATTTTTCTTTTTTAAGTTCTCCGCTGCCTGTATCTCTTGAAAAGAAGTACCCAACGGAAAAATAAACATGCTTAGAAAAGACGGTTACAACACAATTTATTAATATTTCGGGTAAATCCGCTTTGTCAAAACAGAGAAACAAACAGTATTAGACCGGCTGGCGACATACATTCAATATTCTGTTCATTTTTATTTTCACAAGCAGTGCTGGCACCTCCTGAAAAAGTCGGTACGTTCAGCAATGTACAACCAATTGGGACTAAAGACACTAATAAGATAATAATAAATTGTCAACATAAAGATATATTGCAAGACTGTTATTATTTCAGTGTGTATAGCTTGTTTTTATCTGATATACGCCTGGATCATTTTGCAAATGTCTGTATCTTTTTTGATACTATAATGTACACTTTGCATACTGTGCATTGTTTCAAATGTCACAAGAAGCACAACCTTAGCTGAGTTGGTATATCTCGCCCTCAAGGTTAAACGCACCAGCGGCACCATTGTTGTTATTTTCGCGCCAGACCTGTCGCTCGGACCAGTCATGTGCACCAGAACTGCACGCGAAGCTTGGCTTCTGCACTTGTAGTGTGGTCTGGTACGTTCACGCGGAAGATTGTGATCGCAGTCGAAAAAAAGGTTCTTTTGCGGTTTTAACTTTTAACCACGCCTTTTACCTCCCCTAACACGCCAGTTTTGTGTTCAGATGGCGAAGGCTTGTGTCATGCCCCACACCACTGAATCAAGTCCATTGTATTTGTAGTGCGCTCATTTCTCGAACTTCAGCTATGACGGTTCTTTCTGCCGCAAACGACACAGATGTTGCAAAATCACCTCCATTGAGAATTAAAAAAGCTATTTTTCAAATCTGCCAAATCGCGTAATGTTTCGTGGTGCTAGCATAAGGATGGATGCATTATTGCCGGGTTGCATATATGGGAAAGTTTTTTTCTGTATTCATGTTATTTTGCAGCAATCAAACTACGGTCACGTGATTCTTTCTCCGAGGTTGCCCATAACAGGTGCCGAAAGCACACTCTCTAAACCGATCGGGTGCACCAGACCGGTCCGAGCGACCGTTCTGGTGACAAAATAGCAACATTGGCACCACTGGTGCGTTTAACCTAAGCACTGGACGAGGTATACACACTCGGCTAAACTTTATTGTCGCACTTGCTAGAACTCAGTATTATATTTCTCTCTCCTTTGTATAAATGGAGGCACATAAGTCGCGAAAACCCTTTACGTGCCGAAGGCAAGAACTAGTTTTCCTCATCACAAAGTTTCCAGAAAAAGGTTTGACTGCTCTTGAGTGTTTGATTTGGAGTGTTTAGAAACAATTGAATACAGAAAAACATGAATACAGAAAAAAAAAAATTATTTTCGCACTTGCTAGAACTCAGTATTATATTTCTCTCTCCATTTTATAAATGGAGGCACATAAGTCGCGGAAACCCTTTAAGTGCCGAAGGCAAGAACTAGTTTTCCTCATCACAAAGTTGCCAGAAAAAGGTTTGCCTGCTCTTGATTGTTTGATTTGGAGTGTTTACAAACAATTACTTTGTTTTTTATGCATGCACCTTTGATGTGATTAATAAGGCTGAAGTTTCAAGTGATTTCTTATGTTGTCAGTTAATTAATTAATGTCAGTGTTCTGTTTTGTCATTTTAACTCATTGTACCCCAAGACCGAAATCCCCAAATGTTTAAGTCGTCTTCTGAAGACTGCGTTGCAGTGCAGGACACAGATCGACCATGATAGTTCAAGGGTGATGCCAGAATAGCTTGGCGCCCATAGGCGCCAAGCTATTCTGGTATCACCCTTGAACTATCATGGTCGATCTTTATTTTGCTGTGGTGTGTCTGGGTAGAATAAGTTAAGTGTTAGTTTCTTCGTCTAGGTCTTTTTCTATCTTTCATATTTTTCCACACTTTTTAACCCGCATCATACTGAGTCTAAAAGCTTCAAATTCGTGCACAGCCATATATACAAGCTACATTACAGTACTTACAGATTAGGACATAGACCAATCTATTTAGTTCAAGGGTGATGCCACATTAGCTTGGCGCCTAGAGGCGCAAAGCTATTCTGGCACTACCCTTGGACTATTTTAGTCACACTTGTTGCACACACTGGTGTATTCCGAATGATAAGGTTAATATTTAAAATGCTCTGTTGCTGTTTGTCTCAAACTCCAGAGTACATAAAAAAATCTCTTTTAATTTCAATGATACATTATGTTGATTCTCACATAAATGCCATGATAAACTGTTTTCCTTCAGAAGGACAAAACCGGGCAATGTTTAAAAGATTTCCTCTGTAAAAATCATAATCGAAAGGTTACGGGCCAGTGTTCATTCAATTTTGCACCATACAATGTTAAAAATGTTAATGCATACATACACATTATGTTGAAGAAAACAAAACAAATTAATATGAAAAAGAAGTATTCCATGAACGTGTCCTTATTACAGACGCATAATGTTGTGAAGACACCCATTTTCACTGTAATGCCACTTTCTAGAAAATGTCTTTTTTATTTTAAGTTATAGAGCTTAGTTATAAGGTGAGTTCTAATATTCGCATCAATTCCACAGCTCTAGAATAAATAGAAATATGGAAACCCATTTTTACATAAAATGGTAGGTAACCCACTCTGAGGCTGTTGTCTCCATGTGTGTGTGTGTGTGTGTGTGTGTGTGTGTGTGTGTGTGTGTGTGTGTGTGTGTGTGTGTGTGTGTGTGAGACAGCGACTAGCTTGAAATTTCAGGATATTGTCACTAAAAGAATTATCTAGAGACTTTAAAAAAAAAAAATGTTTTGATTAAGATGCTCATTGGCAAAAAAAAAAAAAAAAAAAAAAAAAATGGCCGTTTCACAAAAACATCTTGATCCACACTGGAGTCCGTAATTTTTCTCTTTTTTTAAAAATATATTTTTTTGCGCATACCTAGATAAAAGGGACACATTGAATGAGTTCGTTAACCAGCATTGTACCTCTAGAACATTTTTAGTGATAATTAAATAATTTAAATATATATATATATATATATATATATATATATATATATATATATATATATATATATATATATAATATATATATATATATATATATATATATATATATATGACCCATTGCCAAAAGGTGTTACTAAAATGGTTGCCCAAACTGTATGCATAATAAAAGCACTTCCAGTCCTGATTCATCTGTTTTTAGTACTTAAGATCATGGTAAAATGCCTGAATATACACTAGAAATAACATGGGAGACACATTTTGAGAGGTGTAGTGACTGTATGATTAAAATGTTGGCCAAGGCTGAAAATTTCCCTTGCCAGAAAGCGAACACCGATCGACCTCGTGTGAGCGATGTGATGGTGTGCAAATAAAAGGTCGACCTACTTGTTTCATATCATCAATTCTGTGAGGCAAGACATGTATAAATATTTACCAGTGAAGAACAGATATTTTCATGTGCGAAATATTGCGCTATTGCCTAATAAAAAACGGCATGTTGAACGTCAGGCGTGTTGTAATTTTGCGACAGAATATCTCTTCCCTGAACTTCGCACAATGTGAACCTCATAGCAGACGAATTATGACCATCACTTCCTCTCCTGTACATGCATAATGCAACCACTTCGCATGTTTCAAGATAAAAACACAAACAGCCTTTTTTGAAAGGCGAGTTTACTTCTACCGGTATTTGTTGTAATAATCGACGTTCGATATAGTTGTCTTTTCTTCCTCAACTGCTGCCGATTTCAATTTTGAAAATTTACCCATCGTTTCTTCGTATCACGTGATGCATACGCGCTATGCTGGATCGATGATTGCGGCAAGCTTCAAACCGACGGAACTCGAGAATGGTATGTTGTAATATTCGCCTTTATCTGACGTTCGACATAAAATCTACGTTCAACATACTTTCTGTATAGTTTTTGCATAACAGTTACCTAGAGAAAGGATTGATATGGCATTTGTACCGATAGGATATACAAGCTGTGCAGATTGAAACGAATTGGGCAGTTTGTTGTCGCCAACCATGTGCGTTAAAAATGATTTAGCGAGTTGTACGTCATTACATTACCACAATGCGTGTGTGGTAAACATGACGTTCGATCAAAGCGGTGATATTTGGTGCAGCATTTTTGTCTAGAACACTCTCTGGAACGTCGTGTTTGGAGAAAACAGCAAAATTTGTAGAATGTAAAACCGATTCAGACAAAATGCGGTCACACGTGTTTGTAGTTGTTGACAAGCTCCCTTTTCAAGGCGTGTTGCGTCGACCGTCATATTTCCAACACGGCCGATGTTGTAAACCTGATGTGCAAGCACCTGTTCAATGGTGGTGTTGTTAGAACGCCTTTCGCACTCAGATCGCCATTGTTGACACTTTCCATCTCGTAGAGTCACCCATGGAATCGTATGAAAGGCCTTGAGAGGGAGAGTGTCATGTTTGATAATAGAACATGCAGATGAAGTGTTGAAAGTGTACATGATAGATGAAAGTGTAAATGGAGATGGCAACTGTTTTTTCCAGAGCGCTGAGCCTTCTTATATTTGGCACAGAAATGTGCCATGAAGAGCTCAGGTGTCGCATTGTTATTTGTATGGCACTGCATCCAGACAGTTTTCTGAATGGTTCTAATTGGTGCGGTCCTCATGACTGTGTCACCAGCTGAAGTTATTTAAATGGCTGTGCTGACCTCAGTTTCACCTGATGCTTCAGAGCGTCTGTCGTTTGAAGCTGAAGTGATGTCAGTGGTTAAAAACTGCAGTTTGTCAGGGTTGTGGGAGTTTTGCGCAGCCAGTTTTGTGCTGAAGCGTCCAAATCAGTCGGTTTTTCCAGATCTTGGTTGGGAGATGTACAGGCTTCACTGCAGCCGCAATTTTCGCGCTCCGGGTTGTGAGGATGGACAGAAATTGTTCATCATGTGGTTCTCAATCCGCAGTGACATGGTTGCTGATCACTGGGTGCCAACCACTTTGTGCCTATCGTTCCCCGCACACACACTCAAGCTTCAATGGTTGGCATCTTCCATCTTGTTCAGTGGAATGGAACTGAATATGTTGGGCAAGTTAAAGACGTTGACGAACTTCTGCAGGTTGCCTGTGTGAGTTTCATGTCAAAGCGCCGGCACTTGTACTTTTGGCCTATCCGCTTTGACTACTTGTGGGAACCATTTGATTTTATTTTGAGGAGGGTCTCTCTGAACCTCGATAAAAGCACATCCAGTCAGAGGCGTCAGTTTTTCACAGTTATTTAGGACATATGCTGCATAGAAATTGCAGAAGAAACGGGTATAAATATAAATAAGTGATGTCAAGGTGTTTGTGTTTTCCTACACATTACAGTATATTTACTGACATGTGTAGCAAAACAAACGTGACATCACTGTATTTGTCTGTTTCTCCTGCACTTTCTAGTTGCTTGAAGACCCATACTGACCATCTGTCACTATATTAATAGTTCTCTGAGTGGAGCCCCGAGACACCTACGAAAGGGTTTTGGCCCCAGTGTAAAAAAACCAAAATAACATATATTCATATAAATGTATGAATTTTTTTTACACTGTTTTAAACTTCATTGTGTTGAGACACTTTTGAGAAGAAATAAGTGTAAAGCGAGATGTGATCTGCAGTTTTAGGGATTGATGAGCAGTTCAAATACATGAAGAATAGTGCAGAACGATATGTGATTCAGCAGTATTGCGGATTGATCGGCAGTTCAGGTAAATGAGGAAATGTGTATATGCAGTGTTTGTTGCGGAAGAAAAGTGACTTGTGGGCTAACTTGTGGTTTTGGATGGATAAATGTTAAACCTCCGTTCAGTTTGTTGTAATTATGACGTTGGACATAATATCTGTTTTCCTGAATTTGCATTTATTCTTCCTGTACTTGAAATAAAATGATCATAGGAAATGTTGCTGTTGTCTCTCTTAATTCTTTTTACATCCTGAGAATGTGGTTTGAAAGAGAATGTGGCTGCATTTCACATTACAACAAATAGAAAGAAGCACCTGTGTCAGATGTCAGGTATTACAACAATTCATCCTTTTCAGTGACACCCAGAAAACCTTAATGATTTAGTTTTGCAACAGAAATTCACATTTACACTCCATTTAACTGTTCAAGTAAACATTTTCCAACTTGGATCAATAACAAAACCAAACCTTACACGGTTGTGTTGTAATACCTGACCTCCGACATAATGTCATATAAAAAGTTCTGAATAAGATTTCTCTGAAACTAAGGAACAGACTATATTCCAATTTCACATACTATTTGCACATGCCATAAACTGTCCAACGCGGATTTTTCATTTAATTCTATCACTTTTCACGTTCAAGCACCCTTGTTGCCTTTTCAGTAACACCTTTTGGCAATAGGTCATATATATATATATATATATATATATATATATATATATATATATATATATATATATATATATATATATATATATATATATATATATATATATATATATATATATAATATATATATATATATATATATATATATATATATATATATATATATATATATAATATATATATATATATATATATATATATATATATATTCACGTTTTGGGGATTAATTTCACAAATTATGTGGGTTAATCTTAAAACAATTGAATCTTGTTTACGAAAAAACAAGAAGAATCTTCTCATTAATAATCGCATGATTTTTCGTTTACGGTACGTACATAAGCCTGCAGTTTGTCTCGGCTGTCGCGTACGATTAGGACAATTGTGACCTGTATGCCCTAGGTGTTAAAATCAGACAGTTTTCTTCACCACGTTTTCCGAGTCATTTAACTTAAATTTTTCTTTTACGAAAAAAGCTATTTCTCATTAATACCCGCATGATTTTTCATAGACAGTGTTTGCCTGCTATTTGTCCCGGCCCATGGGGAGGATTAGGTCAAATTGTGACCTGTAAGCTGTAGCCATGAAAATCAGCAAGAAAATTGCAAAGTTGCTCCTCTGATACGTCAAATGTTAGCACTGCAATGATGACGTATAAGATCGAGTCGTCACTATGAACATGGCGTCGAAGGGTTAATGATGCCATGATGTGAAGCTTGAAGTGATTTAATTTCGCTGCTCGTATTATTATTTTTCTTCAGAGTAGCAATGCTACGCCAGACCACAGAGATTACGAATGGCCCGCGGAAATCGCCGTGAATCCGTCTTTATTTATGTGTGCCAGTGTGTGTGAATCGGAGGGTGAGTAGAAGGAGATGGATTCCTGTCGCTACACGAGCACACAAGGAATACTAATGGCGGAAAGCACCGTGTGTCCGTCTTTATTTGAGTGCGCCGACGTGTGTGTTTATCAGGTGTTGGCTTAGAGAGGAGGGAAATAAATCAGCATAATAAGCCTAAAAATGTGAACATTCAGTTCCTAAAGATAAACTCATGTGAGCTCCAAACAATACGGCATACTCACAAACCAGATAGGTGAGGCAAACAATACGGCAGACTTTGGGATGAAATCCTTGTCTTGTTTATGGTCCCAGGGAGACCAAAAAGCAAATAGTTTCACACGTACCCACGACGTCTTTTGTGAGTTTTTTTTTTTGTTTGTTTGGTTGTTGTTTTATTGTTGATCTCGATTTGCGACCTTCTGAAGACAGGCTTCACGCGTCTTTTCGGGGTAGTTCTTTTAGAGGTGTTGTGATGGTCGTTGTGCTACATTCAAAAGACGTCTTTGGAACATACAGTTGTGTGCGATCATGCATGAGAGGACTGTCTGTACACTGTAAATGGTAGTAAGAATAAGTGCCTCATCTGTACTTAAATGACTTGTTTCGGCCATTTGCTTGACATCCGAATGCATGTCAGAAACAAAACCCATCAGATAGCAAAGAACGTAGTCAACCTCATTTAGGGAGATCTTCAAGTGACATGAAACACCTTCATGGTAGGAATCAGACAATACAGGGCACCGCGTGTTACTCATTGAAGTTGTATGAATTTGATATGCTTTCGGGTACTAAGTAAATTATTAACCCGTTCAATTCTACTGCGCGTACATTGTACGTCTAAAATCTGTGTCAATTAAACGCAAAAGAGCTCAAGCCGTCCTATGAGCGATGGATTAAAAGTGGTATCAGAAGGAGGCATAGATCCTCATGAACCCCCGCAATGGCGGGGGCTCATGAGGATCTATGCCTCTTCCAGTTGGGTGGGTTAAATTTTGCTCGGCAGTCAAGGAGTTAAAATAAGTGATTTAAGTGGAAAAGATCAGGATCTTGTTTACCTTCACAAGCGTTTTTTTCCGTCATGAGGTATAAGACTTTGGCAGTCGACATTTTTGGTGTCTCTTGGACGGCAGGTTGTCCGCTCAACAACAACAACAAAAAATGAGAGCAAATAACTGATCACCCCATTCAGGTTTCAGCCACTTTTAACACCATAAATTGAACCTGTCTGAATTCAGCTGACAGCTAGACCCCAGATGCCAACACAAAGGAGAAATAACGCTGCCGTTGAAAGACAAGTGTGATAACACACCTTTCGTTCAGTTTCTGATTATATCCTTCCAGCCACCACCTGCTTTTTCTTAACACATTCGCGGCCAGCCGCATCCGGATGCGCGGCATAAGCCGTGCATCCGGATGCGGCTGGTCGCGAATGAGTTAATGTTTGAAGTTTCTGAGACCCATTTATACTTTACATCAGTTAAACTGCGCGGGCAGCACAGTTATCTTGTTTGTAGTCAATCATATTTGAGAAAAACACATAAGAAAACTACACTTCAAACATCATGATGAAGTGTCTGTCTGCTAAGTCAGAATTCACGCGTGGCTTCATTTTGTTTGGACCATGCTTTCAATTCCATTCTCGCATTCTCAAAAACGCAACGCTGAAGGTAGATTAAAACAAGGCCTGTGTTCGTTAAGTTATTTATTTTACATAATATGTACGACCGTTTCAAGATATTAGACACAGCGTATGATATCTAAAGGCAATGATTTTAAGAAATATTTGAGATAATAGTCACGTAGCTTTGATATTAAAGACAAAGTTGTTAAAATCCAGTACTTAACATTCACTAAAAGGAGAAACCAATAAGCAGTATATAAACTTTGATAAATCGTTTTTGTGTCCTTTATCATTTTGGTCGTGCTATAAAAATGACTTTACCAACACAGTCAGGGCATAACTCATTCAGCCCACACACACCCCAGCAAGACTTGGATCGAGCATGATAGTTCAAGGGTTGTCAGAATAGCTTGGTGTCCATAGGCGCCAAACTATTCCGGCACCACCCATGAGCCATCTTGGTCGATCTGTCTCTAGAATTGTTATGCAGTCCTTCAGAGAGCAACTCAAAAATGTTGGATTTCGGTCCTCGGGTAGAATGTGTTAACAGAGATCTAAATCTGAATAAGACTTGTATGCTGCTTCTCTTGTAGCCCGGGCCTTCGGGAGGTCAAAGTAACCATTGTACCCCTCAGACCTTCGGTCTTCATGGTACAATGTTTTTTTTTTTTTTTTTTTTTTTTAACTTCCTTAGGCCTACAAGGGTTTGTGTAACAAACGCTTGCTACCAATAACTATTAGTATTTTTATCCATACGTCACACGACCAATCCTCTTAGCGCAAACCGTACCATGTGACCTCGATACAAACACACCTGTAGCGACATACGGGAGACTGTGTATAAACCGCTGTATTACCTTGTTTTCGACTCTCGAGTACCAGCTTTGTTCAACACACACACACACACACACACACACACACACACACACACACACACACACACACACACACACACACACACACACACACACACACACACACACGCAAAACAAAGAACCTTTTTTCACATAGTTTGAAACAATACGCACCCTAGAGTTGCTTTAAAGACAGCCTCCAATATTTTTCTCCGAAACGCCCGCGACTAAAAATAGAGCAGCCCTAAACGCCTGACAAACAACATGGCGCATCAAGATCACTGTCACACAATCGTCGCTTCAATGCTGATAATTTAATCTGATTTAAAAAAAAAATATTTGTTATATTTTAGTGAACGACAATCGGAAAAAAAACACATACTCACTGTTTAATCGCACTAATATGACAATATGTAGTCAGTGCGACTTCAAAAGGGCTTACAAAGTCGAACTAAAATTGACAAGCTGACAGGAAGAGCAGTGTTTGCGCATGATTGTGACCCCCTGCAATGGCAGGGGCTCCCTCATAACATGTAGAATTTCGGTCAGCTATAGGAGATGCCACAGACGTTCGAAATTTGATCTACTTGTTTACTTTTACGAAAATGTAGAGGAGGAATTAAAACAAATACGTATTGGTAGCAGGGGTTTGCTGCACGGACCCCTTGTAGGCCTTCGGGAGGTCAAAGTAACCACTGTACCCCTCAGACCTTCAGGGTACAGTGTTCACTTTGACCTCCCTCAGTCCTACATGGGTCTGTGTAGCAAAGCCCCCCGCTACCAATAACTCATAATGCTTGTGCATGAACCGTTGGAAATGCAGGGTTCCCTCAGAACATGCAATGTGGTCAACAACAGCGAAAACTGCAGTAGTTTGAAGTTTGATCTACTTACATAGTACAGTATAACTTATTTGTAGCAGGGGTTTGCTAAACGGACACAGGTAGGCCGTCGGGAGGTCAAATTAACCATTGCACTCCGAAGGCTTGAGGAGTACAATGTTTACTTTGACATCCCTAAGGCCTACAATGGTCCTTGTAGTAAGCTCCTGCTACCAATTATGTAATTGTTTTTATTCCTCCACTATATTTGTAAAAGTAGTCAAGTCGATCAAACTTTGAACGTCAGTGGCGCCTGCGATAGTTGACCCAAATATATGTTCTGAGCGAGCACCTGCAGTTGGAAGGGGTCACGGTTATGCGCACAAAACGAACTTGCTGGCAGCTTGTCAGTTTCAGTTTGACTTTAAGGATGCCCTTTAAGTGCCACACTGTCTACACATTGTTAGAGTAAGACGATTTAACATTTAGTTGTTGTTGTTGTTGTTGTTTTTTTTTCATCCACTGAAAAAGACCTTCAGTTAATAGTTGATAGTTCAGTTTTTAATATTCGGCATTGAAGCGACGATCGTGTGGTACTGACCTTAGTATGCCATACTCGATTCTTGGAAGGCCGATTCTATTTTTAGTCTCCCGCGTTTCGACGAAAATATTGGTTAAAGTTGGATGTTGTCGTTTTCAATACAACTTTTGAGTACGTATTGTTTTGAATTATGCTGAAAAGCTGTCTTGTTCGGCGTGTATTTTTCTCTTTTGGGCGAACAAAACCAGTTCTCGAGAGTCGAAAATGAGGTTATAACGCGTCATGCAGCGGGCTACAACAAGTCCGCCATTAGCAGCTACAACGCGAGGTCACACGGTACGTTTCCCACTAAAGAGCTTGGACGTGTGACGTAGAGATGAAAAGAAAATAATTTAAAAGTCTTTGTGCACATACAAATACAACAAAAGATTTTGTCCTGCAGCCTGTTCTTTTTTTTTTTTTTTTTTTTTTTTTTTACACCGACACACACTATCAATAACTCATTCACGCCGTATTTCTTTCCATTTCCAATGTCATACTTCCAAAAGTCCAACATAAAAGCACAATCAACAAATGCTGCAAGACAGATAAACCCAATAAAGAATGCAACTAAGAGTACATTGTACACATCGGAAGTAATATAATGATGAATGTATCCTGTACCGAAGAGTTTAGAAAGTTCCTTACATGTATAAACAATAATATACACCAGCAACATTCAATGTAAAAGTAACCAAGTATCAACTATACAGAGAACATTAACCCTTTTGCTGTCGGCAGCGCTTTTGTCGCGGATGATTCCGACAGGAATCATCGCGACAAAAGCGCTGCCGACAGCCAAAAAGTTAATATTAATACAAAATAAATAGGTTTATAGAAAGTGATTTACATTTGTGGCGTAATCCACCTGTGCCCCCAGCCACCAGAACTGCTGGCAGTTACAGCGGCCAAGTGCACAGCAGGGCCGTAAAACACAATAACAATAAACTCTGTCCCAACTAAACGTTAACATTAAAAAATATTCTAAATTTGTCAGTAATGATATAAAAGCAATATAAGCTATTTTACAGAGTAAAGTTACGTTAACCCATTCAGCCCTGACGAACTACAGCAGGAGATAGGTCGACCGTGATAATTCAAGGGCAGTGCCAGATTAGCTTGACGCCTGTCGGCGCCAAGCTAATCTGACACCGCCCTTGAATTATCACGGTCGATCCATCTCCTGCAACTGGTGCATAGTCATTAGATGACGCCTCCAAAATTTGGGAAATATGGCCGTCTGGCTGAATGAGTGAAAAGTTAGGATAAAACCGGCCTCCGTAGCGCAGTGGCTAGCGAGTCGGACTGGTGCCCTTGAGACCCGGGTGCGAGTTATGCGGGATTTTTCCTACCTGGGTCGGCTCCTACCCAGAGCGGGTGTGCTATGGACTAACTCCGGACAGAGCCTAAGTTTATTTTATTTGGGCTCTGGAACTGAGACTCCGACTCCATGCTTTTTAAAATTTGTGACGCATTAACTTACCGGGTGAAATGGCGGTGACGCATACGTTAAATTATTTTGGATAATTACTCTATCAAAAAGTCCAAGTTCCCAATAGATCACGTGGCGGACACCGCAATTCGTGTTCGTCGTTAGATCCTGAAAATATCTGAGCATGTGATGTATTTATCATCTCCTCAGACTGCCATGGATAAAAATAATAACTGGTTGTATCGATTCGTTTATCATTTTCCTATTTCTCCCCGAAGGTAACCTTCTCAAGGAATACAGAGTTTTCAAACAATTATATTCTACAAAAATGCGACGTCAAACAAACAAACAAAATACACTTTTAAAAAATGTACTGACTATAAAAATATGACGTCATTCTGTTGTCTAGCGACGTAGATGTTTTCTTGTTACCGTCATTATATGCTAGAACCTATTTATCCCAAAACTTGTGGACACAATGGCGGGAAGTCGGAGATCTTTTCACATCGTAGTAGAAGTCAATAGCCTGTGCATTGACTAGAACGTTCTACGTCAGTTTATGGTGGCACAGGAGCGCTAGGTAGATTGCATTTTCGCTCCCTTTCTATCTTTAAAAAAAATATGCTACGCGTTTCTGCTACACGCCCAAAAATTTTTTTCCCGTATACACTTGATATTCCAGCTACCTATAGACCCATTTGGAAGGCTGAAGCCACGCAGCCATGACTCACCCATCTCACGGGTGCTTAACCGACTGAGCGTACATGCTAGTTGATTGAAAACTAAAGTAAAATAAAAGACAAAATCTGTTTTTGTAAGATTACAAAATATGTACATAAATAGGTTAGTAAAACAACTTTCTGCGCATATATTACTTCTCATCCCGTGTATGTGCAACAGACCATTTATCAACACACAGTAAAGGCGGCGCAGACACATGAATATTTACAAAAATGTCCGAATAGCAAAGGAAGATACAATAACGAGCCCTAAAACCGAAATCTGCTTGGAATGAAAGTAATAACATTTTCGTAACAATAACAATAACAATAACAATATAATAATAATAATAATAATAATAATTTAGAAACAATAATAATATCAATAATAACACATGTCATGGAACAATGCGCATTCACAGACCAGTACATTTGTACAGTTCATTTAAATCAGTCACGTTTTTGTTCGATGTACATTTTTTGTTGAACTTACCTTTCGAATCGTATTGTACACTTCCAAAATTAATAGCATACACATCAACCTGCAACTGTCTGTGACTCGCTTGTTCGATTACCCTCTTGCCTAGCAGCCAGCGGCTGCCAATGATCTCACCCTGTGTCTCTCAAATCTCCAGTTCTAATGAACCCAATTCTGTCTAAAGAAAATGGATACAACAGCGAAGCCTGCAAGGGCATAGATCCTCATGGGCCCCCGCAGGTGTGGGGGCTCATGAGGATCTATGCCCTTGCAGTTGATCTTATCATCTTATCACTCTTCTCGGTATTGAAAGCTTTAATCCCGAGGAGGAATCGGGGGAGGCGCATCCCTGTCACGGTTCCGTTTGTTCTTGCGTCCGGGGGGAGGGGGCGGCGGGTAGTCTAGTGCCATGTAGCCTTTGGGCTGCTCCCCTGAAAACAACACCAGATCGGATGAGAGCAAAATCAACAACACACAAATTGATTGCTAGAATGATTGCTTGATTTTGAAGGCTTCCCGATTTGAAAGAAATCTTTTGGAAACCACGTTGATGCGGAAAGACCGACCGTGAACGTGGATAGGATTTGTTTTGTAGGTTATCTCATTCAGTCTCGACAAACCACAGCAAGAAATAGTTTGACCATGATAGTTCAAGGGTGGTGCCAGGATAGCTAGGCGCCCATGGGCGCCTAGCTATCCTGGCACCACCCTTGAACTATCACGGCCGATCTGTCTTGTTAATTGTAATGCAGTCCTCCGAGAACAACTCCAAAATGTGCGTATTTTTTACCTTGGGATAGAATGGGTTAAGACCGACACCAGCACCCGAAAAGTACAAAGGTCACTCGACATCTTGAATGCGTAGGGATAAAGAAGAAACATCTGACAGCCTCGGCGGAAACCACTTTACTAAAATTACAAAATATTCAGAAACGTTACCATTGTTATAGTTATCTAAGTTGTGCGTCATGTTTTATAGATGATGAGTAACACTATGAATGGTTTATTAGAATTTATATATATTCTGCAATGTAAATATGAACTGTGCAGCGTGTTTATGGTCAAGGCGCAGTCCATTTTAGTCGACGATGTTCACGCAGTTTATTTAGTCCAATAAAGCATTATTCACAGAAAGGACATGAAATATTTTTATTGCTGTAACCGCGAAAATAGATAGGTGACAAATATTCACATATCTTTAAAACGGCAAAAGCGAAAGGACCGTAAGTAAATTCACAAAAGCAATTTTCTCTTATGATACACGCAAATTTTGTTTAAATGTTTATGTTTTCCCATCTGATTACATATGTTAATGAAATGTCTGCTTTCTAAAAAAAAATGCATGTTGATTTTACGCGTTTATGCAAGCGCATGAGAATTATATGAAAAAGCTATGTTGTTTTTGTATAATACTTATGAATATCTTACCGTTGTATTTCGCTTATGGCTCATTCAAGACGTGCCGCCTCCGGATACGCGGCTTAAGCCGCGTATCCGGAGGCGGCGCGTCTCGAATGAGTTAATCGTCTACTTTCAATTACACATCCTTATGTTTGTCTGTTTATATGATTATACTCAGGTCTAAACACATGCACGTATTTTCGATTCGAAATTATGTGTGAGTTCAACTCGGTCTTTTTTCGTGTACTGCTTGTGGTTAATTACCATTTCAGTAACCCTTTCGCTGCCAGTGGACGTAGACTGTGTACATACTGTATTTTGCTAACTGCAAGCCGAAGGGCTGCCGACATCCAAGGAACAAGGATACAAACAAGCAAGAGGATCAATGACCTTTGCAGTTGTTTTGCGTTTTCTTTGTCAGGCAGTGAAAGGTTTAATTACTTCTATGTAGTACATATACGATACATGTCAGGGTGAATAGTTCCTCGTCAGTCGATTTACCTTTGTCCTCCCCTCCCCCCTCCCGTCCCCCCCTCCCCCCCCCCTCCCACCATGTCACAAAGTATATGTGGTGTGTGTTGACGAAACAAAAAAGAGAGGTTTATAGACGGCATTGTTATACGAAATGACGAGAGTAGCTGTATTCTTATGTTTAAGGCTATAAAAAAAATTATGTGACCTGATAATATCATTGTACTTTAACCCATTCAGCCCTGACACACTACAGCAGGAGATGGGACGACCGCGATAATTCAAGGGCAGTGCCAGATTAGCTTGGCGCCTTTCGGCGCCAAGCTAATCTAGCACTGCCCTTGAATTATCATGGTCGATCCATCTCCTGCAACAGGTGCATAGTCGTTAGATGACACCTCTAAAATTGAGGAAATACGTGCGTCCAGCTGAATGAGTTAACTGCATGCATGGAAACTTGAAGGATGAGCATCCAATGACTGTTACTTATGTGACCCTTTTTAGTTAACCTTACTTCAAGTGTTAGCGATTCGACTAAACTAATAAAATGACAAAATAAAAAATAATAATGCGTTGCTCTTGCTGTTTCTGACAGGCGTCTTGTTGTTTGGTTGCGCAGTGTTTGGACGGATCGATATGTGCTTTGTTTAGGTATTTATACATACCACGGATGTCGTCATAGATGTGCACAGAACATCCGGGTCTGGCGGGAATGGTAGGTGGTCTTTCAACAATGGCCGGCGGGTTGTTTGCTGGCGCCAGTTCCACTTCTTCTGCTGTGGATTGTCGACGTCTGCGAGCTCTCCGAACTAAAAGTTACATCTGACATTTAATAATTGAATAAATAAATTTAAAATCAGGTCACTGAAAGCAAAGATTCCTTCGGGCCGACGTCGACCGCCGTGGGCCAGCGCACGGCCTTCCGCGGGCCAACAGCGGCCGACGCAAGCCCGATAATCTTTGCGCACTGGAGTATACAGAGTGCCAAGTCACAATTTTGAATTACTATGATGATATTATTATTTAACTCATTCAGCCCTGACGCACTACTGCAGGGGATAGATCGACCATGATAATTCAAGGGTAGTGCCAGGTTAGCTTAGCGCCTGCCGGCGCCAAGCTAATCTGGCACTACCCTTGAATTATCATGGTCGATTCATCTCCTGCAACAGATGCATAGTCGTTAGATGACGCCTTCCGAATTTAACGAAATACGTGCGTCGGGCGGAACGAGCTAAAGCACCGATTTATTTCACATCTCGAGGCTATTGAATCATTACTTAAGCCAGTTTCTTACACCTCTTTACTAAACACGAACGCTTTCCACAATTTTGCCTTCTTAACCATTTTAATCCTGGTACACTTTTTCTTGAAATATAATTGACTATGCTAGTTCAAGGATGGTGTCCGAATAGATTGGCGGGCTATTAACATTTAGCTCACCTTTTGCTAACTTTTGACTGCCTTTTATTCTGATTATCGGGGTAAGTGGATATAAGGTGTTGGGAAGGGATGGGTTGGATTAAGTAATGTACAATTGTGCGTGTGTCTGAGAGAGAGTGTGCTTTTCTGCATGCGCAGTGAGTCCAGTGTTTTCCTGGAGAACAGCGCTATACAAGAACTATTTATTATTATTATTATTATTATTATTATTATTATTATTATTATTATTATTATTATTATTATTATTATTATTATTATTATTATTATTTTCGCACCACTGATTTAAATAAAATGGTTGATCTATCTTCTAATCTGTAATGTAGACTTCATAGGACACTAAAGGGGAGCTGGTTGGCTCGGTGGTAGAGCGTTCGACTCACAACCGAGAGGTCCCGGGTTCGGTTCCAGCTGAGGTCAAACTTTGTTTAGACCCCATTTCGATGCATCATCTTCGAGATCACATTCGTGGTGGACAAAGGAGTTAAGCCGTAAATTTCTCTTATTTCATTGTTCAAAAAGCAAATCTTAAAAATTCAACCTCATGGGTTAAAACAAATGACAGTACGTCTATTATTTTGTGAAACGCGACATTTTCATTGCAATGCAACGAAAAAGTTGCTTTTCACCAGAAATAGAAATACATGTGTCATATTTGTTTTGTTGTTGTTGTTGTTGTTGTTGTTGTTGTTTAAATTTTATTAAAAGCAACTTTGCGCGATATTTCAAGAAAGCTTTAACACTTGTATACACGAACGTAGCACATGTTTATGTGAACTCATTCAGCTCCGACAGACCAAAACAAGACATTGATCGAGGATGATAGTTCACGGGTGGTGCTAGAATAGCTTGGCGCCCGTAGGCGCCAAGGTGTTTTGTGCCACCCGTGAACAATCATACTTGATCTGTCTATAGAATTGTAACACAGTCTTTCAGATGGCAACTTGAAAATTTGGGGACTTACAAAAAAAGAAAAGAAAAGAAAAAAGATTCGTGTCATGCCATCCACTACATATAATTATTAGATGAGATGTACCAAGCACTATTGTCGCTCTAGACTCGGAGCGCCAACTGCATCACCTGACTTAAGGCTAGACGCTTACGTCAAAGGTATTAATTACTGTTATAAACGACATTTATTAGACTCAGTTTAACTGTATACAAAACTGACTTTATTATCAGACACCTCGCAAACTGTATTAACTGCTGCCACACAACAATGAAGGCAAATACCCTGGCTAACGACATTGACGACAAAGAGGCCTAAACATTTTTTTCTAAAATGGTACGTTCCTGCCTTGGTAGATGTAAATGACTCTGAACAGACCCCATCCCTTCTTAATCAAACCAAAAAGCCAGCAGGTGCCATGGGCAGACGCGCTTCCTTCTTTTTTTTTCACGTGAATCTTTACGTTATTTGTTTCACGTATGTGTCTGTTTACTCCATACCATCATTATTATTATAGTGTTATACGTAATAAACATCCTGAATTTTGTGACCGAAGCGAAAGATTAGGATATAAATGTAATTTTAAAAAGTGTCAG
>BTPG01000003.1:62023667-62103650 GCA_036245525.1 Semisulcospira habei | reverse complement strand
ATATATATATATATATATATATATATATATATATATATATATATATATATATATATATATATATATATATATATATATATATATATATATATATAATATATATATATATATATATATATATATATATATATATATATATATATATATATATATATATATATATATATATATATATATATTACGTCTTTTTGGATTATCATTTCGATTTTATTTTGCATGCAACCTCGTAACTAACAATTAACATTTTGGAGAAAAAACAATGAACTGGAATTTTTTTTGTCAGAATATAAAATTCGAAGGTTTCTTCACAAGGTAGTCCTTTCACTTCTGTTTCCCACATTTGATATTATTGATGTTTAACTTATTAAAAGCAGTATATTTATACTGACCATACCGATAATGACGACGATGATGACGACAATGATGATTGTGCCGATGTTGACACTGACGATAATCCCTCCCATTAGAGCCGCATCAATAGTATGCCCATCGTTCGATGTTTGACTGTCCGATGAGTTAACTGCATGGTCAGCTGAATAAAAAAAAAAAAAAAGATAAGGCTTTTGTTATTTAGCTCTTTCACTGTTGGATTACAAACAACGCCATATGAATTTAAGCGGTATAGAGCTACATAAGCTCCCTCAGACTCTGAGTCTCCTGAGGATCTATATTACTTCTTAGACTAATTTATATCCGCTTGCCTCAGACAGGAATGTTATTCAAAGACTCAATGGTGTCATTTGGTAACGTAGCCTTGATTCATCAATACCACACATTGTTAGAATATCTTAACACATTCTTCTCCAGGACCGAAATCACAACATTTTCAAGTTGCCATCTGAAGGACTGTTTTACAATTCTAGTGACAGATCGAGTAGGACAGTTTAAGGGTGGTGCCAAGCTATTCTGGCACCACCCTTGAACTGTCATGCTCGATCCATGTCTTGCTGTGGTGTGTCGGGGCTTAATGGGTTAACGCAATCGAATCTGTACAACTCACCTGGTATAAAATACACAATCACCATCTACTAAAAATAAACAACCCCTCCCCCCAAAAAAAAAAAAAAAAAAAAAAAAACACCAACAACAAATATCACTTGCACCATCAAAAGTGCATGTATGTCACACATAAAGTAATGTAATATAAACAGGACAGTTTATAAAAAGTATCCTCCACCAAAGCGATGTTTTACCATGTAGCTGAGTGATAGCGGAGCTGTAGGATACACGGGGAAAAAAAAAAAAAAAAAAAACAGAAAAAGAAGAAGAAGCTAAGCAGAAAATAGATATGGGTGATTCTACATAGCGGCGCGACATGCGGCGTCGAGGTCCCAATTTCAATTAAGTTGTTAGGAATCGGAGCGATTTGTTGTCGCATGTTGAAAGCCAATTTTTTTACACACTTCCTTCTTTGCTGCCTTTGAGCGAAAAGCTGTATCACTCACGCGTAATATAGCTTGGGTGTGTCACACATGTGTGATACTGCCCTGCTGCGTGAACGGCCAATTGTGCACAAAATTGTTTTGTGCAAATTCTAGTC
The DNA here is from genome assembly GCA_036245525.1 of Semisulcospira habei. Taxonomy (NCBI): domain Eukaryota; kingdom Metazoa; phylum Mollusca; class Gastropoda; family Semisulcospiridae; genus Semisulcospira; species Semisulcospira habei. The sequence continues at coordinate 62,102,110 of BTPG01000003.1, read as the reverse complement.
AACAAAACAGTACGCGCGCACGCGATTCTAAAATTTGAACTACTATATGTTAACGCGCATAGACATCCTTTTATACTTAAGACTGTCACGTTGGGGTCATGTATTGCGCTATTGCATCATTACGCAGGAACATTTGACTGGCATCCAAAACATTGACTTAAATTACAAAGTAAATTACATCAGTAGCTTTGCCAGGATACAATGCCGGCTTTGTTGTGACTAGGCGTGTGCCGAAAACCAGCTCAAATCGGATTTTTGCAAAAATAAAGATGAGTAAGAAATAGAATTTTACATCGGTGTATAGGTGATACTACAACCTCACTCTCGTTGTCTTAAAACCTTATCCTACTCGCTTTCGCTTGTAGGAGAAGATTTGATTTTAAACCACTCGAGTGAGATTTTCAGTATCACCAAAACACCTAGGCAGCTGGATGACTTGTTGGCAGAGCGTTCTACTCCCGTTCGGAAAGTCGTGGTATCGAACCCAGTTGAGGTCAAAACTTGTACAGACCTCTTGACGGTGCCCCGTCTTTGAAATCACCTTCCGCCACTGTCATCTGTCGCACCAGCATCGCCTCACTGTCGCGCCAATGTTCTCATGTCGCGTCACTGTCGCAACCTTTTCGCATCACTGTCGTGCCGCTATATGGAAGCACCTACTAAAGCTACTTTTCCATAAGCACAAATCCGACACTAATTCGAGGTGAATCCGAAGCGGGTCCGAAACAGAACAGTTCGTCCTAATCGTTTTACGATCGTGTTTCCATTTGTCCGATGCGTTACCAAATTTTAAACTGCGAAAAGAACATGACCCGATTTTTTTTTTTGCTAAAGTCACAGTTCCATAAGCACGAATCTGATTCGAATACGAACCCCAATGCGGTGATCCAAATCTCCTTTAAAAACCGCGGCATTTTCGTTCCGGATGCGAATTTGTTATTGGAAACACAAAAACATGAAAAGGACTAGCACGAACCTTCCTGTTTCGGACCCACTTCGGATAAGGACTTGGTTCATATTGGATTCGTGTTTATGGGTCGGGCGCTTTAGGCTGTGTTTCGGAATAAAACTGTCTTTCAATAGTAAAGGCGGCTACCCATGAAGACGAATCCGATACAAAACCGATCCGAATCCGAAGCAGGTCCGAAACAGAAAAAAATCGTGCAAGTCTTTTTCATGTTTGTCTGTTTCAATATGTCCGATTGGAAAAACGAATTCGCGTCCGGCTTCGAACGAAAATGACGCAATTTTTAAGGAAAATTGCATCATAGCATCTGATTTGCATTGGGTTCGGATGGTGTTAGTATCAGATTCGTGCTGATGGAAACGTAGCTTAACGCGACATCAGTGCTCTCGACGACACAACAGGAAAGTAGATCAGAGGAGGGCGACAAAACGCTTCGCGTGTTTCCAGGTAGTGGCGCGACATGCAGATTCGTGACTTTATTTAACTTGTTTAAATTGTTAACGACTTTAATGTTTACCGAAATCAGCTCTTTTCACTGAGGAATTGCGACAGAATGGCCGTTGCGTCGATCCATAGAACAATCCAGACCATAGAACTATGCAATTTTGTCAAGTTGCTTGTGTCTCTCGCGTCTCGCTTACGGTGATACGCTTTCTTTATTTCTATGGTCTCGATTTCTGTCGCTGTAGCCACCGCCCTTTGGAAACACCTCTTAAGACGTAATATCGTTTCTAGTAACTGACTTGAAAATGTTCATGGAAAAATCAAAACCACAGTAGGTAATCCAAAGGGACTGCTTTAACCCTAACACTCATTAAAAACCGGAGATGGTTCAATCAGTGGATCGGTAGTTCAAGGCTGGTGTCATCATAACTTTGAACACTCAAAAGAGAGTCTGCCAAATAAGCGTTGTTCTTACGCACTCAATCTTTATTCACTATACAGCAAATTTAATTGACACCCCTGGAAAAGGAACTGTCATGGGACCGTACCTTGTGTATGACCTCCCGTTCTGTAAAATAAATCGCAAGTGCGCAGCTCGACCGATACAATACGAGTTAGTTTTGAACTGGGGTGTAACGCCGAGCAGGCGACTAAGGTCATAGCTTTACCCAGTGCGTAAATTCCATCGGGCCGACGTCGGCCTTGCGCGGGCCAACGGCGGCCGACGAGGGCTCGAAAGCCTTTTGCGCATTAGGCACCGATAAATTTATAGGTCGAAATGAGCACGACTCATTTATTTTGCGCACTGGGAGGTCAGGCATAATATAATTTATTTACACAACGACGTTTATATCTCTTAGCTTGACTTCGCGAACGAAGATTCTATAGGGGTTGTCCACGACGTCTGCAGGCATGCTCGTGACTGCGGAGGCCAATCCGGGACAGGCAGGTTCGACCGCAGTGGCTGCAGAGGGAGGTCTGGCCAGGGTTCTGAGTTGCGGCATCTCTGTTGTTTTTTTTCCTGAGCCGCTTGTCTTTAAGGCCAGCTCTGCGAGAGTCCTCAAAGGAGACATCTACCGTGTAAATGGTGGAGCGCCAGGTGTCACGGTCCGCAGCAAGTGAAGACCACTGGCGGTGGTCGATTGGGCAGGGACTAAGTGACTTCTTGAGACAGTCTTTGAATCTCTTCTTTGGTGCCCCTCTGTCTCTGTGTCCAGTGGCAAGCTCGCCGAAAAGGGCGACCTTGGGTAGTCGATGATCCACATTTATAAGTACCTCCGTAATCGACAATTTCTTTTCGTCTTTCAAGTGTTGCGGTGTCACTGTTTAGTGGCTCTACCTTTATCCCCCTCAGTGGCTGATCTTTATGTGGCTTCATTTGCAATGAAACGGTCAACAGTGCGGCTGAAACCACACAACCTATACCACCACACATATACTGACTCATCCTTACGGTGGGTAAAAGTGACAGATATATAAAAGCGTTTGCTTTCATCCCCACGTGGCACGACGCATTATTTTAGTAGAAACCTTACAACGTGACCTCGGTAGAAAGACATCGTGGGGCGTCTAATGGCGGACTTTTTTTTTTTTTTCATCTGCTTTGTGAGGCTCATTGACTATCAGTTTGTTCCTCTAGAATTTACACACACAAAAGATATAAATTACGAAGTTATTTAGTGTTGCTCGAACAATACCCGCACTTGAACTGTTTGTAGTACAAATCTGAAGCAAAATATTGTGTAATAAACCACTGAAGAAAGAAGCTTTGCGGAATCGAAAGCACGACGCGGCGTCATATGCAATATTTTTTTAAAAAGAATTTTAAAGTCTTTTGAGGCAGCCACTCAGCTCTTCCGTTGCAATTAAGAGACAATGCAGATATCATTACCCACGCAAACTCATGAAAGGTAAAATATTGCGTTATCTTGCGTTATAAGTCTATTGTGTACAGCGTACACAATTGACGTCAATATGTCTGATGTGTTCCAGGTAAGGTCTTCTCACCGGGAGGATATCATCAATACCTCAGTTTCGTTTACAAAAATGCGGAGGAATGGAACCAAATGCGTTATTAATTACAGTGGTTTGCTGCAATGACCCTTGTAGGCCTTCGGGAGATCAAATTAACATTTGTACAATGTTTAATATGACCTCTCTAAGGACTACAAGGGTCTACGTAGCAAACCAGGATAATTCAATAGTGGTGTAAGAATGCCATAACAAGGGACTGTCTTTCGTTTGACACATTTAGTAACAAATGGATTGACCACGCGAGTACAAGTGTAATGCCAGAATAGCTTGGCGCCTAAAGGCGCTAAGCTATTCTGGCGTCACCCTGAATTGTCATGGACCATCTATCTCCTCAAATAGTCTGGAGGCAAACGACCATTCTATCACCCTAGAACTATCTTGGTCAATATATCTTCAGAATGGTGTGGGCCAAGCTATTTTGTCACCACCCTTGAACTTTCATGTCCATCTTTTCCCGGACTGGGATATTGCCTGGGGGCGACAAGCTGTATTCTGCCTCCACCCGTAAGCTGTCATGGTCGATTGTGCTCCTGAAATTGTGTGTACTATGCGGGATAGCTCTGTAAGGGTCAACCGTTCAAATTTTGGAATTTCTCAACCACCCTTGAACATCCGTGATCGCTCCTTATCTTGCTCTAGGGTGTCGGCTTCATAAAGATAAGTAAAGTCAACAACTGATGAAAAGGAGAAAGTGAAGCAGAAAAAAATACCTCACAAAAAGCACAGAAAGTTATTACGAATGGCAAGCACGTCAACCTTATATATAACCTGACATTATCATCATATCTTGGCTTCGCGAACGAAGATTCTATAGGGCTTGCCCACGTCGTCTGCAGGCATTTTCGTGACTGCGGAGGCCAATCCGGGACAGGCAGGTTCGACCGCAGTGGCTGCAGAGGAAGGTCTGGTCAGGGTTCTGAGTTACGACAACTCTGTTTTTTTCTCCTGAGCCGCTTGTCCTTGAGGTTAGCTCTGCGAGAGACCATGTCGGTGGTACTCCTGTTGGCTCTGAAGCCACACTGGCCCTCTGGGAGGTGGTCTTCAGCGATGGCAGGTACCAGCCGATTCAGGAGCAACCTTGCGAGAATTTTCCCGGCAATGGACAGCAGGGTAATTCCACGATAATTAGAGCAGACAGACTTCTCTCCTTTGTTCTTGTACAGGGTGATGATGACTGCATCACGGAGATCCTTTGGTAGTGTTCCTTTTTCCCAGCAGCAGAGAAAGAGGTCGTGGAGCTTGTTGTGAAGTGCTGGGCCTCCATGTTTCCATATCTCTGGAGGGATTCCGTCAATGCCTGCTGCTTTGCCACTCTTGAGCTGGTTGATGGCTGTTAGGGTCTCTTCGGTGGTGGGCGGTTCGTCCAATTCAACCTTTAGTGGAAGGTGTGGGATTTGGAGGATGACTGTTTCTTGAACAGTGCGCTCAGCGCCGAAGAGGTCCTGAAAGTACTCCGACCAGCGGTTCAAGATGGAGGTATTATCTGTGAGGAGTGCCTGTCAATCAGCGCTTCGCAGGGGACTTTGTACCAGGTGCCTAGGGCCATACACTGCTTTCAGTGCTTCGTAGAAGCCCCTGTAGTCACCGTTGTCAGCGCAGAGCTGGGTCCTCTGTGCGAGTCTGGACCACCACTCGTTCTGGAGTTCTCTAAACTTGAGCTGGAGACTGCTGCAGATGAGGCGGAAGGCAGACTTCTTCACAGGGCAGGAAGGCTGGGCTAGGTGGGCCTGGTGGGCGGCTCTTTTTTTTTGCTAGAAGTTCCTGGATCTCTACGTCGTTTTCGTCAAACCAGTCTTTGTTCCTCTTTCTAGCAAAGCCCAAGACTTCCACAGAAGATTTTACAATAGCAGTTTTCAGTTGTTCCCAGAGTGTTTCAGGGGAGGAGTCTGCTGGATCAACTCTGTCTTTGAGCATGCGCTGTAAATCGGCCTGAAGGGCAGCTTTCTTGTCGTCACGCTGAAGGCTGGCAATATCAAGCTTTTTCTTGGGGGGGGGGGGGGGCCCTTTCTTGGGTTTCAGCTTGAGGCGGAGCCTTAGTTTGCAGCGAACAAGGCGGTGGTCAGTGTGGCACTCTGCGCTGGACATCACTCTGGTGAGGAGGACGTCACTGCGGTCCTTCTGACGCACTAGGACATAGTCGATAAGGTGCCAGTGCTCGGAGCGAGGATGCATCCAGGTGGTCTTTCGACTGTCCTTTTGCTGGAAAGTAGTGTTGGTGATAACAAGTTACTGCTCTGCACAGAGCTCCAACAGTAGGCGACCATTGTCATTGCAGTTCCCAACGCCATGCTTGCCTAGGGCTCCTTTCCAGGCTTCAGAGTCTTGGCCCACTCTGGCGTTGAAGTCGCCAAGGATGATGACTTTGTCGTCTGCAGGGGTGCTCTGCAGGAGGCTGCGCAGGTCAGAGTAGAACTTGTCTTTTTCTGCAGGCTCTGCCAGGAGGTTTGGGGAGTACACACTGAGAAGGGTGACGTATTGCTGGTGTCTCAGTGGGAGGCGCATGGACATAATGCGGTCGGAGTGACCTGTTGTTAAGTTTTCCAACTTAGTCGCAATGGGGGTCTTCACCATGAAGCCCACGCCTGAGAGCCGTCTTTCTGATGCAGGCCTGCCTGACCAGTAGAGGGTGTAGCCAGCGCCAAGTTCTTGGAGGCTGCCTTCCTCCGGGAGGCTTACTTCGCTGAGCGCGGCGATGTCGATGTTTAACCTCCGCAATTCATGGGCAATGAGGGCGGCGCGACGCTCAGGACGTCCGCTGTCTGCTGTGTCGAGCATGGTTCGGATGTTCCAGCATGCTACGTTGAGTCCGGTCGTGGTCGTCATGAGAGTGGATCCATTGTTTTTTCTTGTTTTCTGACCGCATGAGAAGATGCCCGTTGACCGCGGCTAGCCAACTGGGGTTACGAGGGGATGAGCATTGGTTAGGCCACCTTTTCTAGGCCCCTCTCCGTGTGGAGCAAGCAGTGCTGTCCCTAGAGAAGGCTGCTTGGTCGTTCAGGGTGTGCCGAGTGACGTTGTCATCCCCAGGTCAACATCAGGCGACCAATATCCTGAACCGCCTGTATGCAGATTTCAGACTGCGGCTTCCAGTGACATCTTTCACCTGCCGTTTTGCCCCTTGCCCATCGCTACAGGACTTGGAAAGTTCAGTGTCATAGTCCGTGGGCGTTTCCTAAAGCCTGCGCGGTGGAGCTTTTTGGTGGAGTGCAGTGTGCGCAGTACTGGCCCCACCCTTTAAACCCTTGGTTCGTTTGCCATGGCCTAGCAAGCTGGGACGGTAGCATCGAGGTCCTCAGGTCGTAGGTTTTATATCAGACTGTGCTTGTCTTAGTCTCTGGCTCAAAAGCCTTCCCCTGAGACACGAGGGCTTTGATGTCAGGGGTTTCCTCCCTTAGCCTTTCCGCAGCCAAGCGGCCAGGCCTGCAAGGCAGCAGGGGACTTGTGGGGTCCGGGGTCGTCTATGTCCCGTGCAGATGTGAACATCTGCCCACTGCCCAGACGGTGACACTTACCAGAGGAGAAAAATCCAACGCCGGAACCCGGTATCGAACCTCGCACCTTTGGCATTGGAGGCAGACGCCTTAACCACTGCGCCACTTCCCCGTCTCCGTCTAACCTAACATACTAGTATATAAACAGTGTCATGTTTTGAGCAAGGTTTAACTCATTCAGAACCGACATACAACATCAATACATGGATCGAGCATGATAGTTCAAGGATGTTGCCAGAATAGCTTGGTGCCCATAAGCGCCAAACTATTCTGGCACCATCCTTGAAATACCTTGCTTGATCTGTCACTAGTATTCAGAGGGCAACTTCAAAATTTGGGGATTTTGGTTCTGGGGTTGAATGTGTTAATTAAACACAATTCATTGTGGAAACTTATTTTCTCCCATTTGGGGGGATTTTGGTCCTTTGGCAGAATGTGTTAACTGAAAAATAAATGAAACACATTGTCTAGAGGCAACCATTCTCGTTGTCTAGAAGTAAACATTCCCATTGTCTAGAGACAAACCTTGTCATTGTCTAGAAACAAAGCCTTCTTATTGTCTAGAGGCAAACCTTTTCGTTGTCTAGAGTCAAACCATCTCATTGTCTAGACGCAAAACTTCCCTTTGTGTAGAGCAAACCTACCCATTGTCTAAAGGCGAAACTTCTCATTGTCTAGAGGCAAACTTCCGATTGTCTGGAGGCAAACCTTCTCATTATCTAGACGCAGACTTTCTCATTGTTACCCGCATCAGTCGATGGCTCCAATGGTTTTATCATTTTTGCTAAAGGCAAACCTTTTCATTACCTAGAGGCAAACCTTCTCATTGTCTAGAAACAAACCTTCTCACTGTCAAGAGGCAAACCTTCTCATTGTTACCTGCATCAGTCGTTGGCTCCAATGCTTCTATCTTCCTTGCTAACCCCACCTACGTGCGTGTTTGTTGAACAAATAATAGCGATTGAATTAAAAGGTAAACACAGTTAACTCATTCAGCTCCGACACACCACAGTAAGACATAAATTAAGTATGATAGTTCAAGTGCGGTGCCAGAATATCTTGGCGCCATGGGCGCAAAGCTATTCTGGCACTACTCTTGAACAATCATGCTCGATGTGTCTAGATTTTTAATACAATCCATCAGAGGGCAACAGCTTCAATATTTGGGTATTTCGGTCCTGGGGTAGAATGTGTTAATGAAACTATGATGTTCAGTCAAGTCCGCTGAATTCATTGTGGAAACTAACCATTGCTCGATACTTGTATTCCTTAACCTCTTCTTTGCGACTGGGCGCATGTTGAATTTCTAACATCCTTGTTCACTCACCGACCAACAGCCACATCCGTGAAAGGAACATAGACATGAATTGGTCTGAGCACGAGGAGTAGATCTTTTTGAGCCACAGCAGCTGCGGGAGCATATGAGGGTCTATGTCTCTTGCAAGTGCATTGTTTTTAGCATCCCTCGGCAGTGAATGAAATAAGACATAACCGGATGACTCCGAATATAATGAATGCAAAAGGGAGGTTATGCTTGCATGGTAAATCATAAGCTCCATTATCGACGACGTCAACAAGATTGGAGTTAACTGTACATTCTTGAATACCGCATATCTTTGCATACTTTAACCCATTCAGCTCTGACGCACTACAGCAGGAGAAGGGTCGACCATGATAATTCAAGGGTAGTGACAGATTAGCTTGGCGTCTGTCGGCGCCAAGCTAATCTGGCACTACCCGTGAATTATCATGGTCGATCCATCTCCTACAACAGGTGCATATTTGTTAGATGACGCGTCCAAAATTTGGCAAATACGTGTGTCGGGCTGAATGAGTTAATACTTCTGTACTCTGTCACCTGCACTGCAAGCATGACCCCATTTTGAGAAGGCACCAGAGTGGCCTTCTCAGTGTTAAACTTTAACAAATATATATATCTACCTATAAACAGTGCCTGTGGCTTTATACGAACGGGGATAACTTACTGTCAAGGACAAACAATGCAAACTCCACTTGTCCCTTGCCGGCATCGTTGGTCAGCTCTAGTCAACGCTGTCCCTCCTCCTCTTTCCTCACATTGATTTGTCCAGTCAGGGTCAGGTCAGGTGGGGTGCCCGTTATGTGGCTTTTTTAATTAAAGATGTAAATATGAGAGATATATGTCATTTTTTAAAACAATCTAAAACATATTCCATAGGAAAAAAAAAACACACCAACTGGCGGTTAAAGGCACACCACCGCTGTAACTGTTCTTAGTTAAACATCTTTAAAAGATGGTTATCAAACGCTACGCACAGGTAAACCTATGGTTCATTTTGACACAGGTCAACCCAGTTCAGCACACGTCGTCTGAATATCAAGTAACCTGAAATTGCATCCACCCTGTTCTTGAAAAATAACGCTTTCAGTGAGAGAAACGGCTAAAAATAGACGGCTGTATAAAATAAATAAATGCGGTTACTTGTGTGTTTTTGCCGCGTTTCCAAACTGCTGTTTAAGTTCATAAAGTGTGTCGACAAGGCATAACAAACATAGACTTTGCTGAAACGTTTTTTTCAGATTTATGCGTAATGGTATTTTAATAAGATAATAATTCATGCCAGTTTCATAACACTCTACAATAAGATATTGATTGCCCATGAAAGATAAAGGGTGATGCAAGATTAGCTTGGCGCTTGGAAGGAGACAGATCCACCTTAAAATCGACCGTAAAATTCAGCACGTCTGTGAAGACTGTATTGCTGTTAAACAGATAGATCGACTACAACTCTGTTTACAGAGTTGTAGTCGATCTATCTGTTTAACAGCAATACAGTCTTCACACATTGCGTGTCTCCATGTGCATGTGCTTGAGCTATGAGAAAACTTTCCTTTACGCCATAACCACTTCACGGATGAACTTCCGAAATTCCCATTGCGCAAAGGCTATCGAGCCGACGTCGACCCGATGGCCTTTAGCGCATTGGGTTGGTGGGTTCAGAAAAAAACCACTATCAGATACTTTTGATTTCGCTCCGTCTGCCAGAGGACATTCATTCTCCTGCAGTTACTCGGTATAAGTGTAACCAGGCAAATTCTTTCAAGACAATGTTTCAACCATTTTTGTCTCAACGAAATTATTGCGAAAAAATGTGGCTTACGAGCATTGCAAGAGCACTATCGCATACCTTTTGCAGTCATGTGAGTCCCCATCCTCAGGAAGTCTGGTAATGCGACAAGTCTGCACCTTCTCAGTGTGAGGGCAAACCTGGAACTTCAGGTCAGCATTTTTGCCAGCAGGTCTCTCTCTCTCTCTCTCTCTCTCTCTCTCTCTCTCTCTCTCTCTCTCTCTCTCTCTCTCTCTCTCTCTCTCTCTCTCTCACTCTGTCCTTTAGGTGCACACACGTGCATTACAATTTATTTAACCTTTTGGATCTCTGTAGTGCTTTTGTCGTGGTGATTCCTGCAGGATAACCGCTACTAAAAGAGGCACCGACAGCCAAACGGTTAACCCTTTTAGCTTTGACAGACTACAAAAATGAACATTGAAAATGTACAGTTCAAGGGTGGTGCCAGAAGAGTTTGGCACCTACAGGCCTATATTCGCAAAGGTATTCTGGCACCTCCTCCCTCAAACTTCACCATTTTTGATCCATCTAATGACCTGTGTGTTTCAAAGGACAACATGCAAAATCGAGAAATTCGCTTTTAACCCATTCATCTCTGGCGCACCACAGCAGGAGATGGATCGACCATGATAATTCAAGGGCAGAGCCAGATTAGCTTGGCGCCTGTCGGCGACAAGCTAATCTGGCACTGCCCTTGAATTATCATGGTCGATCCATCTTCTGCAACTGGTGCATAGTAATTAGATGACGCCTTTAAATTTTGGAAATACGGCCGTCGAGCTAAATGAGTTAACATCTCAGTAAATTATTTACATGGTTCGCGCGTTGAATCTGAAGCTTGTGAAGATGGTAGTAATTACAATACAATACAATACAGTACAATGCAATGCAATGCAATGCAATGCAATACAATACAATACAATACAATACAATACAACTTTATTGTCTGTTCGAGTCAAAGCACGACATAAATTTGCCTTTCGGCTCGTCCTAACAACAATATAAGACATTAATAAACTTCGAGAAGAACATTCCATGAAAAATTAACATTGCAGCAATCTATCACATGCAATCTGTCACAAGATGGGAGGTAATTTTAAGTAGATCATACTTTTCGCGGCGTTATAAACGAGAGTTCAAAATCGAGACAGCAGTTGGAATAAAAGACTTCTTAAAAACATTTTTTTTGGCAAGTGGCATGTTGAAACGTCTGCCTGATGGTAGCATTTGAAACTGATCAGATAGTAAATCCAGACCAAAAAGGTGACTGCCAAGCGTGTAATATGCAAAGAAGTACCCAACGGAGAAAGAAACACGCTTACAAAAGACGGGTACAACACAATTTATTAATATTTCGGGTAAATACCCTTTGTCAAAATAGACAAACAAACAAACATAGAGATTAGCCGCTACTTATCTTCAATGGATTCCTTCTGCCATTGAAGATAAGTAGCGGCTAATCTCTATGTTTGTTTTTTTGTCTATTTTGACAAAGGGTATTTACCCGAAATATTAATAAATTGTGTTGTACCCGTCTTTTCTAAGCGTGTTTCTTTCTCCGTTGGGTACTTCTTCGATCAGATAGTAGGTGACAGGGGCCATTGACAATGCTAACGGCTATCCTTCGGACAGCTCTATGGTACAGATCATCTACTGGGTACTGTCATAGGCCAATGATCTTCTCAGCTGTTCTGACGATACGTGACAGTCTGCCCCTGTTTTTCATACTGAGGTTGCCATACCAAGCAGTGATGTTAAAAGTCAGTATGCTTTCAATAGGGCTTCTATAAACAGATTCTAGAACCTTGGAACTGACATCAAAACTTCTCAGTTTCCTAAAAAGGTACAGACGTTGGTTTGCTTTTTTCACAATCAGATCGGTTTGATTCAAGATTAGTGCTAATCTGGCACTACTCTTGAATTATCATGTTCAATCGATCTCTTGCTGTAGTGCAACAGGGCCGAATGGGTTAATATAATTTTTGTAAAACTTTAAAAAAACAAAATGTATTCGTGTGTGCGTACCTGTGTGTTTAATAATAATAATAATAATAATAATAATGAGTACCTGTAAAGCGTCTATCATCGGATTAGAGCTCTAACAAAAGAAAATTGGAAAAAAATAACTAATTACTAAACACAATATACAAAAAAGTATTAAACAAATTAAAAAAACGAAAACAAAAGAAATCGCACTATATAATCTATCTATAAAGTCACCATTCAAAAATGACTGACGGAAACACATATAAAAGATTGTTCGCGACATTTAACATTATAGTTATCATATAGACTTTAAAAAAGACAATTCTTACTGTGCAGTGAAGCATACAAACTTGTCTGAATACGTTGCTGACTCACAATTATGCTCGCAAGGAAATATTAAATGTGACCCAAGAAACAAACTTCCATAAGACTTTCTTAAAGAACATGAAATGTAACTTGTGTTGCAGATTAGGCGTATCTGCAAAAGGCGTTCATATGGCCCTATGCTGCTGCAGGGGCTAATGAGAATTTACGCCGTATGTTAACAGAGATTGCCTAGGTTTAACTCAGGTAAAGAGATTTATTCCGGGTTAAGCATGAACGAGATCATTTTGAAAGTGAATGAAAGTGGGTGATCTGTCAAAGTAGGACGCAGGACTTCAACACATACGCAAATACACATATACCTTGAGCATTCGATGCCGAAAACAATCCAAATGCAAGAGAAACAGATCCTCATGAGCCACTGCAGATGCGGGGAGGGGGTGGGGTTTATGAATATGTATAGCTCCTCCTGAAACCATTTTTGTTTTCTATGGATGGAACGCCTCTTCGGCGATGAATTGAAGAAGTTTTCCAGAATCACACGCTATGTCCACTGTCACTGGTAGTGAAGGTAAGCGCACGTCACTGAGATCTCAGCTCAACATTTTTTTCTTTTTTTAAACTCATTCAGCCCGACGAACGTATTTCCAAAATTTTCGAGGCGTCATCTAACGACTATGCACCTGTTGCAGGAGATGGATCGACCATGATAATTCAAGGATAGTGCCAGATTAGCTTGGCGCCGACAGGCGCCAATCTAATTTAGCACTACTCTTGAATTATCATGTTCAATCGATCTTCTGCTGTAGTGAAACAGGGCCGAATGGGTTAATATAATTTTTGTAAAACTTTTAAAAACAAAATGTATTCATGTGTGCGTACCTGTGTGTTGAATAATAATAATAATAATGAGTACTTGTATAGCGTCTAACCTCGGATTAGAGCTCTAACAAAAGCAAATTGGAAAAAAATAACTAATTACTAAAACTCAATTTAAAAAAAAGTATTAAACAAATTCAAAAAAACAAAACCAAAACAAAACCGCACTCTATAAACTATCTATAAAGTCACCATTCAAAAATGTTACGCTTATGGACTCACGCACACGTGCGCGCGCGCGCGCACACACACACACACACACACACACACACACACACACACACACACACACAGACACACACACACACACACACACACTACTGCTAATAAATAGAGATAGAGATGGAGATGATTTCAACATAGCAGGACTGTGACAAAAGTGTGTGTGTTTGTGTGTGCGTGTGTGAGTGTGAGTGTGAGTGTGTGTGTGTGTGTGTGTGTGTGTGTGTGTGTGTGTGTGTGTGTGTGTGTGTGTGTGTGTGCACAAAACCTCTTAAATGGGTGACTTTCTTTACCATCCTTAATCAAAATGGGTGTGCGTAAAATTCTGGGTAACCAAGTCAGGCACCCATTTTTTTCTGAGGGTTGTTTTTGCATTATCTTTCATTCAAAAGTCAGAAAAAAAATATCAAAATAGGATGTCCCATTTTTAGAGGTTTACCTCATGTTGTGTGCTTGCAACGCACTGGGCCTGTCTGTTGCCACAGAAGCGAATGTCTCTATTGATCAACTTGATACCTGACTGGTCGGCTGCGCAGTGACACTGATAAACTGAGTTGTTTCCGCTTCCTATTGTCTTTCGTCCCGCCGGCCGTTGTTCCGTTTGCAGAGGTACAATTTTATGCAATATTTCTTAGTTAAGAGCACGCCCAAGTGTACTTCTTCAGCGCAGTTATTTAACGGAGATGCTCCCAATCCGATATAACTGCACAGTGAGCAAATACTGACCCGTTTGTCAGAGAAAACTGGGACGTCCTCTACGGCCCGTCGGTCGGCGTCTGCTGCTCAGTGTTGTTGTAGTAAAAGATAATAGAACCCCACGATTTTAACAAAAGCTTTTGTCTTCAATGAAAGGAATTCGTTCAATAACACCATTACAAGGTCAATCTGTGACGCGATTTTGTTGTTTTTTTTTCTGACATGTGTGACTGTGATCGATAAGTAACTTGACACATGCATGCACTATGACAAAAACAAAATGGCACAAGATTTCAGTGTGTATTTCAATCCTCGTACGCAAAACTGCCTCGCGATTCAAAGAACAGACTTCTACGAACAGGTTTTTCGGATTGTGCAACTGAAGTCTCGCTTTTTACTGTATTACCAGTTATTGTTCGTAGGGGGCTGGGGGTACTGCAATAATTATGTATATATCTGATCCAAAATGTCAACGGTTTACATGGTTGCATTTGACATGTTTGCAGCACTGTTTTGGCCACACTCAGCTCTTTCTGCACACACCCAGCGCCAGATGGTAGCAGGATGTCCTTACCCATCGGGATATATGGAAGTGGACAAGCACGCCCCTTCCTGGTACATGACCAAGGCCCATGGCAAAATTAGTCAGCTGCAACAGGAAAGCCCAGCCACTGCCGGAGAGGGTGCGTCTGGAGGGAGGGTGCATAGACGGCAGCGGAATGCCAACAAATACAAACTGGTAAGTGATTCTATGATCATCTTCATTTTATTGGCTCTTGTGCGAAGCAAAAGTGAGTTTATGTTCTGGTCGTCCATCTCCGTCCATGGTAAACTTTAACGGTGGCATTTTCTTGGAGACTATTCAAGCCACATTCTTCAAGCTTGACCCAAGGATACTTTGTGGCAAGACCTTTGTAAACATACCAATTTGAGTGACCTCTCTCAAAGGGTCACGCGGGATTGACAGATGTGTGAAAACTGCTTACATTTTCAGAAAACATAGATTTTGCTGCTGCAGAAGCCAACCCTCGTCACAGAGGTGACACATAAATCGGTCATACACGGGATTACTCTTTTTATTCTTGTGCAAGACCCCTTAAACCAAAAGTGGGCTGTTTCTGTCCTAATGCAGCTATTATTTTCTTTCTTTTTCCAGTTGGGAAATGGAGCCTGGGATGGACCTGAGACTGAGAGGGCAAGTGCATCGCAATACAAGGACAGTGCTGACGAGGAGTTTGTACCTGGCTCGAGCTCACAGGATTCAGACGGTGTGTTGGCATCAATCTCTGGGATCTCTGACACAGACAGTATTGTATTGACTATGTTAGATTTCATCAAAGTGGCAGGTTCAAGGTGGGCAGGTGTCAGAGAAGCAAGAACCAGCAAGGTGTAGTCTGTTATTTTTATTTATTTATTTATTTATTTATTTATTTATTTATTTATTTATTTATTTATTTATTTATTTATTTTTTATTTATTTATTTATTTATTTTTTTTGGGGGGGGATTAGGGGGTGGCAAAGAAAATGTGGATAAGCATAAGGAACATGACGTTGGGGGTGGGGATAGAGAGCTTACAGAAAAAAAAAAACAGGTGTGCCTGTGTCGCAAAGAGGGAAAGGAAAGTACAAATGGGACAAGAAACATGCATGAAAATTGTGTAGCAAGTTTGTCGTGAAAATGAGCACACAGATGTCCATGCAGATGAGGTAGACGTTGCTAACATTTTGTTGATGAAGAGAGAGAACAATAGAGTCCCGAAAGACAATGAATTCAATAGAGCCGCATCAGTCATTAATTTACATCATTTTTTAATACCATATTTTTGACCCCAATTTTACCCCCGTTAATTCTGAATCAACCCTTTGATTTTTAAAAAGTGACAAGCATGACTGATGCGGCCCTATTGATCTGATTATCTATCGGGACTCTATTGTTCTCTCTCTATAACTATTGTCTCTGTCAACACCCAATCATTTACCTGATCAAGTGATGCCAAGTGAAACTTAATACTTATTAACAAGTTGCAACTAACTTTTAGGAACCTGCAGAGGTAACCTTTAAGTGTGTTGCCATAAGAACTTATTAATTACTTACCATAAGTTCTTACAAGTACTTACCCTAAGTTCTTACAAGTACTTACCCTAAGTTCTTACAACAACTTGACTCAAGTCCCAAGACACTGAGACAGATTTATCAAGATACAAGGACAATAAAAAAACTTTTTTTTTTCAGTAATACTCAGGTGGTGGTGCTGATGGGGTTAAATAATCAGGCACAAGTGGTGTAAATGACATGTCATCTCTCTGCGAAGCATATGACAAAAATATTGATTGATTACCAAATCTGATTTTTATTTGTTTAAAAGATTGTGTAGTTTTTCTGTGGTTTCCTGTACCCCTATCCTTTTTCCCTCTGCTAAAAAACTGGCCTTCAGTTCTTCAACATTGACGGGAGATTGACTACGCATCTTATTCTGTATTTCAGACTTCTGTTTTTTGTAATTATTTAAATCATCCTGGACCCGCTTAAATTCTTCATCATCAATAAAATTATCGTTTAATGCCTTACTGATAATAAGTTTCATACTGCTCAGCTTTGCACCAGCAAGCGTACTCAATGCTTCATGTTTCTGTAATTTTGTGTGAAACCTCTTGTTCAAGGCTTCCAAACCAAAGCAAGCCAGGCATGTAGCAACGCTAACACCCTCAACTGCTATTCCAGCCAAACTCCCAATTCCTGTGGCGAACAGAACAATACCCCCTACAGAACATGAAGCTGAAACTGCACCAATAGCCATAGAAGTGTTTTGAACAGAATTAAATACTGACTTATACCTCCTTTTGCACCGTGAGTACTTAGCCTCTTCACTTTCCAAATATTTTAAAGCTTCTGTAATATTTATTAATCTGAATGCATCTGCCTGTAATGTTTTATCTGAAGCAATTGACATATGTGGATCAGGCGCAAGTGTTGTTTTAGTCGTCACATTTGTTTCAGTCGGATCAAGCGTTGGTAGTTGCGGATAGAAGTTTACCATTTTTTTATTGACAAATATTTTTTTTTATTTAATCAGCAATTACATTTTGCAACTCTTCAAAAGTATACAATTTGCTGGCATAATAAAATGCAACAAGATCAATGTGTTCAAGGTTTATGTAAGTTAGACGAACAAAAGTTGTTTTGTCGACCACCACCTTGACAGCTGGAACACTGCTCGAAACATTAATAACATCATTATTTTTTGTAATAGCAATAAAGACCTTTGATGATTCTGTTACTGTTTCGTCCCATGTAAGTTTAATTCCCTGTGCAATTTGAGCCTCTTTAGCAGTAGTTACTGATTTCATGATAATTTCAAATACTATTGTCGCTTCTCTAGCCACGACTAAGCTTGCTGGCATAAACACAACAGAAGTATCTGATCTACCCTTTCTAGTTGTAAGAAGATACCGCCGTCTCTCATAATTTTCAACTTTCAGTTTTTCTCTGCTATTGTTGTCTGGGGCAAAACTTGGAACAAGGCTTACAATAAGCGGCCCAGAATTAACAACTTTCCTAAACACTAAGGCGCCTTCATCATCAGTGTATACATAAGGACTAATAAAATCCAACTTTATGTCCCAGTCAATTGTGGGTGGTGGAACAGGTACAGGTGAAACCACCCACTTATTTCCCACATGTATTAAGTTGTAAGGCGCATTATTTACAGGTGGAGTAGGTACAGTAACATCACGCAGCTGACCAAGTTTAGGAATCTGTTTTTCACCGTCTTTCATGTCAACAATTACTTTCCTCTTGTACATGCCATTTGAATCAAGTTCAAAACCATATATTTCTCCAATTTCTCCTTCCTTCTCAAAATCCTGTACGTCTGCCAAATCTTTCAACTCTGTTACTGGACACGCGACTGGTATGATTCTAGGCTTTGGACCAAGACCACTCATTTTTATAAACAAAAATAAAATTATTTAATTTCCAACACAACACTAAAATCATGCATAAGAACTGGTTTGTCATCCTGATTAGTTACAGATATACTCAGTGACTCAAAGAAACTAAAACCTAATTTCTTAAACTGCAAATTAGGAAATCTAACAACTACACTTTCACAATACGGAGCAGTTCCAGTTGGTAAGCATCTCAACAAAGTTGAAGGCTTTCCATTGTGAACATTCTCAGATGTGTTTAGTTCTTTCAAATAAACATTTAGCACTCTGTGTACTGACAAATTGACAGGGCGTTTTCCAGTTATTTTAATTTTTTTGGTCTTCATTGTTATAATACCAAACTTAAATTCATCTAAATTATCTGATCTATACCAATCTTCATCAGTATAAAATCCAAGTAAATATGCAAATCTATCTGAGATCCTTAACCAATCTTGTGTCGGAGATTCTAATGTAACAAGTAGGTTAGCTGGATTTAAAGTTGCTTTAATTTTAAAATTATTTTGAAACCATTCAGCTATAGTACAAAAGTCATAATACCCAGGTGGTAAAGCTTCAGTCTTACCATCAAAAATTACTTTATTATATATATCATCTTCTACATTAAACCATTTTACTGTGTAGAACATTTCATGGATAGCTACAGACTTGCTACCATCATGATTATCAATCCCATTAGTTAACCACACTGGTTTGCTTGTGTCAAGATTTGTTAAGGTAATAAACATTTTTATTATCTCATATAAAAAAGGATGGAATTTAAATCACCAACCATTACCACTACAAACGCATTTCAATTTAATGTGGATGCCAAATACAATGTCGCACCTACTTATGAACAGAAAATAATTCAACTAAATCAGCTTGACATAGCTGTGTCTGTACAAGATCTATTTCAAGTGAAAGTACCGAATCCGTTTGACCATTACCTAAACCCTCCAATAACAGATGACTCAACTGCAAGAAAGTGGTCCTCAAGTCCACTACAGATGTTTCAAAACCAACTCAACTTTGCAATACTATGCTCAACTACAGGCTGTGGTGTTTCATTTACAGACCACTTGAATCACTCAAACAAACTGATTAGATCTGTGTATCGTTTCCACACTTACTACCAGCTTAGACGTATTCTGTCAGAACTGCATACACCACTGCCCACTGAATCTAGTTTCAACAGGTATAACAACCCCATGGATATGAAAGCATTTGAACGCATCTGTAATGAATTTAACATTAACCCTGGCACTAAGTATGACTTCACACAAAAACTTGATGATCACAATGGCATGGGTACATTGTATTATGCTATGAGTCACAGACAATACCCTCAAGATTATTACCCTGGTTACACTTCATTCTCATCAAAATCTGAAGTCTGGTTAGGATCAATAGAACAGAAACAGTCAAACGCCTGGACCACATTTGTCTTAGATAAATCTGACGGGTTTACTCAAGCGGGAGTCGAGCGCGTAAATGAGTCAATCAGAACATATGTCTGGTGTTTACTAGGTGCACAATCACTAACAAAATCAAACATTTTGAATGGAAGTGGTAAATTTGAAGCACAAAAACAGTTTCTCGCTAATCTAGAAGATTCAATTAATTCAGTGGTTGATCTCCCATCAAGCATACAGCGCTACCAAGACGTTTTAAGATATGCCAGATCAAAAGTTGACTTTGTAGTTGGCACTGGGTTATACATGTTACCATCTGATCTTCAACTCCAAATGGGGACAATCACAAATTATAACAATGAAATCATTGTTGCAGGTGTTGGTCAAAAACTCGGTCTCAATCAATCTGTAAACTTGGGTGCCACAACCACACATGTACAGTCATTAAAATCATTACAGACGGTAACACCTCCAGCCCCGGCCCCGACCCCGGCCCCCACACCGGCACCCATACAACCAGTACAGTCAACACCAACCCCTGACACACATGAGTCAGAAAGAACTGCATTGGTAATAGGCCTCACTGGATTAGGGGTTTTACTTCTTTATCTGTTTCATTAAATAACTCACCATCAACCCTCCTACTGTAACCAAAAAGACCCACACATGTTCTGCCATAAACCCTACTGCCTTTGCTGTAGTAGTAATCAGCCAACTGACAACAGTGCCTATAATGCCAGGCAAAGCGTCCACTGCTTTCAGAGCCAATTTCTTAAGCAAGTCTGATATGTGAGACAACTGTTTCTTTACCCATGACTGTAAATCTTTTGGGTCTGTTGGAGTCGGGGGGCCAGGGGTTGGTGTTGCTGGTGCCGGGGGTGCTCCACCACCACTGCCGGAGACAGCTAATACAACAGTACTGATAATAAATCCAAGAGCTGTAATTAAACTAGCAATTGTGATACCCTGTTCTCTGAAAAGTGTTTTAAGTCTCTCAGCCAGAGTAGTGTCTTCGTGAAGTATTTTCTGAATAGTTTCTCTAATTCTGTTGACCTGTGATTTCAGTTTTTCCCTCCCAATACTAATTGTTTCTAACCGTCCTGATCTTTCTATCTGCAAATCATTTAATCTGTGCTGTATTCTTTCTTTCATTTCTGTGTCAAGATTTCCATTGTCTGCGGTAGCCAGTTTCTCTTTTTCACGTTCAATGTGTTTATCAAGCTCACCTAGTTTGGCAAGATTATTAACCATCTCACCTCTTATTGTCTGCAGTGATTTATCCAATCCCATAATCTCCCTCATTGTCAAAGGTGGATCATCTATTGTTTTCAAAGCGTCATTTATTTGCCATTCAGTAAATGAGGTTTCTTGTATCACAGTGTTTGCTATTTCTGGTAGGCTTGTTACTGGTGCCATTTCAATCTCTTGCCCTGTTGGCAACTTTGTTTGCGTGTCATGAAGCACACTAGCCAGTCTTGGCGTGACAGGAGACCCACCAATACCCAGTTGACGCAAGGCACCAACACCACCTTCATTTTTTAATGTACTTAAAGCCCTAAACCTACTAGGGTCTTTTTTGTTAGTCAATAGTACTTTTCCTTTGTCAACAGTATTTAAATATAAATGACCCTTGCCATCAAGTTCAAACTGGTTAGGGTCTACGTTGTCTGGGCGGCCACCAACATGATCATAAAACGAGTTCACTTTGGTTTCTAAAAGTTCATGACGTAAACTGTAAATATTTCTTGTACCAGTCATATCTGTCATATCTGCCATATCTGTTGTATTACCAAAATCATACGTGTCATCCATTTTAAAATCTTCATGATTAAATCCTCCTGCTGCCATTGTTTTATTAATTTATTATTTTTTATTGTGCATAATAAAAATGACACAGTCTTACGGATCAAAGTTAGACCCATACAGAAAACTACGTGAGCCCCTGGGTGTTAAGGGCATAAGACAATCAATCGTCATCACGAACAATCCAAGTACCATAGACCAGAACCAAACACTTACAGTCAAGTTTCCAAACCTAGGTCCCAGTGACGTTATTGTTCCTGGCACTGCACGCCTAGCATTTAATATTGAACTATCATCAGACGCAGACGTAAACAGAACACTGGTTGACAATCTTGGCAGAGCAATTGTTAGGACTATTAAAGTAAAACTTGAAGGACAGGAAGTGTTTAGTCTTGATGACTCAGATGTGTTCTACTGTTACAAGGATCTTTGGCTCACAAGAGAAGAACGAGAAGACCGTGTTTACCAAGGCATACAGTCTGATAACATTGGTAAACTTCGAATCAATGCCGGAGACAAAACATCTACTGGGGTACCAAAGGAAGTTATTATAGCTGAAACATATGGAACCAGATTTTACATTCCACTTGAGTTTGAAATCCTCACAGCTCATTTGCCTTATTATCAAGGAGCACTGAATGACCGTCTGAGTTTTGAACTAACTTTCAATGACTACTCCAAAGTTATTAAATCATCTGCCACAGATGCAACATATAAGATCTCTAACATTTCCTTGGAATATGAAATTGTTACACATACTGAACTAGCCAGACTCATTCAAAATCAGTATCAATCAAGACTTCCAATTTATTATGACCGTGTGATTAGGCATAGTTTAATACCCAAAGACAAAAGCGACCCAATGTGGAACATAAACTTGAACACGCCTGCCAGGTCACTGAAAGGTATTCTTATGTTGTTTGTTGAACCGGTGAGTCCATACAAAAGAGATTCAGAAAAATTCTACAATCCTAAGATTACACATTTGTCCTGTACAATCGAAGGCCGCCCTAATAAAGTGTACGCTTCAGGAATGTTACCTTATCAACACTATGACGAAACCACAAAGTATTTTGCGGGTGGAAGGATTAGAGATAAACCTGCAAACATTGCGTGCAAAGATCTACATCTGTATGATGTTAGGATTGGACAATACCTTACAAACAAGTATGCACTGTGGCTAGACCTTCGTAGTACAGATGATGATTACCTTCATGGGTCAGGACGAACTGTCGAGAACGGTAGTGATGGAATAACAATTTAGATACAAAAGAAGGTTGAAACTGCTGCAGCCATTAACATATATTTGTACCTGATATATGACGCACAACTCAATATTGCAGAAAGCAGACTAAGTGGACACATATATTAAAATTATATTGTGTATTAAAATGAACCGGGGCTTGATGACACTCGACCCACACTGTGGATTATTTTGTGGCGCCACAGGGTGTGGGAAAACTGAATTTGTACTTGACTTATTACAAACAAGATACATACACCACTTTGAAAACATTGTAATATTTTGTCCTACAATCAAACACAACAAAGCTTATCACAACCGTTTATTCATTTGGACTGACAGCAACATATACTTAGTTGACCCTGAGAAAAAACTGAATGACTACCTACAATATTTTTACAAGCAATTTGAAGGACAGCCAACATTGTTTATTGTTGAAGACTGTTCTGCAGAGAAAGACATTGTCAAGAAGAGAAACACATTAGCAGAACTTGCCTTCAGTGGCAGACATGCTAATGTAAGTGTATGGATTCTCACTGAGAAATATAATGCTGTACTGAAAGATTTTCGAGAGCAGTTAAAGTTTATCTGTTTGTTTTACTGCAAGGACCGTGACAGCTTTGAAGACTGTCTCAGAGAGAATGATGTCATCCCAAATAAGCATGAACGGGATGATGTAAAAAATAAACTGAAATCAACTAAGCATCTGAAGCTCATTTTAAAGACAGATCAGCCCACAGGGTATGGGTTAGTAAATTGATGTAAATTAATTTATTCTTTTGTTTGTCCAATAAAAATGACAGACGGTCAAATCATACAGGTGCTTGATCTCACACACCTTTTCAAAGATGTTATGCACTTTACTGATTTAATATCACCCAAACAGACTTACATAAGCCTTTCAGCACCATCAGAAATATATGTTACATATAGTGTGACTTTGGATTATGTCGATGAGCATCCAGATGTGGAGCACATGACAGTTGATTTAAAGACACCTACTTTTAAAGTTGTTGATACCAACTATGGTTGGTTAGGAGAAGTTTGTTATAGCATATTTAAACAACTACGCAAACTAAATGTTTATATTGACAGTGTTACAGTTAATAAAGTGGTATCACACAAGGTGAGTCAGCAGAGTTAACGTTAATATTTTTTATTTTATTATTTTGTCGGTCAAATAAAAATGACGGACAATGTTCAAAACCCTGGCTCATCAAACCCTGGCTCATCTAGTTTAAGAAACGTGTTTCACACAACAAACTTACCCATATCCAATACTAATAATGTCTATGAATCAATAGAAAACTCTTTTTCTGTCATACAACAAAATCTTCTTACAGGCAGTGTAAAGATTCAGATTGTTGCAAAAATCGAATTCACTAGAGTAGACGGTGAGGTGATTGTTTCGTATATATCAACAAGACAACACACTGTTAACACAAGAAGAGAACTGGAGAACGTGTTTAGAGACAGACTATTACCAGACTTTCTACAGGCGATTGACAGTGCAAGAATGAAGGGGTCTGGTTGGCACGAAGGACATGTACATGAACTGCAACTAAAGCAGTCTAGGTATCATCCTATATTAGGTAAAGCATGGTTACCACTGCCAACAGAAGTAGTAAACAAAAAGGCTGTTGTTAACATTCAGAACAATGACAACTATTGTTTCATGTGGTGTGTGTTTGCTAAACTACACTTTATAAAAATAAAACCTGAACGTGTATCTAACTACATCAAATTTGTAAACGAACTTGATTTTAGTGGCATTGAGTTCCCTGTTAAAATAGAGGACATAGACTTGTTTGAAAAACTAAATCCTGGCATATCTGTAAATGTGTTTGTGTGGGATAATGTGTCTGTTGACAAGTTACAACCCATTAGAGTATCAACACTGGCTCCAACATATGGGCAGTCGGAAGATAAACATGTCAACATGTTATTAATCGGCGATGACAATAACTTTCACTACACAATTATTAGGAATATGTCACGTCTAATTCATAATCATACAACAAAACACAAGGGCAAACAGGAATTTTGTAATAGATGTTTACAGAGGTTTTCCTCTATTGCAGTGGCACACAAACATGTTCTGCACTGTAGGTCAGCTGATGACATTCAAACTGTACTTAAGTATCCAGAGCCTGGTAGTCAAGTATATTTTAAGAACTATGGGAATCAGCAAAAGTTGCCGTTTGTAGTGTACGCAGATTTTGAATCACTGGTTGTTCCGTATGAAGGTCATGTTCCAGAGTCATTACCAAAGACTATAAAACTGAGTGACCAAGTGGTGTGTTCTTTTGGATACATTATTGTTAGGTCAGACGGTCTTCATTCAGAACCTGTTATCTACAGGGGTGAAAATGCAGCATGTCTGTTTTTAACAGAAATGAGACATCTGTATAGTCAGGTAGTACAATATCTCACAAAATGCCAGATGCCTTTGGTGATGACAGAAGAAGACAAACTGAAATTTGATACAGCTGAGACGTGTTGGATTTGCGAACAACCTCTGGGGGGTGATAAAGTTCGTGACCACGATCACATAACTGGTCGTTACAGAGGTGCTGCACATAACAATTGTAACTTATTATTAAAAATAGATCCTAAGACATACAAGTTACCAATCTTTTTCCACAATCTCAAAGGATATGATTCACACATTATCATGCAGGCTGTAGACGAGTCGTACAAAAACATAAGTTGTATTGCCCAGACAACTGAGAAATACTTGACTTTTAGGTTAGATAAATTAGCATTTTATGACTCCATGCAACATTTGTCTTTAGGATTGGCTAGTCTGGCAGAAGGACTGACTGAGTATCCAATAACGAGTAAATATTTTGAGCCAGACTTGATTAAGAAAGGTGTGTATCCGTATGAGTACATTGATCACTGGGTTGTTTTTGAGGAAACAAGACTGCCACCAAAAGAGAAATTTTATTCTACACTAACTGGAAAAGGTATTTCTGACTCTGAATATCAACATGCACTTGATGCGTGGGGGAAGTTGGGGTGTCAGACAATTGGTGACTACCACGATCAGTACTTGAAAGCTGACGTTTGTTTGCTAGCAGACGTATTTGAAAGTTACCGTGAGAAGGGTTTGTTACACTACAAACTTGACCCAGCCTGCTACATAACTAGTCCTGGCATGACGTGGGATGCATTTTTGAAATCCAGTAAGATATCTATAGACCTGTTGTCTGATCGTACGATGGGTGAAATGGTGGAACGCGGATTGAGAGGAGGCATTAGTATTGCAGCAAATAACTACGCCAGAGCCAACAATAAATATCTGGACGGTCATGGTGACCTTGACCGGGGGTTTGACCCCTCAAGCCCGGGGTCAAGGTCATTCATTACGTACTTGGACGCTAACAATTTGTATGGCTGGGCGATGTGTGAATTATTGCCCTTGAAAAACTTTTGTCTGTATGATTTGTCACAGTATGACATAACAGACATAACAAACAATATTATGAATCATGACCGAAACGACGCGAAGGGTTGGATCTTTGAAGTCGACCTGGAGTACCCTCATCATCTACATGATTACCACAATGATTATCCCTTAGCTGTTGAGAAAATGAGTATGACAGGAAAAAAAGAAGACACTAAACTTGTGCCTAATCTGAATGATAAATTCAATTATGTTTGTCACTACCGCTTGTTGCAGTTTTACATCAGACACGGGTTAGTACTAAAGAAAGTTCACAGAGGAATTCAATTTGACCAAATTGCTTTCATGAAAGATTACATAATGAAGAACACAACATTGCATGCCAGGGACGGCAACACTGCATTTGACAAAGACTTTTTTAAGCTTATGAACAATGCCTGTTTTGGGAAGACGATGGAAAATCCTCATCACAGAAAAGATGTGAGACTGGTCACAACTGAATTGGGCGCAATTAAACTTACAGGTAAGCCTCAGTACACAGGGTACAAAGAGTTTCATTCATCATTGTATGCTGTGTCACTCAAAAAAAAGATTGTTAAACTGGACAAACCAGTATTCATCGGTATGGCAATTCTGGAGTTGTCAAAACTGCTGATGCTTGAATTTTATTATGATTACTTCAAATTAAAGTATCCTGACTGCCGATTGTTATACACTGACACTGACTCTATGATCATTGATGTGTGTACTGAAGACTTTTATGAAGACATGAAAACAGAACTACACATGTATGACACGTCTGATTACCCTAAAGACCATCCACTGTACAGCACACAAAACAAAAAGGTGCCTGGAAAGTTTAAGGATG
Organism: Semisulcospira habei; assembly: GCA_036245525.1. Taxonomy (NCBI): domain Eukaryota; kingdom Metazoa; phylum Mollusca; class Gastropoda; family Semisulcospiridae; genus Semisulcospira; species Semisulcospira habei. The sequence continues at coordinate 62,075,294 of BTPG01000003.1, read as the reverse complement.
AACTAAATGGTGTGCCAATAGTTGAGTACGTTGGACTGAGATCCAAAATGTATTCTATACTGCACCAAAAGGGAAGTCAGTCGAAAGCCAAAGGAATTAAAAAAACAGCAATAAAAAATAAAGACATACGTCATGAACATTACAAGCAAGTGTTAGATGGTGCATTAATGCCTGATTATCCAAACAAGTCACTGAGATCAAACAAACATAATCTTGAAATAATTCAAACACATAAGAAATCACTTGCAGTTGGAGACACGAAAAGAGTGTTTCACACTAAAGAAAAAGCTTATGCACCTGGACATTACAGGCTCAAGTTATCTGAAGATATTTGTGATGAACTGGTTGATGAATTAATTGACGACTTAGTTACTGAAATGAGTAACGGTGTCTGAGGGAATAATCTGTAATTCTTCTCTGACAAATGCCCTCTGGGGTGCAGGGTCATATAGATAATATATTGTTGCGTCTGCGCCGGGAATTATTTTTTTTATATTATGAACGGATGTTGACCAGATGGGGTCTGTTGCCCTGCGTCTGTCGTCGTTCTCAGCCTCCCCTGGCTGATATAAATATCTCACCTGTTTGGTAAATAAACTTGTGTCTGGTGCCAGGGTTGGTCCTGTTTTTGGTTCTGTAATTGTTTTCAATTTAATAGCATCAGCAGGTTTTGGGTGTCCTTCATCGTTCATTGCTTTTATCACATGTGGTAATCTCTTAACCCACTCAGTGTTACGGGTGTCATGCATGAGTTCCTTAGAATACTGGTAACTGAAAAGTCTTTCTGATAATTGCTTGTTAAAGTTCTCTACAATTGCCTGTGATCTGTGCACACCTGGAATGCCTCGTCTGACCAGTACGCCATGCTTCGCAAATAACTGATTAACAGCACCTTTGAATTCTGATCCATCATCAACCTGCACTAGTCTGGGGTATCTTAAAGGGCCTCGACTATATATTTTTGTTAATGCTGTAGCAACTGTACTGGCTGTTTTGTCAGATATGGGTTCAGCGTCTTTGTAATTTGAAGCAATGTCTACAACAGTCAGTGCATACTTGTATCGTTTCTTTCTTATTGTGTCATGGGGTAAGAACAGGAGGTCCATTTGGTGTGTGTCATTAGGTGTTGTGTTCTCAAAATGGGGCCTCGTTATCTTTCTTGGAGCAGGAAGATATATCTGCCAAATTGCTTGTCTCTGTAACCATTGTTTGACTTGATTGAGTGATATATCTCCGCCCACAGCGGCATGTAATTTCTGAATAGCTGTTGCTCCTTTCCAATAGCCTGATGGAGAGTAATATATTTTCGATAGTTTATTTTCGGCTGCCATTTTTTCTAGCAATGAAAACTCCTGTAAAATAAACAAATGTCATTCCCACTAGAACAAAGATTATCTCTCCATTTCTTTGTTGTGTGCTTGGTTTGTAATAGTCACTTAGTTTTGGTTTCGGGATAGACATGTCTTCACCTGTGACAAGATAGTATTCCCTGATTGCTTCGTCTGTATTTGAAAACGTATGCTGTGCGTGGCCTTCAAGCCTGAGTTTTTCATTGATGAAATCAAGTTTTTCAATTCTATTCTTCTCATATTCTTGTTGAGCTTGTGTTAATTTTTCTGACGCCTCATTGTGTCGTCTCATTTCCTCTGCAGATTCTTCTCTACCCATTTTTGAAAAGAGATAATTAGAGCCACTGAAAGCCAATGCATTAACAACTGCCCCACCAATCATAATAGCTATCGTCGCCATATTATTTTTATTTACATAGAAACATTTTCGGGAATAATTCCTTGCTTGACAAGAAAATCTTTTGTCGCAATCGACGCTGTGACAACTACAATTAGCTTAGCACTGTCTTCAAAGTCAAGTCTACTCAAGTCTGCTGATTTCATTTTGAGTAGACTTTTCCCCAGCATAGAATAAGCTACTGCTAATCCACTGATTACGGCAGAGTGATACACAAGGTTCATTATGTTCTTTGTGTCATTCATTTCTTAGGCAAGAAAAATTAAAATAATATTTTTATTTACTGCATATAAAATGGGTCAACGGCTTTGGATGTTACTGGTAATGTGGCGACTTCTGGTTTTGTTTTTGGAGTGTCTGATTTTTTTGGTCACTGTACGAGTCTGTGGTTTGTATTTTTTGTATAATTGATAACCTACGTAACCAAATCCGACAACAAATCCGGCAATTATATATTTTGTTGATTGAGGTTCGGGGTCAGGGTCAGGGCGGGGGTCAGACTTAGTTGTTTGTCTCTCACTTTGATGAGGGTGTGACGGACCTGGCTGTCCTGACGGTAGTGTCACCAATGATGTTATTGACGGTGGGTCAGTTACCTGTACCTTTTGCAGTAGTTCTAACTTTCTTTGTTTGTTCAATGCAGCTACTCTCTTTCCAGCCTCAACCCTCCCTGGACTTTTAGCCTTAGTCACAGTTTGAACCTGTGTCAAAACAGGGTCGGGGTTCGGTTGTGGAGTCATCTGGGTTTCGTCCATTTTCTTCTGCAGTAAAATTTATTTTTGAGAAATCAATATGGCTCCCAGTAACTAGTAATGTTACGACAGGAGCAAGGTAATTTCCGAACTTGTAAAACATGACACATGCTAATTTACCAATTGAACTTGAAACAATAGGATTACTTTCAAGGTCATGTGATAAACTGTCACTATCCACAGGTAGAAAGTGACTCACTGCTTTTGTGTATAGGCATACAAGAGATCGACTCAAATCACGAGTCATTAGTGAGGCAATGTGGTTTTCATATTTAGAATGAAGCTTGATTAGTTCATCAGAGCTTAGAGATTCAATATCCTCTGTCATGTATTGTCTACCCAGATAAGTCTTTGATTTGCCTGAGACAATTACAGACAAAAGCCGCTGTTTTTTGGAGTCTAAGTCTTTGTTCTCTACAGCATTGATATCATTTAATAGAAGGAGTTCGTCTTGGTTCATTTATAATGTAATTAAAAAAATTAAAAACAAAAAACAAAAATTGTTATCAAGCAAAATCATGTTTCCTAGGAAGTACATTAATAGTAACTTTATACGTTTGTACCATTCAGCAAAATGTAGCCAATAGTTTTTGAGTTTACCCCAGACCAATATTGTGTCTCTCTCAGTGGGCTTATAAATGACATGTTTCACAGATTTCAATTGTAATGTCATGTACAATAACCCTGTCCTTTTAAGCAAACAAACCTGACACAGTATTGGCGATTATTGGCTTTGCAGTAAATTATAAATCACAACCTGGCCAAGTGAGGGCCAAATGAAACACCAAGACAGTAACATAGACAGTAACTTGATAATTTTACCCATAACTTGAGCACCAGAAAAAGGAAGGAATCACCCATGTTCAATAACAAAATTTTCTGAGTACAAGTTAATACAAGGGAAGTAATTTTGTAAAAATTTCAGCAAGACAAAAAAGTTACTTCCCTTGCTCTATTAAATTATGCTTTAATTCTTGACTAAAGTACATTTTTTGTCAAAATTAAATAAAAAATTGTGCAAATAATTATAATAGATAATAGAATAAAAATGTTGTTATTTGATTTTGTTAAAACAATGAGTGATTTGTTTTTTTATAAAACCAAATTAAACATTATTTTGTAATTACTTTTTGTCACTTTAACACCTGCTTAAATGTTTTTTTTTGTTTCAAGTACATGAACACACTCGCTAACAATGTTTCTTATAGCCATGTTTTTAGGGTATTGACTCAGAAATAATGGTATAAATGGCTTTTTTCTTAAAGCCTGAGGCTAACTAGCGTGGATTGTGTACTTGAGTGATTTGTATGAGGGCTCTCAAGTCTCAGCCACAGGTGGGTTTACCCGCATGCGTCACTCCACAAATGCATGACTTGTTGACGACGGGATGTATTAAGCTGACACCTCTCAGCTATAAGCGTGCTGCATTTAAAAAGATATGTCCCTTACCTCAACTGTGACATGTGGTGTGTGGCGTTAAGGGCAGAGATTTACTAGTGTTTGTCAGTTGACATAAGCACAGACCTAAACCAGCAAGGGTAAAAGGTATTATGATTACTGTCTTTATGACGGGCCTCTCTCTGTGTGAGGTGGAAAGAGAGAGAGCTATTGTGTGTGTCCGAGGTATTTCCATGTGTCTGTACATGCGTGTGTGTACATATGTGCGTGTGTGCGCGCGTGTACATATGTGTGTGTGCGTGCGTGCGTGTGTGCGTGCGTGCGTGCGTGTGTGTGCGCGCGTGTGTGCGCGTGCGTGTGCGTGTGACTGAGGGCTCTTGCAACTTCTCACCGAAACTGAAAATCAACAACACACATACAGAAACCCCCAGCTCACAAAACTTGCTCAACAAGTCTGGTCGGGTAGCGTTAAGACTCGTCAGGCTTGTTCCGCATTTAGACATAACATTTTGGAAAGACCAAGATCGATTTTAGGATCAGGTTTTGCCGGATCGGACTTATTCTTGCCGGTTAGTGTTTGAAAGTGACCGGTTGTTTTTTTTATAATTTATTCATTGGACTATTAGCCGGTTGAGATGTATGACGTCAGCTCTGTAAACCGGATAGTTGTTTATGCGTGTCTATGTTGTTTGAGTGATAGTGTGTCTGTGTGTGCGTGTGTGTGTGTGTGTGTGTGTGTGTGTGTGTGTGTGTTGGGTGGGGGTGGGTGGGGGGTGGGGGGGGTGTCTTGAGGATCTGTTGTATATGTACTCAGTTGGGTGTATAAAGCAAGGTATGATTTTCTGAGGTGCGTCTCTTTTCAGCTTTTACAGTCATGTACACCGTCTAACCGAACAGGGCGTGAAATTCAATAAGAGTTATTATCCTTTCATGGGCTGGTGGGTTTCAATGGCTCGCGTATGCACCCGGAAGAAAAATCTCGGTGCAGACACACAGGTGTTTATGACTCACTGTATACACCACGCATGCAAGGGCCCATGTGTAACATAGCTGAAATTGTATAGACCACAACAGCATACTGAGTGTGTGTGGCAGACATGGTCTACCAGCTCTGTCAGGCGTGTGATTGTCATGGGATATTACCCTTGTGAAAATGATGTGTACCTGTGTTGCAAGGTTTGCACTTAATGTTTTTGTTTATACATGTTTTATGTTAGTATGTATATATGTATGTACGTACGTGCGTGTGCATGTGCGTGTGTTTATGTGTTGGTATGTGTGTGTGTGTGTATGTATGCCTGTGTATATAACTTGTATGACAATCTGGCACTGCCCTTGAATTATCTTGGTTTGCAACTGGCGTGTCTGTGCTTGTGCGTGTGCACGTATATTTGACTGTTATGTTTCAGAGTCGTGCTTAAACAGAGCCAATTGTATATACAGAGCCAAGTGTTTGCACTGAGCGGTCCCCCCCTGCACAACACAATTCTATAGGCCTTTTGACGCGTGACGTGTGAATGGCGCTGTGAAAGCTTTTACCCAACTCATTGAAAGAGGGTTTGGCATTGAGTCTTGTCATGCGTGAACTGAAATGATATGTGTGGGACATAGCATGTGAGTTTTTCGGAAATCGACTCTGGCAGTATTGAGAGAAACGGTCATGTAAAAGTTAATGACCGTAATTAGTAATTAATTAAGGTCATTAGGTGTTGACAGAGACAATAGTTATAGAGAGAGAACAATAGAGTCCCGATAGATAATCAGATCAATAAGGCCGCATCAGTCATGCTCATCACTTTTTTTAAATCAAAGGGTTGATTCAGAATTATCGGGGGTAAAATTGTGGTCAAAATTTTGATATTAAAAAATGATGTAAATTAATGACTGATGCGGCTCTATTGAATTCATTGTCTATCGGGACTCTATTGTTCTCTCTCTGATGAAAAAAGGGATAAAGCAAGGACATCAAGCATGGATCAGACTACAAAATGAGGGTGATTACATGCATAACGTTGCCGTTCTTGAAAAGAAATCAGGATGTTTGATTCCTAAGTATCGCACCAAAACTAGTAAGGTAGACGACCTTCTCGCCTGTAGCCATTGCAAAGGGTTCTATCGAAAAAAGCTGATCTCTGTATACTCAAAACGTTCCTGTCAGAAACCAGGAGGGTTTCAGATCGCTAAGAGAGGTGAGGTGGCACGCCGTGGTCGGCTAATGCTTCCAATACCCTTAGACCTTGACTTTTCCTTCTATCATAAGGTATTAGCCAGACAGAGAGATGATGAGATAAGCCGTCTCATCAGAACCGACCCCTTGCTTCTTGAGTATGGAAAGAGATTATTTGACCGCAGGGACATTGAAGAACACACGGCTGGACAAATCAGCTCCAGGATGCGGGAGTTAGGGAGACTATTAAAGATTATCAGAGTGAGGTCAGAAATAAAAATCGCAAGTTTAAATGCTGTGATCAATTCAGCTAGCTTTGATTATGTTGTACTGGCTGTAAAAAAGCTAGCAGAATTTGATGAGGACACACATCAGTTCAAAAAAGGCAATCTCGCAATGCACATAGGCTATGCTTTAAAAAAAATTCACAGATCAAACAGTCACAGGCATCCAAACAGCTTGGGCATGGTTCAGATGACAGGTGGTGACAGGAGCTCTCTGAAGTGCAGCGGTTTGGCTCTGTCTTCACCGGGGACTGGTATGATTGTGTGTCAGCAACAACAGCCCAGTCGGTCGGGAAAAAGACCATGAACAAACCCAAGCTGATCACATCATGTGAAGATGTGAGGAAGGTCCAACAGCTTCTTAAAACAAGGATGGTTTCGAAAGATTATCCGACAGCGTTTAAAGGAACTCTTTGCGCGGTATCACTTTTCAACCAAAAACGAGGGTTGGGGGGGGGGGGGGGGGGTTTCAGAGAATGAAGGTATCAGACTTCCAGAATGCTAAGATTGGATCGATCACCAATCAAGTTATCTTGAAAGGTCTCAGAGAGGTTAAAAAGAAAATGGTTAATTATTTTCAGCAAGTGGAAATCATAGGCAAGTTTAATAGGAGTGTTCCCATTTTGCTGACGAAGAAGATGATGACAACTGTGGACAGAATCCTTCAAATGAGGCAATCAGTGCCAGCTCTCGCTGGTTCGCAGTACATCTTTGCCACACCTTCTGGTCAGAGGCCTTACAGACGCCATGATGTTCTGAAGGAACATGCGCTACAAACACAAGTTTTAAACCCAGCCATGTTCACATTTACTCATGGCTTAAGCAGGTTGCAACTTTGGCTCAGTGAATGGCCATCTCGGAGTTAGACCAGGATCAGCTGGCAGACTTCCTTGGTCATGATATTAGGATACATCGCCATATCTACCACCAACCTCAAGATGTCCTTCAAAAGACAAAAGTGGCAAAGATTCTTCTGTCAGTTAACAATACTTACTTACTTACGCCTGTCACCCCTACCCGGGTATAGGCTGTCGACGAGAGACCTCCAGCAACTCCTGTCCTGTGCTTCTCCTTCGATTCTACTCCAGGTGGTTCCCAGTCTCTTGATGTCTGCTTGGAGGTCTCGACACCAGGAGTTTCTCGGCCTACCTCTTTTCCTCTTTCCCTGGGGGTTCCATGACAAGTCAGTTAACAATAGGATGACAGATTTTGAGAGTTGCTTTAGAGCTGAGCTGGTCGATGATGAAGAGATTGAATTTGACAATTAAGACACATCAGAAACTCGCAGAGAGGTCTCGGGGGAAGCAGCACCTGTGAATGAAGCAAGTAGCAAGTCAACAACACAGGAATCAATGAGCATGACAGACAAAAGACGTCCAGAGCCTGATGAAAATCTAGATAGTTTTGATGATGACAGTACTGCGCCAGCTACTGTTCGAAAGAAAGCTAGATTTACAAGGAAACCATGGGGGAAACCTGAAGAGAAAGCTGTTCAAGCCCGTTTTAAGACACACTCGTGAACAAACTTCCTGGAAAGGCCGACATACAGCAGGCAATCACAAAAGAGCCTGCACTTAGACATAGGCGCTGGACAAACATTACGGATTACGTCCGCAACAGACTGAAAAAATTACAATAGTTACAAAAGAAATGAATTGAGATTCTCCGACACTCGCAGCATTTTCGTTTTCATACAGATTTATAACAAGAGTGTTATTATTGGGTTGGTTTCAGCATGAATAGCTTGTTTTTATCAGATGAACGCCTGGATCATTTTGTATACGGTATAACTTGAATTTGCAAAACGAAACAGCCCGCTGGGGACAAAAGACAATAATAAGATAAGAAAACCATTGAAAACGTACAGATTTATTACAAGAGTGTTGTTATGGGGTTGGTCCGCCTGAATCATTTTGTATACTACATAACATTGAAAACATTGCAAATGGAACAGTGGTTGGGGACGAAAGACAATAATAAGGGGTAAGAAAACCATTGTCAACATAAAGATTTATTACAAGAGTGCTTCTATGGGGTTGGTCCACCTGGATCATTATGTATACTGTATAACATTTAAAACGTTGCAAACTGAACAGCGGTTGGGGACGAAAGACAATAATAAGATAAGAAAACCATTGTCAACATAAAGATTTATTACCAAAGCATTATTATTCGGTTGTTTTCAGCGGGTATAGCTCTGTTTTAATCTAATGTACACCTGGATCATTTTGCTTACTGTGTAACATTAAAGCTGAGGTGCAATGAGAAAAACCCGCCCAGCGCGTGTTTTAAAAAGACTCTACAGGACCCAGCTTGGGCCCTGCCCACAAGTTTGTCAAATCGGTTCGTAACTCAGTTGACGGAGTTGGCAACTGCGTATCCCGAGCTTGCAAAACTCTCGGGAAACGACAGGCCACTTCCTGTTGCACGGAAATCATTGCGATTAGCAGATCGGACAACAGCAGACGATTCTGTGACACTTTGAAGCTGACCGGCAGCCACGGATTTTTACGCGCTGGGGATGATGGCAGAATGTACGGCTGTACAAGCTGTAAGTATGACTCCTGACACTTTGTAGTTTTGAACGATTTTTAACAACACGTACATTCAGTCCATGATATTGTACATATAGTGCAGGTGTACAAGATATAATAACAAACACAAAACGACAAATAACCCCTCCTTCCTCACCCTTCCGATATCAAATAAAGCTTGAGGCTGTACTTTGTAACTTACGGATAGCTCGGCCTGGTCCATATCCAGTTTGCGTCCAGGCAAGACACAAATGGCCTGCTCTGTCCGTCGGGTGGTCGAGTATCGTCTGCTACTGTTGCTATCAGTAGAAATATCGCTGATTTACATCAGTGATCGCGGTGCCCACTCGCTGCATACAGGAAGTGGCCTGTCTTTTTCACGGGAGTTTTGCCAGCACGACAAACGCAGTTGAAAACTCAGTCAACTGAGTTGCAAACCGGTTTGCCGACTTAGGGGCAAGTTAGCCGAACATTCACTACAGGGCCCTCGCTGGGTCCTGTAAAGTATTTTTAAAACACGTGCGGGGCGGAGTTTTTGGACTGTTTCTCAGCTTTAACCTTACTTTGCAACTAAACAGTGTCCCCCAACCGGGTCTTCCCTGTGGGACTTGGGTGGGGTTAACTACTTTTTAGTTCCTAGGGTCACCCTGGTCAGCCCCACAGGGTGGGGTTTCCTCTCAATTATGGGCCTGTGTTTCTGTCTACCCTTGGTCCATTAACTTGTATTTTTCTTTTTTAAGCTCTCCCCTACTGTCTGCGCTACCTGTATCTCTTGAAAAGAAGTACCCAACGGAGAAATAAACACGCTTAGAAAAGACGGTTACAACACAATTTATTAATATTTCGGGTAAATCCACTTTGTCAAAACAGACAAAGAAACAGAGAGATCAGTTGCTACTTATTTTCATTCACAGAAGGAATGTGGCACATTCTTTCTGCGAATGAAGATAAGTAGCGACTGATCTCTCTGTTTGTTTGTCTGTTTTGACAAAGTGGATTTACCCGAAATATTAATAAATTGTGTTGTAACCATCTTTCTAAGCGTGTTTCATTCTCCTTTGGGTACTTCTTGCATTTTACACGATAGGCAGTCACCTTTCGGTCTGAATATTTTTTTTATTTTTTTGGGGTATCTCTCTTGATTTTGGATGTGTGTTGCTAAATGGTATTATGTTTATTTAGCGTATTAGACCAGCTGGCGACATACATTCAATATTCTGTTCATTTTTTTTCACAAGCAGTGCTGGCACGATCTGAAAAAGTCGGGACGTTCAGCAATGTACAACCAATCGGGACGTTCAGCAATGTACAACCAATCGGGACGAAAGACAATAATAAGATAAGAAACCCATTGTCAACATAAAGATTTATTACAAGAGTGTTATTATTTAAGTATGTATAGCTTGTTTCATCTGATGTATGCCTGGATCATTTTGGAAATGTCTGTAACTTTTTTGTTACCATAAAGTACACTTTGCATACTGTGCATTGTTTCAAAGTCACAGGAAGCATAAACCTTAGCTGAGTTGGTATACCTCGCCCTCTACTTAGGTCAAACGCAACAGCGGCGCCATTGTTGCTATTTTCGCACCAGACCAGTTGCTCGGACCGGTCATGTGCATCAGAACTTCGCGCGCAGGTTGGCTTCTGGACTTGTAGTGTGGTCTCGTACGTTAACGTAGAAGATTGTGATTGCAGTCGAAAAAAAGGTTCGTTTGCGGTTTTAACTTTTAGCCGCGCCTTTTACCTCCAGTAACACGCCAGTTTTGTGTTGAGATGGCGGAGGCTTGTGTCATGCCCCACACCACTGAATGAAGTCCATTGTACATGTAGTGCGCTCATTTCTCGAACTTCAAATATGACGGTGATTTCTGCTGCAAACGACGCAGATGTCGCAAAATCACCTCCATTGAGGATTAAAAAAGCTATTTTTCCAATCTGCCAAATCGCGTAATGTTTCGTGGTGCTAGCATAAGGATGGATGCATTATTGCCGGATTGCATATATGGGAAAGGGTTTATTCTTTATTCATGTTATTTTGCAGCAATCAAACGACGTTCACGTGATTCTTTCTCCGAGGTTGCCCGTTACAGGTGCAGAAAGCACACGCTCTAAACAGATCGGTTGCACCAGACCGGTCCGAGCGACCGGTCTGATGCCAAAATAGCAACATTTGCACCACTGGTGCGTTTAACCTAGGCACTGGACGAGGTATACCAACTCGGCTAAACTTTATTGTCGCACTTGCTAGAACTCAGTATTATATTTCTCTCTCCATTTTATGAATAGAGGCACATAAGTCGCGGAAATCCTTTACGTGCCGAAGGCAATAACTTGTTTTCCTCATCACAAAGTTGGCAGAAAAGGGTTTGACTGCTCTTGATTGTTTGATTTGAAGTGTTTACAAACAATTACTGTGTTTTTATTTGCACGCACCTTTGATGTGATTAATAAAGGCTGAAGTTTCAAGTGATTTCTTATGTTGTCAGTTAATTAATTAATGTCTGTGTTCTGTTTTGTCATTTTAACTCATTCTACCCCAAGACCGGAATCCCCAAATGTTGAAGTCGTCTTCTAAAGACCATAGGCGCCAAGCTATTCTGGCATCACCCTTGAACTATCATGGTCGATCTTTATTTTGCTGTGGTGTGTCTGGGGTAGAATATGTTAAGTGTTAGTTTCTTCGTCTGGGTCTTTTTCTATCTTTCATATTTTTCCACACTTTTTAACGTCTTCAGCAGCAGTGGCAGAGGAAGAAGTGGCACTTGGGGGTGGTGTCACTATAAAGGTGAACAGCAAACCGAAGTTGGACAAGGTTTCCCCCGCACACTGGATAGTGGCAAATAGCCGTATTATGGCGGCCCTTATGGACAAACCCACACCGGGTTTCACGCCGTACGCCTACCTCAAGTACTCGGCGATGGTGGGGGAGCTGGCGGCCAGATACACCTGGCAAAGTGTCCTGCTGTTCGACGATGAGTATCGTCAGCGGCAAGCGGCCGAAGCATTCCAGTGGGGCACGGACGCCCCACACCTGTCCACGGTGGTGCTGCGCGACCGTACTGCGCAATCTGCGATGCCCGCTGGCTCACCTGCTCGCAGAACAGGAGGAGGGACGGCCGGACCGCGCCCACAACGCCCCATCGGCCCCTCTGGGAGGGAAGTGTGCCTGCAGTACAACAGAGGGTACTGCACCTACGGCGCACGCTGCCAGCTGGACCATGTGTGTGCCACCTGCGGGAGAGATCATCCGGCGCGGGAACATCGTGACACACCTGCAGCAGCGGCAGGGGGCAAACACGGGACAGCCTAGGACACAGCGCAGAAGGTTGCACAAGGCGAGGTAGGCCCCACCCATTCTAGCACTTTTTATCATAGCCCTTATCCTGCACTAAGTCCATAAAACTGTCAATTGTTAGGTTTTGGAGCGTCCATTAGTTCAAAGCTTTTAGTGTGGCAAGACGAATTAACTTCTGATAAAGACAAAGAGTTTCTCCTTGAAGGGATCGAACATGGGTTTTATATCACTGACAAACATCAGACTGTTAGATCTGTAGAGCAGAAAAATCATACCTCTGCCTTAAAGAACAGAGTAGCGGTAGAAAAGGAGCTCATCGATCAGATAAACAAAGGTCATTATATCGTAGCATCTCAAAAACCAACCGTAATTAGCGCTTTGGCTGCGATCCCAAAAGACGACAATAGCATACGCCTGATACATGACGGCAGCAAGCCTGTAGGACATGCAATGAACGATTACTCAGTACCCGAGACAGTAAAATTCCAGACTCTAGCGGACGCGTGTGCACTAGCCAAGTCCGGCTACTGGTGCGCGAAAGTTGACCTTAAGGCGGCATACCGATCTGTGTGTATCCATCCAGATAATTACCAAGTCACAGGCCTAAAATGGATTTTTACGGGCGAGCAGAAGCCCACATACCTGTTCGATAGCAGGCTCCCTTTTGGTAGTAATGTGGGCCCTTTCACAGACTCTTGCAGGCAGTTCGCAGATGTATGTTACGGCGCGGCATGACAGGGATAGTAGCGTATATTGACGATTTCTTCATAGCAGCTAAGTCCAAAGAGGAATGCACTCAAATGATGATGACGCTCATTGCCCTTTTACGTAGATTAGGTTTCAATATTAGCTGGCCTAAGGTGGTGGGGCCTACACAAACCATTACTTTTCTCGGGATCCAAATCTGCACCAGCACAAGCACCTTGTCATTGGGCGACGACAAGTTACAGCAACTTCACAAACGCTTGCAGCAGTTTCAAGGCAAAACACGCGCGACAAAGCAAAGCTTGCAGTCACTAGCAGGATCCCTAAACTGGGCGTGTCAAGCCGTCAAGGGAGGAAAATTTTTTCTCAGGCGGATTCTTGATACGATTAAACCCCTTCAGCAGCAAAGGCATAAAGCGAGACTCGCACGAGAGTTTCACGCAGACTTACAGTGGTGGCTATCTTACATGCCATGTTTTTAATGGTACTGTGTATTATGACTCACAAAGCAAGGAACATGTCCATGTTGATGCATGCAACCTGGCGGCAGGCGCGTTCTGGAAAGGAGATTGGAATTATACACTGTTCTCTTCAGACATGCCGGCAGCCAAGGACTTGCATATTAATTATAAAGATGTGTGCGCGGTGATGCAGGCAGTCAACCGGTGGGCCCCCTCATGGCGAGGGAAACAGGTGGTCATTCATACAGACAGCACGGTGACAAAGGCTATCATTAAGAAAGGGCGCTCAAAAGACCGCTATGTCAATAGTCTGTTGAGGAAGATGGCATGGGAGTGTGTGAGAACGAATTGCAGCGTGTCAGCGATGCACGTGGCTGGCAGTGTGAATGTGTTTGCCGATACTATTTCCCGCCTACACGAAGGACGGCTGCCCATGCTAGGACAATTGCTAACGAATTGGCACCGGGGCCGACCGCCTGACACCTACCTTCTGAATCACATGTCACAGTCAGCTCTTGCTTTTGTGCTGTCTAGGTGCCGGGTCTAGGCTCGGACACCAGCTACTGCAGGAGGTGGCGGGATATCGTGCCAGTGTTTTTGCCGACAACACCAAGAAAACTTATCAGACTCACTTGCGCTCTTATCTCAGATTTTGTGACCAAATGAACATCCAGCCGGTACCGGTGTGTGAGAGAACAGTGGCGCAGTACGCAGCCTTTTTGGCCAGGACACTTCAGCCCAGTTCCGTGGCACAATACCTCAACATTGTTCGCCTATTGCATTTAGAATGCGGGGAACCGCACCCATACCAGGATTCGTGGATGGTGAAAAGCACATTGCGGGGAATTGAGCGAACAAAAGGCTGCCCTCCAAACCGCAAGACGCCGATGAGCCCGCAACTTCTTCTTCAGATTAAACAAAAACTTGATTTGTGCAGCTCTAAGGACTGTGTCTTCTGGGCAGCGATTGTGGTTATGTTCTTCGGACTCCTTCGGCGATCCAATCTTTTCCAAGATGGTGCAGGATTCGATCCTGGGAAACAACTCACTAGAGACTGCTTTGTTGTGAATGACAACAGTAGTGTCAAGATACTGGTTAGGTGGAGTAAGACAATTCAGAAACGCGAAAAAACTCTAGTGATCGCGTTACCGGTCATGTTGCGTCACCCTCTGTGCCCCGTGACGGCAGTGATCAGTATGTTTAGAGCGCTAGGCCCAGCGCCTCCTAAGGCACCGGCCTTCCCCATTCGGGGATCAGAGTTCAACAAACGGTTGCGAGAACTGACCTCTGCTGCTGAAGGGATTTATACAAGCCACAGCTTGCGGCGTGGTGGGGCTACCTGGGCCCTGGCTTGTGGGGTGCCCGGCGAGGTGGTGAAGTGTTTGGGGGACTGGAAAAGCACTGCATACCTGTCATACTTGGACCAAATACCTCAAAATATTCAAGATTTCTACAGAAGTGTACTTATTCAGAAAATACCGACACCTTGAACACTCGACTTTTCTCTCAATTGGGTGAAAAAAAAAAAAAAAAAAAAAAAAAAAAAAAAAAACTGGCGTTTTTCCCGTTAGGTTTGGGCAGGAAACAACCAGTAAACCTACTGGTTGGGTTAGATGTTGTCTTACATGTTTGACAAGTGAGAGTCACGGGAATAAAACGCCTCCGTTGTTTTTGCCCAACTGACAGAAAAGTGTTGCCGCTGCGTGTTCAGTGTATAAGCGTGAGGAAGTAGTGTGGAGTTGAGCGTGAGACTGAGGTGTGATAGAGCGTGTGGTCGTGTGCGCTGTTCTGACAAAACCTCGCCCAAGTTCTGGTCCGGAACTCTGGCCAGCCATTTATTGGCCGAGAGGGGCGATGATGTCAGAACAGGGGCGCACTGAAGGGAAGGAGAGATTGAGATCGGGGAAAGGGGAGGGAGGGGGGAGGCATGAGAGTGACTGGAGTTTAAAAAGTCCTTTAATTTGCCAGAATACATTGTGGTGATTCTCACATAAATGCCATGATAAACTGTTTTGCTTCAGAAGGACAAAACGTAGCAATGTTTAAAAGATTTCCTCTGTAAAAATCATAATCGAAAAGTTTCGGGTCAGTGTTCATTCAATTTTGCACCATACAATGTTAAAAATGTTGATGCATACATACACATTAAGTTGAAAAAAAAAATGAATGTGAAAACGAAGTATTCCATGAACTTGACCTTATTACAGACGCCTAATGTTGTGAAGACACCCATGTTGACTGTTATGCCAGTTTTTGTGTAGAAACCCATTTTTTCTCCATTTAGTGGCTCTGTTACTAGAAAATGTCTATTTTATTTTAAGTTATAGAGCTTAGTTATAAGGTGAGCTCTAAACATTCGCATCAATTCCAGAGCTCTAGAATAAATAGAAATATGGGAACCTATTTTCACATAAAATGGTAGGTAACCCACTCTGAGGATTTGTCTACATGTGTGTGTGTGTGTGTGTGTGTGTGTGTGTGTGTGTGTGTGTGTGTGTGTGTGTGTGTGTGTGTGTTCGCTGTCTTTGTTTTTTCTCTCTTTTCTTTTTTATCTTTTTTATCATTTTGTATTTTTATTTTATCCTTTTGGGGTGGTGAGGTTGATGGTGGTGGTGGTGGGCAGGGGTGCAACTTTTTAATTCATATTTTGAATCTCCGTGTGTCCGCTTTTATTTCTGTGTGCCAGTGTATGTGGATTAGATAGTGGGTTAGAGTAGAAGGAGATGGATTCCTGTCGCAACACGAGCACACAGAGCGTACTAATGGCTCGAAGCACAGTGTGTTCGTCTTTATTTGTGTGCGCCGACGTGTGTGTTGCTCAGCGGTTGGCTTAGAGAGGAGGGAAACTGATCAGCATAATAAGCCTAAAAAAATGCACAACTGTAAAAATTAACCGAATGTGAGCTCCATAAAACACGGTAGAATTTGGGATGAAATCCTCATCTTGTTCTTCGTCCCAGAGAGACCAAAAAGCAAATAGTTTCACAAGTAACCACGTCGTCTTTTGAGGAGTTTTCTTTTGGTTGTTGTTGTTGTTAAGTCCCTTCTATTTTTAGGATGGGTCGTAAGGTTGTTAAGTACCTTCTATTTTTAGGATGGGTCGCGGTGTGGCGAATTTAATAGCATGTCCATGATGTCAATGTCGGGCAGGCTAAACCTCTGAAAATTGAAGTAACAAGATAAAATTACGTCATGTCTTGTTACGCTAACCTCGCTGCTGAACGAACATTTGGCATGAAGAGCCGTATGTGCGTATGTATGTATGTATGTATGTATGTATGTATGTATGTATGTATGTAGGTATGTATGTATGTATTTATGTATATATGTGTGTATGCATGTATGTATATATGCATGTATGTACAATACAATAATACTTTATTAATCCCTCACGGGGATATTCACTGTCTGCCCATACAACATATGACATCATCATTCACTCATAGAAATAATTAAATAACCCATAACTCTCAATTAAAGAAATTAACTGTAACAGACGTACCTTTGTAACACTCTTCGCATAAAAAACCTACTGAAAGGGCTAGTACTAGAGAACTGAAGAATGTTGACAAACACGATATTACTGTTGAAAAGGGTAACAGCCTGAGGGACAAAAGATTTGGCATAACACGACTTTGACTTCGTTCGACACGTCTGTTGTCAAATTCATATCTAAGTGGATGTGTTTTGTCATCAAGTCAAGAATGTCAGCCAGTTTGTTCGGAATCCGTCTGTTGTACAGTGTGTTCAAATTATTCTGTGCCCTACCAATCACCCCGCTCCCTACAAGATTACTTTGTTAAGGCGATCTTGATATCTTTTATATAAATTTCTACCTCAGCACGTCAGTCTAAAAGTTAGACTGCTAACAATACTGGAGTAGTAAAACATCTATAAAAGCTGAGTGCTTACATGAAATGATCTGAGCTGTCTCAAACAGTAAAGACGGGTATGCGTTTTTTTCACAATAGCATCTGTGTTTTGTTTCCAGTTGAGCGCGTTCTGAGTGGCGGTGACGTAAAAGAAGCAGCTCCGTCAGCACGCATCATACTCTAAATATGACGCAAATCTCTCTCTCTCTCTCTCTTTCTCTCTCTCTCTCTCTCTCTCTCTCTCTCTCTCTCTCTCTCTCTCTCTCTCTCTCTCTCGCTGTCTCTCTCTCTCTCTCTCTCTCTCTCTCTCTCTCTCTCTCTCTCTCTCTCTCTCTCTCTCTCTCTCTCTCCCTCTCTGTCTCTCTGTCTCTGTCTCTGTCTCTGTCTCTGTCTCTCTCTCTCTCTCTCTCTCTCTCTCTCTCTCTCTCTCTCTCTCTCTCTCTCTCTCTCTCTCTCTCTCTCTCTCTCTCTCTCTCTCTCCACAAGGACCGGCGAGTTAAAGAGCGGGGGGTTTAGAGAAGCCATCCAACCGAACAACCGGGGCACCAGTGCTCTCGCTGTAAACATCAAGCGGGCGTACTCTGGCCGTACCTCCAACAACGTAACCCGCCCCACTGAGGCTAAACACCAAAACCCACCCCACCACGGACAGCTAAATGTACCCGGGAATGGCGGTAAAACGGGCATCCCGGCCCTAGAGAATAAGGGCCGAAACACAGACAGCGCCCTCAGCACGCAGCCAGTTCCAGCCTGGCGCGCCGATTCCGCCAGGAGCAGGCTGTGACGAAAGTCTTCAGACTGGCGCCCAAATTCCACCAAGAACAGGCTTTTGCAAAAAAAAAAAAAAAAAAAAAAAAAAAAAAAAAAAAAACCTCCAGTCAGCACGATCCCAACCATGCTGACCGAACTCCAGCGCCGTTTGCGTATGGCGGTTGTTTAAAGGCCAAGGCTGCTCCAGAACACAAGAAGAGTCTGAAATGGCTCAGGCGGTTAAACGTCGGAGCAGGAGAGCGAAGGGAATAGCCGGGTCGTGGGTTCGAATCCCGTCCCGGCCCAGATAGCTGGACTCACAATCCAGGGGAAAAAACGGATTTGTTCAATATCCGTTGAAAGGTCCTGGTAAATCAAAGTGGCACAGTTGGAGTGCGCTTGAGTTGATCAGTGTTCAGGTTGCACTCCATAGGCAATAGATTTCCCTGTCCACCATAACCCGCCCGTCAGGGCCGTCCATGATCACCTCGGTGCTGTGGACGTTAAACCCGAACTAACCAACCAAACAACCAACCAGAACACAAGCCACAGCAGCCCGGCTATGATCGCACCTCAACACTCATGGGCGCCCCTTCCTACATGGCAGGCGGTCGACCTGTGTACCCCTACCCCAACCCCCCAACTTTCCCCTACACCCTGCCGCCCCCACCCCCTGGAGTGCCGCAGCTTAGTGAGAGTGAAAGTGCCGCCTTGTTTTCACTGCTTCAAAAGTTCAGGCCACGCTCCTGAAATTAGGACACGCGTCCCTAGGTGACAGCCATTTCGACAGTGTATAAATATTAGTAGGACACGAACTTCTCATTTTGACAGCGTTTGTTTGAGTCATGATTGCATCAGTTTCTTCTTCTTTGATAATGTTCCACTGTAAACTTTTTGTGGACCAATTGTTGACAGTAATTCCCAATCTGCTATTATCATTTCCCGATTTAAATACACTTTTTTCACTTCGCGATTTTTAAAATTAAAACACCATTTTCTTAGACTTTAAATTTGTTCTTGTTTTTCTTTCTTCTTATTTTAAGTCGTCAAAATAGCTTTGTGTATTATGAACTTTGTCGCAGGTGAACGTGCATAGTTTCTTGACACGTTATTTTTCATTTGTTTTCTTTTACAGCTGCTGACTTTGTTGGTTTTTTTTTTTTGTTGTTGGCATAACCAAGCAAGAAAACCGTAAACATTGTGCTGAACTCAGACTAAGCGCGTGATATACATTGTGATTCTCCGCTGTGTTTTGTTTTATTGAGTTTTGTTTAGAATTCTATACATATTGATATTAATTGATTTTTTGTTCGGATTATTTTTTGTGACCATATTTGTATTATATGCGCAATACTCTTTTCAGTGACGTGTATAACCACACTTCTCCTAACAGTGCCCTGTCGTACTGGATGGATCTATTCCTTGGGATCCTAAACAAGCATGCGCCCATACGAGAAAAACGAGTTAAGCACTCTAACCTGCCACCCTGGTTAACAGTAGATATCAAACAGGCCATGTCATTTAGAGACAAACTTAAGAAAGAAGAACAGTTTGATGAATAAAAGAAACAAGGAAATCGTGTTAAATACCTAGTGAGAGCCAACAAAACTGTTCTTCCAGGAAATGATTAGGGACAAAAAAGATACAGCATCGGTTTGGAAAGCCCTGAACGATATAACGAATGGTAAATCAGCCCCTTAAATTCCATCCCATTTGTCAGCTGATATATTAAATAGCCACTCCCTATCGACAGATAAAACACTTGCTCAGTCAGCTGCAAGTAGTAACGCAGAGTACAAAGTCCTATTGTACTGGAAAAATACTGTGAGGCCAAAAAAAATACTGCAGACATTCATCATTCATGATATCACATCATGCATTTGCAGATGATACTCAACTCAATGACTCATGTTCACCTGATCAGATTATGGACACAATCCAGAGCCTTTAGGAGTGTGTCTCAGATACTAAGATGTGGACGACTTCAAACAAATTACAGTTGAATGACGGAAAAACTGAGGCCATGATCATTGCTTCGCCGAGGTTGACGAAGACGCTGACACTCCCCCAGTCATTACAAATCTGTGGTGCCACTGTCCCCTTCTCCCCCCATGTAAAAAATCTGGGTGTCACACTTGATAGTAGCCTGTCTATGTGCCTTCATGTAAACAATGTTTGCAGATCTGCCTATACTGAACTGCGACGTATTGCTTCAATCCGCCACTATCTGACACCTGAAGCAACTAAAGTACTTGTCTGCCCTTTTGTTTTGTCTAAATTAGACTATTGCGATGCTCTTTTGGCTGGCTGTTCACAGTGTCTTATTAACAAACTCCAGAAAATTGAAAACTCAGCTGCTAGGTTGATTCTTAGAGTCCCTAGATCAGATCATCAGATCAGTCTGCTCTTCATTGGTTACCTGTAACATCTAGTATTTAGTACACAATTTCAAGCATGACTCACATTTGTATTACCTGTTCCTGCCCACACTGCCTTGCCTCTCTTCTCCAGCTGTATACGCCCTCAAGACAGAATTTGCACTCTGCTGCCGACTCTCGAGTTTTACGCACCCCTCTTGTGAAAACAAAGTCGTTCGGTGATAGGTCATTCATGTACCAGAGCCCAGTTGAATGGAATGATCTCCCACGCGAACTTAGCTACGTGGATTCGATTCGAGAGAGGCATTCAAGCGAGCCCTACAGACCCATATTTTTCTGTCTGCTACAAACGTTAAAGTCATCTCTATCTATGTTATAAGTAGTGAGTGTGTGTGTGTGTGTGTGTGTGTGTGTGTGTGTGTGTGTGTGTGTGTGTGTGCGCGCGCGCGTGCGCGCGCCCGCGTGCCTGAATGCGAGTATGAGTTCATAAGCATAGCACTTTTGAATGGTGACTTTATATCTTCTTTACAGAGTTGAATGGTGACTTTATAGCTTCTTTACAGAGTGAGTATTTTGATTTTGTACTTTTTGACTTTTTGTAAATTGCGTTTTTGTAATTAGTTATTTTTGTACATTTAGTTTTTGTTAAGCGCCTAGAGCTCTAATCTGACGTTAGGCACTATACAAGTACTCATTATCATTATTATATTAGCGTCGCTGAAGTCAGCAAATTTATTTCTATCATGCGGAACAAAAAGTCCACCGGGATGGATGGAATGGAGAACAAATTCTGAAAATGTCACTACCATATACGGTAGAAGCACTCACTTATATCTTTAACCTCTGTATAAAACACAGCACGATTCCAACTATTTTCAAAGAGGCAAATGTAATTCCAGTCTCTAAATCAAAAGATCTTGAAGATGTCAATAACTACCGTCCTATCTCACATTTGTCTGCCCTGTCAAAGCCCCTTGAAAAACACATACAACAACACCACCTCGATTTTCTAGAAAAGGGCAATTTCATAAATATTGATCAGTCCGGCTTTAGACGGAAACACTCATGTCAGTCAGCACTGACACACATTGTAGACAGCTGACTGGAATCAATCAATAAAAAAACTGATGTCTGTAGCTGTTTTCTTAGACCTACAAAAAGCATTTGATCTTGTCGACCATGACATTTTAAAGAAGCTAGCAGCATACCATACAAGTGAAACCGCCATAGCATTCTTTAGATCATACCTAAAAGAGAGAAAACAAAAGGTATATACCCATGTAAAATACTCTAAACAAGGACAAGTTAACTATGGTTTCCCTCAGGGATCGATCTAGTGACATCTTCTATCTATAATAATCATTAATTATTTGCCCTTGCATATTACTAACACTGATGTCAACTGCAACCTGTATACGGACGATACGAGCCTCCATGTTTTGGTTTAAAAAAAAAAACCAAAAAACAGCTGACATTAACTTTAGCTTACAAAGTAGTCTCAGCGAGGTTTCTGACTGGTGTAGAGTGAATCATATGCTTCATCATCCAGGAAAAAACAAAGAGCATTTTAAATCACTGCACGACAAAAACACCAACGCCGACCACAGCCGTTACATTTACAACTGAACGCTAAACCGATAGAACATCCTCGCATTCTCAAAACCACACACTGAAAGCAGATAAAAACAAGGCCTGTCTCTGTTAAATGGTTTATTTTACATAATATGTACGATCGTTTCAAGCTATTAGGCACAGCTTATAATATCTAAAGGCAATAAGTCTTATAATTGTTATAATAAGAGGAATATTTCAGATGATAGTCACGTATCTTTGGTATCAAAGACAAAGTTGTTGAAATCCAGTACTTAACATCCAATACAACGAGAAACAAATATGCAGTATATAAACATAGATAAATCTATTTTGTGTCACTTTATCATTTTGGTCGTGCTACAAAAATGACTTTACCAACACAGTCAACGCATAACTCATTCAACCCCCTCACACCACAGCAAGACTTGGTTCGAGCATTTTTATAGTTTAAGGGTGGTGCCAGAATAGCTTGTCACCAATAGGCACCAAACTATTCCGGCAGCACCCATGAACTATCTTGGTCGATCTGTCTCTAGAATTGTTATGCAGTCCTTCAGAGGGCAACTTAAAAATTTAGGATTTCGGTCTGTTACGTGTAGAGTCGTGGTCGTAGTATGATATCACACCAGACGGCACGCACGTAAGGTTCTTTTAAAAAAACTTCATTCAGCTGCAACCTGTCACGCGTGGCTTAAGGATGTAGACCACACTGGAGTAACAGTTCCAACAATATTTTATTGCAGCGATGTGATCTCCAAACAATGCATTCACAATGCATCAACACTGATACAATGTCTCCTCTGCGAAATGTCAACACTTTGACACAATGCGTCTCTCATACAATGTTCATCAGCATACACTGCTTAACTCCGTCACTGACAATGTACTACGATACCGTGCGTAGCTCTCTCAATGTCAATGTGCTTACGATACATCGCAATCCTACAACTGAACAATGTACCGACGCTGTTACCTTGTAATTCTACAATTGAACAATGTACACACGCGCTTCTAAACATAGTCTTTTATAGTTTCAGGTTTTCCAGAATTATATAGCAAAGTCATACAACACAACCAAACAGAACAGAACACACAACCGAAACTCATAAATATTAATGAAAAAGAATACACAAGAATGGTCTACAAAAATCTGACTGCTATTTCCAGCCCCTATTTTGGGAAATCCCTGCGCGTTATAACGTCACACAAGAGTACGCCAGAGAGTTCACGACCTTGCCCGCATTCTCTGGAAATTTCACGACTTTTCGTAATGCATACTGGCTGCTAACTTCACGCTTACAGAAAACAACTATGAGTATTTCAGTGGCTTTAATACTGTGTTGCAAAAAGAAAGAGCTCGACTTCGCTCGAACGTTCTGGTCTATTCTCAGCGAATCTACGCATCACAATAACCGACCGCTATTCTCCGTGCGTTTTTTCTAGAATCTTCCGGTCTAATCTTCGCGTACGACAACAAAGTCAATTCCACTCTACATGCGAATGAGAGCGAATCCTACCAAAAAGGTACGTGATTCGTAATCATGATAGCTCAAATATCGGATCGTTTCCTACGATTAATGCATGAATGCTCTCACAAAACAACACAACCACAAACGTAACATGGTCCTCGGGTAGAATGTGTTAAAAGAGATCTAAATCAGATTAAGACTTGTAATGCTAGGTCTCTTGTAGGCCGGGGATTCGGGAGGTCAATGTAAACATTGTACCTCTCAGACCTTCGACCTTCAGGGTACAATGGTTATTTTGACCTCCCTGAAGAATACAAGGGTTTGTGCAGAAAACCCTTGCTAACAATAATTTT
Source organism: Semisulcospira habei (assembly GCA_036245525.1). Lineage (NCBI taxonomy): Eukaryota > Metazoa > Mollusca > Gastropoda > Semisulcospiridae > Semisulcospira > Semisulcospira habei. Next base: position 62,051,534 of record BTPG01000003.1, on the reverse strand, counting down.
TATTATTTTGATCCATACGTCACACGACCAATCCTCATAGCGCAACCCGTACGATGTGACCTCGATACAAACACCCTTGTAGCGACAAATGGCGGACTTTGTATAAACCGCTCTATTACCTCGTTTTCGACTCTCGAGTACCAGCTTTGTTCAACAAATAAAACACACACACACACACACACACACACACACACACACACACACACACACACACACACACACACACACACACACACACACACACACACACACACACACACACACACACACACACACACACACACACACACACACACAAAGAACATTCTTCGCACAGCTCGAAACAATACGCACCCTAGAGTTGGTCTAAAGACGACAGCATCCAGTTTTTAGCAATATTTTCCTCCGAAACGCCCTAGACTACAAGTAAAGCAGGCCTAAACCCCTGAAAAAAAAATGGCGCATCAAGGTCACTGTCACTCGTCACTTCAATGTTCATAATTTAATCTGATTTTTTTTTAATTTGTTATATTTTAGTGAACGACAATCGGGTAAAAACACATACTCACTGTTTAATCGCACTAATCTGACAATATGTAGACAGTGCGAATTAAAAAGCGCTTCCAAAAGTCCAACTGAAATTGACAAGTTGCCAGCAAGAGCTCTGTGTGCGCATGATTCTGACCCCTTGCAACGGCAGGGGCTCGCTCATTACATGTAGAATTTTGGTCAGCTATAGGAGATGCCACAGACGTTCAAACTTTGATCAACTTGTATACTTTTACGAAATGTAGAGGAGGAATGAATACAAATACGTATTGGTAGCAGGGGTTTGCTGCACGGACCCTTGAGGCCTTCGGTAGGTCAAAGTAACCACTTGACCCTTCAGACCTTCGGGGTACAATGGTCACTTTGACCTCCCTCAGTCCTACAAAGGTCGGTGTAGCAAAGCCCCCGCTACCAATAACGTATAATGTTTGCGCATGAACCGTTGGAAATGCAGGGTTACCTCAGAACATGCAATGTGGTGAGCAACAGCGAAAAACTGCAGTAGTTTGACTTTTGATCTACTTACATCTTACGGTATAACTTACTGGTAGCAGCGGTTTGCTAAACGGACATAGGTATGCCTTCGGGAGGTCAAATTAACCATTGCATACCGAAGGCCAAAGGAGTACAATGGTAACTTGGACATCCGGAAGGCCTACAATGGACCTTGCAGCAAGCCCTTGCTACCAATTATGTAATTGGTTTTATTCCTCATCTATATTCCTTAAGGTAGTCAAGTCGATTAAACTTCGAACTTCAGTGGCGCCTGCGATAGTTGACCCAAATACATGTTCTGAGCGAGCCCCTGCAGTTATGCGCAAGACAAAAAACGAACTTGCTGGCAGCTTGTCAGTTTTAGTTTGACTCTAGGGATGCCCTTTACGTGCCACACTGTCTACACATTGTCAGAATAAGGCGATTAACCATTGAGTAGTTTTTTGGGGGCTTTTTTTTTTCATCCACTGAAAAAGACCTTCAGTTAATAGTTGATAGTTCAGTTTTTAATATTCGGCGTTGAAGCGACGTTCGTGTGACACTGACCTTTGTATGCCATACTCGATTCTTGGAAAGCCGATTCTATTTTTAGTCTCCTGCGTTTCGACGAAAATATTGTTTAAAGTTGGATGTTGTCGTTTTCAAAACAACTTTTGAGACGTATTGTTTTAAACTATGCTGAAAATCTGTCTTTTTTTGGCGTGTATTTTTCTCTTTTGGGCGAAGAAAACCAGTTCTCGAGAGTCGAAAATGAGGTCATAACGCGTCATGCAGCGGGCTACAAGTCCGCCATTAGTAGCTACAAGGGGTTTTGTAGCGAGGTAACACGGTACGTTTCCTACTAAAGAGTTTGGACGTGGGACGTAGAGATGAAAAGAAAATAATTTAAAAGTCTTTGTGCACATAAAAATACAAGAAAAGATTTTGTCTTGCCGGCTGTTTGTTTACACCTACACACAATATTCACGCGGTCTTTCTTTCCATTTACAATGTCATACTTCCAAATGTCGAACATAAAAGCATAATCACCAACAAATGCTGCAGGACAGAAATACCCAATAAAGAATACAACTAAGAGTACATCGGAAGAAAAATAATGATCAATGTGTCCTGTACCGAAGAGTTTACAATGTTCCGTACAGGTGTAATATAAGTTATTAGTCGGAGGGGTATGCTACATGGACCTTTGTGGGCCAGAGGGTGGTCAAAGGAATTATTGTACTCCGAAGGCCGAAGGCCTGAGAAGTACAATGGTTCCTTTGACCTCCTTAAGGCCTACAAGGGTCCGTGCAGCGAACCCCTCCGACAAATAACGTATTTGTTTTCATTCCTCGACTATTTTCGTAAAAGAAATCAAGAAGACATCTTGCGACCTGGATCTCGCCAGACATGACTGACGTCAAAGGATATACCTTTATACATAATATAGTTATGCCGTAATTAAAAAATATGTCATGACGTTGCCGTCTCCAGTACTGCGTATGCTTGTTGTTTCGAACAACACTAAGTAAGTTTGTACTTAGAACGTTTGGCGATCTTTTATAGAACAAAACTGGCATCCATGATGCGTCATCGAGAGGGATACAAAACTTCCGCCATGTTTCGCTACAGTTTTTTTTTTTTTTTTTTTTTTTATATCACGGTCACATGGTACGGTTTGCGCTAAAGTGACTGGTCGTGTGACGTAGGGAGGAAAACAAACAATAATGTACAACAGCAACATACACGATATTCAATGTAAAAGTAAGCAAGAATCAACCATACAAAAAACATTAACCCTTTTGCTGTCGGCAGCGCTTTTCTTGGGATGATTCCGACAGGAATCATCGCGACAAAAGCGCTGCCGACAGGCTAACGGTTAATATTAATACAAAATAAATAGGTTTATAGAAAGCGATTTACATTTGGGGTGTAATCCACCTGTGCCGCCAGCCACCAGACTTGCTGGCAGTTACAGCGGCTAAGTGCACAGAAGGGCCGTACAACACACAAAAACAATAAATTCTGTCCCAACTAAACGTTAACATTAAAAGTTATTAGTAAATTTATCAGTAATAATATAAAAGCAATATACCTATTTTACAGAGTAAAGTTACGTTAACTCATTCAGCCCTGACGCCCTACAGCAGGAGATGGGTCGACCGTGATAATTCAAGGGCAGTGCCATATTAGCTTGGCGCCTATCGGCGCCAAGCTAATCTGACACTGCCCTTAAATTATCATGGTCGATCCATCTCCTGAAACTGGTGCATATTGATTAGATTTCGCCTTCAAAATTTGGGAAGTATGGCCTTCGGGCTGAATGGGTGAAAAGTTAGGATACAACCGGCCTCCGTACCGCAGTGGCTGGCAAGTCGGACTGGCGCCCGGAGACCCCGGTGCGAGATATGCGGGATTTTTCCTACCTGGGTCGGTTCCTACCCAGAGCGGGTGTGCTATGGACTAACTCCGCACAGAGCCTAAGTTTATTTATTTGGGCTCTGGAACTGAGACTCCGACTCCATTGCATTCAAAATTTGTGACGCACTAACTTACCGGGTGGAATGGCGTTGACGCATACGATAAATTATTTTGGATAATTACGCTTTTGAAAAGTTCAAGTTCTCCATAGATCACGTGGCGGACACCGCAACCTTAGCAGATCCGTTTCTTGTGGTGATTCGTGTTCTTCTTTGGATCCTAAAAATATCTGAGCATATGATGTATTTATCAGTACTCAAACCAAGGGGAATCACAGCGCTGGACAGACAACAGTTAGATCCCCTGCCCCCGCCTATCAGGCACCCAATCGCCAGCCCACAGAGAAATACGCAGGTATAGAATAAGACAATCATTTCCATTCCTTAAGCATATTTATCATCTCCGCAGACTGCCATGAATAAAAATCATAACTGGTCGTAACGATTTGCTTATCCTTTTCCTCTTTCTCCCTAAAGACAACCTTCTCAATGAGTACAGAGTTTTCAAAGAATTATATTCTACAAGAATACGACGTCAAACAAACAAAAAAATAAATTAAAAAAAATATATACTGACTATAAGAATATGACGTCATTCTGCTGTCTAGCGACGTAGATGTTTTCTAGTTACCGTCATAATATGCTATAACCTATTTATCCCAAAGCTTGTGGACACAATGGCGGGAGGTCGGAGATCTTTTAAACCGTAGTAGCTGTCAGCAGCCTGTGCATTGACTAGAACGTTCTTCGTCAGTTTATGGTGGCACAGGAGCGCTAGGTACATTGCATTTTCGCTCACTTTCCTTCTTTAAAAAAAATTATGCTACGCGTTTTTTTTTTTAACCGTATGTGCTTTATATACCAGTTACCTATAGACCCATTGGGAAGGCTCAAGTCACGCAGCCGTGACTCGCCCATCTCACGGGTGCTTAACCGACTGTGCGTAAATGCTAGTTGATTGAAAACTAAAGTAAAATAAAAGACAAAATCTATTTTTGTAAGATTACAAAATATGTACATATAGCTTAGTGAAACAACTTACTGCGCATATATTACTTTTCATCCAGTGTATGTGCAACAGACCATTCATCAACACACATCTAATAACAAGAACTACAGGGGGCGCAGACACATGAATATTTACAAAAATGTCCGAATAGCAAAGGAAGATACAACAACGAGCCCTAAAACCGAAACCTGCTTGGAATGGAAAGTAATAACATTTTTGTAACAATAACAACAATAATTATAACAATAATGAAAATAATAATAATAATAATAATAATAATAATAATAATAATAATAATAATAATATAGAAACAATACTAATATCAATAATAATAGATGACATGGAACAATGCGCATTAACAGACAAGTACATTTGTACAGTTCATTTAAATCAGTAACGTGTTTTTTTTTTTCGGTGTACATTTTTTTCGAACTTACCTTTCGAATCGTAATGTTCAGTTCTATCATACCTTACACATCAGCCAGCAACTGTCTGCGACTCACTTGCTTGATTACCCTCTTGCCTAGTAGATAGCGGCTGCCAATGACTGACCTCATCCTGTGTCTCTCAAATCTGTTAATCCAGTTCTAATGAACCCAATTCTGTCTAATGAAAATGGATACAACAGCGGAGCCTGCAAGGCCATAGACCATCATGAGCCCCCGCAGGTCCGGTGGCTCATGAGGACATATGCCCTTGCCGTTGATCTTATAACTCTTCTCGGTATTGAAAGCTTTAATCCCTAGGGGGAATGGGGGGAGGCGCATCCCTGTCGCGGTTCCGTTTGTTCTTGCGTCCGGGGAGAGGGGGCGGCGGGTAGTCTAGTGCCATGTAGCCTTTGGGCTGCTCCCCTGAAAACAACACCAAATCGGATGAGAGCAAAATCAACAACACACAAATTGATTGCTAGAATGATTGCTTGATTTTGAAGGCTTCCCAGTTTGAAAGAAAGCTTTTGGAAACCACATTGCTGCGGAAAGACCAACCGTGAACGTGGATAGGATTTTTGTAGGTTAACTCATTCAGTCCCGACAAACCACAGCAAGATATAGTTTGACCATGATAGTTCAAGGGTGGTGCCAGGATAGCTACGGGCCCATGGGGCCCCTAGCTATTCTGGCGCCACCCTTGAACTATCATGGTCGATCTGTCTTGTTAATTGTAATGCAGTCCTACGAGGACAACTCCAAAATGTACGTATTTTTGTATTTGGGATACAATGGGTTAAGATCGACACCAACACCCGAAACGTACAAAGGTCACTCGACGTCTTGAATGAGTCGGGCGAAAACAGGAACATCTGAAAGCCTCGGCGGAAACCACTTTACTAAAATTTCAAAATACTTAGAAACGTTACCATAGTTATATCTAAGTTGAGCGCCATGTTTTATAGATGGTGAGTAACACTATGAATGGTTTATTAGAATTTGTATATATTCTGCAAAGTAAATATGAAATATGCAGCGTGTTTATGGTCAAGGCGCAGTCCATTTTAGTCGACGATTTTCACGCAGTTCATTTAGTCCAATAAAGCATTATTCACAGAAAGGACATGAAATATTTTTATTGCTGTAATCGCGAAAATAGATAGGTGACAAATATTCACATATCTTTAAAACGGCCAAAGCGAAAGGACCGTAAGGAAATTCACAAAAGCCATTTTCTCTTATGACACACGCAATTTTTTAAAAAATGTTTATGTTTTCCCCATCTGATTACATATGTTAATGAAATGTCTGTTTTCTTAAAAAAAAAAAAAAAAAAAAAAAAAAAAAACATGCATGTTGATTTTACGCGTTTATGCAAGCGCATGAGAATTATAATTATGAAAAAGCTATCTTGTTTTCGTATAATACTTATGAGTATCTTACCGTTGTATTTCGATTGTGGCTCATTCAAGACGTGCCGCCTCCGGATACGCGGCTTAAGCCACTTTACTAAAATTTCAAAATACTTAGAAACGTTACCATAGTTATATCTAAGTTGAGCGCCATGTTTTATAGATGATGAGTAACACTATGAATGGTTTATTAGAATTTGTATATATTCTGCAATGTAAATATGGACTATGCAGCGTGTTTATGGTCAAGGCGCAGTCCATTTTAGTCGACGATGTTCACGCATTTCTTTTAGTCCAATGAAGCATTATTCACAGAAAGGACATGAAATATTTTTATTCCTGTAATCGCGAAAATAGATAGGTGACAAATATTCACATATCTTTAAAACGGCCAAAGCGAAAGGACCGTAAGTAAATTCACAAAAGCCATTTTCTCTTATAATACACGCAAATTTGTTTAAAATGTTTATGTTTTCCCATCTGATTACATATGTTAATGAAATGTCTGTTTTCTTTAAAAAAAAAAAAAAAAAAAAAAAAAAAAAAAAAAAAAAAAAAAAACATGCATGTTGATTTTAAGCGTTTATGCAAGCGCATGAGAATTATATGAAAAAGCTATGTTGTTTTCGTATAATACTTATGGGTATCTTACCATTGTATTTCGCTTGTGGCTCATTCAAGACGTGCCGCCTCCGGATACGCGGCTTAAGCCGCGTATCCGGAGGCGGCGCGTCTCGAATGAGTTAATCGTCTACTTTCAATTACACATCCTTATGTTTGTCTGTTTATATGATTATACTCAGGTCTAAACACATGCACGTATTTTCGATTCGAAATTATGTGTGAGTTCAACTCGGTCTTTTTTCGTGTACTGCTTATGGTTATTTACCATTGCATTAACCCTTTCGCTGCTAGTGGACGTAGACTGTGTACATACTGTATTTTGCTAACTGGAAGCCGAAGAGCTGCCGACATCCAAGGAACACGGATACAAACAAGCAAGAGGATCAATGACCTTTGCAGTTGTTTTGCGTTTTCTTTGTCAGGCAGTGAAAGGTTTAATTACTTTTATGTAGTACATATACGATACATGTCAGGGTGAATAGTTCCTCGTCAGTCTATTTACCTTTGTCCTCCCCTCCCCCTCCCCTCCCCCTCCCCCCCCCCCCCCCCCCACCATGTCACAAAGTATATGTGGTGTGTGTTGACGAAACAAAAAGGAGAGGTTTATAGACGGCATTGTTATACGAAATGACGAGAGCAGCTGTATTCTTATGTTTAAGGCTATAAAAAAAATATGTGACCTGATATATCATTGTACTTTAACCCATTCAGCCCTGACACACTACAGCAGGAGATGGGTCAACCGCGATAATTCAAGGGCAGTGCCAGATTAGCAAGGCGCCTGTCGGCGCCAAGCTAATCTAGCACTGCCCTTGCATTATCATGATCGACCCATCTCCTGCAACACGTGCATAGTCGTTAGATGACGCCTCCAAAATTTGGAAATACGTGCGTCGAGCTGAATGAGTGAACTGCATGCGTGGAAACTTGAATGATGAGCATCTAATGCCTGTTACTTATGTGATCATTTTTAGTTAACCTTACTTCAAGTGTTAGCGATTCGACTAAACTAATAAAGTGAAAACGAATAATGTGTTGCTCTTGTTGTTTCTGACAGGCGTCTTGCTGTTTGGTTGCGCAGTGTTTGGACGGATCGATATGTGCTTTGTTTAGGTATTTATACATACCACGGATGTCGTCATAGATGTGCACAGAACATCCGGGTCTGGCGGGAATGGTAGGTGGTCTTTCAACAATGGCCGGCGGGTTGTTTGCTGGCGCCAGTTCCACTTCTTCTGCTGTGGATTGTCGACGTCTGCGAGCTCTCCGAACTAAAAGTTACATCTGACATTTAATAATTGAATAAATAAATTTAAAATCAGGTCACTGAAAGCAAAGATTCCTTCGGGCCGACGTCGACCGCCAAGGGGCCAGCGCACGGCCTTGCTCGGGCCAACAGCGGCCGACGCAAGCCCGATAATCTTTGCGCACTGGAGTATACAGAGTGCCAAGTCACATTTTTGAATTACTATGATGATATTATTATTTAACTCATTCAGCCCTGACGCACTACTGCAGGAGATAGATCGACCATGATAATTCAAGGGTAGTGCCAGGTTAGCTTGGCGCCTGTCGGCGCCAAGCTAATCTGACACTACCCTTGAATTATCATGGTCGATTCATCTCCTGCAACAGATGCATAGTCGTTAGATGACGCCTTTCGAATTTAACGAAATACGTGCGTCGGGCGGAACGAGCTAAAGCACCGATTTATTTCACATCTCGAGGCTATTTAATCATTACTTAAGCCAGTTTCTTACACCTCTTTACTAAACACCAACGCTTTCAAAACTTTTGCCTTGTTAACCATTTTAATCCTGGTACACTTTTTCTTGAAATATAATTGACTATGATAGTTCAAGGATGGTGTCCGAATAGCTTGGGGGGCTATTAACATTTAGCTCACCTTTTGCTATCTTTTGACTGCCTTTTATTCTGATTATCGGGGTAAGTGGATATAAGGTGTTCGGAAGGGATGGGTTGGGTTAAGTAATGTACAATTGTGCGTGTGTCTGAGAGAGAGTGTGCTTTTGTGCATGCGCAGTGAGTCCAGTGTTTTCCTGGAGAACAGCGCTATATAAGAACTATTTATTATTATTATTATTATTATTATTATTATTATTATTATTATTATTATTATTATTATTATTATTATTATTATTATTATTATTATTATTATTATTATTATTATTATTATTTTCGCACCACTGATTTAAATAAAATGGTTGATCTATCTTCTAATCTGTAATGTAGACTTCATACGACACTAAAGGGGAGCTATGTTGCTCGGTGGTAGAGCGTTCGACTCACAACCGAGAGGTCCCGGGTTCGGTTCCAGCTGAGGTCAAACTTTGTTTAGACCCCATTTCGGTGCATCATCTTCGAGATCACCTTCGTGGTGGACAAAGGAGTTAAGCCGTAAATTTCTCTTATTTCATTGTTCAAAAAGCAAATCTTAAAAATTCAACCTCAGGATGTTATGGGTTAAAACAAATGACAGTACGTCTAGTATTTTGTGAAACGCGACATTTTCATTGCAATGCAACGAAAAAGTTGCTTTTCACCAGAAATAGAAATACATGTGTGATATATATATATATATATATATATATATATATATATATATATATATATATATATATATATATATATATATATATATATATATATATATATATATATATATAATATATATATATATATATATATATATATATATATATATATATATATATATTTTTTTTTTGGTTGTTTTTTAAATTTTATTAAAAGCAACTTTGCGCGGTATTTCAAGAAAGCGTTAACACTTGTATACACGAACGTAGCACACGTTTATGTGAACTCATTCAGCTCCGACAGACCAAAGCAAGACATTGATCGAGGATGATAGTTCACTTCTGGTGCTAGAATAGCTTGGCGCCCGTAGGCGCCAAGGTGTTTTGTGCCACCCGTGAACAATCATACTTGATCTGTCTATAGAATTGTAACACAGTCTTTCAGATGGCAACTTGAAAAATTGGGGACTTACAAAAAAAAAAAAAAAAAAAAAAAAAGATTCGTGTCATGCCACCCACTACATATAATTATTAGATGAGATGTACCAAGCATTATTGTCGCTCTAGACTCGGAGCGCCAACTGCATCACCTGACTTAAGGCTAGACGCTTACATCAATGGTATTAATTACTGTTATAAAACGACATTTATTAGACTCAGTTTAACTGTATACAAAACTGACTTTATTATCAGACACCTCGCAAACTGTATTAACTGCTGCCACACAACAATGAAGGCAAATACCCTGGCTAACGACATTGACGACAAAGAGGCCTAAACATTTTTTTCTAAAATGGTATGTTCCTGCCTTGGTAGATGTAGTGGCGCAGTGGTTAAGGCGTCTGCCTCCAATGCCAAAGGTGCGAGGTTCGATACCGGGTTCCGGCGTTGGATTTTTCTCCTCTTGTAACCGTCTGGACAGTGGGCAGATGTTGACATCTGCACGGGACATAGACGACCCCGGCCCCCACGAGTCCCCTGCTGCCTTGCAGGCTTGGCCGCTTGGCTGCGGAAAGGCTAAGGGAGGAAACCCCTGACATCAAAGCCCCCGTGTCTCCGGGGAAGGCTTTTGAGCCAGAGACTAAGACAATGACAGTCTGATATAAAACCTACGACCCGAGGACCTCGATGCCACCGTCCCAGCTTCCTAGGCCATGGCAAACGAACCAAGGGTTTAAAGGGTGGGGCCAGTACTGCGAACACTCATCATCATCATCATCAGTCCCTTGCCCGAACTGGGCGTTGGGGGGGACTGAAAGGCAGCAGCAACAGACAGTGCTCTCCACTGAGTTCTATTTTGGGCGGTGGCAAGCAAGTCTGGCATCTTGAGTTCGGTCCATTCTTTTATGTTTGCGACCCAACTCTTTCTCTGACGACCTCGCCGACGACTTCCTTCGAGAGTGCCTTGGAGGATAGTCTTGGACAAGGTGTTGTGTCGGGTCACGTGGCCAAACCATGCAAGCTTGCGCCGTTTCACGGTTGCCAGAAGGGGTTCATGTGGGCCCACCAGGGAAGTGACGATGCTCCGTACATATTCGTTGGTCTTGTGCTCGCGGTACGAGATGCGGAGCAACTTCCTCAGGCACTTGTTCTCAAAGGCCTGGATTTTCTTTTCTGAGTCTGCAAGCAGTGTCCAAGTCTCACAGCCGTAGAGTAGAATAGACACTACGAGGGACTTGTAAAGCCTGTACTTGATGGTGAAGCTGATGGAGTTACTTCGCCATATCCTGTCCAGCCTGGTCATTGCGGATGTTGCTGTACCTATCCTGATACGGATCTCTGCTATGCAACTACCGTCTTTGAACAGGGTGGCTCCCAAGTACTTGAAGCTATTGACCTCTTCTAGCTTCTGGCCATTCATGTGAATGTTGCTGCTGCTGTCGCTTGTGGTGTTGATCATCACTTTGCTTTTATCCGTACTGATCTCCATGCCATAAGACCCTGCGCTACTTGAAAGTTTGTCTGTCAGGTTTTGGAGCTCACTATTGCTGCCTGCCATGAGGTCAATGTCGTCTGCGAATCGAAGATTGCACAGGGATCTGCCACCAATAGAGATTGAAGTATGGTGGTCGTGGAGGGTTTCCTGCATGATCTTCTCCAGGAATATGTTGAAAAGGACAGGAGAGAGCAGGCATCCTTGACGGACACCGATCGTCGTCCTGAAGAACTCGCCTGACTGATTGTTAAGTAGAACCGCGCTGCAGGCGTTCTTGTAAAGCGCTTCTATCATTTGGATCAATCCCTCCTCTATGTTGAACGATCTCATGACTTGCCAGAGTCCGTCGTGCCAGACGCGATCAAATGCTTTCCTGAAATCAATGAAGTTGTGGTAGAGTTCGCGCTGATGCTGCAGATGTTTCTCGATCAGGACGCGGCAGTTGAAAATCTGCTCTACAGTGCTTCTTCCAACTCTGAAGCCAGCCTGTTCTTCTGCCAGCAGTTCCTCGGCGAAAGTTTTGAGGCGGTTGAGAATGATTCTAAGCATTACTTTGCTAGGGTGACTTATCAGACTGATAGTTCTGTAGTTCTGGCACTGTTTCAGGTTTCCTTTCTTGGGGAGCGGGATCACTAGAGACTGTGTCCATTCTACTGGCCATTTCTTTTGCTCCCAGATCTTTTGACAGAGTGTAGTGAGGACCTTCGTTGTTACTTCTCCTCCATGTTTCAACAGTTCAGCAGGTACGTTGTCTACACCTGGAGACTTTCCTCCCTTCAGGCCGCGTACGGCTGCTTCCACCTCTTCAGCTAACACTGGCAGGTCTTCAGACTTCCTGGCCCCAGCCTGGTTGTTTTGGAGGATGCTGGTGTCTGGCTCAGCCTTGTAGTTATACAAGTCTCGGCAGTACTCAGTCCATCTATTTAGTACAGCAGTGTTTTCCGTAAGGAGTTGGCCGCTGCTGTCTTCGATGACTGTGGCTGTTTGCTGTTGAGTCTTGGTGAGGGTCCTTAGCGTTTCATAAGCCTTCTTGCTGTTGCCGTTTGCCATGCCCTCTTCCACGCTACAACACTGGTCTTCAATCCAATCTTCTTTGGCTTCTTTCATCCTCTTCCTGATCTTCTTGTTGACAAGTCTGTACTTGTTTGCTGATGTGAGGTCTTGGCCTCTCTTTTTCTTCCATGCTCTCCTCTCATCACAGAGATCGAGGATGTCATCGGTGACCCAGGGCTGTTTGCGCTTCCTCTGCTTCCCCAGCACTTCTTCTGCTGTAGAAAGTAACACCTCTTTTATATTTTCAGCAAGGGTGTCTACGTCACAGTCTAAAGTAGCCAAGGCTGCAAATCTGCCTCCCACCTGGGCTTGGAAGAGCTCTTCTACTTCCGGGTCTTTTAGCTTCTGGAGGTCGAATCTGATGCGAGGGCTCTTGCTATCTCGTTTCAATGCCAGCTTCAACTTGAGGCTAGTAAGGACGAGGTTGTGGTCGCTGCCAATATCAGCGCCAGGAAAGGACCTCGTTTGTGCTTTGTTAACGCTGGATTTGAATCGTCGAGGCAGCAAGATGAAGTCAATCTGGTTATGGACCAGGCCTCCTGGCGATTGCCATGTCACTGTTCTTGACTTCTTGTGTGGATGGAGGGTATTAGCAACGGTGAGACGGTGACTCTGTGCGAACTCTAAAAGTCGCAGGCCTCTGTCGTTTGTTTCTCCAAGGCCAAACTTGCCAGCTGTTCCTGCCCATTGTTGGTAGGCGTCAGGGCCGATCTTTGCATTGCAGTCACCGAGGACAGTCAGAATGTCTTTCTTAGGTGTTTTCCTGATGATGTTGTCCAGTTGTTCATAAAATTCTTCTAATTCTTCATCATCATGATCTGCTGTTGGAGCGTATACTTGAATGATAGTGATGTTGTGCGGTCGGGCGGAGGTGCGGATGGAGATTAGTCTGCTTGACACGGGGGTGCAGCTGATGACAGTTCCAGCCACCTCTTTCCTTACGATAAAAGCTACGCCATGTTCGTGCTTGGTTTCTTTTCCGCTGAACCAGATTTTATGGCCTTCATCTGTTGTTGTTTCTCCGAAGCCTGTCCATCGAACTTCTGCAAGTCCTACAATGTCCCAGCGATAGCGCTTCAACTCGTGGGTGAGTTCCTTCACTTTGCCGCACTGGTAGAGTGTGCGAACGTTCCAAGTTCCGATAGTTATTCCTTGCGTGGGCAGCTTGATGGTGGGTTTGGTTCCAGTAACACAATTGTCGCCCCCACCCTGGAGACCTCGAATGGGGTGCGCGGTCGTTGGTGATCCGGGCCCCGACCGATCCGGCATGTTATTCTTATTCTGTTGCTTGTCCATCAGTCCTTTCAATGGGCTTAGGCGAACTTGGCGGCGCCCGTCTCCTCTCCAAGTATTTCAACTGACTGAGAGACACATCAGCCCCTCACAACGTTTCGCCCGCCAGCAGAAGCGGTTACCGGGGTGTGGCTAGGTAAAGGACCTGGAGCCAGCTGTGAGAGTTGAGTGCCATGTGAAGACCAGTGCTCCCGCCTGCCCCAAGAGGCGCTGCTGGCTGAAAAGTCAAAGGTGCTACTTCTCCATGAACACTCTACACCGTGTCTCCGGGGAAGGCTTTTGAGCCAGAGACTAAGACAATGACAGTCTGATATAAAACCTACGACCCGAGGACCTCGATGCCACCGTCCCAGCTTGCTAGGCCATGGCAAACGAACCAAGGGTTTAAAGGGTGGGGCCAGTACTGCGAACACTGCACTCCACCAAAAAAAGCTCCACCGCGCAGGCTTTAGGAAACGCCCACGGACTATGACACTGAACTTTCCAAGTCCTGTAGCGATGGGCAAGGGGCAAAACGGCAGGTGAAAGATGTCACTGGAAGCCGCAGTCTCAAACCTGCATGCAGGCGGTTCAGGATATTGGTCGCCTGATGTTGACCTGGGGATGAGAACGTCACTCGGCACACCCTGAACGACCAAGCAGCCTTCTCTAGGAACAGCACTGCTTGCTCCACACGGAGAGGGGCCTAGGAAAGGTGGCCTAACCAAAGCTCATCCCCTCGTAACCCCAGCTGGCTAGCCGCGGTCAACGGGCAACTTCTCATGCGGTCAGAAAGCAAGAAAAAAAAAAACAATGGATCCACTCTCATGACGACCACGACCGGACTCAACGTAGCATGCTGGAACATCCGAACCATGCTCGACACAGCAGACAGCGGACGCCCTGAACGTCGCTCCGCCCTCATTGCCCATGAATTGCGGATGTTAAACATCGACATCGCCGCACTCAGCGAAGTACGCCTCCCGGAGGAAGGCATCCTCCAAAAACTTGGCGCTGGCTACACCCTCTACTGGTCAGGCAGGCCTGCATCAGAAAGACGACTCTCAGGCGTGGGCTTCATGGTGAAGACCCCCATTGCGACTAAGTTGGAAAACCTACCAACGGGTCACTCCGACCGCATCATGTCCATGCGCCTCCCACTTAGACACCAGCAATACGTCACCCTTCTCAGTGTGTACTCCCCAACCCTCCTGGCAGAGCCTGCAGAAAAAGACAAGTTCTACTCTGACCTGCGCAGCCTCCTGCAGAGCACCCCTGCAGACGACAAAGTCATCATCCTTGGCGACTTCAACGCCAGAGTGGGCCAAGACTCTGAAGCCTGGAAAGGAGTCCTCGGCAAGCATGGCGTTGGGAACTGCAATGACAATGGTCGCCTACTGTTGGAGCTCTGTGCAGAGCAGCAACTTGTCATCACCAACACTACTTTCCAGCAATAGGACAGTCGAAAGACCACCTGGATGCATCCTCGCTCCAAGCACTGGCACCTTATCGACTATGTCCTAGTGCGTCAAAGCAACCGCAGTGACGTCCTCCTCACCAGAGTGATGCCCAGCGCAGAGTGCCACACTGACCACCGCCTTGTTTGCTGCAAACTCAGGCTCCGCCTCAAGCTGAAACCCAAGAAAGCCCCCCCCCCCTCCCCAAAGAAAAAGCTTGATGTTGCTAGCCTTCAGCGTGACGACAAGAAAGCTGCCCTTCAGGCCGATTTACAGCGCATGCTCAAAGACACAGTTGATCCAGCAGACTCCTCCCCTGAAACACTCTGGGAACAACTGAAAACTGCTATTGTAAAATCTTCTGTGGAAGTCTTGGGCTTTGCTAGAAAGAGGAACAAAGACTGGTTTGACGAAAACGACGTAGAGATCCAGGAACTTCTAGCAAAAAAAAAAAAAACGAGCCGCCCACCAGGCCCACCTAGCCCAGCCTTCCTGCCCTGTGAAGAAGTCTGCTTTCCGCCTCATCTGCAGCAGTCTCCAGCTCAAGCTTAGAGAGCTACAGAACGAGTTGTGGTCCAGACTCGCACAGAGGACCCAGCTCTGCGCTGACAACGGTGACTACAGGGGCTTCTACGAAGCACTGAAAGCAGTGTATGGCCCTAGGCACCTGGTACAAAAATCCCCTGCGAAGCGCTGATGAACAGGCACTCCTCACAGATAATACCTCCATCTTGAACCGCTGGTCGGAATACTTTCAGGACCTCTTCGGCGCTGAGCGCACTGTTCAAGAAACAGTCATCCTCCAAATCGCACACCTTCCACTAGAGGTTGAATTGGACGACCCGCCCACCGCCGAAGAGACCCTCACAGCCATCCACCAGCTCAAGAGTGGCAAAGCAGCAGGCATTGACGGAATCCCGCCAGAGATCTGGAAACATGGAGGCCCAGCACTGCACAACAAGCTCCACGACCTCTTTCTCTGCTGCTGAGAAAAAGGAACACTACCAAACGATCTCCGTGATGCAGTCATGTACAAGTCACCCTGTACAAGAACAAAGGAGAGAAGTCTGCCTGCTCTAATTATCGTGGAATTACCCTGCTGTCCATTGCAGGGAAAATTCTCGCAAGGTTGCTCCTGAATCGGCTGGTACCTGCCATCGCTGAAGACCACCTCCCAGAGGGCCAGTGTGGCTTCAGAGCCAACAGGAGTACCACCGACATGGTCTTTGTGCTGAGACAGCTTCAGGAGAAGAGCCGCGAGCAGAACAAAGGGCTGTACGTAACGTTTGTCGACCTAACAAAAGCGCTTGACACTGTGAGCAGGCAAGGTATGTGGCAGATCCTGGAGCGACTAGGCTGTCCCCCAACGTTCTTCAACATGATCGTCCAGCTCCAAGAGGACCAGCAAGGCCAGGTCAGACTAAACAGTGACCTCTCAGAACCATTCCCCATTCGCAAAGGCGTGAAGCAAGGCTGCGTGCTGGCACCGACCCTCTTCACCATCTTCTTCAGCATTATGTTGAAGCAGGCCACAGTGGACCTCGACGATGACGACGCAGTGTACATCAGGTATCGTCTCGATGGCAGCCTGTTCAACCTCAGACGACTGCAGGCCCACACGAAAACCTTAGACCAACTGATTCGTGAGCTGCTCTTTGCTGATGACGCTGCCCTCGTTGCACACACAGAGAGAGCCTTGCAGCGCATTACGTCCTGCTTCGCAGATGCCGCCCAGCTCTTTGGACTTGAGGTCGGTCTGAAAAAGACGGAGGTCCTTCATCAGCCGGCACCCAAGGAAGAGCATCGCCCTCCCCACATCACCATCGGCGAGTCCGAACTGAAGTCTGTACACCAGTTTACCTACCTTGGCTGCATCATCACGTCAGACGCCAAGCTGGACAAGGAGCTGGACAACAGGCTGGCAAAAGCGAACAGTGCTTTCGGGCGACTATTCAAGCGGGTGTGGCACAATTAACAGCTGAAAAAAGGCACCAAGATCAGCGTGTACAGAGCTGTCGTCCTCACCACCCTGCTTTACGGTTCCCAGTCCTGGGCCCTCTACCGCAGCCAACTACGACTCCTCGAACGCTTTCACCAGCGCTGCCTGCGTACCATCCTCAGCATTCACTGGAGTGACTATTTCACCAACGTCGAGGTCCTTGAACAGGCGGAAACTGTGAGCATCGAGGCTTTGCTGCTGCGGACACAGCTTCGCTGGGCGGGGCACGTCTCCAGGATGGAGGATCATCGCCTACCCAAGATCACTCTGTTCGGCGAGCTCGCCACTGGACACCGAGACAGAGGGGCACCAAAGAAGAGATACAAAGACGGTCTCAAGAAGTCACTTAGTGCCTGCCAAATCGACCACCGCCAGTGGTCTTCGCTGGCTGCGGACCGTGACACCTGGCGCTGCACCATTCACAAGGCAGCCGTCTCCTTTGAGGACTCTCCCAGAGCTAACCTTAAGGACAAGCGGCTCAGAAGAAAAAACAGAGCTGTCGTAACTCAGAACCCTGACCAGACCTTCCCCTGCAGCCACTGCGGTCGAACCTGCCTGTCCCGGATTGGCCTTCGCAGCCACGAAAATGCCTGCAGACGACGTGGGCAAGCCCTATAGAATCTTCGTTCGCGAAGTCAAGCCAAGAGCAAGAGATGTAAATGACTCTGAACAGACCTCATCCCTTCTTAATCAAACCAAAAAGCCAGCAGGTGCCATGGGCAGTTGCGCTTCCTTCTTTTTTTTTCACTTGAATCTTTACGTTATTTGTTTCACGTATGTGTCTGTTTACTCCATACAATCATTATTATTATAGTGTTATACGTAATAAACATCCTGAATTTTGTGACCGAAGCGAAAGATTAGGATATAAATGTAATTTAAAAAAAGCGTCAGATATATATATATATATATATATATATATATATATATATATATATATATATATATATATATATATATATATATATATATATATATAATATATATATATATATATATATATATATATATATATATATATATATATATATATATATATATATATATATATATATATTACGTCTTTTTGGATTATCATTTCGATTTTATTTTGCATGCAACCTCGTAACTAACAATTAACATTTTCGAGAAAAAACAATGAACTGGAAATTTTTTTGTCAGAATATAAAATTCGAAGTTTTCTTCACAAGGTAGTCCTTTCACTTCTGTTTCCCACATTTGATATTATTGATGTTTAACTTATTAAAAGCAGTATATTTATATTGACCATACCGATAATGACGACGATGATGACGACAATGATGATTGTGCCGATGTTGACACTGACGATAAACCCTCCCATTAGAGCCGCATCCATTAGAGCCCATCGTTCGATGTTTGACTGTCCGAGGAGTTAACTGCATGGTCAGCTGAATAAAAAAAAAGATAAGGCTTTTGTTATTTAGCTCTTTAAATGTTGGATTACAATCAACGCCATATGAATTTAAGCGGTATAGAGCTACATGAGCTCCCTCAGACTCTGAGTCTCCTGAGGATCTATATTACTTCTTAGACTAATTTATATCCGCTTGCCTCAGACAGGAATGTTATTCAAAGACTTAATGGTGTCATTTGGTAACGTAGCCTTGATTCATCAATACCACACATTGTTAGAATATCTTAACACACTCTTCTCCAGGACCGAAATCACAACATTTTCAAGTTGCCATCTGAAGGACTGTTTTACAATTCTAGTGACAGATCGAGTATGACAGTTTAAGGGTGGTGCCAAGCTATTCTGGCACCACCCTTGAACTGTCATGCTCGATGCAATGCTTGCTGTGGTGTGTCGGGGCTTAATGGGTTAACGCAATCGAATCTGTATAACTCACCCTGTATAAAATACACAATCACCATCTACTAAATACCCCCCCCCCCCCCAACAAAAAAAAAAACACAAAACAAAACAAAACAAAACAACACCAACAACAAAAATCACTTGCACCATCAAAAGTGCATGTATGTCACACATAAAGTAATGTAATATAAACAGGACAGTTTATAAATAGTATCCTCCACCAAAGCGATGTTTTACCATGTAGCTGAGTGATAGCGGAGCTGTAGGATACACGGAAAAAAGAAGAAACAGAAAAAGAAGAAGAAGCTAAGCAGAAAATAGATATGGGTGATTCTACATAGCGGCGCGACATGCGGCGTCGAGGCCCCAATTTCAATTAAGTTGTTAGGAATCGGAGCGATTTGTTGTCGCATGTTGAAAGCCATTATTTTACACACTTCCTTCTTTGCTGCCTTTGAGCGAAAAGCTGTATCACTCACGCGTAATATAGCTTGGGTGTGTCACACATGCGTTATACTGCCCTGCTGCGTGAAAGGCCAATTGTGCACAAAATTGTTTTGTGCAAATTCTAGTCAACAAAACAGTACGCGCTCACGCGATTCTAAAATTTGAACTACTATATGTTAACGCGCATAGACATCCTTTTATACTTAAGACTGTCACGTTGGGGTCATGTATTGCGCTATTACATCATTACGCAGGAGTAAGAAATAGAATTTTACATCGGTGTATAGGTGATACTACAACCTCACTCTCGTTGTCTTAAAACCTTATCCTACTCGCTTTCGCTTGTAGGAGAAGATTTGATTTTAAACCACTCCAGTGAGATTTTCAGTATCACCAAAACACCTAGTCAGCTGGATGACTTGGTGGCAGAGCGTTCTACTCCCGTTCGGAAAGTCGTGGAATCGAACCCATTTGAGGTCAAAACTTGTACAGACCTCTTGACGGTGCCCCGTCTTGAAATCACCTTCTGCCACTGTCGTCTGTCGCACCAGAATCGCGTCACTGTCGCGCCAATGTTCTCATGTCGCGTCACTGTCGCAACCTTTTCGCATCACTGTCGTGCCGCTATATGGAAGCTCCTACTAAAGCTACTTTTCCATAAGCACAAATCCGACACTATTTCGAGGTGAATCCGAAGCGGGTCCGAAACAGAACAGTTCGACCTAATCGTTTTACGATCGTGTTTCCATTTGTCCGATGCGTTACCAAATTTTAAACTGCGAAAAGAACATGACCCGATTTTTTGGTTCGCTAAAGTCACAGTTCCATAAGCACGAATCTGATTCGAATACGAACCCCAATGCGGTGATTCAAATCTCCTTTAAAAACCGCGGCATTTTCGTTCCGGATGCGAATTTGTTATTGGAAACACAAAAACATGAAAAGGACTAGCACGAACCTTCCTGTTTCGGACCCACTTCGGATAAGGATTTGGTTCATATTGGATTCGTGTTTATGGGTCGGGCGCTTTAGGCTGTGTTTCGGAATAAAACTGTCTTTCTATAGTAAAGGCGGCTACCCATAAAGACGAATCCGATACAAAACCGATCCGAATCCGAAGCAGGTCCGAAATAGAAAAAAAAAATCGTGCAAGTCTTTTTCATGTTTGTCTGTTTCAATATGTCCGATGCGAAAAACGAATTCGCATTCGGTTTCGAATGAAAATGACGCAATTTTTAAGGAAAATTGCATCATAGCACCTGGTTTGCATCGGGTTCGGATGGTGTTAGTATCAGATTCGTGCTGATGGAAACGTAGCTTAACGCGACAGCAGTGCTCTCGACGACACAACAGGAAAGTAGATCAGGGGAGGGCGACAAAACGCTTCGCGTGTTTCCAGGTAGTGGCGCGACATGCAGATTCGTCACTTTATTTAACTTGTTTAAATTGTTAACGACTTTAATGTTTACCGAAATAAGCTCTCTTCACTGAGGAATTGCGACAGAATGGCCGTTGCGTCGATCCATAGAACAATCCAGACCATAGAACTATGCAATTTTGTCAAGTTGCTTGTGTCTCTCGCGTCGCGCTTACGGTGATACGCTTTCTTTATTTCTATGGTCTCGATTTCTGTCGCTGTAGCCACCGCCCTTTGGAAACACCTCTTAAGACGTAATATCGTTTCTAGTAACTGACTTGAAAATGTTCATGGAAAAATCAAAACCACAGTAGGTAATCCAAAGGGACTGCTTTAACCCTAACACTCATTAAAAACCGGAGATGGTTCAATCAGTGGATTAGGGTAGTTCAAGGCTGGTGTCATCATAACTTGGAACACTCAAAAGAGAGTCTGCCAATTAAGCGTTGTTCTTACGCACTCAATCTTTATTCACTATACAGCAAATTTAATTGACTCCCCTGGAAAAGGAACTGTCATGGGACCGTACCTTGTGTATGACCTCTCGTTCTGTAAAATAAATCGCAACTGCGCAGCCCGACCGATACAATACGAGTTACTTTTGAACTGGGGTGTAACGCCCAGCAGGCGACTAAGGTCATAGCTTTACCCAGTGCGTAAATGCCATCGGGCCGACGTCGGCCCTGCGCGGGCCAACGGCGGCCGACGAGGGCTCGACGGCCTTTTGCACATTAGGTACTGATAAATTTATAGGTCGAAATGAGCAAGACTCATTTATTTTGCGCACTGGGAGGTCAGGCATAATATAATTTATTTACACAACGACGTTTATATCTCTTGGCTTGACTTCGCGAACGAAGATTCTATAGGGGTTTTCCACGACGTCTGCAGGCATGCTCGTGACTGCGGAGGCCAATCCGGGACAGGCAGGTTCGACCGCAGTGGCTGCAGAGGGAGGTCTGGCCAGGGTTCTGAGTTGCGGCATCTCTTTTTTTTTTTCTCCTGAGCCGCTTGTCTTTAAGGGCAGCTCTGCAAGAGTCCTCAAAGGAGACAGCTACCGTGTAAATGGTGGAGCGCCACGTGTCACGGTCCGCAGCAAGTGAAGACCACTGGCGGTGGCCGATTTGGCAGGCACTAAGTGACTTCTTGAGACAGTCTTTGTATCTCTTCTTTGGTGCCCCTCTGTCTCTGTGTCCAGTGGCAAGCTCGCGCCGAACAGGGCGATCTTGGGTAGTCGATGATCCACATTTATAAGCACCACCGTAATCGACAATTTCTTTTCGTCTTTCAAGTGTTGCGGTGTCACTGTTTAGTGGCTCTACCTTTATCCCCCGCAGTGGCTGATCTTTATGTGGCTTCATTTGCAATGAAACGGTCAACAGTGCGGCTGAAACCACACAACCTATATCACCACACGTATACTGACTCATCCTTACGGTGGGTAAAAGCGACAGATATATAAAACGTTTGCTTTCATTCCCACGTGGCACGACGCATTATTTTAGTAGAAACCTTACAACGTGACCTCGGTAGAAAAACATCGTGGGGCGTCTAATGGCGGACTTTTTTTTTTTCATCTGCTTTGTGAGGCTCATTGACTATCAGTTTGTTCCTCTAAAATTTACACACACAAAATATATAAATTACGAAGTTATTTAGTGTTGCTCGAACAATACCCGCACTTGAACTGTTTGTAGTACAAATCTGAAGCAAAATATTGTGTTATAAACCACTGAAGAAAGAACCTTTGCGGAATCGAAAGCACGACGCGGCGTCATATGCAATCTTTTTTTTAAAGAATTTTAAAGTCTTTTGAGGCAGCCACTCAGCTCTTCCGTTGCAATTAAGAGACAATGCAGATATCATATCCCACGCAAACTCATGAAAGGTAAAATATTGCGTTATCTTGCGTTATAAGTCTATTGTGTACAGCGGACACAATTGACGTCAATATGTCTGATGTGTTCCAGGTAAGTTCTTCTCACCGGGAGGATATCATCAATACCTCAGTTTCTTTTACAGAAATGCGGAGGAATGGAACCAAATGCATTATTAATTGCAGTGGTTTGCTGCAATGACCCTTGTAGGCCTTCGGGAGATCAAATTAACATTTGTACAATGTTTAATATGAACTCTCTAAGGCCTACAAGGGTCTACGTAGCAAACCAGGATAATTCAATGGTGGTGTAAGAATTCCATAACAAGGGACTGTCTTTCGTTTGACACATTTTGTAACAGATGGATTGACCACGCGAGTACAAGTGTAATGCCAGAATAGCTTGGCGCCTAAAGGCGCTAAGCTATTCTGGCGTCACCCTGAATTGTCTTGGACCATCTATCTCATCAAATAGTCTGGAAGCAACCGACCATTCTATCACCCTAGAACTATCATGGTCAATATATCTTCAGAATGGTGTGGGCCAAGCTATTTTGTCACCACCCTTGAACTTTCATGTCCATCTTTTCCCGGACTGGGATGTTGCCCGGGGGCGACAAGCTGTATTCTGCCTCCACCCGTAAGCTGTCATGGTCGATTGTGCTCCTGAAATTGTGTGTACTATGCGGGATAGCTCTGTAAGGGTCAACCTTTCAAATTTGGGAATTTCTCAACCACCCTTGAACATCCGTGATCGCTCCTTATCTTGCTCTAGGGTGTCGGCTTCATAAAGATAAGTAAATTCAACAACTGATGAAAAGGAGAAAGTGAAGCAGAAAAAAATACATCACAAAAAGCACAGAAAGTTATTACGAATGGCAAGTACGTCAACCTTATATATAACCTGACATACTAGTATATAAACAGTGTCATGTTTTGAGCAAGGTTTAACACATTCAGCACCGACATACCACATCAAGACGTGGATCGAGCATGATAGTTCAAGGATGTTGCCAGAATAGCTTGGTGCCCAAAATCGCCAAAATATTCTGGCACCATCCTTGAAATACCTTGCTTGATCTGTCACTAGTATTCAGAGGGCAACTTCAAAATTTGGGGATTTTGGTCCTGGGGTTGAATGTGTTAATTAAACACAATTCATTGTGGAAACTTATTTTTCTTCCATTTGGGGGGATTTCGGTCCTTTGGCAGAATGTGTTAACTGAAAAATAAATGAAACACATTGTCTAGAGGCAACCATTCTCATTGTCTAGAGGTAAACCTTCCCATTGTCTAGAGACAAACCTTCTCATTGTCTAGAAACAAAGCCTTCTTATTGTCTAGAGGCAACTCGTTGTCTAGAGTCAAACCATCTCATTGACTAGACGCAAAACTTCCCATTGTGTAGAGCAAACCAACCCATTGTCTAAAGGCGAACCTTCTCATTGTCTAGAGGCAAACTTCCGAATGTCTGGAGGCAAACCTTCTCATTATCTAGACGCAAACTTTCTCATTGTTACCCGCATCAGTCGATGGCTCCAATGGTTTTATCATTTTTGCTAAAAGCAAACCTTGTCATTATCTAGAGGCAAACCTTCTCATTGTCTAGAAACAAACCTTCTCACTGTCAAGAGGCAAACCTTCTCATTGTTACCCGCATCAGTCGTTGGCTCCAATGGTTCTATCTTCCTTGCTAACCCCACCTACGTGCGTGTTTGTTGAACAAATAATAGCAATTGAATGAAATGGTAAACACAGTTAACTCATTCAGCTCCGACACACCACAGTAAGACATGAATCGAGTGTGACAGTTCAAGGGCGGTGCCAGAATAGCTTGGCGCCATGGGCGCCAAGCTATTCTGGCACCACCCTTGAACAATCATGCTCGATGTGTCTCAAGATTTTTAATACAATCCTTCAGAGGGCAACAGCTTCAATATTTGGGGATTTTGGTCCTGGGGTAGTATGTGTTAATTAAACAATGATGTACAGTCAGGTCCGCTGAATTCATTGTGGAAATTAACCATTGCTCGATACTTGTATTCCTTAACCTCTTCCCTGCCACTGGGCGCATGTTGAATTTCTAACATCCTTGTTCACTCACCGACCAACAGCCACATCCGTGAAAGGAACATAGACATGAATTGGTCTGATCACGAGGAGTACATCCTTTTGAGCCACAGCAGCTGCGGGGGCATATGAGGGTCTATGTCTTTTGCAAGTGCATTGTTTTTAGCATCCCTCGGCAGTGAATGAAAAAAGACATAACCGGATGACTCCGAATATAATGAATGCAAAAGGGAGGTTATGCTTGCATGGTAAATCATAAGCTCCATTATCGACGACGTCAACAAGGGTGAAGTTAACTGTACATCCCTGAATACCGCATATCTTTGCATACTTTAACCCATTCAGCTCTGACGCACTACAGCAGGAGAAGGGTCGACCATGATAATTCAAGTGTAGTGACAGATTAGCTTAGCGTCTGTCGGCGCCAAGCTAATCTGGCATTACCAGTGAATTATCATGGTCGATCCATCTCCTACAACAGGTGCATATTTGTTAGATAACGCCTCCAAATTTGGCAAATACATGTGTCGGGCTGAATGAGTTAATACTTCTGTACTCTGTCACCTGCACTGCAAGCATGACCCCATTTTGAGAAGGCATCAGAGTGGCCATCTCAGTGTTAAACTTTAACAAATATATATCTGCCTGGAAACAGAGCCTGTGGCTTTATACGAACGGGAATAACTTACTGTCAAGGACAAACAATGCAAACTCCACATGTCCCTTGCCGGCATCGTTGGTCAGCTCTAGTCGCCGCTGTCCCTCCGCCTCTTTCCTCACATTGTCCAGCCGTACCGTCAGGGTCAGGTCAGGTGGGGTGCCCGTTATGTGGCTTTTTTAATTAAAGATGTATATATGAGAGATATATGTCATTTTTTTAAAACAATCTTAAACATATTCCATAGAAGAAGAAGAAAAAAAAAACACCAAATGACGGTTAAAGGCCCACTACCTCTGTAAATGCTCTTAGTTACACATTAAAAGATGGTTATCAAACGCTACATACAGGCAAACGTAAGGTTCATTTTGACACAGGTCAACCCAGTTCAGCACACGTCGTCTGTATATCAAGTAACCTGAAATTGCCTCCACCCCGTTCTTGAAAAACAACGCTTTCAGTGCGAGAAACGGCTAAATAAAGACTGACGCGCTAACGGCTGCATAAAATAAATAAGTGCGGTTACTTGTGTGCTTTTGCCGCGTTTCCAAACTGCTGTTTAAGTTCATTAAGTGTGTCGACAAGGCATAACAAACATAGACTTTGCTGAAACGTGTTTTCAGATTTATGCGTAATGGTATTTTAATAAGATGATAATCCATGCCAGTTTCATAACACTCTGCAATAAGATATTGATCGCCCATGAAGGTTAAAGGGTGATGCAATATTAGCTTGGCGCTTGTAAGGAGACAGATCCACTGTAAAATCGACAGTAAAATTTAGCACGACTGGTAAACAGAGTTGTAGTCGATCTATCTGTTTAACAGCAATACAATCTTCACACATTGCGTGTCTCCATGTGCATGTGCTTGAGCTATGAGAAAACTTTCCTTTACGCCATAACCACTTCACGGATGAACTTCCGAAATTCCCATTGCGCAAAGGCTATCGAGCCGACGTCGACCCGATGGCCTTTAGCGCATTGGGTTGGTGGGTTCAGAAAAAAACCACTATCAGATACTTTTGATTTCGCTCCGTCTGCCAGAGGACATTCATTCTCCTGCAGTTACTCGGTATAAGTGTAACCAGGCAAATTCTTTCAAGACAATGTTTCAACCATTTTTGTCTCAACGAAATTATTGCGAAAAAATGTGGCTTACGAGCATTGCAAGAGCACTATCGCATACCTTTTGCAGTCATGTGAGTCCCCATCCTCAGGAAGTCTGGTCATGCGACAAGTGTGCACCTTCTCAGTGTGAGGGCAAACCCGGAACTTCAGGTCAGCATTTTTGCCAGCAGGTCTCTCTCTCTCTCTCTCTCTCTCTCTCTCTCTCTCTCTCTCTCTCTCTCTCTCTCTCTCTCTCTCTCTCCTCTCTCTCTCTCTCTCTCTCTCTCTCTCTGTCTATGTGTGAAGGGGGGTGGGTGGGGTGTGAGGTGTCTGTGAGTCTATGAGTATGTCTGCCTATGTGAATAGTGTTGTCATCTCTTTGTAAGTATTATGTTTACTTATATGTATGTATATTTGTAGTTAGTCTTGTAGTTGTTAGCAACGGCAGGTTTGTAAAATGGCTGTGTCGATGACGATGTCAATGCCTAAACCGTTGTAAAATAAAGTTTCATTGATTCATTGATTCATTGATTCATTGATTCTCTCTCTCTCTCTCTCTCTCTCTCTCTCTCTCTCTCTCTCTCTCTCTCTCTCTCTCTCTCTCTCTCTCTCTCTCTCTCTCTCTCTTTCACCACTGGCTGTGCACGTAGTCGGTAGGACAATTAGTTCAATGAAGAATAAGAAATCGTCCGGACCAGATGAAATTAGCCCCAAAAGCTATTCATTATGTTATTGAAACAATAACATTTATTTATAACTTGTGCATTCAAATAATTATTTTGCCAAAGGAACTTAAAAAAGCCAAGGTTATACCCCTCCCGAAAACAAGAGATATGACTGATGTTAATAACTATCGCCCCATCTCACTATTGTCCATCCTTAGTAAACCACTTGAACGGCATATCCATAAACATCTCTTGGAATAATATTTAGAAAATCATACATTAATCCACCCCCTTCAGTCGGGATTCAGACCAAAGCACAGCTGTCACAGCTAACTGATGTGTGGTAACGCTCAATAAATCAGGGCGAATTTACCGGCGCTGTATTTATTGACTTACGAAAAGCCTTTGATCTTGTGGACCATAAACTTCTACTTTCCAAGCTAAATGTGTACTTCGGTAGTTCGTTTGGCAATAAATGCATTTCTTCCTCAATTAACTACAGCCAGAAATCTCTTTACCGCCATGGCACAACTCCACTTTTCGCCTCATATCGTAGCGACAG
>BTPG01000003.1:62011167-62018667 GCA_036245525.1 Semisulcospira habei | reverse complement strand
GTGGCAAGATCTTTGAAAACATACCAATTTGAGTGACCTCTCTCAAAGGGTCATGCGGGGTTGACAGATGTGTGAAAACTGCTTACATTTTCAGAAGACATGGATTTTGCTGCTGCAGAAGCCAGCCCTCGTCACCGAGGTCACACATATGTAAATCGGTCATACACGGGATTACTCTTTTTATTCTTGTGCAAGGCCCCTTAAACCAAAATTGGGCTGTTTATGTCCTAATGCAGCTATTATTTTCTTTCTTTTTCCAGTTGGGAAATTGAGCCTGGAATGGACTGGACTTGAGACTGAGAGTGCAAGCTCATCGCAATACAAGGACAGTGCTGACGAGGAGTTGGTACCTTGCTCGAGCTCACAGGATTCAGACGGTGTGTCAGCATCAATCTCTGGGATCTCTGACACAGACAGTATTGTATTGACAATGTTAGATTTCATCAAAGTGGCAGGTTCAGGGTGGGCAGGTGTCAGTGAAGCAAGTACCAGCAGAGTGCAGTGTGCGTTAGGGGGTGAATTAGGGGGTGGCAAAGAAAATGTGGATAGGCAGAAGGAACATGACGTTGGGGGTGGGGAAAGAACGCTAACAGAAGAAACAGGTGTGCCTGTGTCGCAAAGAGGGAAAGGAAAGTACAAATGTAACAAGAAACATTCATGCAAATTGTGTAGCAAGCTTGTCTTGAAAATGAGCACGTTTTCCATGCAGATGAGGCAGTCGTTGCTAACATTTTGTTGATGAAAAAAGGGACAAAGCAAAGACGTCAAGCATGGATCAGATTCCAAGATGAGGGTGATTACATGCATAACGTTGCTGTTCTTGAAAATGAAATCAGGATGTTTGATTCCTAAATATCGCACCAAAACTAGTAAGGTAGACGACCTTCTCGCCTGTAGCCATTGCAAAGGGCTCTATAAAAAAAAAAGCTGATCTCTGTACACTCAAAACGTTGCTGTCAGAAACCAGGAGGGTTTCAAATCGCTAAGAGAGGTGAGGGAGCACGTCGTGGTCGGCTAATGCTTCCAATACCCATAGACGTTGACTTTTCCTTCTATCATAAGGTATTAGCCAGACAGAGAGATGATGAGATAAGCCGTCTCATCAGAACCGACCCCTTGCTTCTTGAATATGGAAAGAGATTATTTGACCGCAGGGACATTGAAGAACACACGGCTGGACAAATCAGCTCCAGGATGCAGGAGTTAGGGAGACTATTAAAGATTATCAGAGGGAGGTCAGAAATGAATTCGCAAGTTTAAATGCTGTGATCAATTCAGCTAGCTTTGATCATGTTGTACTGGCTGTAAAACAGCTACCAGAATTTGATGAGGACACACATCAGTTCAAAAAAGGCAATCTCGCAATGCGCATAGGCCATGCTTTGAAATTTTTTCCCAGATCAAACAGTCACAGGCATCCAAACAGCTTGGGCATGGTTCAGATGACAGGTGGTGACAGGAGCTCTCTGAAGTGCAGCGGTTTGACTCTGTCTTCACGGGGTCTGGCATGATTGTGTGTCAGCTACAGCAGCCCAGTCGGTCGGGAAAATGACCATGAACAAACTAAAGCTGATCCCACCATGTGAAGATGTGAGGAAGGTCCAACAGCTTCTTGAGACAAGGATGGTTTCGGAAGATTATCCGACAGTGGTTAAAGCAACTCTTTGCGCTGTATCACTTTTCTACTGAAAACGAGGGAGAGAAGTTCAGAGAATTAAGGTATCAGACTTCCAGAATGCTAAGATTGGATCGATCAACAATCAGTATATCTTGAAAGGTCTCACAGAAGTTGAGAAGAAAATGCTGAATCTTTTTCAGCGCGTGGAAATCAGAGGTAAGTTTAATAGGAGTGTTCCCATTTTGCTGACAAAGAAGATGACGACAACTGTGGACAGAATCCTTCAAATGAGGCAATCAGTGCCAGCTCTCGCTGGTTCCCAGTACATCTTTGCCACACTTTCTGGTCAGACTTCTTAAAGACGCCATGATGTTCTGAAGGAACATGCGCTACAAGCACAAGTTTCAAACCCAGATATGTTCACATTTACTCATTGCTTAACCAGGTTGCAACTTTGGCTCAGTGAATGGCCATCTCGGAGTTAGACCAGGATCAGCTGGCAGACTTCTTTTGTCATGATATTCGGAGACATCGCCATATCTACCGCCAACCTCAAGATGTCCTTCAAAAGACAAAGGTGGTAAAGATTCTTCTGTCAGTTAACAATGGGATGACAAATTTTAAGAGTTGCATTAGAGCTGATCTGGGTGATGATGAAGAGATTGAATTTGACAATGAAGACACATTAGAAACTCGCAGAGAGGTCTTGGGGGAAGCAGCACCTGTGAATGAAGCAAGTAGCAAGTCAACAACACAGGAATCAATGAGCATGACAGAGAAAAGACGTCCAGGGCCTGATGAAAATCTAGATAGTTTTGACGATGACAGTACTGCGCCAGCTACTGTTCGAAATAAAGTTAGATTTACAAGGAAACCATGGGGGAAAGCTGAATCGAAAGCTGTTCAAACCCGTTTTAAGACACACCTCATCGTGAACAAGCTTCCTGGAAAGGCCGAGATACAGCAGGCAATCGCAGAAGAGCCCGCACTTAGACATAGGCGCTGGACAAACATTAAGGATTACGTCCGCCACAGACTAAAAAGTTACAAAAGTTACAAAAGAAATGAACTGAGATTCTCTGACACTCGCGGTATTTTCGTTTTTATACAGATTTATAGCAAGAGTGTTATTATTGGGTTCGTTTCAGCATGAATAGCTTGTTTTTAGCAGATGGACACCTGGATCATTTTGTATACTGTATAACTTGAATTTGCAAAACGAAACAGCCGGCTGGGGACAAAAGACAATAATAAGATAAGAAAACCATTGACAACATACAGATTTATTACAAGAGTGTTATTATGGGGTTGGTCCGACTGAATCATTTTGTATACTGTATAACATTTAAAACTTTGCAAATGGAACGGCGGTTGGGGACAAAAGACAATAATAAAAGGTAAAAGACCATTGTCAACATAAAGATTTATTACAAGAGTGCTTCTATGGGGTTGGTCCGCCTGGATCATTGTGTATACTGTATAACATTTAAAACTTTGCAAACTGAACAGCGGTTGGGGACGAAAGACAATAATAAGATAAGAAAACCATTGTCAACATAACGATTTATTACAAGAGCATTATTATTCGGTTGTTTTCAGCGGGTATAGCTCTGTTTTTATCTAATGTACACCTG
This sequence comes from Semisulcospira habei, assembly GCA_036245525.1. Taxonomy (NCBI): domain Eukaryota; kingdom Metazoa; phylum Mollusca; class Gastropoda; family Semisulcospiridae; genus Semisulcospira; species Semisulcospira habei. The sequence continues at coordinate 62,015,415 of BTPG01000003.1, read as the reverse complement.
GATCATGTTGAATACTGTGTACATTAACCTTACATTGCAACTAAACAGTGGCCCCCACCCGGGTCTACACTGGGGGACATGGGTGGTGTTAACTACTTTTTAGTTCCTAGGGTCACTCTGGTCAGCCCCACAGGGTGGGGTTTCCTCTCAATTCTGGGGCATGTGTTTCTGTCTACCCTTGGTCCATTAACTTGTATTTTTATTTTTTAAGCTCACCCTACTGTCTGCGCTACATGTATCTCTTGAAAAGAAGTACCCAACGGAGAAATAAACACGCTTAGAAAAGACGGTTACAACACAATTTATTAATATTTTGGGTAAATCCACTTTGTGAAAACAGACGAACAAACGCATAGATCAGTCGCTACTTATTTTCATTTGCAGAAGGAATGTGGCACATTTCTTCTGCGAATGAAGATAAGTAGCGACTGATCTTAGATGGCGGAGGCTTGTATCATGCCCCACACCACTGAATCAAGTCAATTGTACATGTAGTGCGCTCATTTCTCAAACTTCATCTATGACGGTGATTTCTGCCACAAACAACGCAGATGTCGCAAAATCACCTCCATTGAGGATTAAAAAAGCTATTTTTAAAATCTGCCAAATCGTGTAATGTTTCGTGGTGCTAGCATAAGGATGGATGCATTGTTGCCGGATTGCATATATGGGAAAGGGTTTATTCTTTATTCGTGTTATTTTGCAGCAATCAAACGACGTTCACGTGATTCTTTCTCCAAGGTTGCCCATTACTGTCACTGTCAAAATCGAATGGGTGCACCATAACTGATATTGTAATAACTCCTGATATTGTCAAGAAAAAAATTAAAAGAATTAAATCATTCTAAAGCTCAAGGTCCAGACTGCATCCCCCCCCCCTCCACAGAGTTCTACAAGAGTTTTGTAATGAGTTAGCAGAACCACTTTGCTCACTATTTATACTTTCCCTTAAGTCAGGTATTGTACCGCAAGACTGGCGTACTGCAGAGGTAAGTGCTATTTTTAAAAAAGGTTCTAGGTCAGATGCAGGAAATTACAGACCAGTAAGTTTAACGTGTATAGTATGTAAAGTTTTGGAGTCTATAGTCCGAGATGAGATCGTTAATCATTTTACTGTGAATAAATTGTACACTGAATGCCAACATGGTTTTAGAAAGAAACGATCATGTGTTACTCAATTACTACAGGTTATGGATGATATAACTTCCTTGATTGACAAAAAAAAAGGTTGACATCATATACTTAGACTTTAGAAAAGCATTTGACACTGTTCCTCATGAAAGTCTTCTTCAGAAGCTAGAGGCCTATGGTGTAGGTGGAAACATTTCCAATTGGATAAGAAGTTTCCTACGTGATAGAGAACAAGTGGTAAAAGTTGAAAATGCAAAATCAGATAAAATAAAGGTGCTGAGCGGTATACCTCAAGGAAGCATCCTAGGACCTATATTATTTACGATATTTATAAATGACTTGCCAGACTGTGTTAATAACATGTGCAGAATATTCGCAGACGATACTAAAATATATAATGAAACGAGTAATAAAGACGTGTTGCAGTATGATTTGGATCACTTGCAAGAGTGGTCAGACACATGGTACTTGCATTTTCATGTAGAGAAATGCAAGGTCTTGCATGCTGGAAGGAACAATCCTGAACATGATTACTTGATGAAAGTTAACAGCGACATTAGAAAGGTGGTATCTTGTGAGGAGGAAAGAGACTTAGGTGTTGTTTTTGATAAAGCTCTATCCTTTGACCCCCATATTCAGAACTGTATCAATAAATCCAACAAAATGGTTGGAGTAATTAAGAGAGCCTTTAATTATTTGGATAAGGATATTTTTAGTAAACTGTATAAATCACTAGTCAGACCACATTTAGAATATGCAAACACTGTAAGGTTTAAAAAGACAATCAGTTGCACTTGAAAGGGTACAGAGACGCGCAACAAAGCTGGTGAAAGAATGTAGAAATATCACTTACTTAGACAGACTCAAATACTTTGGACTACACTCCTTACGTGGACATAGAATACGTGGTGACTTAATACAAGTTTTTAAAATTTATAATGGCATCGACGACCTAAATTGGAATGACTTTTTTTGCAGCACCAGTTTGAGACAGAACCCGAAACTCTGAAGGTAAAATCTTTGTAAGGCACTGCAACACTAACCTGCGGAAGTTCTGTTTTTCTAACAGAGTTGCCATTGTTTGGAATGAGTTACCAGTTTCATTAAAAAAAAAGCACCTAACATAAATTCTTTTAAAAACCAGCTGGACGAATTACCAAAATTTAAAGAGATTTTCTATTCTTATGATGAATGATTTATAGGAAAATTGCATGAATAGCAGACCCATAAAGAAAATAAAGAAAGAAAGGACATTTACAAAGGCCTCACAGCCTATTTTGTCCTCACACTACTACTACTACTATTACAGGTGCAGAAAGCACACGCTCTAAACCGATCGGGTGCACCTGACCAGTTTGAGCGACCGGTCCGATGCCAAAATACCAACATTGGCACCGCTGGTGCGTTTAACCTAGGCACTGGACATTGTCGCACTTGCTAGAACTCAGTATTATATTCCTCTCTCCATTTTAAGAATAGAGGCACATAAATCGCGGTAACCCTTTACGTGCCGAAGGCTATAACTAGTTTTCCTCATCACAAAGTTGCCAGAAAAAGGTTTGACTGCTCTTGATTGTTTACAAACAATTACTGTTTTTTTATTTGCATGCACCTTTGATGTGATTAATAAAGGCTGAAGTTTCAAGTGATTTCTTATGTTGTCAGTTAATTAATTAATGTATGTGTTCTGTTTTGTCAGTTTAACTCATTTTACCCCAAGACCGGAATCCCTAATGTTGAAGTCGTCTTCTTAAGACTGCTTTGCAGTGCAGGACACAGATAGGTGCCAAGCTATTCTGGCATCACCATTGAACTATCATGGTCGATCTTTATTTTGCTGTGGTGTGTCTGGGGTAGAATATGTTAAGTGTTAGTTTCTTCGTCTGGGTCTTTTTCTATCTTTCATATTTTTCCACACTTTTTAACCCGCATCATACTGAGGCTAAAAGCTTCAAATTTGTACACTGCCATATTTGCAAGCTACATTACAGTACTTACAGAGGATGACATAGACCATTGGCTTTAGTTCAAAGGTGGTGCCAAGCTATTCTGGCACTACCCTTGGACTATTTTAGTCACACTTGTTGCACACACTTGTGTATTCCGAATGATAAGGGTTAATATTCAAAATGCTCTGTTGCCGTTTGTCTCAAACTCCAGAGTACATAAAAAAGTCATTTAATTTCCAGAATACATTATCTTGATTCTCACATAAATGCCATGATAAACTGTTTTGCTTCAGAAGGACAAAACGTAGCAATGTTTAAAAGATTTCCTCTGTAAAAATCATAATCGAAAGGTTACGCGCCAGTGTTCATTCAATTTTGTACCATACAATGTTAAAATTGTTGATGCATGCATACACATTAAGTTGAAAAAAAAAAATGAATGTGAAAAAGAAGTATTCTATGAACTTGACCTTATTACAGACGCCTAAAGTTGTGAAGACACCCATTTTCACTGTTATGCCAGTTTTTGTGTAGAAACCCATTTTTTCTCCATCTAGTGGCTCTGTTTCTTTAAAATGTCTATTTTATTTTAAGTTATAGAGCTTAGTTATAAGGTGAGTTCTAAACATTCGCATCAATTCCAGAGCTCTATAATAAATAGAAATATGGGAACCTATTTTCACATAAAATGGTAGGTAACCCACTCTGAGGATTTGTCTACATGTGTGTGTGTGTGTGTGTGTGTGTGTGTGTGTGATGTGTGTGTGTGTGTGTGTGTGAGTGTGTGTGTGTGTGTGTGTGTGTGTGTGTGTTAGTGTGTGTGTGTGTGTGTGTGTGTGTGTGTGTGTGTGTGTGCTGTCTTTGTTTTTTCTCTCTTTTCTTTTTTATCTTTTTTTTTTTTATTTTGTATTTTTATTTTATCCTTTTGGGATGGTGGGGTTGATGGTGGTGGTGGTGGGCTTTTTAATTCATATTTTGAATCTCCGTGTGTCCGCTTTTATTTCTGTGTGCCAGTGTATGTGGATTAGATAGTGGGTTAGAGTAGAAGGAGATGGATTCCTGTCGCGACACAGCACACAGAGCGTACTAATGGCTCGAAGCACAGTGTGTTCGTCTATATTTGTGTGCGCCGACGTGTGTGTTGCTCAGCGGTTGGCTTTTAGAGGAG
>BTPG01000003.1:61993667-62008667 GCA_036245525.1 Semisulcospira habei | reverse complement strand
TTTGAGTCCTGATTGCATCAGTTTCTTCTTCTTTGATAATGTTCCACTGTACACTTTTTGTGGACCAATTGTTGACAGTAATTCCCAATCTGTTATTGTCATTTCCCGATTTAAATACACTTTTTCACTTCGCGATTTTTAAAATTAAAACACCATTTTCTTAGACTTTAAATTTGTTCTTGTTTTTCTTTCTTCTTATTTTTAAGTCGTCAAAATAGCTTTGTGTATTATGAACTTTGTCGCAGGTGAACGTGCATAGTTTCTTGACAAGTTATTTTTATTTGTTTTCTTTTACAGCTGCTGACTTTGTTTTTTTGTTGTTGACACAACCAAGCAAGAAAACCGTAAACATTGTGCTGAACTCGGACTAAGCGCGTGATACACATTGTGATTCTCCGCTGTGTTTTGTTTTATTGAGTTTTGTTTAGAATTCTATACATATTGATATTAGTTGATTTTTTGTTCGGATTATTTTATGTGACCATATTTGTATTATATGCGCAATACTCTTTTCAGTGACGTGTATAACCACACTTCTCCTGACAGTGCCCTGTCGTACTGGATGGATCTATTCCTTGGGATCCTAAACAAGCATGCGCCCATACGAGAAAAACGAGTTAAGCACTCTAACCTGCCACCCTGGTTAACAGTAGATATGAAACAGGCCATGTAATTTCGAGACAAACTTAAATAAAAACAGTTTGATGAATATAAGAAACAAGGAAATCGTGTTAAATACCTAGTGAGAGCCAACAAAACTGTTCTTCCAGGAAATGATTAGGGACAAAAAAAGATACAGCATCGGTTTGGAAAGCCCTGAACGTTATAACGAATGGTAAATCAGCCCCTTAAATTCCATCCCATTTGTCAGCTGATATATTAAATAGCCACTCCCTATCGACAGATAAAACACTTGCTCAGTCAGCTGCAAGTAGTAACGCAGAGTACAAAGTCCTATTGTACTGGACAAATACTGTGAGGCCAAAAATATACTGCAGACATTCATCATTCCTGATATCACATCATGCATTTGCAGATGATACTCAACTCAGTGACTCATGTTCACCTGATCAGATTATGGACACAATCGAGAGCCTTTAGGAGTGTGTCTCAGATACTAAGATGTGGACGACTTCAAACAAATTACAGTTGAATGACGGAAAAACTGAGGCCATGATCATTGCTTCGCCGAGGTTGACGAAGACGCTAACACTCCCCCAGTCATTACAAATCTGTGGTGCCACTGTCACCTTCTCCCCCCATGTAAAAAATCTGGGTGTCACACTTGATAGTAGCCTGTCTATGTGCCTTCATGTAAACAATGTTTGCAGATCTGCCTATACTGAACTGCGACGTATTGCTTCAATCCGCCACTATCTGACACCTGAAGCAACTAAAGTACTTGTCTGCCCTTTTGTTTTGTCTAAATTAGACTATTGCAATGCTCTTTTGGCTGGCTGTTCCCAGTGTCTTATTAGCAAACTCCAGAAAATTGAAAACTCAGCTGCTAGGTTGATTCTTAGAGTCCCTAGATCAGATCAATACACCCCATCTGTCTGCTCTTCATTGGTTACATGCAACAGCTATTATTTAGTACACCATTTCAAGCATGACTCACATTTGTATTACCTGTTCCTGCCCACACTGCCTTGCCTCTCTTCTCCAGCTGTATACGCCCTCAAGACAGAATTTGCGCTCTGCTGCCGACTCTCGAGTTTTACGCACCCCTCTTGTGAAAACAAAGTCGTTCGGTGATAGGTCATTCATGTACCAGAGCCCAGTTGAATGGAATGACCTCCCACGCGAACTTAGATACGTGGATTCGATTCGAGAGAGGCATTCAAGCGAGCCCTAAAGACCCATATTTTTCTGTCTGCTACAAACGTTAAGGTCATCTCTATCTATGTTAGAAGTAGTGAGTGTGTGTGTGTGTGTGTGTGTGTGTGTGTGTGTGTGTGTGTGTGTGTGTGTGTGTATGTGTGTGTGTGTGTGTGTGTGTGTGTGTGTGTGTGTGTGTGTGCGCGCGCGCGCGCGCCCGCGTGCCTGAATGCGAGTATGAGTTCATAAGCGTAGCACTTTTGAATGGTGACTTTATAGCTTCTTTACAGAGTTGAATGGTGACTTTATAGCTTCTTTACAGAGTGAGTATTTTGATTTTGTACTTTTTGACTTTTTGTAAATTGCGTTGTTGTAATTAGTTATTTTTGTACATTTAGTTTTTGTTAAGCGCCTAGAGCTCTAATCTGACGTTAGGCGCTATACAAGTACTCATTATTATTATTATATTAGCGTCGCTGAAATCAGCTATTTATTTCTATCATGCGGAACAAAAAGTCCACCGGATGGATGGAATGGAGAACAAATTCTGAAAATGTCACTACCATAATTATACGGTAGAAGCACTCACTTATATCTTTAACCTCTGTATAAAATACAGCACGATTCCAACTATTTTCAAAGAGGCAAATGTAATTCCATTCTCTAAATCAAAAGATCTTGAAGATGTCAATAACTACCGTCCTATCTCACTTTTGTCTGCCCTGTCAAAGCCCCTTGAAAAACACATACAACAACACCTCCTCGATTTTATAGAAAAGGGCAATTTCATAAATATTCATCAGTCCGGCTTTAGACCGAAACACTCATGTCAGTCAGCACTGACACACATTGTAGACAGCTGGCTGGAATCAATAAATAAAAACCTGATGTCTGTAGCTGTTTACTTAGACCTACAAAAGCATTTGATCTTGTCGACCATAACATTTTAAAGAAGCTAGCAGCATACCATACAAGTGAAACCGCCATAGCATTCTTTAGATCATACCTAAAAGAGAGAAAACAAAAGGTATATACCCATATAAAATACTCTAAACAAGGACAAGTTAACTATGGTTTCCCTCAGGGATCGATCTAGTGACATCTTCTATCTATAATAATCATTAATTATTTGCCCTTGCATATTACTAACACTGATGTCAACTGCAACCTGTATACGGACGATACGAGCCTCCATGTTTCGGGATTAACTTTAGCTTACAAAGTAGTCTCAGCGAGGTTTCTGACTGGTGTAGAGTGAATCATATGCTTCATCATCCAGGAAAAAACAAAGAGTATTTTAAATCACTGCACGACAAAAACACCAACGCCGACCACAGCCGTTACATTTACAACTGAACGCTAAACCGATAGAACATCCTCGCATTCTTAAAACCACACGCTGAAAACAGATAAAAACAAGACCTGTCTCTGTTAAATGGTTTATTTTACATAATATGTACGATCGTTTCAAGCTATTAGGCACAGCTTATAATATCTAAAGGCAATAAGTCTTATAATTGTTATAATAAGAGGAATATTTCAGATGATAGTCACGTATCTTTGGTATCAAAGACAAAGTTGTTGAAATCCAGTACTTAACATCCACTACAACGAGAAACAAATATGCAGTATATAAACATAGATAAATCTATTTTGTGTCACTTTATCATTTTGGTCGTGCTACAAAAATGACATTACCAACACAGTCAACGCATAACTCATTCAGCCCCCACACACCACAGCAAGACTTGGTTAGAGCATTTTTTATAGTTTAAGGGTGGTGCCAGAATAGCTTGGCACCCATAGGCACCAAACTATTCCGGCAGCACCCATGAATTATCGTGATCGATCTGTCTCTAGAATTGTTATGCAGTCCTTCAGAGGGCAACTTAAAAATGTAGGATTTCGGTCTGTTACGTGTAGAGTCGAGGTCGAAGTATGATATCACACCAGACGGCACGCACGTAAGGTTCTTTTAAAGAAACTTCATTCAGCTGCAACCTGTCACGCGTGGCTTAAGGATGTAGACCACACTGAAGTAACAGTTCCAACAATATTTTATTGCAGCGATGTGATCTCTAAACAATGCATTCACAAATGCATCAACACTGATACAATGTCTCCTCTGCGAAATGTCAACACTTTGACACAATGCGTCTCTCATACAATGTTCATCAGCATACACTGCTTAACTCCGTCACTGACAATGTACCACGACACCGTGCGTAGCTCTCTCAATGTCAATGTGCTTACGATACATCGCAAATCTTCGACTGAACAATGTACCGACGCTGTTACATTGTAATTCTACAATTGAACAATGTACACACGCGCTTCTAAACATAGTCTTTTATAGTTTCAGGTTTTCCAGAATTATATAGAAAATTCATACAACACAACCAATCAGAACAGAACACACAACCGAAACTCATAAATATTAATGAAAAAGAATACACAAGAATGGTCTACAAAAATCTGGCTGCTATTTCCAGCCCCTATTTTGGGAAATCCCGGCGCGTTATAACGTCACACAAAAGTACGCCAGACAGTTCACGACCTTGCCCGCATTCTCTGGAAATTTCACGACTTTTCGTAATACATACTGGCTGCTAACTTCACGCTTACAGAAAACAACTATGAGTATTTGAGTGGCTTTAATACTGTGTTGCAAAAAGAAAGAGCGCGACTTCGCTCGAACGTTCTGGTCTATTCTCAGCGAATCTACGCATCACAATAACCGACCGCTATTCTCCGTGCGTTTTTTTCTAGAATCTTCCGGTCTAATCTTCGTGTACCACAACAAAGTCAATTCCACTCTACATGCGAATGAGAGCGAATCCTTCCAAAAAGGTACGTGATTCGTAATCATGATAGCTCAAATAAATATCGGATCGTTTCCTACGATTAATGCATGAATGCTCTCACAGAACAACACAACCACAAACGTAACATGGTCCTCGGGTAGAATGTGTTAAAAGAGATCTAAATCAGAATAAGACTTGTAATGCTAGGTCTCTTGTAGGCCGGGGATTCGGGAGGTCAATGTAAACATTGTACCTCTCAGACCTTCGACCTTCAGGGTACAATGGTTATTTTGACCTCCCTGAAGAATACAGTGGTTTGTGCAGAAAACCCAAGCTAACAATAATTTTTATTATTTTGATCCATACGTCAAACGACCAATCCTCTTAGCGCAAACCGTACGATGTGACCTTGATACAAACACCCTTGTAGCGACAAATGGCGGACTTTGTATAAACCGCTCTGTTACCTCGTTTTCGACTCTCGAGTACCAGCTTTGTTCAACAAATAAAATACACACACACACACACACACACACACACACACACACACACACACACAACACATACACACACACACACACACACACGCACACACACACACACACAAACACACACACACACACACACACACACACACACACACACACACACACACACACACACACACACACAAAACAAAGAACATTCTTCGCACAGCTCGAAACAATACGCACCCTAGAGTTGGTCTAAAGACGATAGCATCCAGTTTTTAGCAATATTTTCCTCCGAAACGCCCTAGACTAAAGTAAAGCAGGCCTAAACCCATGAAGGAAAAAAAAAAATGGCGCATCAAGGTCACTGTCAATCGTCACTTCAATGTTCATAATTTCATCTGATTTTTTTTAATTTGTGATATTTTAGTGAACGACAATCGGGTAAAAACACATACTCACTGTTTAATCGCACTAATCTGACAATATTTAGACAGTGCGAATTAAAAAGCGCTTCCAAAAGTCCAACTGAAATTGACAAGTTGCCAGCAAGAGCTCTGTGTGCGCATGATTCTGACCCCTTGCAACGGCAGGGGCTCGCTCATTACATGAAGAATTTTGGTCAGCTATAGGAGATGCCACAGACGTTCGAACTTTGATCAACTTGTATACTTTTACGAAATGTAGAGGAGGAATGAATACAAATACGTATTGGTAGCAGGGGTTTGCTGCACGGACCCTTGAGGCCTTCGGTAGGTCAAAGTAACCACTGGACCCTTCAGACCTTCGGGGTACAATGGTTACGTTGACCTCCCTCAGTCCTACAAAGGTCGGTGTAGCAAAGCCCCCGCTACCAATAACGTATAATGTTTGCGCATGAACCGTTGGAAATGCAGGGTTTACCTCAGAACATGCAATGTGGAGAGCAACAGCGAAAAACTGCAGTAGTTTGACTTTTGATCTACTTACATCGTACAGTATAACTTACTGGTAGCAGCGGTTTGCTAAACGGACATAGGTATGCTTTCGGGAGGTCACATTAACCATTGCATACCGAAGGCCTACAATGGTTACTTGGACATTCGGAAGGCCTACAATGGTCCTTGTAGCAAGCCCTTGCTACCAATTATATAATTGGTTTTATTCCTCCTCTATATTCGTAAAGGTAGTCAAGTCGATCAAACTTCGAACATCAGTGCGGCCTGCGATAATTGACCCCAAATACATGGTTTCTGAGCGCAGCCCCCTGCAGTTTATGGCGCAAGACAAAAAACGAACTTGCTGGCAGCTTGTCAGTTTCAGTTTGACTTTAGGGATGCCCTTTACGTGCCACACTGTCTACACATTGTCAGAATAAGGCGATTAACCATTGAGTAGTTTTTTGGGCTTTTTTTTTCTCTTCATCCACTGAAAAAGACCTTCAGGTAATAGTTGATAGTTCAGTTTTTAATATTCGGCATTGAAGCGACGTTCGTGTGACACTGACCTTTGTATGCCATACTCGATTCTTGGAAAGCCGATTCTATTGTTAGTCTCCCGCGTTTCGACGAAAATATTGTTTAAAGTTGGATGTTGTCGTTTACAAAACAACTTTCGAGACGTATTGTTTTAAACTATGCTGAAAAGCTGTCTTTTTTGGCGTGTATTTTTCTCTTTTGGGCGAAGAAAACCAGTTCTCGAGAGTCAAAAATGAGGTCATAACGCGTCATGCAGCGGGCTACAAGTCCGCCATTAGTAGCTACAAGGGGTTTTGTAGCGAGGTAAGAAAGTACGTTTCCTACTAAAGAGTTTGGACGTGTGACGTAGAGATGAAAAGAAAATAATTTAAAAGTCTTTGTGCACATAAAAATACAAGAAAAGATTTTGTCTTGCCGCCTGTTTGTTTACACCTACACACAATACCAATAACTCATTCACGCGGTCTTTCTTTCCATTTACAATGTCATACTTCCAAACGTCGAACATAAAAGCATAATCACCAACAAATGCTGCAGGACAGAAATACCCAATAAAGAATATAACTAAGAGTACATCGGAAGAAAAATAATGATCAATGTGTCCTGTACCGAAGAGTTTACAATGTTCCGTACAGGTGTAATATAACTGTTATTAGTCGGAGAGGTATGCTACACGGACCTTTGTAGGCCTGAGGGTGGTCAAAGAAATCATTGTACCCCGAAGGCCGAAGTGGCCTGAGGGGTACAATGGTTCCTTTGACCTCCCGAAGGCCTACAAGGGTCCGTGCAGCGAACCCCTCCGACCAATAAAGTATTTGTTTTCATTCCTCCACTATTTTCGTAAAAGAAATCAAGAAGACACCTTGCGACCTGGATCTCGCCAGACATGACTGACTTCAAAGGATATACTTTTATACATAATAGACTTATGCCGTAATTTAAAAATAAGTCATGACGTTGCCGTCTGCAGTACTGCGTGTGCTTGTTGTTTTGAACAACACTAAGTAACTTTGTACTTTAGAACGTTTGGCGATCTTTTATAGAACAAAACTGGCATCCAAGATGCGACATCGAGAGGGATACAAAACTTCCGCCATTTTTCGCTACAGTTTTTTTTAATATTTTTATATCACGGTCACATGGTATGGTTTGCGCTAAAGTGACTGGTCGTGTGACGTAGGGAGGAAAACAAACAATAATGTACAACAGCATCATACACGATATTCAATGTAAAAGTAAGCAAGAATCAATTATACAACAAACATTAACCCTTTTGCTGTCGGCAGCGCTTTTCTTGCGATGATTCCGACAGGAATCATCGCGACAAAAGCGCTGCCGACAGGCAAAAGGTTAATATTATTACAAAATAAATAGGTTTATAGAAAGCGATTTACATTTGGGGCGTAATCCACCTGTGCCCCCAGCCACCAGACTTGCTGGCAGTTACAGCGGCTAAGTGCACAGAAGGGCCATACAACACACAATAACAATAAATTCTGTCCCAACTAAACGTTAACATTAAAAGTTATTAATAAATTTATCAGTAATAATAAAAAAGCAATATACCTATTTTACAGAGTAAAGTTACGTTAATCCATTCAGCCCTGATGCCCTACTGCTGAAGATGGGTCGACCATGATAACTCAAGGGCAGTGCCAGATTTTGCTGGCGCCTATCGGAGATAAGCTAATCTGACACTGCCTTTGAATTATCATTGTCGATCTATCTCCTGCAACAGGTGCATAGTCATTAGATGACGCCTCCAAAATTTGTGAAGTATGGCCGTCGGGCTGAATGAGTGAAAAGTTAGGATACAACCGGCCTCCGTAGCGCAGTGGCTGGCGATTCGGACTGGCGCCCGGAGACCCCGGTGCGAGTTATGCGGGATTTTTCCTACCTGGGTCGGTTCCTAACCCAGAGCGGGTGTGCTATGGACTTAACTCCGCACAGAGCCTAAGTTTATTTATTTGGGGCTCTGGAACTGAGACTTCCGACCTCCATGCATTCAAAATTTGTGAACGCACTAACTTACCGGGTGAAATGGCGTTGACGCATACGATAAACTTATTTTGGATAATTACGCTTTCGAAAAGTCCAAGTTCTCCATAGATCACGTGGCGGATACCGCAACCTTAGCAGATCCGTTTCTTGTGGTGATTCGTATTCGTCTTTGGATCCTAAAAATATCTGAGCATATGATGTATTTATCATCTCCGCAGACTGCCATGAATAAAAATCATAACTGGTCGTACCGATTTGCTTATCTTTTTCCTCTTTCTCCCCAAAGACAACCTTCTCAAGGAGTACAGAGTTTTCAAATGAAATAATATATCTACAAGAATACGACGTCAAACAAACAAAAAAATAAATTAAAAAAAATATATACTGACTATAAGAAATATGACGTCCATTTCTGCTGTCTAGCGACGTAGATGTTTTCTAGTTACCCGTCATAATATGCTATAACCTATTTATACCCAAAGCTTGTGGACACAATGTAGCGGGAGTCGGAGATCTTTTAAAAACCGTAGTAGCTGTCAGCGGTCTGTGCATTGACTAGAACGTTCTTCGTCAGTTTATGGTAGCACAGGAGCGCTAGGTACATTGCATTTTCGCTCACTTTCCTTCTTTAAAAAAAAAATTATGCTACGCGTTTCTGCTACGCGTTTTTTGTTAACCGTATGTGGCTTATATATACCCAGTTACCTATAGACCCATTGGGAAGGCTCAAGCCACGCAGCCGTGACTCACCCATCTCACGGGTGCTTAACCGACTGTGCGTAAATGCTAGTTGATTGAAAACTAAAGTAAAATAAAAGACAAAATCTATTTTTGTAAGATTACAAAATATGTACATATAGCTTAGTGAACCAACTTACTGCGCATATATATACTTCTCATGCCAGTGTAATGTGCAACAGACCATTCATCAACACACATCCCAATAACAATGAACTACAGGGGGCGCAGACACATGAATATTTACAAAAATGTCCGAAATAGCAAAGAAAGATACAACAACGAGCCCTAAAAACCGAAACCTGCTTGGAATGGAAAGTAATAACATTGTGTGTAACAAATAAACAACAACAATAATTATAACAATAATGAAAATAATAATAATAATAATAATAATAATAATAATAATAATAATAATAATAATAATAATAATAATAATAATAATAATAATAATAATAATAATAATAATATAGAAACAATAATAATATCAATAATAATAGATGTCATGGAACAATGCGCATTAACAGACAAGTACATTTGTACAGTTCATTTAAGTCATGTCACGTTTTTGTTCGGTGTACATTTTTTTCGAACTTACCTTTCGAATCGTAATGTTCAGTTCCAACATAGTTTACACATCAACCAGCAACTGTCTGCGACTCGCTTGCTCGATTACCCTCTTGCCTAGTAGCTTGCGGCTGAAAATGATCTCACCCTGTGTCTCTGAAATCTACAGTTCTACTGAACCCAGTTCTGTCTAAAGAAAATGGATACAACAGCGGAGCCTGCAAGGGCATAGATCCTCATGGGCCCCCGCAGGTGCGGGGGCTGATGATGATCTATGCCCTTGCAGTTGATCTTATCACTCTTCTCGGCATTGAAAGCTTTAATCCCGTGGAGGAATCGGGGGAGGCGCATCCCTGTCACGGTTCCGTTTGTTGTTGCGTCCGGGGGGAGGGTGGCTGGCGGGTAATCTAGTGCCATGTAGCTTTGGGCTGCTCCCTGAAAACAAACACACAAATCGGATGAGAGCAAAACCAACAACACACAAATTGATTGCTAGAATGATTGCTTGATTTTGAAGGCTTCCGAATTTGAAAGAAAGCTTTTGGAAACAACGTTGCTGCGGAAAGACCGATCGTGAACGTGGATAGGATTTGTTTTATAGGTTAATTCATTCAGTCCCGACAAACCACAGCAAGAAATAGTTTGACCATGATAGTTGCAAGGGGTGGTGCCAGGATAGCTATGGCGCCCAATGGGCGCCTAGCTATCCTGGCACCACCCTTGAACTATCACGGCCGATCTGTCTTGTTAATTGTAATGCAGTCCTCCGAGGACACCTCCAAAATGTGCGTATTTTGTACTTGGGATACAATGGGTTAAGATCGACACCAACACCCGAAACGTACCAAAGGTTCACTCGACGTCTTGAATGAGTCGGTGCGAAAACAGGAACATCTAAAAGCCTACGGCGCGGAAACCACTTTACTAAAAATTTATCAAAATACTTAGAAACGTTACCATAGTTATATCTAAGTTGAGCGCCATGTTTTATAGATGATGAGTAACACTATGAATGGTTTATTAGAATTTGCATATATTTTGCAATGTAAATATGAACTATGCGGCGTGTTTATGGTCATGGCGCAGTCCATTTTAGTCGTCGATGTTCACGCAGTTCATTTAGTCCAATAAAGCATTATTCACAGAAAGGACATGAAATATTTTTATTGCTTTAATCGCGAAAATAGGTAGGTGAAAAATTTTCACATATCTTTAAAACGGCCAAAGCGAAAGAACCGTAAGTAAATTCACAAATGCCTTTTTCTCTTATGATACACGCAAAAACGTTTTTAAAATGTTTATGTTTTCCCATCTGATTACATATGTTAATGAAATGTCTGCTTTCTAAAAAAAAAACAAAAAAAAAAACATGCATGTTGATTTTACGCGTTTATGCAAGCGCATGTGAATTATATGAAAAAGCTATGTTGTTTTGTATAATAATTATGACACTGTGAGCAGGCAAGGCATGTGGCAGATCCTGGAGCGACTTGGCTGTCCCCCAAAGCTCCTCAGCATGATCGTCCAGCTGCACGAGGACCAGCAAGGCCAGGTCAGACTCAACAATGACCTCTCAGAACCATTCCCCATTCTCAACTGTGTGAAGCAGGGCTGTGTGCTGGCACCGACCCTCTTCACCATATTTTTTAGCATGATGTTGAAGCAGGCCACAGTGGACCTCGACGATGACGATGCAGTGTGCATCAGGTATCGTCTCGATGGCAGTCTGTTCAACCTCAGACGACTGCAGGCCCACACCAAAACCCTATACCAACTGATTCGTGAGCTGCTCTTTGCTGTCGACGCTGCCCTCGTTGCACACAGAGAGAGAGAGCCCTGCAGCGTATCACATCATGCTTCGCAGACGCTGCCCAGCTCTTTGGACTCGAGGTCAGTCTGAAAAAGATAGAGGTCCTCCATCAGCCGGCACCCAAGGTAGAGCATCGCCCTCCCCACATCACCATCGGCGATTCTAAACTGAAGTCAGTGCACCAGTTTACCTACCTTGGCTGCATCATCACAATCAGGACGCCAAGCTGGACAAGGAGCTGGACAGCAGGCTGGCAAAAGCGAACAGTGCTTTCGGGCGTCTATATAAGCGGGTGTGGCACAATCAACAGCTGAAAACAGGCACCAAGATCAGCGTGTACAGAGCTGTCGTCCTCACAACCCTGCTGTATGGTTCCGAGTACTGGACACTCTACCGCAGCCAACTACGACTCCTCGAACGCCTCCACCAGCGTTGCCTGCGTACAATCCTTGGCATTCACTGGAGTGACTATGTCACAAACGTCGAGGTCCTTGAACAGGCAGAAACTGTCAGCATCGAGGCTTTGCTGCTGCGGACACAGCTCCGCTGGGCGGGGCACGTCTCCAGGATGGAGGATCATCGCCTACCCAAGATCACCCTTTTCGGCGAGCTCGCCACTGGAAACAGAGACAGATGGGCACCAAAGAAGAGATACAAAGACTGTCTCAAGAAGTCACTTAGTGCCTGCCAAATCGACCACCGTCAGTGGTCTTCACTTGCTGCGGACCGTCACACCTGGCGCTCCACCATTTACAAGGCAGCTGTCTCCTTTGAGGACTCGCGCAGAGCTTTAAAGACAAGCGGCTCAGGAGAAAAAAACAGAGATGCCGCAACTCAGAACCCTAGCCATTCCTCCCTCTGCAGCCACTGCGGTCGCACCTGCCTGTCCCGGATTGGCCTCCGCAGTCACGAGCATGCCTGCAGACGTCGTGGGCAACCCCCATAGACTTTTTTCCTATAGTATCTTCGTTCCCGAAGTCAAGCCAAGACATGCAAAAAGTTTTTAAAATGTTTATGTTTTCCCATCTGATTACATATGTTAATGAAATGTCTGCTTTCAAAAAAAAAAAAAAAAAAAAAAAAAAAAAAAAAAAAAAAAAAAAAAAAAAAACATGCATGTTGATTTAACGCGTTTATGCAAGCGCATGTGAATTATATAAAAAAGCTATGTTGTTTTCGTATAATAATTATATATTACTGTAGTATTTCGCTTGTGCCTCATCCCAGACGTGCCCCCTCCGGATACGCGGCTTAAGCCGCGTATCCGGAAGTGGCACGTCTCGAATGAGTTAATCGTCTACTTTCAATTGCACATGCTTATGTTTGTCTATTTACATATACTCAGGTCTAAAGACATGCAAGTATTTTATATTCGAAATTATGTGTGAGTTCATTTCGGTCTTCTTTTTTTTCGTTTACTGCTTATAATTATTTACCATTTCAATAACCCGTTCGCTGCCAGCGGACGTAGACTGTGTACATACTGTATATTGTTAATTGCAAGCCGAAGGGCCTTAGACATCCAAGGAGCTAGGACACAGCACGTGTCAGCAAGAGGATAGAAGATCTTTGCAGTCGTTTTCTTTGTCAGGCAGTGAAAAGATTAATTACTTATATGTAGTACTTATAGGATACATCTCAGGGTCCCCACGTCACAAATTATAAGTTTTGTGTATTGACGAAACAAAAAAAGAGAGGTTTATAGACGGCACTGTTATATGAAATGACGAGAGAAGCTGTATTCTTATGTTTAAGGCTATGAAAGAAATATGTGAACTGATATATGATTGTACTTTAACCCATTCAGCCCTGACAAACTACAGCAGGAGATGGGTCGACCACGATAATTCAAGGGCAGTGCCAGATTAGCTTGGCGCCTGTCGGTGCCAAGCTAATCTAGCACTGTCCTTATAGTTATTATGGCCGATCCATCTCCTACAACACGTGCATAGTCGTTAAATGACGCCTCCAAAATTTGGGAAATACGTGCGTCAGGCCGAATGAGTGAACTACATGCGTGGAAACTTGAATGATGAGCATCCATTGCCTGTTACTTATGTGACCCTTTTTTGGTTAACCTTACTTCAAGTGTTAGCGATTCGACTAAACTAATAAAATGACAAAATAAGATGAATAATGCGTTGCTCTTGCTGTTTCTGACAGGCGTCTTGTTGTTTGGTTGCGCAGTGTTTGGACGGATCGATATGTGCTTTGTTAGGTATTTATACATACCACGGATGTCGTCATAGACGTGCACAGAACATCCGGGTCTGGCGGGAATGGTCGGTGGTCTTGCAACAATGGCCGGCGGGTTGTTTGCTGGCGCCAGTTCCACTTCTTCTGCTGTGGATTGTCGACGTCTGCGAGCTCTCCGAACTGAAAGTTTCATCTGACATTTATTAATTGAATAAATAAATTTAAAATCAGGTCACGGAAAGGAAAGATTCGTCGGGCCGACGTCTACCGCTGAGGGCCCGAGCACGGCTGTGCGCGAGCCAACGGCGGCCGACGTCAGTCCGATAATCTTTACGCACTGGAGTATACAGAGTGCCAAAGTCACTTTTTTTGAATTACTATGATGATATTATTATTTAACTCATTCATCCCTGACGCACTACTGCAGGAGATGGATGGACGATGATAATTCAAGGGTAGTGCCAGATTAGCTTGGCGCCGACAGGCGCCAAGCTAATCTTGCACTACACTTGAATTATCATCGTCCATCCATGTCCTGCATCAGATGCATAGTCGCTAGATGACGCTTCCGAAATATTAGGGAAATACGTGCGTCGGGCGGAACGAGCTAAAGCACCGATTTATTTCGCATTTGGAGGCCATTGAATCATTACTTAAGCCAGTTTCTTACACCTTTTTACTAAACACCAACGCTTTCCACAGTTCTACCTTTTTAATCATTTTCATCCTGATACACTTTTGCTTGAAATAAAAATGACTATGATAGTTCAAGAGTGGTGCCCGAATAGCTTGGCGGGCTATTAACATTTAGCTCACCTTTACCTAACTATTGATTGCCTTTTGTTTTGATTATCGAGTGAAATGGATGCAAGGTGTTCGGACGGGATTGGGTGGTTTAAAGTAGTGTGTACTTGTGCGTGTGTCTGAGAGAGAGAGGGTGTGCTCTTGTGCATGCGCAGTAAGTCCAGTGTTTTCCTGGAGAACAGTGCTATACAAGAACTATTTTTTTTATTATTATTATTATTATTATTATTATTATTATTATTATTATTATTATTATTATTATTATTATTATTATTATTATTATTATTATTATTATTTTCGCACCACTGATTTAAATAAAATGGTTGATCTATCTT
>BTPG01000003.1:61963075-61991360 GCA_036245525.1 Semisulcospira habei | reverse complement strand
CGAGTAGGATAGTTCAAGGGTGGTGCCAGAATAGCTTGGCGCCTATAGCCGCCAAGGTATACTGGCACCACCCTTAAACTGTCATGCTCGATCCATGTCTTGCTGTGGTGTGTAGGGGCTGAATGAGTTAACGCAATTAAATCTGTATAACTCACCCTATATAAAATACACAATCACCATCTATTAAAAAAAAAAGAAAAAAAAAAAGATTTGAGCAACAATCACTTGCACCATCAAAAGTGGATGTATGTCACACATAAAGAAATGTTATATAAACAGGACAGATTATCAATATTATCCTCCATCAAAGCGATAGAAAATTGTCTGACTAAAGACGTATTTTCATATAGCTGCGTGATAGCGGACCTGTAGACGACACGAATAAAAATAAAATAAAAAGAAGAAGCTGAGCAGAAAATCGCGTTGTATGATTCTACATAGCGGGGCGAAATGCAGCATCGCGCCCCAATTTAAATTAAGTTGTGAGGAATCGGTGCGATTTGTTGTCCAAGTTTTTTAACTCATTCTACTCCATCACCGAAATCCCCAAATTTTGCCGTTGTCCTCTGAAGACTGCATTAGCAGTGCAGGACACTGATCGACCATGATAGTTCAAGGGTGATGCCAGAATAGCTTGGCGCCCATAGGCGCCAAGCTATTCTGGCATCACCCTTGAACTATCATGGTCGATCCTTATCTGGCATCACCCTTGAACTATCATGGTCGATCCTTATCTTGCTGTGGTGTGTCTGGGGTAGAATGAGTTAATCCAATTTCTTACACACATCCTTTTGGGATGTCTTTGAGCGGAAAAGCTGTATCACAGCCCGGCTGCGTGAACTGCCAATTGTGCACAAATTTGTCTTGTATAAAGTCTGGTCATCAAAACGTACGGACACACGCGATATTGAAATTTGACCAACTTTAACGCGCAATGACATCATTTCATACAGAAGACTGGCAAGTTGGAGTCATGTATTGCGCTAGTACATTATTATGTAAGAACATTTGTCTGGCATCGAAAATATTGACGTCAATTTACAAAGTAAATTTCGTCAAAATGCCAAGATACAATGGCGGCTGTGTTGTGACGAGGCCTGTGCCGAAAACCGACTCAAATCGGATTTTATGCAAAGAAAAAGGTGAGTAAGACATAGATTCTTGCCACGGTGTTTCGGTAATATTTAGAATCTCACTCTCGTGGTCTTGACACCTTATACTATTGGCTTTCGCTCGTACGATAAGGTTATAAAACCACTCGAGTGAGATTCTCATTATCACCAAAACACCGATGCAAGGATCTATATACATGTTCCCTTCACAATGAAACCGTGGCGGAATTTCCTTTGAATCACTCCATCCTAAAATTGTGTTCCGCCACTGTCGTCTGTCGCACCAAAATCGCGCCACTGTCGTGTCGTGCGTATGGAAACACTCTTCTTTATATTTATATGTCGTGTCGCTGTCGCCACTGCTTTTGCATCACTGTCGTGCCGCTAGATGGAAGCACCCACTAAAGCTACTTTTCCTCGAGCACGAATCCGACACTAATTCGAGGCGAATCCGAAGCAGTTCCGAGACAGAACTGTTCGTCCAAGTCGTTTTATGATCGTGTTTTCATTTGTCCGATGCGGTACCGAATTTCGTCTTATTACGCTGTATACGTAGTCGTAGTATGATGCAATCACACCAGACGCACGCACGTAGGGTTCTTGTAAAGAAACTTCACTCAGCTGCAACTCGTCACACGTGGCATAAGGATGTAGACCACACTGGAGTAACAGTTCCAATAATATTTTATTGCAGCGATACGAGCTCCACACAATGCATTCACAAATGCATCAACACTGACACACTGTCTCCTCTACAATGCATCAACACCTTTGACACACTGCGTCTCTTATACAATGTACACACATTCTTCTTAGCACGGGCTTTTATACTATTACAGATTGCAGAACAATCCAGAAAATTCTCCCAACACAGCCAATCAGAAAAGAAACGTAACTAAAACTCATTAATATTCATGACAACGAACACCCGAGAATTTCCACTACTATCTAAGTTCCTTTAATACAATGTTAAAAAAAAAATGTTGCCGACAACTTTGACGTCATATATGAGGTCCCTAGAATGATCGCGAGCCTGCTCGAACCTTCCAGTCTAAATTTAGGTCAAACCGTTAGAACATAGTAGCGAAACCGCCTCACAACAAAAGTCGATCGCAATTCTCTGTGCAGAAGAAAATGAATCATACTAAAAGGTACGCAATTCTTATTCAAAATAACACAAATGAATATCGGATCGTTTCTATGATTAATACATACATGCTCTCAAAGAATAACACAACCACAAACGTAACACATATCCGATTGAGAAACGAACACGACCCGATTTTTGTTCGCTAAAGCTACGGTTTCATCAGCACGAATCCGATTCGAATACGATCTTTACCCGATGCAATGATGCAATTTTTCTTTAAAAAATTGTGGCATTTTCGTTCCAAGCCGGATGCGAATTTGTTTCCGCATCGGACATATGGAAACACAAAAACATGAAAAGGACGTGCATGAACCTTTCTGTTTCAGACCACCTTCGGATTCGGATCGGTTTTGTATCGAATTTGTGTTTATGCTGTGTTTCGGAATAAAACTGTGTTTCTAAGTAGTTATGCAGTAGCGGTGCGCTAGACGACACTAATGGAAAGTAGCTGAGCTGCGTTCGAAAAAACGCTTCGCGTTTTTCCATGTAGTGGCGCGACAGACAGATTTGTGACCTTAGTTAAATTGTTTAGAATTGTTAACGACTTTGTTGTGCACCGAAAGTCATCTCTCTTCACTGAAGAACTGCGGCGGAATCGCCGTTGAATCGCTCCATAGAACGATGCAATTTTGTCACGCTTCTGTCGTCGGTCGTGTCGCGCATACGGAAATACGCTTTCTTTATTTGTATTTTCTCGATTTCTGTCGCTGTCGCCAACGCCATATGAAAACACCTCTTAAGACAGAGAAGGAAGAATCTATTTTCCAAAAGCACCAAATTTATTTACGCCGCATTGATCACAAACATTGCGGCCTTTTGACCATGTCCCCTCTATTTACCCCGCGACCACCACCCCATCTTTAATTCACCCCAGTGATTTCAAATAAACGCAAGTTTGTAAATGCGGCATAAATAAATTTGGTTCTTTTGGAAAATAGATTCGTCCTTCTCTATAAGCATTGACCTCAGCACCCGAGCTAAACAGTATATCAACGATGTATGCGTGTTTATTCTGGAATGCGTAGCTTAGTTGATCACGGCGGCTTGCCTAGCCTAAGCCCGATGTGCAGCGCGTTGTGGAAATTCCCGATAACGGCGATGATTGCATACATACACACGCGTGCGCGCTTACGCCAGTAAAAAAATCAATGATATACACACTGACTAGGTATATTTTCTCCATCAAAATAAGGTGGCAACCAAATCTGCTTAATAAATAGCCTTATACACACAGTGACTGCACACAGTGACTGCACGTGAACAACATGGAGCATTACTTCCCTTTGAAATCATAATTTATGTCTGCTTTCGCTTTCGTCGCTCATTACTGAGAAAAGATACAAAATTACTATCATTTCTAATTAAAAACACTGCATCAACCCACTAAAACAACACTAATTTGTTTAATAATAGTGTTTTTAGCCCCGGCCCGGCTCAATCGGCTGTATTATTAGCCCGGCAAACACGCTACATACCTGTAAAAATCGATCATCTAGTTCCGGTGGCGATTGCACCACTATTAATTATAGTTATAAGCCCCAAAATAACTGCCTCTCTCGGCCACGGCCGTGGCTGTGGGAATTTCGCTCGCATGTCACACACCTAAGAGAAAATCTTGGTGCAATTTATTCTTACGTGTGTGATATGGGTTCGAGTCTCCTCGGGGTCTCAAATTCTTTCGTTTCGTAAATAACTCGTCTTTGAGGCCCCATCTGGGGAGTGACGAATCCCTAATAATTAGACCAAAAATAAGTCCGGACAAATAAATAATTAGCTGTAGGACCTACAGTAAACAAATTACTAGGCCGGCAAATAAAAATAAATTGTGCGCGCTCGGGTAAAAAAGAGGGGGAAAGGGGGGGGGATAAGGGGGTAAGGGGAAGGGAAAGGGGGAGGGATAAGGGGGGTTGGGTGGGGTGTGTGTGTGTGTGTGTGTCTGTCCGTCCTTACCCGTTGTCCCGTCTGGGCGACGGATCGCCAATCCAATCCCCAATGCCTCTTCAACATTTTCAGTCGTGTTTAGTTCTTTTAAATAAACATTTAATACTGTGTGTACTGACAAATGGACAGGATATCTTCCAGTTACTTTAAGTTTATTTGGTTTCAATAGACCTTCGTCTGATAATGACCATTCCTCATCTGGATGTATTATTACTTGGCCTAAAAAACCAAGTAGCCTTACAAGCCTATCTGATAATGAATACTGACTACCTTTCGGAAATTCTAATGTAACAAGTAAGTTAGATGGATTTAAAGTTGCTTTTATTTTAAATTCATTTTGTAGCCATTCAGATAAAGTACAAAAGTCATAATAACCAGATCGTAAAGCATCACTCTTCTTTCCACCATCAAGAGTTCCATATACAAAATAATTATCATCTGTTACATTAAACCATTTTACAGTGTAAAACATTTCATGGATAGCTACTGCCTTACTACCATCACGATTATCAATCCCATTAGTTAACTACACTGGTTTGCTTGTGTCAAGATTTGTTAAGGTAATAAACATTTTTATTATCTCTTAAAAAAACATGATGGAATTTAAATCACCAACAAGTGTCACTGCAAATGCATTTCAATTTAATGTAGATGCCAAATACAATGTAGCACCAATGTATGAACAGAAAATAATTCAACTAAATCAGCTTGATATTGCTGTGTCGGAACAAGATTTATTTCAAGTCAAAGTACCCAATCCGTTTGACCATTACCTAAACCCTCCAATTACAGACGATGCTACTGCAAGAAAGTGGTCTTCAAGTCCATTACAGATGTTTCAAAACCAACTTAACTTTGCTATTCTGTGTTCAACTACAGGCTGTGGTGTTTCATTCACAGACCACTTGAATCACTCAAACAAACTGATTAGGTCTGTGTATCGTTTCCACACTTACTACCAGCTTAGACGCATACTGTCAGAACTGCATCCTCCACTACCCACTGAATCCAGTTTCAACAGGTTTAACAACCCCATGGATATGAAAGCATTTGAACGGATCTGTAATGAATTTAACATCAGCCCTAAGTATGACTTTACACAAAAACTTGATGATCACAATGGTATGGGTACACTGTATTACGCTTTGAGTCACAGACAATACCCTCAAGATTACTACCCCGGTTACACTTCATTCTCATCAAAATCAGAAGTCTGGTTAGGATCAATAGAACAAAAGCAGTCTAATGCCTGGACCACATTTATCTTAGACAAGAGTGACGGGTTTACTCAAGCGGGAGTAGAGCGCGTAAATGAGTCTATCAGAACATATGTTTGGTGTATACTAGGAGCACAATCATTAACAAAATCGAATATTTTGAATGGAAGTGGGAAATTCGATTCACAAAAACAGTTTCTTGCTAATCTAGAAGATTCAATCAATTCAACAGTAGATCTCCCATCTAGCATACAACGCTATCAAGACGTCCTCAGATATGCCAGATCGAAAGTTGACTTTGTAGTAGGCATCGGGTTATAGATGTTACCGTCAGACGTTCAATTACAAATGGGGACAATAACAAATTATAATAATGAAATAATTGTTGCTGGTCATGATCAGAAATTAGGACTCAATAAATCTGTAAACACACACTTACAGTCATTAACAATGCCAGCCCCAGTATCATCACCATCCGTACAGGCAGTAACGCCAGCAATGTCAGTAACAGCCCCAGTCCCGGCACCATCACCTGTACCGGCACAAACACCAGCCCTGTCACCAGTACCAGTGTGTGTGTGTGTTTGTGTGTGTGTGTGTGTGTGTGTGTGTGTGTGTGTGTGTGTGTGTCTGTCCGTCCTTACCCGTTGTCCCGTCTGGGCGACGGATCGCCAATCCAATCCCCAATGCCTCTTCAAGAGAGGCATGTGTGACCCTCTCTTGAAAAGGCCCATTGGGGATTGGATAAACAGACGGGACTTTTGTTAAAAGTTTATTTTAATAACCCACGGCTTTAATCTGTGGCTATCACTTATGCCGTAATGCTAGACAAAACATAGAAACAGAGAGTTAAATGATTCTGTGAGTGTACACGTTGTATCGCGTGTCATACCACTGAAATGCGGGTCTGTGCGGGTATGTTTTTATGCGCGTATGTGTGTGTTTACCTGTTTACGTGCATGTGTTTACTGTGCGTGTGTGTGTGTGTGTGTGTGTGTGTGTGTGTGTGTGTGTGTGTGTGTGTGTGTGTGTGTGTGTGTATGTGTGTTAGAGATAGACGAAAAGAGAAAGAAAAGACATTTAAACATTTTTACCATTATCTAAACATCATTATTTAAATAATAACCTCACACACATACATACACAAAAAAAAACATTTTTTTTAAAGTAACCTACAGATACTTGATAACAAATTTTCAAAGTCAGTTATAACTGACAAATAACTTTTAAAGTTTCTATAAATAAGTTATAAGTGACTTAAAATAAAAACTTATAAGAACTTAAACATAACAAATTGTAATTTTTTGACTTAAGTCACAACTTACTCGGGCAGAATTGACAAGATACAAGGACAACAAAATACTTTTTTTTAGTAATAGTCTGGTGGTGGTGGAGCTGATGGGGTTAAATAGTTAGGCGCAAGTGACATGTCATCTCTTTGCGAAGTGTAATGAAAAAATAATAAATGATTACCAAATCTGATTTTTATTTGTTTACAAGATTGTGTAGTTTTTCTGTGGTTTCCTGAACACCGATCTTTTTTCCTTCCGCTAAAAAACTGGCCTTTAGTTCTTCAACATTCACGGGAGACTGACTACGCATTTTATTCTGTATTTCAGATTTTTGTTTTTTGTAATTATTCAAATCATCCTGGACTCTCTTAAATTCTTCGTCATCAATACAATTATCATTCAATGCCTTACTGATAATAAGTTTTATACTGCTCAGCTTTGCACCAGCAAGCGTACTCAATGCTTCATGTTTCTGTAACTTTGTGTGAAATCTCTTGTTAATGCCTTCCAAACCAAAGCAAGCCAGTCTTGTGGCAATGCTAGCTCCTTCAAGGCCAACGCCAATTAAACTTCCAATTCCAGTTGAAATCAATACAATACCCCCTACAGATAATCCAGCTGAAACTGCACCAATAGCCATAGAAGTGTTTTGAACAGAATTGACTACTGACTTATACCTCCTTTTACATCTGGAGTACTTCGCCTCTTCACTTTCCAAATATTTAATTGCATCTGTAATATTATTTAATCTGAATGCGTCTGCTGGTAATGTTTTATCTGAAGCAATTGGCACAGCTGTCAGCTGTGGATCAGGTGCAAGCGTTGTTTTAGTCGTCACATTTGTTTCAGTCGGCTCAAGTGTCGGTAGTATTGGATAGAATTTAAACATTTTTTTATTGACAAATATTTTTTATTTAATCAGCAATTACATTTTGCAACTCATCAAAAGTATACAATTTGCTGGCATAATAAAATGAAACAAGATCAATGTGTTCAAGGTTTATGTAACTTAGACGAACAAAAGTTAGTTTGTCGACCGATATCTTGACAGCGAGAATACTGCTCGAAACTACAAAAATATCTACATTTTTTATAATGGCAATAAAGACCTTTGTTGATTCTGATACTGTTTCATCCCATGTAAGTTTTATTCCCTGTGCTATATCTGCCTCTTTTGCAGAAGTTACAGATCTCATGATAATTTCAAATACTATTGTCGCTTCTCTTGCAATCAAAAAGTTTACTGGTGCAAACACGACCTTTGCATCTGATCTGCCCTTCCTGTGCGTAAGAAGATATCTCCGTTTCTCATAATTTTCAACTTTCAGTTTATCTCTGCTATTGTCGTCTAAAGCAAAACTTGGAACAAGACTTACAATAAGCGGCCCAGAATTAACAACTTTCCTAAACACTAAGGCGCCTTCGTCATCAGTGTATACATAAGGACTAATAAATGCAACCTTTATGTCCCAGTCAATTGTGGGTGGTGGTGCAGGCACAAGCGAAACCACCCATTTATTACCCACATGTATTAAGTTATAGGGCACATTATTTACAGGAGTAGGTACAGTAACATCACGAAGCTGACCAAGTTTAGGAATCGTTCTTTCTGTGCCATCTTTCATATCATCGATTACTCTCCGCTTGTACATGCCATTCGAATCAAGTTCAAAACCATATATTTCTCCAATTTCTCCTTCCTTCTCAAAATCCTGTACATCAGCCAAATCTTTCAACTCTGTTACCGGACATGCAACTGGTATGATTCTAGGCTTTGGACCAAGACCACTCATTTTTATAAACAAAATTAAAATTATTTAACTTCTAACACAACACTAAAATCATGCATAACAACTGGTTTGTCATCCTGATTAGTTACAGATATACACAGTGACTCAAAGAAACTAGAACCTAATTTCTTAAACTGTAAATTAGGAAATCTAGCAACCACACTTTCACAATAGGGTGCAGTTCCAGTTGGCAAGCATCTCAACAAAGTTGATGGCTTACCATTGTAAACATTTTCAGTCATGTTTAGTTCTTTTAAATAAACATTTAATACTGTGTGTACTGACAAATGGACAGGATATCTTCCAGTTACTTTAAGTTTATTTGGTTTCAATAGACCTTCGTCTGATAATGACCATTCCTCATCTGGATGTATTATTACTTGGCCTAAAAAACCAAGTAGCCTTACAAGCCTATCTGATAATGAATACTGACTACCTTTCTGAAATTCTAATGTAACAAGTAAGTTAGCTGGATTTAAAGTTGCTTTTATTTTAAATTCATTTTGTAGCCATTCAGCTAAAGTACAAAAGTCATAATAACCAGATTGTAAAGCATCACTCTTCTTTCCACCATCAAGAGTTCCATATACAAAATAATTATCATCTGTTACATTAAACCATTTTACAGTGTAAAACATTTCATGGATAGCTACTGCCTTACTACCATCACGATTATCAATCCCATTAGTTAACCACACTGGTTTGCTTGAGTCAAGATTTGTTAAGGTAATAAACATTTTTATTATCTCTTAAAAAAACATGATGGAATTTAAATCACCAACAAGTGTCACTGCAAATGCATTTCAATTTAATGTAGATGCCAAATACAATGTAGCACCAATGTATGAACAGAAAATAATTCAACTAAATCAGTTTGATATTGCTGTGTCGGAACAAGATTTATTTCAAGTCAAAGTACCCAATCCGTTTGACCATTACCTAAACCCTCCAATTACAGACGATGCAACTGCAAGAAAGTGGTCTTCAAGTCCATTACAGATGTTTCAAAACCAACTTAACTTTGCTATTCTGTGTTCAACTACAGGCTGTGGTGTTTCATTCACAGACCACTTGAATCACTCAAACAAACTGATTAGGTCTGTGTATCGTTTCCACACTTACTACCAGCTTAGACGCATACTGTCAGAACTGCATACTCCACTACCCACTGAATCCAGTTTCAACAGGTTTAACAACCCCATGGATATGAAAGCATTTGAACGGATCTGTAATAAATTTAACATCAGCCCTAAGTATGACTTTACACAAAAACTTGATGATCACAATGGTATGGGTACACTGTATTACGCTTTGAGTCACAGACAATACCCTCAAGATTACTACCCCGGTTACACTTCATTCTCATCAAAATCAGAAGTCTGGTTAGGATCAATAGAACAAAAGCAGTCTAATGCCTGGACCACATTTATCTTAGACAAGAGTGACGGGTTTACTCAAGCGGGAGTCGAGCGCGTAAATGAGTCTATCAGAACATATGTTTGGTGTATACTAGGAGCACAATCATTAACAAAATCGAATATTTTGAATGGAAGTGGGAAATTCGATTCACAAAAACAGTTTCTTGCTAATCTAGAAGATTCAATCAATTCAACAGTAGATCTCCCATCTAGCATACAACGCTATCAAGACGTCCTCAGATATGCCAGATCGAAAGTTGACTTTGTAGTAGGCATCGGGTTATACATGTTATCATCAGACCTTCAATTACAAATGGGGACAATAACAAATTATAATAATGAAATAATTGTTGCTGGTCATGATCAGAAATTAGGACTCAATAAATCTGTAAACACACACTTACAGTCATTAACAATGCCAGCCCCAGTATCATCACCATCCATACAGGCAGTAACGCCAGCAATGTCAGTAACAGCCCCTGTCCCGGCACCATCACCTGTACCAGCACAAACACCAGCCCTGTCACCAGTACCAGCCCCAGCAAACACACATGACTGAGAGAGAACAGCATTGGTAATAGGCCTCACAGGACTAGGTATATTACTTCTTTATCTGTTTCATTAAATAACCCACCATCAACCCTGCTACTGACACCAAAAATATCAACACATGTTCTGCCATAAACCCTACTACCTTTGCTGCAGTATTGATCAGCCAACTGACAACTGTGCCTATTATGCCAGGCAACGCGTCCATTGCTTTCACAGCCAATTTTTTTAAGTAAGTCTGATATATGTGATAATTGTTTTTTTACCCACGACTGTAAATCTTTTGGATCACTTGGTGCTGGTGGTGCTGGAGGGACCGGAGCGCCACCACTTCCAGAGACAGCCAACACAACAGTCTCTCTCTCTTGCCTTGACTTCGCGAACGAAGATTCTATAGGGCTTGCCCACGTCGTCTGCAGGCATTTTCGTGGCTGCTGAGGCCAATCTGGGATAGGCAGGTTCGACCGCAGTGGCTGCAGGGGAAGGTCTGGTCAGGGTTCTGAGTTACGACAAGTCTGTTTTTTCTTCTGAGCCGCTTGTTCTTAAGGTTAGCTCTGCGAGAGTCCTCAAAGGAGACGGCTGCCTTATGAATGGTGGAGCGCCAGGTGTCACGGTCCGCAGCAAGCGAAGACCACTGGCGGTGGTCGATTTGACAGGCACTAAGTGACTTCTTGAGACCGTCTTTTTATCTCTTCTTTGGTGCCCCTCTGTCTCGGTGTCCAGTGGCGAGCTCGCCGAACAGAGTGATCTTGGGTAGGCGATGATCCTCCATCCTGGAGACGTGCCCCGCCCAGCGAAGCTGTGTCCGCAGCAGCAAAGCCTCGATGCTCACAGTTTCCGCCTGTTCAAGGACCTCGACGTTGGTGACATAGTCACTCCAGTGAATGCTGAGGATGGTACGCAGGCAGTGCTGGTGAAAGCGTTCGAGGAGTCGTAGTTGGCTGCGGTAGAGGGCCCAGGACTCGGAACCGTACAGCAGGGTGGTGAGGACGACAGCTCTGTACACGCTGATCTTGGTGCCTTTTTTCAGCTGTTGATTGTGCCACACCCGCTTGAATAGTCGCCCGAAAGCACTGTTCGCTTTTGCCAGCCTGTTGTCCAGCTCCTTGTCCAGCTTGGCGTCTGACGTGATGATGCAGCCAAGGTAGGTAAACTGGTGTACAGACTTCAGTTCGGACTCGCCGATGGTGATGTGGGGAGGGCGATGCTCTTCCTTGGGTGCCGGCTGATGGAGAACCTCTGTCTTTTTCACACTGACCTCGAGTCCAAAGAGCTGGGCAGCATCTGCGAAGCAGGACGTAATGCGCTGCAAGGCTCTCTCTGTGTGTGCAACGAGGGCAGCGTCATCAGCGAAGAGCAGCTCACGAATCAGTTGGTCTAGCGTTTTCGTGTGGGCCTGCAGTCGTCTGAGGTTGAACAGGCTGCCATCGAGACGATACCTGATGTACACTGCGTCGTCATCTTCGAGGTCCACTGTGGCCTGCTTCAACATCATGCTGAAGAAGATGGTGAAGAGGGTCGGTGCCAGCACGCAGCCTTGTTTCACGCCGTTGCGAATGGGGAATGGTCCTGAGAGGTCACTGTTTAGTCTGACCTGGCCTTGCTGGTCCTCGTGGAGCTGG
This sequence comes from Semisulcospira habei, assembly GCA_036245525.1. NCBI lineage: Eukaryota > Metazoa > Mollusca > Gastropoda > Semisulcospiridae > Semisulcospira > Semisulcospira habei. Next base: position 61,979,269 of record BTPG01000003.1, on the reverse strand, counting down.
ACGATCATGTTGAGGAACTTTGGGGAACAACCTAGTCGCTCCAGGATCTGCCACAGACCTTGCCTGCTCACAGTGTCAAACGCTTTTGTTAGGTCGACAAACGTTATGTACAGCCTTTTGTTCTGCTCGCGGCACTTCTCCTGAAGCTGTCTCAGCACAAAGACCATGTCGGTGGTACTCCTGTTGGCTCTGAAGCCACACTGGCCCTCTGGGAGGTGGTCTTCAGCGATGGCAGGTACCAGCCGATTCAGGAGCAACCTTGCGAGAATTTTCCCGGCAATGGACAGCAGGGTAATTCCACGATAATTAGAGCAGGCAGACTTCTCTCCTTTGTTCTTGTACAGGGTGATGATGACTGCATCACGGAGATCCTTTGGTAGTGTTCCTTTTTCCCAGCAGCAGAGAAAGAGGTCGTGGAGCTTGTTGTGCAGTGCTGGGCCTCCATGTTTCCAGATCTCTGGCGGGATTCCGTCAATGCCTGCTGCTTTGCCACTCTTGAGCTGGTGGATGGCTGTGAGGGTCTCTTCGGCGGTGGGAGGTTCGTCCAATTCAACCTTCAGTGGAAGGTGTGGGATTTGGAGGATGACTGTTTCTTCAACAGTGCGTTCAGCGCCGAAGAGGTCCTGAAAGTATTCCGACCAGCGGTTCAAGATGGTTCATGGTGGTGCTGGAGGGACCGGAGCGCCACCACTTCCAGAGACAGCCAACACAACAGTACTGATAATAAATCCAAGAGCAGTAATTAAACTTGCAATTGTGATACCCTGCTCTCTGAAAAGTGTTTTGAATCTCTCAGCCAATGTTGTGTCTTCGTGAAGTATTTTCTGAATAGTTTCCCTAATCCTGTTGACTTGTGATTTCAGTTTTTGTCTTCCAATACTAATTGCTTCTAATCTCGCTGATCTTTCTATATACAAATCATTTAATCTGTGTTGAATTCTTTGTTTCATTTCTGTGTCAAGATTTTCTTCACCAGCAGTTGCTAATTTGTTTTTTTCTCTTTCTATTTGATTATCAAGCTCACCCAGTTTTGCTACATTATTTACCATCTCACCTCTGATTGTCTGCAGTGATTTATCCAAACCCTTTATCTCCCGCATTGACAAAGGAGGGTCATCTATTGTTTTTATTACTTCATCAGTAAACGAGGTTTCTTGTATTACCGTGTTTGCTATTTCTGGCAGTCTTTTTACCTCAGTCATTTCAATATCTTGTCCTTTTGGCAATCTTGTTTGCGTGTCATGGAGCACAGTAACAAGTCTCGGTGTCAACCTTTTACTAGAACCAACACCAAGGTAACACTGCAGTGCTGCCTCACCACCAACTTCACCTTTAATGGTATTTAAAGCTCTAAACTTAGAAGGATTATTTTTATGTGTTAGATTTATTTTCCTTCTGTCTGTATTTACAAATAAGTGACTTTTATCATATTCAAACTGATTAGGATCTATTACATCTGGGTGGACACCAACACTGTCATAAAATGAGTTTACTTTGTCTTTTAACAGTTCATGATACATACTAGAACTAGTTACAGTCATATCTGTCATACTGGTATCATAGTCATCCATGACATCCATTTCAATATCATCATGATTAAATCCTCCCGCTGCCATTGTTTTATTAATTTAATTTTTTTTGTGCATAATAAAAATGACACAGTCTTACGGATCAAAGTTAGACCCATACAGAAAACTACGTGAGCCTCTTGGTGTTAAGGGCATTAGGCAATCAATTGTCATCACAAACTCTCTCTCTCTTGGCTTGACTTCGCGAACGAAGATTTTATAGGAGTTGCCCACGACGTCTGCAGGCTTGTTCGTGGCTGCGGAGGCCAATCCAAGACAGGCAGGTTCGACCGCAGTGGCTGCAGGGGAAGGTATGGCCAGGGTTCTGAGCTGCGGCATCTCTGTTTTTTCTCCTCAAATGTTTTTTCATCACAAACAATCCTAGTACTATAGACCAGAACCAAACACTTACAGTCAAGTTTCCAAACCTGAGTCCCAATGATGTTATTGTTCCTGGCACTGCACGCCTAGCATTTAATGTTGAACTTTCATCAGAATCAGACGTGAACAGAACACTCGTTGACAATCTTGGCAGAGCAATTGTTAAGACCATCAAAGTAAAACTGGAAGGACAGGAAGTGTTTAGTCTTGATGATGCTGATGTGTTTTACTGTTACAAAGACCTTTGGCTTACACGACAAGAAAGAGAGGACCGTGTTTACCAAGGCATACAATCCTCAAACGTTGCTAAACTTAGAATCGATGCGGGAGACAAATCAACATCTGCAATTGAGGACGTTATATTAGCAGATACATATGGTAATAGATTTTACATTCCACTTGAATTTGAAATCCTCACAACACACTTACCTTATTACCAAGGAGCACTGAATGACCGTCTGAGCTTTGAACTAACATTTAATGACTGTGCAAAAGTTATCAAAACAACTGACCCAGACACGACATACAAGATCTCAAACATTTCATTAGAATACGAAATTGTCACACACACTGAACTTGCCAGACTAATTCAAAATCAATATCAGTCAAGACTTCCAATTTATTATGACCGCGTGATAAGGCACAGTACAATACCCAAAGACAAAAGTGATACAATGTGGAACATAAACCTTAACACACCTGCCAGGTCACTGAAAGTTATACTGATGTTGTTTATTGAACCAAAAAATCCATTCAAAAGAGAGTCAGAAAAGTTTTACAATCCAAAGATAACACATTTATCCTGTATGATTGAGGGACGTCCTAATCAAGTGTACGCATCGGGTATGCTGCCTTATCAACACTATGACGAGATTATAAGGTGGGCGGGTGGAAGACTTAGAGAAAAACCAGCAAACATGGCATGTAAAGATTTACATCTGTATGACGTAAGGATCAGTCAATACCTGACAGAAAAATACGCACTTTGGTTAGATCTTCGTAGTACAGATGACGATTACCTACATGGGTCAGGACGTACAGTTGAAAACGGCAGTGATGGAATAACAATTCAGATTCAAAAAAAGACTGAAACAGTAGGAGCCATAAACATATATTTGTACCTGATTTATGACGCACAACTCAATATTGCAGAAAGCAGACTAAGTGGACACTTGTATTAAAATTATATTGTGTATTAAAATGAACCGGGGCTTAATGACACTCGACCCACACTGTGGATTGTTTAGTGGTGCCACTGGGTGTGGGAAAACTGAATTTGTACTTAATCTGTTACAAACAAGATACATCCACCATTTTGAAAATATAGTAATATTTTGTCCTACAATCAAACACAACAAAGCTTATCACAACCATTTATTCATTTGGACTGACAGCAACATATACTTAGTCGACCCTGAGAAAAAACTGAATGACTACCTACAATATTTTTACAAGCAATTTGAAGGACAGCCAACATTGTTCATAGTCGATGACTGCTCTGCAGAGAAAGACATTGTTAAGAAGAGAAACACTCTGGCAGAACTTGCTTTCAGTGGCAGACATGCAAATGTCAGTGTATGGATTCTCACTCAGAAATACAATGCTGTACTGAAAGATTTTCGAGAGCAGTTAAAGTTTATCTGTTTGTTTTACTGTAAGGACCGTGACAGCTTTGAAGACTGTCTCAGAGAAAACGACGTCATCCCAAATAAGCATGAACGTGATGATGTAAAAAACAAACTGAAATCAACTAAGCATCTAAAGCTCATTTTAAAGACAGATCAGCCCACAGGGTATGGGTTAGTAAATTAATTTATACATTTGTTTGCCCAATAAAAATGACAGACGGACAAACCATTGACATCACAGACTGTTTCAAAGATGTTGTACACTTTACTCAGATAAGATCACCTCCCAAACAGCCTGACATAAACATCTTAAAGTCATCAGCAATATATTTGTCATATAATATGACGTTAGATTATGTTGATGAGCATCCAAATGTGGAGAGTTTGACAGTTGATTTAAGGACACCCACCTTAAGAGTTAAAAAAAATAACCGCCAGGGCTGGTTTGAGATACTTTGTGAACAAATATTTCAACAACTATGTAAACTAAATGTTTATATTAACAGTGTTACAGTCAATAAAGTGGTATTACATAAAGTGTAATTTTTCTATTATTATTTTGTCGGACAAATAAAAATGATGGACAATGCTCAAGGTTTAAGAAACGTGTTTCACACAACAGACTTGCCTATAACTAATACTAACAATGTCTATGAATCAACAGAAAACTCTTTTTCTGTCATACAAGATAATCTTCTGACAGGCAGTGTTAAGATCCAGGTTGTTGCTAAAATAGAATTTACTATATTGGACGGTGAATTGATTGTATCATATATATCAACAAGACAACACACAGTTAACACAAGAAGAGAATTGGAGAATGTGTTTAAAAACAGACTATTGCCCGACTTTCTAGAAGCAATTGACAGAGCAAGAATGAAGGGGTCTGGTTGGCACGAAGGTCATGTGCATGAACTACAACTAAAACAGTCAAGGTATCATCCTATACTAGGCAAATCATGGATACCACTGCCTATTGAGGTTGCAAACAAAAAGGCTGTAGTCAATATACAGAACAATGACCACTATTGTTTTATGTGGTGTGTGCTTGCTAAACTGCATTATGTAAAAACAAGACCTGATCGCATATCTAACAACACTAAATTTGTAAATGAACTTAATTTTAGTGGTATTGATTTCCCTGTTAAGGTAGAAGACATAGACTTGTTTGAACAATTAAATCCTGGCATATCTGTAAATGTGTATGTGTGGGATAATGACTCTGTTGACAAGTTACAACCCATTAGAGTATCCCCACTTGCCCCAACCTATGGACAGTCAGAAGATAAACATGTTGACATGTTACTAATTGGTGATGATGATAATTTTCACTACACAATTATCAGAAGTATGTCACGTCTAATTCGCAGTATTGTTTCAAAATATGTTAGTAAACAGGAAGTGTGTAAGAGATGTTTACAAAGGTTTTCCTCTATTTCAGTAGCACACAAACATGTTTTGCACTGTAGATCAGCTGATGACATACAAACTGTACTTAAGTATCCAGATCCTGGTAGTCAAGTATATTTTAAGAACTATAGGAATCAGCAAAAGTTGCCATTTGTAGTGTATGCTGATTTTGAATCACTGGTGGTACCATATGACGGTCCTGTTCCAGAATCATTGTCAAAGACTGTAAAATTGAGTGACCAAGTGGTGTGTTCTTTTGGTTATATTCTTGTTAAGTCAGACGGTCAGCATACAGAACCTGTTATTTACAGAGGGGAAAATGCAGCATGTCTGTTTTTAACAGAAATGAGACAACTGTATAGCCAGGTGGTACAGTATCTAGAAAGCAATCAGATGCCTGTGATGATGACAGAAGAAGATAAAGTAAATTTTGATACAGCCGTGACGTGCTGGATTTGTGAAAAACACCTACAGGGTGACAAAGTTCGTGACCATGATCACATAACTGGACGTTACAGAGGTGCTGCTCATAACAATTGTAATTTATTATTAAAAACAGATCCTAAGACATATAAGTTACCTATCTTTTTTCACAATCTCAGGGGATATGATTCACACATTATCATGCAGGCTGTGGATGAGTTGTACAAAAACATAAGTTGTATTGCCCAGACAACTGAAAAATACTTGACTTTTAGACTGGACAACAAATTAGTGTTTTATGACTCCATGCAACATTTGTCTTTAGGATTGGCTAGTCAGGCAGAAGGACTGACTGAGTATCCAATAACAAGTAAATATTTTGAGCCAGACTTGATTAAGAAAGGTGTCTATCCGTATGAGTACATTGATCACTGGGTTGTGTTTGAAGAAACAAGACTGCCACCAAAAGAGAAATTTTATTCTACACTAACTGGCAAAGGTATTTCTGACTCTAAATACCAGCATGTACTTGATGCGTGGGATAAATTAGGGTGTCAGACAATTGGCGACTACCATGATCAGTACTTAAAGGCTGACGTTTGCTTACTAGCAGACGTATTTGAAAGTTACCGTGAAAAGAGTTTGTTACACTACAGTCTTGACCCAGCTTGCTATATAACTAGTCCTGGCATGACATGGGATGCATTTTTGAAATCCAGTAAGATATTTATTGACCTGTTGTCTGATCGTACGATGGGTGAAATGGTGGAACGTGGATTGAGGGGAGGGATTAGTATTGCAGCGAATAATTATGCAAAGGCAAATAATAAATATTTGGATGACCTTGGGTTTGACCCCTCGAGGTCAAGGTCATTCATTATGTACGTAGACGCTAATAACCTTATGGGTTCGCGATGTGTGAGTTATTGCCCTTGAAAAACTTTTGTCTGCATGATTTGTCACAGTATGACATAACAGACATAACAAACAGTATTATGACACATGACCGAAACGACGCGAAGGGTTGGATCTTTGAAGTAGACCTAGAGTACCCACACCATCTACATGATTACCACAATGATTATCCGTTGGCTTTTGAGAAAATGAGTATGACGGGAAAAAAAGAAGACACTAAACTTGTACCAAATTTGAATGACAAATTCAATTATGTTTGTCACTACCGCTTGTTGCAGTTTTACATCAGACATGGGTTAGTACTAAAGAAAGTTCACAGAGGAATTCAATTTGATCAGAGTGCTTTCATGAAAGATTACATAATGAAGAACACAACCCTTCGTGCCAGAGACGGCAACACTGCATTTGACAAAGACTTCTTTAAGCTTATGAACAATGCCTGTTTTGGCAAGACAATGGAAAATCCTCATCACAGAAAAGATGTGAGACTGGTCACAACTGAATCAGGTGCAATTAAACTTACAGGCAAGCCACAGTACACAGGCTACAAAGAATTTCATTCATCATTGTATGCAGTGTCACTCAAAAAAAAAAAGATTGTCAAACTGGACAAGCCAGTATTCATTGGTATGGCAATTCTTGAGTTGTCAAAATTACTGATGCTTGAATTTTATTATGATTATTTCAAACCGAAGTATCCTGAGTGTCGTCTGCTATACACTGACACTGACTCTATGATCATTGACGTGTGTACTGAAGACTTTTATGAAGACATGAAAACAGAACTACACATGTATGACATGTCTGATTACCCAAAAGACCATCCACTGTATAGCACACAAAAAAAGAAAGTGCCTGGTAAGTTTAAGGATGAACTGAATGGTGTGCCTATTGTTGAGTACGTTGGTCTGAGATCAAAAATGTATTCTATACTGCACCAAAAAGGTAGTCAGTCAAAAGCAAAAGGAATAAAAAAAAAAAACAGCGATAAAAAATAAAGACATTCGTCATAAACATTATAAGCAAGTGTTAGATGGTGCATTAATGCCTGATTATCCAAACAAGTCACTGAGATCAAATAGACATAATTTAGAAATGATCCAAACACATAAGAAGTCACTTGCAGTTGGGGACACAAAACGTGTTTTTCACAGTAAGGAAAAGGCTTATGCACCTGGGCATTACAGGCTTAAGTTATCTGAAGACATTTGTGATGAACTGATTGATGAGTTAGTTACTGAAATGAGTAACAGTGCCTGGGGGGATAATCTGTAATTCTTCTCTGACAAATGCCCTCTGTGGTGCAGGGTCGTACAGGTAATATATTGGTGGATTACCAGGGATTTTTTTTTTTATGTTGTGTACAGATGTAGACCAGATGGGGTCTGTTGCCCTGCGCCTGATGTCATTTTCGGCCTCTCCAGGTTGATACAGATATATTACCTGCTTTGTAAATAAACTTGTGTCTGGCACTTTTGTTTTTATTTCTGACCCTGACGGCACTGTTTTCAATTTAATAGCATCTGTGGGTTTTACATGGCCTTCATTATTCATTGCTTTTATCACATGTGGCAATCTTATTACCCACTCAGTGTTACGCATGTCATGCATAAGTTCCTTAGAATACTGGTAACTGAAAAGTCTCTCTGATAATTGCTTATTGAAGTTCTCAACAATTGCCTGTGATCTGTGCACACCTGGAATGCCTCGCCGCACTAGCACATTATGCTTTGCAAATAATTGATTAACTGCATCATCAATCATCGACCTGCACAAGTCTGGGAAATTTTAAAGGGCCTCGGCTATAAATTTTTGATAGTGCTGTAGCAACAGTAATAGCATTCTTGTCAGTTATGGGTTCGGCATCTTTATACCTTGAAGCAATGTCAACGACAGTCAATGCATATTTGTATCGTTTTTTTCTTATTATGTCATGGGGTAGAAACAGGAGGTCCATTTGATGCGTGTCATTAGGGGTAGTGTTTTGAAAATGAGGTCTTGTTATTTTTCTTGGCGCAGGGAGATATATTTGCCATATTGCTTGTTTTTGCAGCCATTGTTTTATCTCATTGAGTGATACATCCCCGCCCACGGCCGCATGTAATTTTTCTATTGCAGTGTTTCCTTTCCAGTAGCCAATTGGGGAGTAATATATTTTTGAAAACTTAGCCCCGGTGTCTGTCATTTTTTCTAGCAATATAAAGTCCTGTAAAATAAACAAATGTCATTCCCACTAGAACAAAGATTATTTCTCCGTTTCTTTGTTCTGGACTGGGTTGATAGTAGTCACTTAGTTTTGGCTTTGGGATAGACATGTCTTCACCCGTGACAAGATAGTATTCCCTGATTGCGTCATTGACATTAGAAAATGTATGCTGTGCGTGACCCTCTAGTCTGAGTTTTTCATTGATAAAATCAAGTTTTTCAATTCTTTGTTTTTCATACTCTTGTTGGGCTTGTGCTAATTTTTCTGATGCCTCATTGTGTCGTCTCATCTCCAGAGCAGATTCTTCTCTGCCCATTTTTGAAAACAGATAATTTGATCCACTAAATGCCAGGGCGTTGACAACGGCACCAACCACAATAACAGCTAGTGTCGCCATAATATTTTTATTTACATAGATATATTTTCGGGAATAATTCCTTGCTTGACGAGAAAGTCTTTTGTAGCAATCGACGCTGTTACAACTGCAACTAACTTTGCACTGTCTTAAAAGTCTAATCTACTCAGGTCTGCTGATTTCATTTTGAGTAGACTTTTTCCCAGCATAGAATAAGCTACTGCTAGTCCACTTATCACGGCAGAGTGATAGACAAGGTTCATTAAGTTCTTTGTGCCGCTCATTTTCTAATACAAGAAAAATTAAAATAATACTTTTATTTATTGCATGAAAAATGGATCGTAGGGTTTTGACGTTGCTAGTAATGTGGCGACTTCTGGTTTTGTTTTTGGAGTGTCTAATTTTTTGGTCACTGTTTGAGTGTGGGGTTTGTATTTTTTCCATAGCCTGTAGCCTATGTAACCAAATCCTACAACAAATCCACCAAATATATATTTTGTTGTTCCGGGTTCGGGATTAGACTTAGTTAGTCTTCCACTTTGATGAGGGGGTGATTGTGTTGGTATTGATGATCCTGATGGTAGTGACACTGGTGTGGAGGTTGGGTCAGTTACATAAGCCTTTTCTGTTAATGCCTGAAGCTGTAATTTTTTTTGTCTGTTATATTCAGCTAATCTTTTTCCTGCCTCTACCCTTCCTGGACTTTTAGTCTTAGTCACCGTTGGAACCTGTGTCAAAACAGGGTTCGGTTGTGGAGTCGTCTGGGTCTCGTCCATTTTCTTCTGCAGAAAAATTTATTTTGAAGAAATCAATATGACTCCCGGTAACAAGTAAGGTTACCACAGGTGCAAGGTAATTTCCAAACTTGTAAAACATGACACATGCTAATTTGCCAATTGAACTTGAAACAATGGGGTTGCTTTCAAGGTCGTGTGAAAGACTGTCACAATCTACAGGTAGAAAGTGACTCACTGCTTTTGTGTATAGGCATAAAAGTGATCGACTCAAATCACGTGTCATTAGTGAGGCAATGTGGTTCTCATATTTTGAATGTAGTTTAATTAATTCGTCGGGTGAGAGGGATTCTATATCTTCTGTCATGTACTGTTTTCCGAGATAAGCTTTTGATTTTCCAGAAACAACAACAGACAAAAGACGTTGTTTTTTAGAGTCTAAGTCTTTGTTTTCTACAGCATTGATATCGTTTAAAAGAAGTAATTCGTCCGGATTCATTTTATAATAAAAAATATTAATTTATGACTTTAATTAAAGTCATAAACTACGCATTCCAGAATAAACACGCATACATCGTTGATATACTGTTTAGCTCGGGTGGTGAGGTCAATGCTTATAGAGATGGAAGAATCTATTTTCCAAAAGAACCAAATTTATTTATGCCGCATTTACAAACTTGCGTTTATTTGAAATCACTAGGGTGAATTAAAGATGGGGTGGTGGTCGCGGGGTAAATAGAGGGGACATGGTCAAAATGCCGCAATGTTTGTGATCAATGCGGCATAAATAAATTTGGTGCTTTTGGAAAATAGATTCTTCCTTCTCTTAAGACACAGTATCGTTCCTATGAACTGATGGTGAAAGTGTTTACGGCAAGATCAAAACCACAGTAGGGAATCCAAAGGAACTGCTTTAGCCCTAACACTTTTTACAACGGGAGGAGGTTCAATCAGGGTATCAGTGTAGTTCAAGGGTGGTGTCAGCTTAGCTTGGAACTCTCAAAAGAGTCTGCCAATAAAGCGTCGATCTTACGCACTCAACCTTTATACTCTATACAGGAAATTTAATTGGCACCCGTAGAAAAAGAAATGTCGTCGGACCGTAAATTGTGCATGACCTCCCGTTCCGTAAAATAAATCACGAGTGTGCAGTTCGACCGAGGCCTTAGCTTTACTTAGTGAGCAAATGCCATCGGGTCGACATCGGCTGCCGTGCGCGGGCCAACTGCGGTCCGACGGCCTTTTGCGGATTGGGTACCGAGAATTTTATAGGTCGAACTGAGCACGACTTATTTATTTTGTGCACGGGGAGGTCAGACATAATAGAAATTATTTATTCAACGACTTTTATAAATACCTCAGTAATCGACAATTTCTTTTTGTCTTCCTTGTGTTGCGGTGCCACTGTTGAGTGGCTCAGTGGCTGATCTTTATGTGGCTTCATTTGCAATGAAACGGTCAACACGGCGGCTGAGACCACACAACCTTTATCAACACACGTGAACTGAGGCATCCTTATGGTCGGGAAAAGTGATAGAGATAAATAAAAGCATTTGTTTTAATTCCTACATGACACAAAATATTCCTTAAGCGGATACCTTAGCATGTGACCTCGCTAGTTACACACCATGGAGTGTGTAAAGGCGAACTTTACTTTTTTCTTCTGCTTTGTGAGGCACATTGACTATCAGTTTGTTCCTCTAAAATGTACACACACACAAAACAAAAAAGAAAAAAAATATTTCCAAAGTACAAAGTTATTTAGCGTTGCTCGAAAAATACGCCCACTGGAATTGTTTGTACTTCACATCTGTAGCAAAATATTGTGTATTACACCACTAAAGACAGAACCTTTGCGGACTCGAAAGCACATCGGCATCGTATGCAAGCTATTTTAAAGAATTTTGAAGTCTTTTGCGGGAGCCACTCACCTTTTCCGTTGCAATTAAAAGACAACGCAGACAGCATATCCCACGCAAACTCGTGAGATATACTATATTGCGTTATCTTGCGTTATAAGTCTATTGCGTATTGCGGACACTATTGATGTCAATATGTCTGGTGTACTCCAGGTAAGGTCTTTTCACTGGGAGGATGTCATCATTAGCTTAATTTATTTTACAAAAAGCGGAGGAATGGAAGCAAATGCGTTATTAGTTGCAGTGCTGTGCTGCGCGGACTCTGTTATGCCTTCGGGAGATCAACTTAACATTTGTACAATGTTTAATGTGACCTCCCTAAGGCCTACAAGGGAACTTGTAGCAAACCAGGATAGTTCAATGATGGTGTAAGAATAAAAAAGGGACTGTCAGTCTTTTGACACATTTAGCAAGAGATGGATTGTCCACGCGAGTTTAAGGGTAATGCCAGAATAGCTTGGCGCCTCATGGCGCCAAGCTATTCTGGCGTCACCTTGAATTGTCATGGTCCATCTATCTCCTCAAATGTTCTGGAGGCAACTGACTATTCTGACATTACCCTAGAACTATCATGGTCAATATATCTTCAGAATGGTGTGCGCCAAGCTATTTTGTCACCACTCTTGAACTTTCATGGTCCATCTTTTCCCGGACTGGTATGTTGCCCGAGGGGCGACAATTACTGTATTCTGGCTCAACCAATATGCTGTCATGGTCTATTGTTCTCCTTCAATTGTGTGTGTTATCCGGGATAGCTTTGTAGGGGTCAACCGTTCAAATTTAGGAATTTCTGGCACCACCTTTGAACATTCGTGATCGCTCCTTATCTTGCTCTAGTGTGTCAGCTTAATAAAGATAATAAAGATAAGTATACATAAAGTCAAAATCTGATAAAAAGGAATAAGAGAAGCAAAAAAAAATATAAAAAAATAAAATGAAATAAAAATAAAAACAAAAAAAAAAACCCACACAGACAGATTTTGGTAATGCGAATGGAAAGTACCTCAACCTTATATATAATCTGACATACTAGTCTATAAACAGTGTCATGTTTTGAGCAAGGTTTAACTCATTGAGCCCCGACACATCACAGCCAAAAAATAGATCGAGCATGATAGTTCAAGAATGGTGCCAGAATAGCTTGTTGCCCATTGGCGCCAAGCTATTCTGGCATCATCCTTGAACTATCATGCTCGATCTGTCCCTAAAATTGTAATACAGTCCTTCTGAGGGCAACTTCCAAATTTAGGGATTTCGGCCCTGGGGTAGAATGTGTTAATTAAACTATGGTGTACAGTCAATATCAATTGAATTAATTGTTGAAAATAATTTTCCATCGATTATTGGGGATTTTGGTCCTGGGGTAGAATTTGATAATTGGAAAAGAAATGAAACACATTTTCTAGAGGCAATCCTTCTTATTGTCTAGAGACAAGCCTTCTCATTGTCTGGAGGCAAACCATTTTATTGTCTAAAGGCAAACCTTCTCATTTCATGTACGTAAACCTTCTTATTGTCCAAAGGCAACCCTTCTCATTATCTTAACACAAACCTTCTCATTGTCTAGAGGCAAACCTTCTCATTGCCTAGACGCAAACCTTCTCCTTGTCTAGAGACAAACCTTCTCATTGTCCTCATTGTCTTGAGGCAAACCTTCTCATGTCTAGAGGCAAACCTTCTCATTGTCGTTAGCGAAACCTTGTCATTGTCTAGAGGCAAACCTTCTCACTATCACCATCAGTCGGTGCCTCTAGCGGTTCTATCTTCTTTGCTAGCTCCACCTAAGTTTGTGCTTGTTGACCAACTCATAGTTATTGAAGTGAAACTGCCAAAAACAGTAAAGTCATTCATCCCCGACACCACAGCAAGACATGAATCGAGTGTAATAGTTCAAGGGTGGTGCCAGAATAGCTTGTCGTCAAGCTATTCTGGCACCACCCTTGAACTATGTATCATGCTCGATCTGTCTTTAGAATTTTAATAAAATCCTTTAAAGGGCAACTTCAAAATATGGAGATTTCGGTCCTGGGATAGAGTGTGTTAATTAAAGTATGATATACAAACAAATCTGCTGAACTCATTGTGGAAACTAATTATTGTTCGAAAATTCTGTTCTTTACCCCCTTCCCTGACACTGGACTCATGTTATATTCTAAAATCCTTGTCACTCAACCACCAACAGCAACATCCGTACAAGGAACATTGGTCTGAGCAAGAGGCATAGATCCTCATGCGCTCCAGCAAATGCGGGGGCATATCATGATTTATGTCTCTTGCATATGCGTTATTTTAAGCATGAAATGATACATAACCGGATGAGTCCGAATATAATGAAGGCAAAAGGGAGGTTATGCTTGCATGGTAAATAATAAAGCTTGAATATCGACGAAGTCAATATTCATTATCGACGACGTCAATAAGCGTGGAGCTGACTGTACATCCTTGAATACCGCATATCTTTTCTTACGTTAACACTTGTGTACTCTGCCACCGGTACTGTAAACGCACCCCATTGTGAGAAGGCATCTTAGTTGCCTTCTCAGTGTTAAACTTTAACAACTATTTATTATATCTACCTGAAAACAGTACCTGATGCTTTATACAAACGGGGGTAGGTAACTTACATTCAAGGACAGTCACTTTAAACTGCACAGGACTGGTGCCGGCGTCGTTGGTCAGTTCCAGTCGCCACTGTCCCTCCACCTCTTTCCTCACATTGTCCAGCCGTACAGTCAGGGTCAGGTCAGGAGGCGTGCCCGTTAAGTTTCTATAGAGGTAATGACATATGTCAGTAAAAACCAAATTAAAAAATAAAACATAATTTAAAAAAAATTAAACCTTATACTATAGCAAAAATTAAACAAACTGACGGTTAGCAGGATAATAACCCATGTCATATATAGCACACTACAATAAAGTAGTGATTGACCATGACATTAAAAGGATGATGCAATAATACCTTGGCACCTGTAAGGAGATCGATTAACCGTACAGTTCATCACTAGTGGTAAACGAATTTATAGTCGATCTATCTGCTTAACAGCAATAACGTCTTCACTCATTGTCTTGCATCGAACCACTAAAAGAGGAACGTCCGAACTTCCCAGTGCGCAAATGCCATTGGGCCGACGTCGGTGCGATGGCCTTTTGCGCATTGGGTTGGGGGGAGGGGGGGGGGTCAGAAAAAGCTATCAAATACGTTTGTTTTCGCTCCGCTTGCTAGCAACATTCATTCTCGTGCAGTTAGTCGGGTGTGTAAGCAGGCCCATTCTTTCAAACCTATCAATCAACCATTTCTTCTCAACGAAACCATTGTGAAGAAACGTGTTTTACAAGCATTGCAAGTGCACTATCTTATACCTTTTGCAGTCACGTACGATCCCATCCTCAGGAAGTCTGGTCATGCGACAAGTCTGCACCTTCTCAGTGTGTGCGCAAACCCGGAACTTCAGGTCAGCATCTTTGCCAGCAGGATAGGGCGCGGCGTTTTCATATGCAATCTCGGGTGGGCCTTGTTAAAAGTCACGAAACAGTTCTTTAATAATGAAAATCATTGCTCTCTCAATTTTCTTCAACAGACACTCCGGCTTCATATTCCTCTTCCACGCAAACTTGGTAAACATATATATATATATATATATATATATATATATATATATATATATATATATATATATATATATATATATATATATATATATATATAATGAAAAAAAAATGAGGTGGGTTGGTGGTCCTGAAGGTTTTGTTTATCTTCTTTCCTCTACATCATGTACACACTGTTTTAGAAGCCGCGATGAAAATCTTTTCCTGGTGAAATTCTCAGACGCTTCAGCCTTACTTTGTCTTTTACATTATTCCGAACAACGTCACGGCCCTGCTTTGAATGAATTTGTAACAAATTTGTAAGAAAGGAAACCTGAAACAGTGCCAGAACTACAGAACTATCAGTCTGATAAGTCACCCTAGCAAAGTAATGCTTAGAATCATTCTCAACCGCCTCAAAACTTTCGCCGAGGAACTGCTGGCAGAAGAACAGGCTGGCTTCAGAGTTGGAAGAAGCACTGTAGAGCAGATTTTCAACTGCCGGGTCCTGCTCGAGAAACATCTGCAGCATCAGCGCGAACTCTACCACAACTTCATTGATTTCAGGAAAGCATTTGATCGCGTCTGGCACGACGGACTCTGGCAAGTCATGAGATCGTTCAACATAGAGGAGGGACTGATCCAAATGATAGAAGCGCTTTACAAGAACGCCTGCAGCGCGGTTCTACTTAACAATCAGTCAGGCGAGTTCTTCAGGACGACGATCGGTGTCCGTCAAGGATGCCTGCTCTCTCCTGTCCTTTTCAACATATTCCTGGAGAAGATCATGCAGGAAACCCTCCACGACCACCATACTTCAATCTCTATTGGTGGCAGATCCCTGTGCAATTTTCGATTCGCAGACGACATTGACCTCATGGCAGGCAGCAATAGTGAGCTCCAAAACCTGACAGACAAACTTTCAAGTAGCGCAGGGTCTTATGGCATGGAGATCAGTACGGATAAAAGCAAAGTGATGATCAACACCACAAGCGACAGCAGCAGCAACATTCACATGAACGGCCAGAAGCTAGAAGAGGTCAATAGCTTCAAGTACTTGGGAGCCACCC
>BTPG01000003.1:61858075-61958075 GCA_036245525.1 Semisulcospira habei | reverse complement strand
AAGAAGCAAGTTAATATTCATGAATATGCTTGTAATAATTTCCTGTAGAAAATTAAAACTTGATCCTTGCATTTGTCAAAATGAAAACTCGAAATATCCTCATTCTGCATACATACATAATAATACAGTATAACCTCATTTGAATTGTCACCGATTTTTACCATCACCTGCTGTTCACGGTCACGTTAGTTATGTACGGACGATGTTTACTATAGAAAGTACTTTGATTCTATATCTACCTGCTGAACGCGGCCAACAGTCAGCGTATGAGAGCCCCAAACGGCAAAATACCTTAAATTTAGGGTCACGGCCAGATTCGCACGGTAAAGCCATCACGCGCCAGGGGTCAATGGCAGCTTCCTCGACACCTAGCCACCCCTATCCCGCTCCGCCTTACCCCCCTCCCCCCTGCCCCCCCCCCCTCCTCCCCCCGCCACGCACTAAGACAAAGCCCAGACGTCACGTCATTACGCAATAACGGACGGTTTATGGGCTTGCCAGCTGTGTACACGGTCCGTTACAAAAGGTCGCTCTATCTGCCCGACCGTGACCACATTTCTTTTTCTAGTCAGATTACTGTGTGGTCACGTAATCTTCCGACGGACTTGACCAACATGCAACTGCTCTTTCTCTCCGGGCGCCAGCTTGGCAGAAACTCATACGCGCTCCTGCAGATAGATGGAATTTGTGAGAACTAAATGCATACGTGCGCAAGCGTCTTTACCACAGGTCTCCAAATCTATTTTACCACTCGTACACTATACGGTGTGTTCTTTAACAGTTCTAAGATCGACTTGTAGGCCTGTGGACTGACATTCCGACTCATGCGTCCCTGCAGCCGACGGCAGGGGCCCATGAAAATCTAGTACGTACATGCGCCGACGCGCGAATATTTATGTGTGTAAGTTTCGGAGACTGATGCGTATCCAGAATATTCGCGTCCTCATGAGCTACATGAATTCCACGGCCAGTCAAGAAATCGCAGCATAAAAAACAAATCAGTGGATGCCAGTTAGTCAGTACTGAAATGAATGACTTGTCAGTTTCTATGCGCCGGCCACAAAGCGTCATGTCAGTTCTGACTAGTCCACATTACACACGCGGGTGCTTAGCCGAGGAAAAAATGGTGAGAACACGAAAATGGTTACACACAGGACGGAATAAGTGCTACGCATTTTGCCTCCGCTCGGTAATTATCGAGACAAAAAGGTGACGGGATATTGACCTTGGCTCGTGTTTGTTCCACGCCCTTTTTACTCCGTCACCCGCCCTATCTGTTTAACCTATAACACCCTGAAAGACAACAAGATATGGATTGACCATGATATTTCAAGGTTGGTGCCAGAACAGCTCGGCGCCTCTAGGCGCCAAGCTGTTCTGACACCATCCTTGAAATAACATGTTCGATCTGTCTCCAGAACTGAGATATAGACCTCAGAGGATATCAACAAAAATTTGATAATTTCGACCTCAGGGCGTAAGGAGTTAAGACAAAAACACGGCAACGAAACACATCGACATGCGTTGCTCTTTTCTCGCTACCGTACTACTACTGACAAACACAATTTTATATTCTTTCATCGCCGAAGATAACGAAGCATAGGCGTCACTAGTACATGTATCGCACTTCACAGAAGCGTGAAGAGGTCAACGGAGGACACGTTTTGGTGATGGGGCGTCATAATAAGCTTACTCCAGTTTCACGAGCACGTGGGCAGTGGGCATATGTTCACATCTTCACGGGACATAGACGACCCCGCCCTCCACGAGTCCCCTGCTGCCTTGTAGGTTAGGTTTTGGATAACCAAAGGCTAGGGTGCTGACACGGTGCCTGATTGGGCGTATGAACTTCCTTGATGAAGTCACCACACAGGGCGAAGGAATCCTATGGAGGTCTCATAGGCTTATGTGGAGTTTTGGTTGTGGTGAACAGCCTGGAGATGGATGGGCTCCGCCAGGTTTTTTTGCCCAAGTCACACCACATGCAATGACAACCTTACCTCAATCCAAACCGGATCGGTCGTCGCCCGGAACAAAGACCGCGCCTTCTGTCTTGCGCCAGGACAGAGATGTAGTGCACCATCAAGACTACGTGCCAGAAACAACATCCGCACTTGCACTTGGAACGTCAGAACATTAAAAACGCCTAGAAAGGTAGAGAAACTGACACTAGAAATGAACATATACCATTGGACCATCCTAGGACTTTGCCAAGTACGATGGCAGAACCTTGGGGAAACGTCAACCCAGGAAAACCACAAACTGTACTACAGTGGTAAAGATGACAAACACGAACAGGGTGCAGATGCAGAGACCAACGACAGAGGCTTAAGACTCCTGGATTTCGCCAGTGCAAATGATCTGAAACTGATGAACACGTTTAGCCCACACAAAGCATCCAGAAGGTGGACATGGCACAGCCCGAATGGAGAGCACCATAACCAAATTGACTACATCATGGTAAAGTGACGCTTCCAAGCTAGTGTTAATATTGCTAAGACAAGATGTTTTCCAGGAGCAGACATTGGAAGCGACCATGACTTAGTAATGATGACCTTCCGACTAAGCCTGAGGAAATTCAACACGCAGGGTCCCACCAGATTCAAGTTCGACCGCGAGAAGCTAAAAGACCCAAAGGTAGCGGAAGCCTTCCAGGCAAAGTATGATAGGAGGAAACATTCGCACTACTGTTACTTCAAGATGCAGAAGACACGGATGTGGACACATTTAACACTGCTGTAAATCTAGTGAGATCCTTGGCAAACACCGACAAGCAAAAAAAAAAAAAAAAAAAAAAAAAACTTGGGATACAGCTGACATCCTTGATCTGTGTGAAAAGCGTAGAGAATTAAAGAAAAAAAGTCAGAGGTGGAAGGAGCTAAACAATACAGGGAAATTAACCAGGATATTAGGAAAAACATGAAAAAGGCAAAGGAGAGGAGGATTGAAAACAAGTGTAAACACGTAGAAGAAAATCTGAACAAAAAATAGCAAAAAGCATACCACCTGGTGAAAGACCTGACCAGTGCAAAACAAGGACTCACCTCTATCATTCAAGATATAGAAGGCAACTGTCTTACGGAAGATCAAGACATTCCGAAGAGATGGAGAGAATACTGCTCAGATTTGTACAACCACCGAGCTACAGGGGAACATGCTTACTTGTCACTCCGCCAGTGACCAACAGTGACAACTATCCCATACTCCGAGAAGAAATAGAGGCCGCCGTGAAGTCACTGAAAAATGGGAAGGCAGCAGGAGCGGACAACATCCCTGCAGAGCTAGTCCAAGAAGGGGGAGAAAACATGATAGGCGCCTTACTAACTATCTGCAATAAGATCTGGCAGTCAGGGGATTGGCCCACACCATGGACCCAATCACTTATAATAACTCTCCCGAAAAAGACATCGAAGGCTACCGGATCGCAGATTCTGCTGCCAACAGTGCCCGCGATGACCCTGTCCCTGACACACAGACTGTTCATAGTGATTTTAAACCTGTGATTCGTGCTTACATAGCCCGCGAGTGGCAGTCCGAGTGGGACAAAGAGGAAGGGAACAAGCTGCATGAAGCCCTTCCTACGGTGTCAGACAGTCTACCTTACCGCTGCGGCAGCCGCCGTGAGGAGACTGTCCTTACTCGGCTCCACATCGGGCACACGTATGCTACGCACTCTTACTTACTTAAACAGGATGAGCGTCCATGGTGTTTTGCCTGTGACTAGCAGTTTTCTATTCGACACTTTTTGCTGTATTGTGCCGATCTAATTGACACGAGATATAAACACTTCACAGCAGACTCCTCGAAGGTTTTGTTCCAGGGTGTTCCACCGGACAAAATCTTCAATTTCTTGAGAGAATGTAATATCTATAACAATATCTGAGCATTCATCGACTATGTGAATTTCTTTATTTTGCCCCCTTTTTTTTAAGAGTCTGTAGACGTTTCTTTTAACGACTTGTGCGACATTATAGCCTGTCATATTTTAAAGATATATTTCCATCTTGTCTTACGACCTTTCTTTTAGTCTGGCTGAACAGATGTTTACCAATCCCGCCGTGAGATGGCCTTAGTCGCCTGATCGGCGTTAAATCCCAATAACTAGCCATGGAAGTCCAGGCTGGAAAGCTTGCATTGTGTCATCAGGACATCGGCAGCCCTTTTTGTGACTGCATCGCTCACTAGAGAGGGTAGTGGGAGAGAATGAATGACAGACACATCATTTTGAGCCTTTTACTGAACACCTACTACATAAAGCAGCAGTAGGGACTACCCCCGTGCGCCCCACCATCCGCTGGAGAATATCCCAAACAGATATTGGACCTGCTGGGTAAATTTAAGGTTTTGCCGCCTACGACCTGTTTCGCCCCAAGCGGGGGCTCTTCAGGTAGGCGTACGGCGTAACCTGAAATTGCAAACACAACGCATGTACTAGAAGCCGCCTCCATAAATTACTGGTAGCATAACTAGTATAGTTCGGATTGCATCCCTAAAGCTTCATGAGGTGTTGCAGTGGAAGAAGACAGACTAATTTTGAAAAGGCAACACCTAGGCAATTTTGTGGTACAATTATTCTTTACTTTTAACAAAGACGTCGCCCAAAGCCAAAAAATGCACTCAATCATATTAGCTCGAAGGGACGTACGCTCATATATCACAGCCATTCGCCGTCATTTTAACGTTTATAAATACTAAGTAGCAACTATATGAGAAAATGCCCAATTAGATGATGAAATTGACTTCTTTTTATGACAATTTGTTGTTAAAAATATCCTTTTCCACCTTAAAATCCTGTAACTGGAAAAAGTACGTTCTTTTATTTAGTATATAACCGGTTGGTCATTTTTAGGCTTAAATCGTTAGGACAGAATATAACAGTTACTCGATCAAATTTTATAATGCGGGGGGGGGGGGGGGGAGGGGTGAGTGTGGAGGGGGAGGGGCGGAGGGACGGGAGAGGTTGCACGGTAGGCAGGTCTGGCTCGTGGACAAACATAAAACTTTTAACTTATTCATCCCGGACACAGCAAGACACTGATCGCGTATGTGTGTTCAAGGGTGGTGCCAAAATAGCTTGGCGCCCATAGGCGCCAAGCTATTCAGGCACAACCCATGAATTGACATGCTCGATCTGTCTCTAGAATTGTAATTCAGTCCTTCAGGTGGCACCTTTAGAATTTGGGGATTTCGGTCATGGGGTAGAATCTGTTAAAGCTCTAATAGCTTTCACAGGGACAGGATTTGTGTTATAAACATTGCTATATGTAGCCACTCCTAAGGCAGTGGGCAGATGTTCGCATCTGCACGGGACATAGACGACTCCGCCCTCCACGAGTCCCCTGCTGCCTTGCAGACCTGGCCGCTTGGCTGCGGAAAGGCTAATGGAGGACATCCCTGACATCAAAGCCCCCGTGTCTCCGGGGAAGGCTTTTGAGCCAGACACTAGGACAAGGAGAGTCTGATATAAACCTACGACTCGAGGACCTCGTTTCCACCGTCCCAGCTTGCTAGGCCATGGCAGACGAACCAAGGGTTTAAAGGGTGGGGCCAGTACTGCGCACACTGCACTCCACCAAAAAGCTCCACCGCGCAGGCTTTAGGAAACGCCCACGGACCATGACACTGACCTTTCCAAGTCCTGTAGCGATGGGCAAGGGGCAAAACGGCAGGTGAAAGATGTCACTGGAAGCCGCAGTCTCAAACCTGCATGCAGGCGGTTCAGGATATTGGTCGCCTGATGTTAACCTGGGGATGACAACGTCACTCGGCACACCCTGAACGACCAAGCAGCCTTCTATAGGGACAGCACTGCTTGCTCCACACGGAGAGAGGCCTAGAAAAGGTGGCCTAACCAAAGCTCATCCCCTCGTAACCCCAGTTGGCTAGCCGCGGTCAACGGGCATCTTCTCATGCGGTCAGAAAACAAGAAAAAGCAACGGATCTACTCTCATGACGACCACGACCGGACTCAACGTAGCATGCTGGAACATCCGAACCATGCTCGACACAGCAGACAGCGGACGCCCTGAACGTCGCTCCGCCCTCATTGCCCATCGAATTGCGGAGGTTAAACATCAGCGAAGTACGCCTCCCGGAGGAAGGCAGCCTCCAAGAACTTGGCGCTGGCTACACCCTCTACTGGTCAGGCAGGCCTGCATCAGAAAGACGGCTCTCAGGCGTGGGCTTCATGGTCAAGACCCCCATTGCGACTAACTTGGAAAACCTATCAACGGGTCACTCCGACTGCATCATGTCCATGCGCCTCCCACTGAGACACCAGCAATACGTCACCCTTCTCAGTGTGTACTCCCCAACCCTCCTGGCAGAGCGTGCAGAAAAAGACAAGTTCTACTTTGACCTTCGCAGCCTCCTGCAGAGCACCCCTGCAAACGACAAGGTCATCATCCTTGGCAACTTCAACGCCAG
The DNA here is from genome assembly GCA_036245525.1 of Semisulcospira habei. Lineage (NCBI taxonomy): Eukaryota > Metazoa > Mollusca > Gastropoda > Semisulcospiridae > Semisulcospira > Semisulcospira habei. Next base: position 61,951,649 of record BTPG01000003.1, on the reverse strand, counting down.
AGTGGGCTAAGACTCTGAAGCCTGGAAAGGAGTCCTCGGCAAGCATGGCGTTGGGAACTGCAATGACAATGGTCGTCTACTGTTGGAGTTCTGTGCAGAGCAGCAACTTGTCATCATCAACACTACCTTCCAGCAAAAGGACAGTCGAAAGACCACCTGGATCCATCCTCGCTCCAAGCACTGGCACCTTATCGACTATGTCATAGTGCGTCAGAGGGACCGCAGTGACGTCCTCCTCACTAGAGTGATGCCCAGAGCAGAGTGTCACACTGACCACCGCCTTGTCCGCTGCAAACTCAGGCTCCGCCTCAAGCTGAAACCCAAGAAAGGCCTGCCCCCCCCCCCCCCAAGAAAAAGCTTGATGTTGCCAACTTTCTGCGTGACGACAGGAAAGCTGACCTTCAGACAGATTTACAGCGCATGCTCAAAGACACAGTTGATCCAGCAGACTCCTCCCCTGAAACACTCTGGGAACAACTGAAAACTGCTATTGTAAAATCTTCTGTGGAAGTCCTGGGCTTTGTTAGAAAGAGGAACAAAGACTGGTTTGACGAAAACGACGTGGAGATCCAGAAACTTCTAGCAAACGAAAAGGGCCGCCCACCAGGCCCACTAGCCCAGCCTTCCAGCCCTGTGAAGAAGTCTGCCTTCCGCCTCATCTGCAGCAGTCTCCAGCTCAAGCTTACAGACCTCATGAACGAGTGGTGGTCCAGACTCGCACAGAGGACCTAGCTTTGTGCTGACAACGGTGACTACAGGGGCTTCTACGAAGCACTGAAAGCAGTGTATGGCCCTAGGCACCTGGTACAAATCCCCCGCGAAGCGCTGATGGACAGGCACTCCTCACAGATAATACCTCTATCTTGAACCGCTGGACAGAATACTTTCAGGATCTCTTCGGAGTTGAGCGCACTGTTCAAGAAACAGTCATCCTCCAAATCCCACACCTTCCACTAAAGGTTGAATTTGACGAACCGCCCACCGCCGAAGAGACCCTCACAGCCATTCACCAGCTCAAGAGTGGCACAGCAGCAGGCATTGACGAAATCCCGCCAGAGATCTGGAACCATAGAGTCCCAGCACTGCACAACAAGCTCCACGACCTCTTTCTTTGCTGCTGGGAGAAAGGAACACTTCCAAAGGATCTCCGTCATGCAGTCATCATCACCCTGTACAAGAACATAGGAGAGAAGTCTGCCTGCTCTAATTATCGTGGAATTACCCTGTTGTCCATTGCCGGGAACATCCTTGCACGGCTGCTCCTGAATCGGCTGGTATCTGCCATCGCTGAAGACCACCTCCCAGAGGGCCAGTGTGGCTTCAGAGCCAAAATGTGTACTACTGAAATGGTCTTTGTGCTGAGACAGCTTCAGGAGAAGTGCCGCGAGCAGAACAAAGGGCTGTACGTAACGTTTGTCGACCTAACAAAAGCGTTTGACACTGTGAGCAGGCAAGGCATGTGGCAGATCCTGGAGCGACTATGCTGTCCCCCAAAGTTCCTCAGCATGATCGTCCAGCTCCACGAGGACCAGCAAGGCCAGGTCAGACTCAACAGTGACCTTTCAGAACCATTCCCCATTCTCAACGGCGTGAAGCAGGGCTGCGTGCTTGCACCGACCCTCTTAACCATCTTCTTTAGCATGATGTTGAAGCAAGCCACATTGGACCTCGACGATGATGATACAGTGTACATCAGGTATCGTCTCGATGGCAGCCTGTTCAAACTCAGACGACTGCAGGCCCACACCAAAACTCTAGACCAACTGATTCGTGAGCTGTTCTTTGCTGATGACGCTGCCCTCGTTGCACACACAGAGAGAGCCTTGCAGCGCATCACTTCCTGCTTCGCAGATGTCGCCCAGCTCTTTGGACTCGAGGTCAGTCTGAAAAAGACAGAGGTCCTTCATCAGCCGGCACCCAAGGAAGAGCATCGCCCTCCCCACATCACCATCGGCGAGTCCAAACTGAAGTCTGTACACCAGTTTACCTACATTGGCTGCATCATCACGTCAGATGCCAAGCTGTACAAGGAGCTAGACAACAGGCTAGCAAAAGCGAACAGTGCTTTCGGGCGACTATTCAAGCGGGTGTGGCACAATCAACAGCTGTAAAAGGCACCAAGATCAGCGTGTACAGAGCTGTCGTCCTCACCACCCTGCTGTTCGGTTCCGAGGCCTTGGCCCTCTACCGCAGCCAACTACGATTCCTCGAACGCTTTCACCAGCGCTGCCTGCGTACCATCCTAATCATTCACTGGAGTGACTGTGTCACCAACGTCGAGGTCCTTGAACAGGCAGAAACTGTGAGCATCGAGGCTTTGCTGCTGCGGACACAGCTTCGCTGGGCGGGGCACGTCTCCAGGATGGAGGATCATCGCCTACCGAAGATCACTATTCGGCGAGCTCGCCACTGGACACCGAGACAGAGGGGCACCAAAGAAGAGATACAAAGACGGTCTCAAGAAGTCACTTAGTGTCTGCCAAATCGACCACCGCCAGTGGTCTTCACTTGCTGCGGACCGTGACATCTGGCGCTCTACCATTCACAAGGCAGCCGTCTGGTTTGAGGACTCTGGCAGAGTTAACCTTAAGGACAAGCGGCTCAGGAGAAAAACCAGAGCTGTCGTATCTCAGAACCCTGACCAGACCTTCCCCTGCAGCCACTGCGGTCGAACCTGCCTGTCCCGGATTGGCCTCCGCAGCCACGAAAATGCCTGCAGACGACGTGGGAAAGCCCTATAGAATCTTCGTTCGCGAAGTCAAGCCAGCCATGTATCCACTCCATAAAATTTCTATTCTTTGAGACACGTAAGGATATATTTTATAAAAAGCAAATTAATATTCATGAATTTACTTGATATGCTTTCCTTCCGAAAATCCTTTTGCAGACCCATCAAATTCAATCTTGATACTTCCATTTGTCAAAACGCAAACGCGAAATATGCTCATACTGAATCATTAACGAGTTCCTTATAATTATGCAATAGTGATAAAATACTTCTTAGTGAGCGTACGTTCGCAATTTCTTTCCCACACCCACGCATGAACAGACAGCAGACGTCAGCGAACGATCGAAAAGAATCGCTGAACGAGTGAAATTGACAAGACGCCCGCTAGCGATAGCGTAAGCGACAACCCGCGATAAAGGCAAAATAAACATACATGCTGGTATTTTCCGTCATTATCTGTGATCTAATTACGAGCTCAAAACACTGAATTTTTTTTTTCATAGACGAAATCTGCGCGCTCAGTCGCTTGTCCGAAACACAGTCGTCTGCATTGACACTCGCGTTTTGTCTGAACACCGAAATTAGCACGCTAATTGAAGGACGCGAGGCAAAGTTTTGTTTTAGACTGTGTGCATTAATCAAATTGAGCCAAATTTTGCTTAAATCTAGTGTCGTTAACCGACAAATATAATTACTGGACCCGAATAAAAATGTCTTCGTCTTACGACTCGGACATTTTGATTTTAGTGTCGTAATTACATCTGCTTGTTAACGGCACTATATCAAGAAAAATGTAGCTCAATATAATATATTATTTTTGTAGCACTTTTTGTTTTTATCTTCCACTGACGAGGCCTGCCACTGACCGCCATGAGTGCTATTGGTGCTGTAGTGGTTATCTTCGCAAAAGCATGGCGAAGCTAACCCTTCCAGCGTAAATAGCAGACACTGAGTGTACTACACGAAGGGAATTTGTTATAAAAATATCGTCACCACATAGCGCTTTAACGTAATAATTTAGGGCCTTCAAATAAAACTGTAGTCCGGCTTTCACGACAGTCTTTGATGGCTTCTAAGAGAAAATGGTGTATCGTAAAATTTGCACATAAAAATAGGCGGAAGGAAGCTTAATCCATTTAGCCCTATGTCCACATTTTAGCAAATTGTAGGTGTTATTTAAACGCCATTGCACAAGATGAATTGACCGTAATAATTCAAGGGGTAGTGCCAGATTTGCTTGGCGTCTTTAGGCGCCAGGCCAACATGGCACTACCATTTAACTATTATGGTCAATCCATCTCCTGCTGTATGGCTTTGGGGTTAAATGGGTTAAACGTAATGCATGCATCTGCCATACAGAGCCCAGCAAATATGATACTGCTGAACAAGTTTGATCGCGCATCTACCTTGTCGCACGCTTCGGTCACTGGAAAAATCGAGCCGAAATCTTGCGCTTAGATGTGACCAAAGACACACATTAATGTGTCCATTATGTCTCTGGCTGTGACACGTCGGTGTTTGCTCGTCTGTATCCGTATTGCAACCTATGGTGTGTGCCATCCTCGATTCAACTAAAATATGTCGTTTGTCCAGGTCATACTGATGACACACAATCGGCACCTCTCCTAAAACGCGGCGTGGCCAGTTTTCTTCTTTTAGTTCAGAGCACAGATGGATTTGCAATTGCAATTGGCGTCTATCACAGCTAGATTCTATACATTCGACAGGGGAGGTTCATAGGAAAATATAATAGGTCGCTGGCCATTGTATGAGAAAGGTACTATTATATTTTAGTACGATAGTCTCCAAGTTCCCTGTTAGGATGGATTTCTTTGGACTTGAATTTACATATATCATTATTTCACAGACACAGCTAGCGGGAGCTATCATTTGTTGGACTAACAGCAATGAGCTTACCAGTTATGATTTTAAGAGCGATACGTGCTTCTTCTCCGATGTCGTTGCTATCAGTTGTCCATGTGAAGGCGGTGTCATCTGCTTTAACAACATCCTTTCGGAACGTGTACCAGCCCCCAACTTCTTTAGGACATGTGCACCCTGGTTGTCCGGAAGGATCGGTGCATGCTCCATTCACGTGGCCAAATTTACACAAATAACTGATGAATCCACCCGAGACCTTTGAAACGCTTATAGTGAAATTGTACGAAGAAGCGCAGTTTTTTGTCTTCAGACGGAAAGGTATGGTAACTGGTTTGCCTTCTATCACAGTCAAGGGTTTGTCAGGGTCTGCAAACTGGAATCGAACGCCTGAAAAAAAAAGTGAAAATAGTGAATGTTTTAACTCGTTCGAGTCGTGCCGCCTACGGATACGCGGCGGTTTGCCGCGTATCCGCAGGCGACACGTCTCGAATGAGTTAACTATCAACGTATACATGTTATAATCTGTTTTAACTTAAATATGCATATTCACTAAGCAATTTTAGGGAATATTCTTTATTTTTTTCTCTGTTTCACACGCGGATTTAATTCCACTGAAATGTTGATGTCATACAAATAAATATTTCTGAAATGCGTTATTCTCTGAAACTGTTAACTATTTTTAAACATATTATTTGGATGTCCAGCTGTGTTTGACAGGTTAACCCCTTGTTTTGCAGTGATCACAAATTGAGAGTTGACTGCACCCTGACCGACAGTCGCGTTGGTTGGTTAGTATAGGGTTTATCGTCCACGGCACCGAAGTGATAATGGACGGCCCTGACGGGCAGGTTATGGGGGACAGGGAAATCTATTGCCTATAGACGGAGTACGTCCTAAACACGGATCAGTTCAGGCGCCCTGCAACTGTATCACTTTCATTTAATCAGAAACCTTCAACGGACATGCTATGGAACAAGCCCGTCTTTTTCTGGATTGCGAGTCCAGCTACCAGGGCCGGAACGAGGACTCGAACCCACGACCCGGTGATTCCATTCGCTCTCTTGCTCGGACGCTTAACCGCCTGGAGCTATTTCGGGCTCTTAACAGACAGTCGCGTGAAGAGCACAGATGTAAAGGCTAAAGTTAGTTATACAGAACACAGAACTAACTAAACACATAAATCCTCATGAGCCCCCGCGGTCAAGGAGGGGTGTGTGTGTGTGGGGGGGGGGGGGGCACGGGGGAGGGGGGCACGGGGGGAGGGGGGGGGGGGGCAGAAGGGGTTTATGTCTCGTGCAGCTGAGTAGCGTTCGTCTTGCCCCGGCAGTTAAGTGGGTAACTTCTGCTTGAATTGGATGATTAGTGGTGACTATTTGTTTTTATTTTTTGTTTTTTTGTTTGTTTGTTTGTTTGTTTGTTGGGAGGGGGGGGGGGATGCGTTCAGTTAAGCTGGAGATTAACCTTACAGCTTGTCGATGGCGGATATGTCGCTTTTGTCAGCCAAAGGCTTAAACGCATGGCAGTGTAACTCAGTTTCGCTGACTTGAATGGATTTGGGGGCTGTTCTTCTAGTAAAGGTACAGCCACTGGTTGACACCTACGTTTCGCTGATGATCGCAGCATTTGTGAGGTTTCGTTTGTGACGAACGACTCCCACCGACAATGACGGGGCGACACCTAGTTTGTACCATAAGTTTAAAACTCCATACATCTCCAAGAGGCATAGATCCTCATGAGCCTTCCGGGCTCATGAGGATCTATGTCTTTTGGAAATGTTTGGAGTGGAAATGTTTGAAAAAGCTTAAAATGGTTTGCGGTTTTGTCTATGCTTGATAGTAGAATCGGGTTATCCGCACTGACTTTGTTCTCGTTCGTTGATGGAAGTCGTTCGTTTCAAACGAAATCTCACTAATGAGTGGCGGGAAGCACCAGTGTGCTCCTACCAGTTTACTGAAATTGTAAATGTGTTTTGAAAAACATGGACGTTCCAGGCCATGAAGTTCAAGATCACATATATGTACACATCATGTAATGTGAATTGAATTGAAAAACGTTATAATACATTAAATATTAAGCATACAATGTAAATGCGCCTTTGACACACATGACATATATATCAACAGCTAAAACAATTACTGAGAAAACACGATATTACACATTAAATAAATATTGGACAGAACATTGGGAAAGTGCTCCTATTTGTATGCTGCCCCCCTGCCCCCGCCACACACACAGACCCATTATCCAACCGCAAAGATCTGTATTCCTTTATACATGTATTTAATAAATAATCCAGACCAAGAAGGTGACTGCCAAGCGTGTGAAATGCAAAGAAGTACTCAACGGAGAAAGAAACACGCTTAGAAAAAAACGGTACAACACAATTTATTAATATTTCGGGTAAATACCCTTTGTCAAAATAGACAAACAAACAGAGACATTAGCCGCTACTTATCTTCATATGCAGAAGGAATGTAGCAACTGAAGGTCTTTTATTTGTTTGACCTTCAGTTGCCACATTCCTTCTGCATATGAAGATAAGTAGCGGCTAATGTCTCTGTTTGTTTGTCTATTTTGACAAAGGGTATTTACCCGAAATATTAATAAATTGTGTTCTACCGTTTTTTCTAAGCGTTTTTTCTTTCTCCGTTGGGTACTTCTATGTATTTAATAATAATTGATAAGTATTAATAGAATAATTTATACACGCTTTGTTTTGTTCTGTTAAGAAAACATCGCCTCAATCTACCCCAGTCTCCTGCGTCCCCCACCCGCGTTCCTTCGTCCATAACTCATTCGAGACATGTCGCATAGAATACGCTGCTTTAAATTACTTTCCAGAAGCAAGAATTCGATACCAATACGTTTTGGTTGGAGACAGAACAGTGCGTGCGAGTTGTCTGTATTATTATGTGTCCATTTGCCCAGAGCAGTACCGAATTTCGCATTGGACTGCGAAACAAACACGACACGATTTTTTGTTCGCCTACTGGAGCAATGTTTTTTTCGGAAGTCCTTTGTCTTCTACCGAAAGTTCTCCCGCCATTCTATTCCATGCATCATATTAGAGAGTCCCACAAAGGCGTTATTTGGATGTTGCACGTTTTGTATGGAAACATGGCTCCACGAATTTTCAACCAAAAATTAAAAAAAATTAAAAAAATACCCAACGGAGAAATTAACTCATTCAGCCCGACGGCCGTATTTCCCAAAGTTTTCAGGCGTCATTTCATGATTATGCACCAGTTGCAAGATTTGGATCGACCATGATTATTCAAGGGCAGTGCCAGATTAGCTTGGCGCCAACAGGCGCCATTCTAATCTGGCACTACCCTTGAATGGTCATGGTCAACCCATCTCTTGCTGTAGTGGGTCAGGGCTGAATGGGCTAAGGACCTGTCTTTTTGATATTTTTCATTAAATATACAGACAAGACATGAGTTTAAAACGTCTATACATACATTTCTCGACAGACGAAAAGGAAAGGCATGACGACAGGAGCAGAAGGCACAAGCAGACTTTACATACGGATAAGCCGGGGCTGCCCATTGCAGGATGTCGATGGTAAAAAGTTTAGAACTATCTTATTAAGTCAATACTTCTACGATGTTTGATTCACGCAAACGACAAAATACATGCACGCAGCTCAATACACTCTGCATATTTTTCACACACGTCCGTTCTTGATTAGAACAGAATTGCTTATGACACCCACATAAAGCACATAACACAACTTTGTCTGTTATGGTCTGTTATTTTTTACCTTAGAGTAGTAGGCCATAAGGTCCAAAAACACAGACCAGCACACATGTATGAAACTTGGCGATATAGGGTGTTTCCTGTTGGGTCTGTAGGTCAGTCCTGACAAATGACCGGTCAACAGAGAGACGATGTTTAATTTAACAAAACAAGGAAATATAATTACTAATCATAACGCAAGGCAAATGAGTGGCAATGTAAGGCAGGACACAAAATACGTCTTCTCGAAAAGACTGTCCCTTCATGGACAACATCAAGAACATAGAAAGAAGAAGAATATCGTGTTCCGATGTTTTATCGAATAATACGCACTGTGTGCTTGCTAGTTGTTTCGACCCTTTTAACTTAAAGGACTGTGCATTCTTTTTATTACGGGTAATACATTCTAACCAACTGTCAATAAATGCAATGCCCGAAACGAAGTTTAAGTTGCGTGGGTATGTGTGTGTGTGTGTGTGTGTGTGTGTGTGTGTGTGTGTGTGTGTGTGTGTGTGTGTGTGTGAACTAATATCAGTTTAACCCATTTAGCCCTGACCCCCTACAGCAGGAGATGGTTCGACCATGTTGGCGCCACGCTAATCTGGCACTGCCTTTGAATTATCATGGCCGATCCACTTCCTGCAACTGGTGCAATGTCATTAGATGACGCCTCCAAAATTTGGGAAATACAGCCGTCGGGTTGAATGAGTTAACGTGCATTTCGACTGTACACACATCTGATTTACTTTAGTGGGGTTTTCTTTTCTAAGAACTGAATTATTTGTGTATGTATAGCGTATATGTTTAGCACCAGGACACCGATATGGTAAAAATATATCTTGAATCTTGAAGAAAATAGAAACCGACAACTCTGTACTTCCGAAGGAACACCGAAGAAGAACAACGAAAACAGCAAGAAGTGTATTTCAAAAATATGTAACCATCGAGCATAGGTAAACACACCTCAACCCCGCCACCAACAAACAAACAAACAAACAAACAAAACAAACTAAAAAAACAACAACACCAAAACGCATCAAAGGAACAGCAATTGTTTCTACAAGAAACACACACAAACTGATAGACACGCAGACATACAAGCAAGCAGACGGACTGGCTGTATGGCAGGTTGGCTGGCTGGCTGGCTGACTGACGGATTGGCCTATATAAAAAAGAAATGAAAGATTGCAGGGATGGATGAAGAAGTAAATGGACTTTTAATTAGCTACGAGTAACAATCTCATTATTCCGGCTAAAATAAACATAATCAACTTAACTTCTTACCTGCCATTTCTAAATTGTTTGTTAATTTAACGACTAAAATCAACAACATTTCTGGGAACATTGATACGAATTGGTCTCAGCGAGAAGCGTAGATCCTAATGAGCCTCCTCTGTCGCCGGCGTTCATGAGGGTCTATCCTCTCACACAGTGATCGCATTAATTTGTTCACTGCAGTGCCTGACCATCCAACCGAAGAACAGCATCAACTTCGTCGTTCACTCATCTACGTTTAGCTCATTTGCAGCTGAGATTTGGGAAATATTGTTGATCTGCTGGTCAGTATTGGGGTGGAGGGGTGGGAGGTGGGGGTGGGAAGGGGCGTGGGGTCACGCAGTCCTTTTCATGCACCCGTGATCATTTCACTCATTCGAGACGAACGGCATCCGGATTCGCGTCTGAAGCCGCGTATCCAGATGCCTTTCGTCTCGATTGTGATAAAGGCAGTGTAAGAAAAGCTTGACGCATTTGGGCTCCTAGCTGCTTTGGCACCAGCCTCAAACCCCCCGACCCAAAGATATCCCTCACCATCCACTGTAAGTTCGCTGTCGTGTAACCACAACCCACCCGAGATAAATGTAACCAGATTACGATAACCGATTGTATCCCGTCGCTCACTATGTAACAATCGTATCAGCTCATTAGTCTCTTCAGCGATCCACCTGGTGTTGAAAAAAAGATGGACGCTTGCAGATAATGGGGTTGTTGCATTGTCTGCATCATTGACAGTGAGCACTCTCTTGGTCACCCCTAAAGCATTTTGTTGGGTTTAAATTTACAGTGCTACCACCTTAATCCTTCCGCACACGGCAGTCAATCTCCAAGCGCACGCAGTCAAGTTTTCACGACTTAATGCGCCCGCGCAGGCAGGAAATCTTGCCCAGTACCACACAGCCCCATTCTAGTGCTATTTCTGTATCTTTCTCACGGTACGAGTGTTAGAGTGTGTATATGTTTATAAACCCTGTCAGGTGTGATAATTTGGGGCTAATTGGTTTAGACGGACACTGTCACTGCTGGTTTGGTTGGTGATATTTGATACTTGGTCAAAAGTGGTCACATCTGCCGGTTGCATAAGAACGTTGTTTTGTTGTTAGCACACAAATGCGCACTAAGATGTTCGCTAGTTGTTCCACAGAAAAGCGGAGCGAATCGAGGAAGATAACCAGTGCGTATTTGAATATGTGCGTATATGTGTGAGACAGGGAGATGTTACAAACGCTCGCACGCACCCACCCACACACACCATTTGACTCACATAATTGGATGGGTCGAGTTTAATCCCGGGACACACACACACACACACACACACACACACACACACACACACACACACACACACACACACACACACAAACACACACACACACACACACACACACACACACACACACAAATAAAATAAAAATGTAATATCCCGTGCAATTGTATTGGAAATGGATTACGGTCAAAGATTACAAAAGTCGCGTAAACCTGATTAGAAGGAGAGCAGTTATAAAGTGATACAGCGATGAGAGAGACAGAGACGATAACTCTACACAGAAAGGGGGGGGGGGAGAGGGAGAGAGAGAGAGAGAGAGAGAGAGAGAGAGAGAGAGAGAGAGAGAGAGAGAGAGAGAGAGAGAGAAAGAGAGAGAGAGAGAGAGAGAGAGAGAGAGAGAGAGAGAGAGAGAGAGAGAGAGAGAAAGAGAGAGAGAGAACTTTATGCGTTTAGGGCTTAACGTCTTTTGTCCACCACGGAGGTGATTTCAAGGACAGGGCGTCGAAATAGGTTCTGAACAAATTTGGACCTCAGCTGGATTTTTCTGCGAAAGAGCCACCCAACTCCTCGATACACAGATAAACGGGAAGAGGGGACGTGGGGAGGGGGGGGGGGATAATTATATGGACGTTCTACACTACGATCTTAAATGCTTTTCAAAAAGGCCGAGGCCAAACAGAAAAAAAAAGAAATACCGATAATGTTATCGCCGTTTAAACCCTTCATTATAATAATAATAATAATAATAATAATAATAATAATAATAATAATAATAATAATAATAATAATAATAATATAATATTTATATATCGCTTAATATTACTCAAAAGCGGTAAGCACTCTACAATCTGTACACAAAACTAAAAATACAATGACATATGCACATAACAAACAAAACACAATGCCCAAACACACCACTTTTACAATAAACTAAACAACAATACATACATAATAATTTATATTCTAATTAACATTCAGTCTAAACAAGGAGGATTGCAGAACTACAACTAAGGCATCAAACACTGGCAGTTATTCAAAGTAAAGCTTGAAGAGGTGAGTTTTCAACGACCTCTTGAAGTCAGAGACAGACTCATTGTTTCTGACCTCAAGAGGAAATGCATTCTATAACACTGGGGCTTGATAAACAAAAGTGCGCTGACCAAATATTTTAGTTTGGACAGAAGGTGCACACAACTTCGTTTATCAGAAGAGGAGCGGAGCTCACGAGAGGGTGTATGCACGTGCAGCAAAGAGGACAAGCATTCTGGGCTGGTGCCTGAAGGCATTAAAACAGATTGACATAACTTTGTATTGAATACGTGAGGACACAGGTAGCCAGTGAACGGACTTCAAAATGTGTGTGACATGCTCAGTCTTACGGACTCTCATAACAAGCCGGGCTGCATTGTTCTGAATCTTTTGGAGGCGATCAATGAGAAACTGAGGGCAGCCACAAAGCAAAGGATTACAATAATCTAGCTTGGACAGCACAAATGCACAAACTAGTGTGTTTTAGTAGCTTCCACGGTCAGCAGGTGACGAACTGAACTAATACGACGAAGTTCCAGATAAGCTGATCTATACACTGCACTGACATGCTGTGACATAGATAACCCGCTGTCAAGTATAAAACCCATGTTTCTCACACTCGCAGAGAAGCCAATGAGTGTTCCATCCACAGACAATGATGACTGTAAAGGCAGGGTCGAAGATAATCTTGGATTGCTACCAACATTACTTCAGTTTTGTCATCATTTAACATCAATTTGTTGGTGGTCATTTATGATGACATGGTCAATGCACTGGCTTATGCTTTGGACGGCATTCACAGCTCCCTCGACAATATCACTTTTGTACATCTGCGTATCATCTGCAAATGCATGATGGGAAATAGAGCGACTACAAATCAGGTCGGACAGGGGCTGAACATACAGTAAGAACAATACAATCCTAGGACCGAGCCCTGGGGTACACCAAACCGAAGAGGTGATGGTTCAGAACGACAGCCGTCGACAAAAACAACATGGGATCGTAAAGTCAGGTATGAACAAAACCATGCCAAGACTGTGCCTTCAATACCAAATACAGGTTGACGACGGCACAGCAAAACTTCATAGTCAATAGTGTCGAACTCACTGGACAGGTCCAGCAAAGCAATGACTATGATCTTACGCTCCTCCAAAGCACAAAGCAGGTCATTGAATATCTTCAGCAAAGCTGTTTCAGTGCTACGATGGGGACGACATGCAGACTGGAATACACTGAACAGACTATTAGAGTTGACATGCTTTAAAGTTTGAGCAAGGACAATTTTCTCAAGAATCTTTGATAGAAATGTAAGATTGGAAACTGGGCGATAGTTTTTCAGTATATTTTAGTCAAAAGATGGTTTCTTCAATAGGGGTTTCACAAGTGCAGTCTTAAAGCTTGCAGTTAGTTAGTTATTGTGATTTAACGCCGAGCAGGCGACTAAGGCCATCGCACGGCGGGCGTGAAGCTTTCAGGAAAAATACCAGTTGAGAGATAGTTGTTGATGACTTGTGTAATGGCAGGTACCACTTTATCCAGGCACTCATATAACAAGCGAGTGGATATGGGGTCTAACTCACATGTTTCGGGGGCAGTGTTTGTGATCACTTTTCTGACCTCATCCTCTAGCACAGGCTCGAAGGATGAGAGAGTTTCTCCGATGAAGCGTTTTTCGGTAACAAAACTGAAGTGGGCATGAGATCCAGAGAATCACGAATTTCGCGGACCTTATCAACGAAGTAATCTGCAAAAAGCTGAAGCAGCTGGCACGGGGGAAGGGGGGGTGGGGTGAGTGAATGTATTGGGAAGAGGTGATGGAGTCTTCTTCACTATAAGCGTATTGGTTACATTATACAACTCTTTGCTTGTTGTGCGCTCACTGATCTTCCTAGCCAGAAACAAGACGGGCTAAACGATAACCCACAAAGTCTCTTCTATATGAAAGCTGTCCTCGCTGTCAATGGTCTCTACCTTTTGTCTTTTACCTGATTCTGATGTTGATTTATCTCCTATTGAAAACGTTTTGCGGATCTGCAAATTGCGTCAGTGAGTTTAATAAGGGGCGCAGGACATACGCGTCATTGATTTGTCAAACGTGATTTGTCATGACGTAAAATGTCGTTTTTACATAATTTTACAAAACTAGAACTTCACGGTAAAAGTTCAGTCTTGCTATAATTTGTGTGAAAGCAGGTTGACTTTACCTAGCTACATGATATATTAAGTACACGGGTCACCTGCATGGTCTTCTGAAAGCGCGTCGATGTGTGTATGCGTTTTAGTGCGTAAGTGCGAGAGCGATCCAAACATCTCTGAGAGGCATAGATCCTCATGCGCCTGAAGGGCGCATAAGGGTCTGTTCCTCCTGGAGATGCACGAATGTGTTTGTGAGAGAGAGCCGCGCGCGAGAGAGAGAATGACGTCATATTTGGAGTATTATGTCAGTGTCTGCTTTGTGATGAAGTTGTCTATTTTTCGTGACCGCCACTGTCTGACGTTCTCTAGAATAAAAGGTTTTTAGTGTTTTAATTCTTTTCTGAAAAGAACTAATTATTCACTAAAGACGTCGAAAGGATACAAAGTTGGCTAACAAACTTATTCAGTGTCTTTATCCAAACTAGCTATATGAAAAAGTTCAAGTAAATATGTCAAACATTACGAACTTTAATCTGGGTCAACCAAATTCCTATAAACGGTTGTTTATGTCTTGAATAAGACATTCAATTACAATATGCTCGAAGGCTGTCTTAGCCACACACTTAAGAAAGTATTTCGCCAAGTTTCAAGCTTGTGTGTACAGCAATATCGGTGATTCTCTTGTGTACATAAAATTATATACTCACACACATACGCACATACGGCGCTTCGCGACAAATGTACGAAAATGTCAGCAGCGAGGTTAGCGTAACAAGACATGACGTAATTTTTATCTTGTTGCTTCAATTTGTTAGAGGTTTAGCCTGCCTGCTATTTACATCATTGACATGCTATGAAATTTGCCCCACCGTAACCAGTCCTAAAAAGTCCCTTCTATTACATGCAGTTGCAGGAAAAGAGTTAATAAGCACCTGCTTCTCTTTTGATCATTGTAGGGGTGAAATAATGCAGGCTCCCGTGTCGATCTCGGTTCTAGCGATACTTTACAGGATTTAACTCATTCGAGACTGGCCGCCTCAGGATACGCGGCGTATGCCGCGTCTCAGGAGGGGGCACGTTGTTAAACCCTTTACCACGATTTTAAACCCTTTCATTGTCGGCAGCGCTTTGTTTTGAGACGATTTTTAATGAGCAAAAGACCACCGGGCCGACATCGGCCGCCTTTGGCATACGCACGGCGATGGTCTATGCGCACTGGGTTCTTGTTGGCGCTATCGTCACAAAAGTGTTAGCTGAATAAGGGGTTGGGGGGAGGGGGGTTCGACACGTTTAGGGCTTAAGGTCTTTTGTCCACCAAGACGGTGATTTCAAAGATGGGGTACCGAAAAGAGGTCTTTACAATTTTTTACCCCAGGAGACTTCGAACCCACGACATTACGGACGAGAGTCGAACGCTCTTCCACCGAGCCACCCCGAAAACAAGGAAGTCTAGTAAAGAAATACATATAAACACTATGCAGTCGCTAAATATCTACACACCTGAGTATATACCGCAGGCAAAGTGATTGCATGACAGTTGAAGTGATTGTGGATACTACTTAGGCCCACAGACGATTACGGTGAGAGAAGCTCATTTGTACACACCTTCATGTAAGATAAAACATTCAAATCAGCTGGTGTCAGCACTATTATGCTTATATATCAGTCTAGCATAGTTATTGTATTGTCGCAACTGTCAGAAAAGTCTCTTTCGGTGACGTTGATTGCGTTATAAAATGTTGGCTGAGCTTTGGCGCAGAGTACACGTAGGCAAATAATCAAATCAACTGAAAGGTTGTGGGCCGGAGTCGGTCTCAGCTGGTCTACGCACAATTCTGCGTAGGCCAGCTGACACTGACTTTGCCCCGTAAACTCCTTGCTCACTCGGAAGATAGGAACTACTTCTTGCATGCGTAACAAGTAGAGCTTAATCTGCACTCGAGCAAAGTGGCGTATGTTTCCGAACACACAAGCGTCACATGACAACACAGTTTCCGAGGAACGTCCAACTGTGTGTATGTGTGTGTGTGTGTGCATGTGTGTGTTTGTGTGTGTGTGTGTGTGTGTGTGTGTGCGTGTGTGTGTGTGTGTGTGTGTGTGTGTGTGTGTGTGTGTGTGTGTGTGTGTGTGTGTGTGTTGCTGGACCACTGTTAGGTGTGTTTTGTCTGTGTGAAAGACGAGACACTAGAAGACATTGCTTATTTATTTTTTTTTATTTATTTGTTTGTTTATTTGCTTGTTTATTTATTTATTATTTATTTATTCATAATTAATCGAAAGAAAGCAGTCATTTGACAGGCATGTAACTAGTACACTGTGTGTTGCAAGCCTGCAGCTATTTTTGTATTGGCTAGAATAAAACATGATTAAAAGCTGTGCGAAAAAAATCAGTAAGTAGTACTATGAAGACTACCCTATGCACAAAAGGTCATCGGGCCGACGTGTGCCCGATGGTCTTTTGCGCATTGGGTACCTATGAGGGGAAATCTTCCGTAATTTCTTTTTATTTGAACACAATATGAATAACTAATTCATTCAACCCCACCCACATTTTTCCCAAATTTTGGAGGCGTCATCTAACGACTATGCACCTGTTGCAGGAGATGGATCGACCACGATAATTTAAATGTAGTGCCAGATTAGCAGGCGCCAAGCTAATCTGGCACTGCCCTTAAATTATCATAGTGGACCCATCATCCGCAGTAGTGCGTCAGGGCTCTATAGGTTAAATGCGGTGTCTGTGTTTCTGGAAAATCTAGATTACCAGGAATGCCTACACTATGACGCTTTTATGTGTATATTTAGTGTAATGGAACTGTAAACCTTTAACGCAACAAACCGTAACACTGAATACTTATAGACCGTCATGCAGATCAAGCACCGCGTCAATTAATTGTTAAGGTAATGAGAATCAACCACAACCACATAATGTACATGTGTGTACTGCGGGGTCTTCTTTTGAGATACACTACATGGAGAACTAGGCGAGAATGTGTAGTCAAGGAAGGTAATTTTAAGGTTTTGTGTACAAGTATGTGCGACATGAGATATGAAGGCCTAAGAGCATAGCTTTTATTTACGCCGTGTTCTTACTGTATCTCTCATTATCGCATAACGTGTAACCTAGATGTGTTTCTGTAATGTTTCATGTCATTAGTACTAACATAAACATGTGTACGCCTATTTATTTTCTTCTCTCTCTTTGAAAGGTCACCGAAGAAGAAGAATGCTAACCCAAATTTACGTTCTACTGTACGTTCTACTGATTGCAGCACAAACACAGGGTAAGTGCACACCATGTACACTGTGAATGAAATAGTATGGACCGAACTACTAAGTAACTGGGTAGCTCATGCGTTTGACTCTGGTGCAAAGATCGCTGATCAGAAACTGTGCAGACACTTTTCGCTGTCCCGCCTTTGAAATCCCCCTCAATGTAAACAATAAAACGTCAAACCCAAATCATTCAGCGTTTACTATTTAACTAATCGTGTTGGTTAACACGACGCGGCGAGCAGAAAGCGTTAAGCAAGATACCAGGTTCTACTGTACTCAAAAGACTACATGGAGTAAGATCAGAGAAACAGTGCTTATTATAGGTAGTGCCGTATTAGGAAATGCACAGCGACCAACGCACGTTATATGTCCTTATACAAAACAGAACAAAACGTGGTAACCAGTGCTTAATGGCCACAAAAGCATGCATAAAAGCCATCTTATTTTCACTAAAAAATATAATTCATTAAAACTTTCGCTTTAAACAATGACTCACATACAGAGGGATTTAAAACCATATTTATAGAAGTGACCTTTTAGGACGAGTCGCTGTAGGACGAATTTAATAGCATATCATGTTGTCAAAGGTTGGCAGGCCTAAACCTCTAACAATTGAAGTAACAAGACAAAAATTACATCATTTCTAGTTACGCAAACCTCGCTGCTGAACGTACATTTTGCAAAGCGCCGTATGTGCGTATGTGTGTATGTATGTATTTATGTATGTATGTATGTATGTATGTATGTATGTATGTATGTATGTATGTATGTATGCATATATGTATGTATGTATGCATGTATGCTTGTATGTATGTATGTATGTATGTATGTATGTATGAATGTGTCTGTGTGTTTGCGTATGTATGTAAACAAGAAAATATCCGATATCTGTGTACACACAAGCCTGAAACTTGGCGAAATACATTCTTAAAGGGGTGTCTAAGAGAGCATCCGAGCATATTGTAATTGAATGCCTCGATGAAGTCATAAACAACCTTTTCTTTTTGGAAGTCGGTTGACCCAGATCAGAGTCCGTAATTTCTTGTCATATTTATTTGAAATTTTGCCTATAGCTAGTTTGTAAAAAAGACATTGGAAGAGTTGGTTAGCCAGCTTTGTATCCTTACAACGTCTGTAGTAAAAATTAATTCTTTTCAGAAAAAGAATTAAAACATTTTTTTTTTAATTGACTTCTAGAGAAAGCCAGACAGTGGCGTTGACGTAAAACGGGCAACTCTGTCATCACGTAGACTTTGACATAATACTCAAAATATTCTCTCTCTCTCTCTCTCTCTCTCTCTCTCTCTCTCTCTCTCTCTCTCTCTCTCTCTCTCTCTCTCTCTCTCTCTCTCTCTCTCTCTCTCTCTCTCTCTCTCTCTCTCTCTCTCACACACACAAACATGCGCGCATCTCCAAGAGCCATAGTTCCTTATACGCGCGGAGTGCGCTTGAGGATCTATGTCTCTTGGTGTTGTTTTCGAGCGCGCTCGCATGCAAGCACTATCACATACGCACGCACACACACACACACACACACACACACACACACACACACACACACACACACACACACACACACACACACACATCGTCGCGCTTTCAACAGAGCATGCAGGTGACCTGATATAGCTAGTTTTGGGAAAGGCATTGGATGAGTTCGTTAGCCAGCTTTGTACCCTTTGAACATTTTCTGTACAAATTTATTCTTTTCAGAAAAAAATAAAACAGTATTAACAGCCTCACCTTTTTGGTTTGTGCTTAAAAAAAAATGACTTCTGGAGAAAGTCGGCCATCGGCGATGACGTAAAAGAAGCTACTCCGACACCACGCAGACATTCACACTCTAAATATGACGCAAATATCTCTTTCGCGCGCGTTCTCTCTCTCACACACAAAAATGAGCGCATTTCCAGGAGGCATAGTTTCTCACGCGCCCTCCGGTCGCATGAGGATCTATGCCTCTTAGACATGTTTGTAGCGCGCGCACGCACGCACTAACACGCACACACATCGACTCGTTTTCAGAAGAGCGTGCAAGTGACCAGTGCATTTTGTATATCATGTAGGTAGGTAAAGTCAACCTGCTTTCACACAAATTATAGCAAGACTGAAAGTGTACCCTGAAATTCTAGTTTTGTCACCATTTTCTCAAACCTATGAATCGAAAGCGAAACTCATATCACGTAAAATATAAAATTACGTAAAAACTAAAACTTATGTCATGACAAATGATCTTTGACAAATCAATGAAGCGTATGTCCAGCGCCCTTTATAGAACTCACTGACGCATTGGCAGATGCGAGTCTTTTTCAATAGGAAATATTTCAACATCAGAAGCAGGTCAAAGACAAAAGGTAGAGACCCTTGACAGCGAGGACAGCTCTCATATAGAAGGGACTTTGTGGGTTATTTTTATCCCAATTTGTTTAAATTCAAATCACTCAAAGTTTATCATTGTTTGAGCTATTATGGGTGGGGGTGAGGGATGGCGGGAGGGGGTGGGGTGTCAATGTCAGGTCAGAGGTAAGATTCGAGGGCTGTAGCCCGACACTCTACCTCCGACATTGATGCCACTGACCAGACCCGAGAGGAGACAAAACCACTGGCAAAGCCTCATTCGTAATACAACGATTTTGTCTTCAACTGTAAAAAAAAAGTATATAGTCTAGCAGATTACCCAATTTCTGCAGTGGTATGTAGTTCGCCCAAAAAGAAACATTGGTTTGCAGGTACCGGACGAAAGTACTAATTACATATGGTTTATGCATAACAACAATATGTGTCCTTAGGATGAAGACATTTTTTGGAGAAGTGTCTTTCGAACGCTATTTGTTCGCTGTGGGGAAATCCTCGTATACGGCCCGGATAAGGTGCAAGACAATTTTTTCGTGCATAACGTTGAAGATTTCAATCATACAAGTTACAAGTTTATTCCAATGATCAAATAAAAATAAGGAGAATGTAAACACAAATTTACGATAAAATAATTTTAACAGCAATTTTTTTTAATTCCGTCAGCATACTCGCGTCGCTAGTTTCAAAATGGCGGTCAGCGAGATGGCTTCAAAAGAAGTCAGTCAGACTCGCATGGTTGATGCAGGTTTACTTTACTCCTGAAGTGAGACAAATATTATTTAGGATTTGAACTCTGCCGTACATCATAAACGTTTTTTTTTCCCTGGCCATAAAAGCAGCCTTTCCCATATAACTCTTTATTTGAGGGGAAAAAAGCATATGGTAGAAAACTCTTTTTCGTGCATGTTTTGCATTGTGTCCGCCGACCATCTGCAATATTTTGCAGACTTTTGTCCAGATTCAACATGCATGTTGTTCGTCTGGTTTACAGTCTAACGGCTGTATGTGTAGGCCTGCTCTTTATATTAGTGGAGATGTGATTAATGGTCAAACACGGTCTTATCCGTCTGGTCTTATGCACAAGCTAGGTAGACTGAAATCCATCTCCAAACCGTTTCCATCTAAATCACCGTGTTCAGCTAAAAACACCTAAATATAGGAATTTTTTTTTTTACTACCCATTCAACCAATCCGCACTCATGAACTGACAAAAACTCTTATGATCAAGCCGTATCAGGACTACATGAAACACAATACAGATACTAGCCATCTCCCTTATATTACATGTTTTATTTATTTATTTATTATTGATTCATGCATATTTTCCCTTACGTATTTATTTATCACTTATTAAGGCCCTTCTGTTTATAGAAAGGATTTTTTTCTGACGGATCGTGATGGGGCGAATTTGATAGCATGTCCATGATGTCAAAGGCGGTTAGGCTAAACCTCTAACAATTGCAGTAATAAGATAAAAATTATGTCAAGTGTAGTTAAGCTAAACTGCTGCTAAACGTACATTTGGAGCGAAGCGCCGTATGTGTGTATGTATGTATGTGCGTATTATGTATGTGTGTGCGTAAGTATGTAAACAAGTCAATCTCCCATATTTCTGTACACACAAGCTTCAAACTTGGCGAAATACTGTCTTAAGAGGGTGGCTAAGAGAGCCTACGAACATATTGAAGACAAAAACAATAGTTCATAGGAAATCTGTTGACCCAGATTAGAGTGCGTAAGTTTTGTCACATTTGCTTTAACATTTGCATAAAACTAGTTTTGAGAAAGACATTAGATGAGTTCGTTAGCCAGCTCTGTATCCTTTCAAATTCTGTAGTAAAAACTTTTTTTTTTTAAGAAAAGAATTAAAACACACACAAAAAACTTAACTTCTAAAAAAGGGCAGACAGTGGCGATGACGTAAAAAATGCAATTCCATCATCCCGCAGACACTGACAAAATACTCTAAGTATGACGTCTCTCTCTCTCTCTCTCTCTCTCTCTCTCTCTCTCTCTCTCTCTCTCTCTCTCTCACACACACACACACACACACACACACACACACATGCGCGAATCTCCAGGACGAATAGATTCTCATGCGCCTTCTAGGCAAATGAGGATCTATGCCTCCAGGATATTTTTGTAGCGCGCACGCACGCTCTAACACGCATACACACATCAACGAGCTTTCAGAAGAGCATGCAGATGACCCGTCTTCTTAATATATCTTGTGGTTAGGTAAAGTCAACCTGCTTTCACACAAATTATAGCAAGACTGAAATTGTACCGTGAAGTTCTAGTTTTGTTACCATTTTCTCAAGCCTATATAGCGAAAGTGAAAGTCATATCGCATAAAATATAAAATTACGTAAAAACTAAAACTTATGTCATGACAAATTAATGACGTTGACAAATCAATGACGCGTATGTCCTGCTTCCCTGTATAGAACTTACTGAGGAAATTGGCAGACCCGCGAGACTTTCTCAATAAGTGATAATTCAACATCAGAATCAGGTCAAACACTAAAGGTAGAGACCTTTGTCGGCGAGGACAACTCTCATATAGAAGGGAATTTGTGGGTTATGGTTCATCCCATCTATCCTTTTAATTATGGATGGAAGGAATTCCTTGATGCTTATGATCACTAGCGGTACAGTGGAGGCCACCAAGGAGAGGAAAGAAAAATTGTTTAAGTATGCATACATCTGTGCGTGTTGATAATCTATCATTTACTTAGCATGCATATTCATATGTCCCAGGTATCTCTGACTTATCTTATTTAGTTATTTGTTAGTTAAATTTATTCTCCATTTATTTATTTGTGTTTGTTTGCGAAGTAGGTTTGTACATTCACATCAGCAATCAGAATGAGAACATACATGTACACATTAGTGGTAATAGGTGGCATACAAACAGCTCCCCCCCCCCCACTCTCCCCCTCACCCCTGCCCCCCCCCCCGCACACACACAAACACACACACACACACACACACACACACACACACACACACACACACACACACACACACATAACCACAGTACACCCATCAAAAGACACGCAAATATGTGCATGTTCATAACCTATCCTTTACTTGACATTCATATTTCCCAGCTATCTTTATAAGTACCCAACGGAGAAGAAAAAAAAAATAAATAAACACGCTTCGGAAACAGTTACAACACAATTTATTAATATTTCCGGTAAAAACCTTGTTTTTTTTTTTTTAAATAGACAAACGAACAAATAGAGAGATTCTTCGCTACTTATTTTCATTTTTTTCTGCTGCGATTAAAATGAAGATAAGTAGTGACTGATATCTCTATTTGTTTGTTTGTCTATTTTGAAAAAAAAAACTCGGTTTTTACCCGAAATATTAATAAATGTGTTGTAACTGTCTTTTGTCAGCTTGTTTCTTTCTCCGTTGGGTACTTCTTTCCATTTTACATGCTTGGCAGTCACCTTTCTGGTCTGGATTTCAGCTATCTTTGACTTCAGCTATATTTTATTTTTGAACATTTATTATTTATTTATTTTTGTTTGTTTCTAATATCGGTTTTGTCAATGGGTAGACCACCGAAACCGAAGAATGTCGTCATTGTGCATGACATCTATTTGTGGGTGCGGGTGTGGTTGGCCAAGCCACTCCTGGAGCCACACCTGCGAGGGCAATGGGAGCACTGGAACGTAGCTGTGGGGAGAGTCGACGCCGTCTTTGTGCGACCTCTGGCACTGGTGATCTGTTCCCGCCGATTGTGTTTAAAGAGTGTGCAGGCTTTCCTGGTGGCGGCACGCCAGCCGGATCTGTCTTGTGCTTGTACTTCAAGTTCCTTTACCGGGAAGACGCAGTACTTAAGGCTGTCTTTTATGCAGTCTTTGAAGCGTTTCTTTGACCGCCCTTGCTTCCTGTGGCCTTTTGAGAGTGCACCATACATGAGTTGGCGTGGCATGGGAGAATCATCCATGGGTATCACATGACCTGTCCAGCGGAGTTGTCTCTTTAAGATCAAGGCTTCAACACTCTCTAAGCCAGCATTGTCCAGGACTTCCAGGTTTGTCACCTTGTCTTGCCATTTGATGTCCATGAGTGAGCGCAAAAATCTCACGTGTATAAAGGCTTCAACACTCACAAAGCCAGCATTGTCCAGGACTTTCAGGTTTGTCACCTTGTCTAGCCATTTGATGCACATGAGTGATCGCATGAATCTCATGTGGAAACGTTCATGCTGATTGAGGTGCTTTCTGTACAGCGTAGAGAAAGCTGGAGAGGACTACTGCCTTGTAGAGTTTGATCTTGGTGGTGAGCTTGACGTTGTTATTCAAAACATGAGTGCGCAGGCGACCCAGGGCTTGGCTGGCTTTGCTGAAGCGAGCTGCGATTTCCTTATCGATAGTACAGTCAGAAGAGATGATGCTCCCAAGGTATCTGAACTGGTCGACAGTCTTCAGCTCGGTGCCTTCGATATACAATTGTGGGGGGGGGGGGGGGGAGGGCTCTTGTGCCTGGGGCTGGTTGGTGCAAGACCTCGGTTTTGCTGAGACTCATGGTGAGGCCAAACAGTCGAGAGGCTTCCGAGAACCTGTTGACGATGATCTGGAGGTCAGACCCCGTGTGCGCCATCAGCGCACAGTCATCGGCAAACAGCGCCTCAAGAATCAGTCTCTCGATGGTCTTGGTCCTGGCGTTCAGTCGACAGAGGTCGAAGAGAGAGCCGTCTAGTCTGCACTTCAGTACACTCCTTTCTCAAGGTCGCGTACTGTGGGTCAGGTCACACGTGAAAAACAGGTTGAACATCACAGGGGCAAGAACACAACCTTGATTCACACCGTTGTAAATGTCAAAAGGTTCGAATGTGTCGCCGTTTGACTGGACAACTCCTACCATTTCATCACGGAAGAGGCGGTGATGTTAGTGAACTTCCTGTGACGGCCGAGCTTTGCGAGGATGAGACAAAGCGCTTCTCTGTTCACAGTGTCGAATGCCTTGGTCAGATCTATGAAGACAGCGTAGTGGTCAATGTGCTGCTCAATGCATTTTTCCTGGACCTGTCTCACAGAGAAGACCATGTCGACTGTGCTGCGGCCGGGTCTGAAGTCACACTGAGCTTCTGAGAGTGCTTCCTCAGATACAGAACTGATCAGGCGGTTGAGGACGACTCTCGCGAGGCTCTTGCCATCAATGGACAAGAGTGAGATCCCTCGGTAATTGGCACTGCTTTAATGCTTTGTGGTGTCTGGAGTATTCAAGGAGGGGATTTTCATCTAATAGTCGTCTATTAAGGTTAGAGAGTAGTCCACCAGTTTAGGTCCCCACTTTGATACTCAACTCTCACTTGTGGCTCCACGTAGCTGCAGCCTGCGCAGCGGCCACACCACGGGCAACAGCTTCGACTGGCTGGCTAAACCAAGTGAGGTGAAACCGGGGCCTTAATTCCTTAGTGAGGCAGGATTTGCTCATCGATTTTGTACATGTATAATAATAAATAGACCATCAAAAACCGATGATGTCTTGTGCATGACTCTTATTTGTGGGTGCGGGTGTTACTGGCCAAGCAAATCCTGGAGCCACACCTGCGAGGGCAATTCGGGCACTGCAATTTAGCTGTGGGGAGAGTCGACGCCGTCTTTCTGCGAGCTCTGGCACTATTGATCCGTTGGCGCCGATTGGGTTAAAAAAGTGTGCAGGCTTTCCTGGTGGCGGCACGCCAGTCGGATCTGTCTTGTGCTTGTGCTTCAAGTTCCTTTACCGGGAAGACGCAGTACTTGAGGCTGTCTTTTATGCAGTCTTTGAAGCGTTTCTTTGGCCGTCCTTGCTTTCTGTGGCCTTTTGAGAGTGCACCATACAGGAGTTGGCGTGACATGCGAGATTCATCCATGCGTATCACATGACCTGTCCAGCGGATTTGTGTCTTTAAGATCAAGACTTCAACACTCTCTAATTCAGCATTGTCCAGGACTTCCAGGTTTGTCACCTTGTCTTGCCATGTGATGCCCATGAGTGAGCGCAGGAATCTCATGTGGAAACATTCAAGCTGATTGAGATGCTTTCTGTACACCGTCCGTGACTCACATCCGTAGAGGTGACTGGGAGGACTACTGCCTTGTAGACTTTGATCTTGGTGTAGAGCTTGATGTTGTTGTTATTCAACACACGAGTGGGCAGGCGACCCAGGGCTTGGCTGGCTTTGCTGATGCGAGCTGCGATTTCTTTGTCGATAGTACCGTCAAAAGAGATGATGCTCCCAAGGTATCTAAACTGGTCAACAGTCTTCACCTCGGTGCCTTCGATATACACTTTGGGTGGGGGTGGGGGTGGGGGTGGGGTGGGTGGTGGGGGGCTCTTGTGCCTGGAGCTGGTAGGTGCAGGACCTCGGTCTTGCTGAGACTGATGGTGAGGCCAACTAGTCGAGAGGCTTCCCAGAACTTGTTGACGATGGTCTGGATGTCAGCGCACAGTCATCTGCAAACAGCGCCTCAAGGATCAGTCTCTCTATGGTCTTGGTCCTGGCGTTCAGTCGACGGACGTCGAAGAGAGAGCCGTCTAGTCTGTGTTGCAGGTACACTCCCTTCTCAAGGTCGAGTACTGCATAGGTCACTACACACCTGAAGAACAGGTTGAACATCACGGGGGCAAGAACACAACCTTGTTTCACACCGTTGGAAATGTCGAAGGGTGCGGGTGTGTCGCCATTTGACTGGATAACTCCTACCATTCCATCATGGAAGAGGCGGATGATATTGTTGAACTTCCTGGGGCAGCCGAGCTTTGCAAGGATGACCCAAAGCGTTTCTCTGTTCACGGTGTCGAATGCTTTGGTCAGATCTATGAAGACAGCGTAGAGGTCCATGTGCTGCTCAATGCATTTCTCCTGGACCTGTCTCACAGAGAAGACAATGACGACTGTGCTGCGGCCGGGTCTGAAGCCACACTGAGCCTCTAAGAGTGCTTCCTCAGATACAGATCTGATCAGGTGGTTTAGGATGACTATCGCGAGGATCTAGCCAGCAATGGACAAGAGTGAGATCCCTCGGTAATTGGCACAGTCTGCGTTGCTGCCCTTGTTCTTGAACAGGGAGACGATTGTAGCATCTCTAAATTCCTGTGGCATGTTATCCTCTGCCCAGATGCATATCAGAATGTAGAGGAAGACGTCAAGTGTTTCCGGTCCAGCTGCTTTGAAGAGCTCTGTGGGGATTCCGTCCATGCCTGCAGCCTTGCCGGAGCTAGTCTGGTTGATCGCTTTCTTGACCTAATCCAGGGTTGGCGGGAGGTCAAGGTCATCCACTGTCGGCTTCTGGGGAATCATGTCCAGGGCCACGGGAGAGCAGGTTCGCAGATGTGAGAGGTGTTCTCTCCAGCGCTCAGTGATGCTGCTTTGTCCTTTAGCAAGGTGAAGCCGTCGGAGCAAAAGAGAGGAGTTGTGCTGGGTCTGGCAGCTTTCATAGCACTGAAAAACTCCTTGGAGTTGCTAGATCCAGCCAAGTTCTTTTGCTTTGATATCCTACCAGGTGTCCTGCATGTTGCAGAGCTCTCTCTCTCTCTCTGGGCTTTTCTCTAGAGGTATTTTAAGCGGTCTTTCTTGGACAAGCAGTAGATGTCGTTCTGCCACTCGATGAAGGCACTGCTCTTTTGCTCCATTAGCAAGAAGAAGCCGTCGGAGTAAAAGTGTGGGGTTGTGCTGGGTCTGACAGGGCCATAGACAGCTTTCATAGCACTCCTTGGAGTTGCTGGATTCAGCAAAATGTTCAAGTTCATTTGCTTTGCTGTCCCACCAGGTGTCCTGCATGTTGCTGAGGTCTTTCTGATCTTTTCTCTGGAGGTGTTTGAAGAGGTCTTTTTTTGGACAAGGAGTTGATGTCGTTCAGCCACTCAAAGAAGGCACTGCGCCTTTGCTCCAGTAGCTTGTTGGTTTCTTCATTGTTCTCATCGAACCAATCCTGGTCTACCCTCTGCTTGGGTCCAAGCACGTCTTTGGCAGTCTCCGTCACCATCCCCTTGAACTGGTTCCACATTTCAGTTGGGTTGCCAGTCAACGGTCCATGGGCAGTTAGCAGGACATAATGGTGGGACTGGAAGTTTTCCTTGACGTCCGGGCACTTCAGCTTGGCCAAGTTGAATGAAGGTCGGGTGAGCTACAAACTCTTTCTGGCGGACATTGACATAGTCTATGAGATGCCACTGCTTGGGATGCATCCATATTGTCTTGTACTTACTAGCCAGACTGAAGAGGGTGTTGGTGATGGCGAGTCCATTTTCAGCGCACAATGTCAGCAGCAGCAGGCCATTGCTGTTCATCTTGCCGCCAAGCCCGTGTGGGCCCATCACTTCTTCCCAGCAGTCACATTTATGCCCAACTCGAGCATTGAAGTCACCAAGCTCGATGAGTTTGTCACTTGCAGGAGAAGACTTCAGGAGGGAGTCGAGGCTCTCATAGAATGCCTCCTTGTCGTCATCGGTCTTGGTGAGTGTCGGAGCATAGGCGCTGATGATAGTGACATGTCGGGTGTGGGAGATGGGTAAACGGAGCTTCATCACACGTTCGTTGATGCCAGTGGGAAGAGAAGGCAGCTGTCGGAGGAGCGTGGTGCGGATGGCGAAGCCAACTCCGTGTATCCTGTCCTAGTTCTCAGCTTTGCCCTTCCAGAAAAAGGTGTACCGACCCTCAGGTTCACAGATCAAGCCTTCGTCAGCAAATCTGGTTTCACTAAAAGCCGCAATGTCGATTTTATATCTCGCCAGCTCCCTGCAAAATGAGGGCTGTTCTTCTGTGCGGTCTCTTTGTCTGATCTCTATCAAATAAGGTTCGTACGTTCCACGTACCGAGAATAAGTTTGTTTCTTTGTTTTTCTTTTGGACCTCATAAAAGGGTTAAACCGTCAGCCGCGGTAAGCTGACCGGTTTGTGTAGGGCAGGCAATGTTTGGAACACCTTTTCTAGTTCCCTCCCTTACTGGGGTAAGCAGTGCTGTCCGGAAGAGGGCTGCTCAGTCTCCTGGGATGCTGCCAAACTTCCCTGCTGCCCCTGGATCAGTGAAGAGCTAACCACTGGTCCACAGACCGCCTACGTGCAGGTTCGGAGCTGCGACTCCCAGTAGTAACCTCTACCTGTCGGTTCCCCATCGCCGCAGGACTTCTGGAGGAGGCAAAAGAAAAAAAGAAGACGAATAAGCAGATTTGTTGTAGATGAAGATCCATGCATAAAACCTGCGTGTGAAGTAGATTTTGGTGTTGAAGCTGTTGCGCTGGAGCAACCCCACCCTCTCGGCCGCAGAAATCAGAGTCCAGTGGCACGATGAGACGTTACAACTGGTAACTTCCTTGGCTGCAGTGGATGGCCATGTCTTGTTTTGTGCAGTGACATGTCCTATGCACTCCACAGTGTATTGCTGATCCGCCCTCATGGCCGTTGAACCCTTGACTGAGTTTCCTCCGCCCAGTCGGCCGGTGAAAGACTTTGCATGCTATGATAAGCAAATCCTGCCTCACCAAGGGTTTGAGACCCCCGGTTTCCCCTCACTTGGTTTAGCCAGCCAGTCGAAGCTGTTGCCCGTGGTGTGGCCTCTGTGCATGATGCAGCTACGTGGAGCCACAAGTAAGAGTTGAGTGTCAAAGTTGGGACCTAAACTGGTGGACTACTCTCTAACCTTCGAGAGACGGCTTGTCCCCCCATTATAAGTGTAATCCCCTCCTTGAATACTGCAGACACCACATGTATACACATCAGCATACAACAAGAAAATATACGCATTCAGGCCCGGATCCAGGGGGGGGGGGGGGCGGGGGGGCCACCCCCCCCCTCCCGCAGACCCCAAATTTGTTAAAATGCTAGGGTGGTGGAGGCCTTTTGCATGAGGTTCAAGGTCCCAAACAATAAGTTGCCCCCCCCCCCCCCTCTGGAGGTTGCCCCACCCCCTCTTTCTGGAGCTAAGTGATCCGGCCCTGGCATATATAGATGGTAATATGAGCCGTACCGCCCGCGCCCAACCCTACCCAAAATACACACACAAAACCCCAGAACACCCACCCAATGACACGTACATCTGTGTATGTTCATAATCTTTACTTTACTTAGTATTCATATGTTCCAGGTACCTTTGAATTACTTTATCTTATTTATTTAAATTATTTATACATTTATTTATATATGTATTTATTTATTATTTATTTATTTATTATTTTGTTTGTTTGTTTGTAATGTATGTTTTTTTACATAGACATCAGCATACAACATAAGAACATACACATACATGGTAATAGGTGCCATACCGCCCCCTCCCATCCCTATTCCACATACATAGACAAAACCACAAGACACCCACCAAAAGACATGTAAATCTGTGCATGTTCATAATCTAACCTTTACTTAGCATTCATATGTCCCAGGTATCTTTGACTTACTTTACCTTATTTATTTAACCACTGTGAGATGGACTTAGTCGCCTGCTCGGCGTTAAAACCCAAATAACTTAACTATTTATTTAAATTATTTGTGTATTTATATTTATTTGTTTGTAATGTAGGTTTTGTACATACACATACATGGTAATAGGTGTCATACCGCTCGCTCCCAACCCCACCCCACACACACACAAAACCGCAGAACACCCACCAAAGACATGCACAATTGTATAATGATGGGCATTAATGGACTGTAAAACCTATTTAGAGACATGAGGTTACGAAAGTGGCTTGTAGTGACTGCCTGTCTTTTAGATGCTTATCTACAAATATCATGTATACAGTTAATCACACTACACGTGCAGCCATTAGTTAAGTAAAAAAAAAAAGTACTGTTGGCCTGAAGCACAGGGGCACCAAAACGTAGAGACGAGGCCACATCTGATAACACTAACAGAACTAATATGCATACGCAGCCACTAGTTCTGTAAACGGCACTTTTGTAAATAGTACCAAATGAAGACAGACATCATGGATGATGCCACCACTGATGATTTCAAAAAATAGGCTGCGCAATACACATTAATCAGTGATACCGTGAACTAGCCTGCACATGCAGCCATCAGTTATGTAAATAGTACTGGTGGCCATATGCACAGGGGCACCAAACTTAAAGATGAGGCCACAACTGTCACCTCAAACAAAACGCGACCTACACACACATGGGGCGGTCCCTGACGCAGTGGTTAAGGCGCCTGCCACCAATGCTAAAGGAGCGATGTTCGATTACGGGTTCCGGCGTCGGACATTTCTCCTCTAGTAGGTGTCACCGTTAATTCGGGCGGACCTTCGGGGTTTCCTCGGATACTCCGGCTCTTCCTCCACCTCCAATTTGGTATCAGTTTCAGCCAACTTAATCAAATTTGAAATACAAACGATTTGAATTTCCAAAAACAACTTCAGTAGCTCGCTTGAGCTTGCCCTTAGCACCACGTGAATGTTCTGTAAATCGATCGCGCAGACAGAGCGATCACGTGTGTCACGCGCCGTCCTTCGACACCCTTACAGCAGCAGTTTCCACGTGTAGAGGCGACACAACTCACCTATGCTAGTTGTACCCCGTGACTAATTAATCCCTGTCATCCCTCTAAATTTAACTCCCCTACAAAAAAGGAAAAAAATACCCGTGTTGTGACAGTAGTGTACTGTACCAGGGATCGCTGAGACTGCATTGTTAATGATCGCGCATCATTGCAACTGATTGAATTAAATGTTACAGTAATATATAATTAATCAAGTTTGTAAACTTTGTTCAGCTATCACAGTTAAAATCAAGTGGTGTGGCACACTTTCTCTTGTACAGCATACATCATGTTTCACTTCGGACATCGGTTTCGAAGATGGCGTTCGTTTTTGTGGCTGGTTGCACTTTATTTTTGTGCTGTGGCGTCAAAATGAAATGGACAAAGCGATGATAAAGCGATGATGATGATGATGATGTCCACTTGTAATACGCATCCACTCCATGCTAGCAGCATGCTCAGGACGAAAAAAAAGCAAACAAACAAACAAACAAACAAACAAAACAATCGTTGGTGCACAGAAGTCCTGGAATTAAAAGTCAAGAAACAGGTGGGTCTAGAGGTGCCTCCTGAAGGTGCCAATGCAGTCAATGTTCCTCAAGGATTGTGGTAGTCCATACCACAGCAGTGTGAAAATGCCTGGAAACCAAGACGCTTCTTTGAGTGGCTTGCAACACTTGGGGTGCATTTTTGGACCGGACAGCAAAACGGAGCTTCCTCGGAGGGTTATGACGTGGGACTATTTCCCGGAGGTACTCTGGTGAGGCTGGGTCATTTATAGACTGATGGCAGGGAGTGAGAATCTTGTGATCGATTCTTTGCTTGACTGGAAGCCAGTGTAACTGCTTAAGGACTGGTGTGATATGCTCCCTTCTTTTAGTTCTTGTGACAATTCTGGCGGCAGTGTTCTGAACCAGTTGAAGACGTCAGAGTTTTTGCTCTGGTAGACCACAAAACACAGCAGTCCAATCTGGATAGAATAAGGACAACGGCGACAGCATTTGCAGCTTTGGCTGTCAGGGCATATCGTAGTTTCCCAAGTGAGCGAAGATAGATGTAGCATCCCATGACAACAGCATGGATATGGTCTTCCCGCCAAAAACGTACGTTCAGCAGAAATGTTAGTGTAACAAGACATAACGTATTTTCTATCTGGTTACTTTAGTTGACAGATTTTCAAACCTGTCAGCCTATATCGTCATGGGCATTCTTTTGAATTTGCGCCGCCCGTGACCCATCTTAACAAATCTCTTTTATAAATAGAAGAGACTTAAAAACACTTTCGGAGAAAAATAGTGCATAACACACAAGAAATATACTGAATTGAAAGTTTCAATACACTAAAATGTCTAAAGGTCAAGGCAGTATGTGGATAAGATCAGGGACACAGGTAGATAAGGTCAAGAAGACAGGTGGACAATAAACATGTAACCAGCATTGTCACCAGCATTGTGCTAATTACTGCACTTTTTTCAGCGTTTTTTTTATATTTTACATGGTTTCTTTCACCTGTTTCGAGATTCAAGAATATTAAATGTTTGTGTTAATAGCATTTACATCGTACAATATTTTGTCACAATGTATTGGGCACAGTTCGGACGAAATAAAGTGTAATTGGGATTAGCCTTGATACCCTTTTTGTTTTTAACTCATTCGCGGCAAGTCGCATCAGGATGCGCGGCTTATGCCTCGCATCCGGATGTGGCTGGCCGCGAATGAGTTAACTATTTAATCGTGCATATTTGGGTTGAACAATACCCCGAACGCATACGAACTTGTTGAAGTCATAAATTATTTATATTTACTACCCTCTCACCCTTTAAAGTATTATCCAAACCAAGAATTACTTCCTTTATACCGGAATTGGATAATCTTTTAACTTTAAGTTTATTCATCGAGGAAGTATACTTAGTATATATGATTTGGGAAACACTCATTGTAGTTATTTGTTGTATTTTTATTTATTTTTAAGTCCCTTATATTTATAGAAGGGACATTTTAGAGCGGGTCGCGGTGGGGCGAATGTAATAGCATGTCCATGATGTCAAAGGCGAGCAGGCTAAACCTCTGACAATTGAAGTAACAAGATAAACATTACGTCATGTCTAGTTACACTAACCTCGCTGCTGAACGTATATTTGGCTCGAAGCGCCGTATGTGCGTATGTAGGTGTATGTGCGTATGTATGTATGTATGTATGTGCTTATGTATGTATGTATGCTTATGTGGTGTCTGAAGCATTCAAAGAGGGGGTTTCATCTATAATGGGGGGGGGGGGAGGGGGGGGACAAGTCGTCTCACGAAGGTTAGAGAGTAGTCCACCAGTCTAGGTCCCCACTTTGGCACTCAACTCACACTTGTGGCTCTACGTAGCTGCAGCATGCGCAGTGGCCACACCACGGGCAACAGCTTCTACTGGCTGGATAAACCAAGTGAGGGGAAACCAGGGGTTTAAAACCCTTGGTGAGGAAGGACTTGCTCATCCCAACATGCAAAGTCTGTCAACGGTCGACTGGGCGGAGGAAATCCAACTAAGGGTTCAACGGACATAAGGGCGGGTCAGCAGTGTACTGTGGAGTGCATAGGGCATGTCAGTGCACGGAATAAGACATGGCCATCTACTGCAGCAAAGGAAGTTACCAGTTGTAACGTCTCATCGTGCCACTCGACTGTGATTTCTGCGGTCGAGAGGGTGGGGTTGCTCCAAAGCAACAGCTTCTCCACCAAAATCGTTTCCCCGCGCAGGTTTTGTGCATGGATCTTCATCTTCACCAAATCTGCTTCTTCATCTTTTGTTTTCTTCTGCCTCCTCCAGAAGTCCTGCGGCGATGGGAAACGGGTGAACCGACATGTAGAGGTTACTACTGGGAGTCGCAGCTCCGAACTTGCACGTAGGCGGTCTGTGGACCAGTGGTCGCTCTTCCCTGTACCAGGGGCAGCAGGGATGTTCCGCAACATCCCATGCGACTGAGCAATCCTCTTCAGGACAACACTGCTCACCCTAGCAAGGCAGGGAGCTAGAAAAGGTGTTCCAAACATTGCCTGCCCTACACAAACCGGTCAGCTTACCGCGGCTGGCGGTTTTACCCTTTTATGAGGTCGAAAAGAAAAACAAATAAATAAACTTATTCTCGGTACGTGGAACGTACTAACCTTATTTGACAGAGTTAAGACGAAGAGACCGCACAGAAGAACAGCCCTCATAGCCAGGGAGGAGGCGAGATATAAAATCGACATTGCGGTTCTTAGTGAAACCAAATTTGCTGATGAAGGCTTGATCTGTGAACCTGAGGGTGGGTACACCTTTTTCTGGAAGGGCAAAGCTGAGAACGAGGAAAGGATACACGGAGTTGGCTTCGCCATCCGCACCACGCTCCTCCGACAGCTGCCTTTTTTCCCCACTGGCATCAGCGAACGAGTGATGAAGCTCCGTTTACCCATCTCCCACACCCGACATGTCACTATTATCAGCGCCTATGCTCCGACACTCACCAACGTTGATGACGACAAGGAGGCGTTCTATGAGAGCCTCGACTCCCTCCTGAAGTCCACTCCTGCTAGTGACAAACTCATCGTGCTTGGTGAATTCAATGCTCGATTTGGGCGCGAATTTGACTGCTGGGAAGGAGTGATGGGCCCACACGGGCCTGGCAAGATGAACAGCAATGGCCTGCTGCTGCTGACATTGTGCGCTGAAAATGGACTCGCCATCACCAACACCCTCTTGAGGCTGGCTAGTAAGCACAAGACAACATGGATGCAATCCAGGTCCAAGCAGTGGCATCTCATAGACTATGGCATTGTCCGTCAGCGGGATACTCGTGATGTCAAAATCACCAGAGCCATGAGAGGAGGCGAGTGCTGGACCGACCATCGGCTTGTGCGGTCTGCCCTCAACCTGCACATTGCACCAGCACACAGGAAGAGGCCGAAGCTCACCCGACCTTCATTCAAACTGGCCAAGCTGAAGTGACCAGACGGTAAGGAAAACTTCCAGTCCCACCATGATGACCTGCTAAATGCCCATGGAACGTTGACTGGCAACCCAACTGAAATGTGGAACCAGTTCAAGGGGATGGTGACGGAGTCTGCCAAAGACGTGCTTCGACCCAAGCAGAGGGTACACAAAGATTGGTTCGATCAGAACAATGGAGAGATCAA
This sequence comes from Semisulcospira habei, assembly GCA_036245525.1. NCBI lineage: Eukaryota > Metazoa > Mollusca > Gastropoda > Semisulcospiridae > Semisulcospira > Semisulcospira habei. The sequence goes on along the minus strand of BTPG01000003.1, from coordinate 61,916,324 downwards.
CAAGCTATTGGAGCAAAAGCGCAGTGCCTTCATCGAGTGGCAGAACGACATCAACTCCTTGTCCACGAAAGACCGCTTATAACACCTCTAGAGAAAAGAAAAGAAGTACAGAACGATAAAGAAACACGCTTAGAAAAGACGGGGACAACACAATTTATTAGTATTTCGGGTAAATACCCTTTGTCAAAATATACAAACAAACAGAGAACTCAGCCGCTACTTATCTTCTTTCGTAGAAGGGATGTGGCAACTGAAGGAAGTGACGTAAAAGAAAGAAAAAGGAAGAAGAAAAGTACGGGAAAAGTAAAAATGACGTCAAGGAAAAAAAAACTCATAAGAGACTTCGAGAGAAACAGAAGACGAGAGACAAGAGTTTGTGTAAGCGCGCGCAGGAACGAGCAAAAGTGAAAGCGTGTGTGTGATGTCAGAGAGAGAGAGAGAGAGAGAGAGAGAGAGAGAGAGAGAGAGAGAGAGAGAGAGAGAGAGAGAGAGAGAGAGAGAGAGAGAGGAGAGAGAGAGAGAGAGAGAGAGAGAGAGAGAGAGAGAGAGAGAGAGAGAGAGAGAGAGAGAGAGAGAGAGAGAACGGGGAGTACCCTTGGGCACGAAGTAGGCTGAGTGTCTAATACACAAAGCCTGCTAAATACCAACCCGAAGGCAAACTTTATATCACCTTCAAGTTGAGGACTACCTCGGGGAAAACGGGAGGACCCCGGGAAAAAAAAAGAAGCATCTAGCACGGTACACAACAAGTAAGAAGTCATTGAAACAAAGCAAATAATCAATTCAGTAAGCGAATATCGGTATAAGTGGAGAGTAAGTAGTTGTGAAACCGTCTTCAAGGGTAACCCAAAAAAACGTATTAAAAGAGAGAGAGAGAGAGAGAGAGAGAGAGAGAGAGAGAGAGAGAGAGAGAGAGAGAGAGAGAGAGAGAGAGAGAGAGAGAGAGAGAGAGAGAGAGAGAGACGGGGGGCGTGAGGGGAGGGGAGGGGGAAGGGAGAGGAATAAGTGGAAGAAAGGTAAGGGAAAAAGCGGAAAGGGAGAAAGAGGGAGAGAGAGCAAATCTCTCCCTCTTTCTCCCTTTCCGCTTTTTCCCTTACCTTTCTTCTACTTATTCATCTCTCCCTTTCCGCTTTCTCCCTTACCTTTCTTCCACTTATTCCTCTCCCTTCCCCATTCCCCTCACCTCACGCCACCTTCTCTCTCTCTCTCTCTCTCTCTCTCTCTCTCTCTCCCTCTCTCTCTCTCTCCCTTTCCGCTTTTTCCCCTTACCTTTCTTCCACTTATTCCTCTCCCTTCCCCCTCCCCTCCCTTCACGCCCCCGTCTCTCTCTCTCTCTCTCTCTCTCTCTCTCTCTCTCTCTCTCTCTCTCTCTCTCTCTCTCTCTCCCTCTCTCTCTCTCTCTCTCCTTCTTTCTTTCCCCCCCCCCAACCCCCCCCCGTTTTTTTATTTTTTATTTTTTTTTAATACGTTTTTTGAGTTACCCTTGAAGACGGTTTAACAACTACTTACTCTCCACTTATACCGATATTCTCTTACTGAATTGATTATTTGCTTTGTTTCAATGACTTCTTACTTGTGTACCGTGCTAAATGCTGTTTTTTTTTTTTTTTCCCGGGGTCCTCCCGTTTTCCCCCGAGGTAGCCCTCAACTTGAAGGTGATATAAAGTTTGCCCTCTGGTTGGTGTTTAGGAGGCTTTGTGTATTAGACACCCAGCCTACTTCGTGCCCAAGGGTACTCCCCGTTCTCTCTCTCTCTCTCTCTCTCTCTCTCTCTCTCTCTCTCTCTCTCTCTCTCTCTCTCTCTCTCTATCTCTCTCTCTCTCTCTCTCTCTCTCTCTCTCTGACCTCACACACGCGCTTTCACTTTTGCTCGCTCCTGCGCTCGCTTACACACACTCTTGTCTCTCGTGTTCTGTTTCTCTCGAAGTCTCTCTCTTATGAGTTTTTTCGTTGACGTCATTTTTACTTTTTCCCGCACTTTTGTTCTTCCTTTTCCTTTCTTTTACGTCACTTCCTTCAGTTGCCACATCCCTTCTACGAAAGAAGATAAGTAGCGGCTGATTTCTCTGTTTGTTTGCATATTTTGACAAAGGGTATTTACCCGAAATATTAATACATTGTGTTGTCCCCGTCTTTTCTAAGCGTGTTTCTTTATCGTTTGGTACTTCTTTGCATTTTACAAGCTTGGCAGTCACCTTTGTGGTCTGGATTGCATACCTCTAGAGAAAAGCCCAGAGAGAGCTCTGCAACATGCAGGACACCTGGTAGGATGTCAAAGCAAAAGAACTTGAACACTTCGCTGAATCTAGCAACTCCAAGGAGTTTTTCAGTGCTTTGTAAGCTGCCAGACCCAGCACAACTCCTCTCTTTTGCTCCGACGGCTTCACCTTGCTAAAGGACAAAGGGAGCATCACTGAGCGCTGGAGAGAACACGTCTCTAATCTGCCGAGCCAACCTCCCTCTGTCGACCCCGTGGCCCTGGACATGATTCCCCAGAATGCGACACTGAATGACCTTGACTTCATGCCAACCCTGGACGAGGTCAAGAAAGCGATCAACCAGACTAGCTCAGGCAAGGCTGCAGGCATGGACGGCATCCCCACAGAGTTCTTTAAAGCAGCTGGACCTGAGACCCTTGACGCCTTCCTCAACATTCTGACATGCATCTGGGCAAAGGAAAACATGCCACAGGAATTTAGAGATGCTACAATCGTCTCCCTGTTCAAGAACAAGGGCAGCAAAGCAGACTGTGCCAATTATCGAGGGATCTTACACTTGTCCATTGCTGGCAAGATCCTCGCGAGAGTCATCCTCAACCGCCTGATCAGCTCTGCATATGAGGAAGCACTCCCAGAGGCTCAGTGTGGCTTCAGATCCGGCCGCAGCACAGTGGACATAGTCTTCTCTGTGAGACAGGTTCAGGAGAAATGCATTGAGCAGCACATGGACCTCTACGCTGTCTTCATAGATCTGACCAAAGCATTCGACACCGTGAACAGAGGAGCGCATTAGGTCATCCTCACAAAGCTCGGCTGCCCCAGGAAGTTCACCAACAGCATCCGCCACTTCCATAATGGAATGGTAGGAGTTGTCCGGTCAAATGGCGACACATCCGCACCCTTCGACATTTTCAACGGTGTGAAACAAGGATGTGTTCTTGCCCCTGTGATGTTTAGACCCAAGCAGTACGCGACCTTGAGAAGTGCGTGAACCTAAAGTACAGACTAGACCGCTCTCTCTTCGACCTCTGTCGATTGAACGCCAGGACCAAGACCATCGAGAGACTGATCCTTGAGGCGCTGTTTGCCGATGACTGTGCGCTGACGGCGCAAACGGAGTCTGACCTCCAGACCATCGTCAACAGGTTCTCGGAAGCCTCTCGACTGTATGGCCTCACCATCAGTCTCAGCAAGGCCGAGGTCCTGCACCAACCAGCCTCAGGCACAAGAGCCCTCCACTCAAAGTGTATATCGAAGCACCGAGCTGAAGACTGTCGACCAATTCAGGTACCTTGGAAGCATCATCTCTTCTGACGGTACTATCGACAAGGAAATCGCAGCTCGCTTCAGCAAAGCCAAATAAATCCCTAGGTCGACTGCACACTCGTGTGTTGAATAACAACAACGTCAAGCTCTCCACCAAGATCACAGTCTACAAGGCAGTAGTCCTCCCCAGCCTTCTCTACGGCTGTGAGTCATGGACGCTCTATAGAAAGCACCTCAAGCAGCTTGAACGCTTCCACATGAGATCCCTGGGCTCATTCATGAGCATCAACTGGCAAGACAAGGTGACAAACCTGGAAGTCCTGGACAATGCTGCCTTAGTGAGTGTTGAAGCCTTGATCTTAAAGACACAACTCCGCTGGACAGTTTATGTCATACGCATAGATGATTCTCGCATGCCATGCCATCTGCTGTATGGTGCACTTTCAAAAGGCCACAGGAAGCAAGGACGGCCAAAGAAACGCTTCAAAGACTGCATAAGAGACAGCCTCAAGCACTGCGTCTTCCCGGTAAAGAAACGTAAATGTTTAGGGCTTATCGTCTTTTTTCCACCACGAAGGTGATTTCAAAGACGGGGCACCGAAAAAGGGTCGGAACAAATTTTGACCCAAGCTGGATTCAAACCCGTGACCTTTCGGTCGCGAGGCAAATACTTTTACCACCGAGCCACCCTCCCCGGTAAAGGAACTTGAAGCACAAGCACAAGACAGATCAAGCTGGCGTGCCGCCACCAGGAAAGCCTGCACGCTCTTTGAACACAATCGGCGCGAACGGATCACCAGTGCCAGAGCTCGCAGAAAGACAGCGTCGACTCTCGCCACAGCTACGTTCCAGTGCCCCCATTGCCCTCGCAGGTGTGGCTCCAGGATTGGCTTGGCCAGCCACATCCGCACCCACAAATAGTAGTCATGCACAATGACGACATCTTCGGTTTTCGATGGTCTACGCATTAGTATGTATGTAAACAAGAGAATCTCCGATATTTCTGTACACACAATCTTGAAATTTTACGAAAGACTTTCTTAAGTGGGTGACTAAGATAGCCTTCGAGCATATTGTAATAAAAGACATAAACGACCGTTGATAGAAAGTCGGTTGACTAAAATTAGGGTCCTTAATTTCTGTCATATTTACTTGAACTTTTCCATATAGCTAGTTTGGGGGAAATACATTGGATGAGTTTGTTTGCCAGCTTTGTATCCTTTCAACTTCTTTAGTAAAAAAAAAAAATTTCAGAAAAAAAATAGTAAAAAAAAAATTAAAAAAGAAAAAATAATAAAATTCACTTCTAGAATTAGTCAGACAGTGCCGGTGAATTAAAAGAAGCAACTTCGTCACCACGCAGACACTGATACTCTAAATATGACGTAATTCTCTCTCATTCTCGCTCGCTCTTTCTCCCACATAGGCCCGCGTCTCCAAGAGGCGTAGATCCTCACATGAAATATGTCCGTTTCCCCCTAGGTCTCCATTAGGGTATGGAAAATGGATTGTTCTTGTCTTTCCACGTTCCGCGCTCCGTGACTATATGGATCAATCATTTGCAGTAGTGTCACCCGCTCGGTCTCTCTAGAAATGATAGTAAACGAATACTCGACTTGATTTGTTAAGTTCTAATGCTTGCGTTAATAGGGCAGGTGCCAATGTTTGTCCTGAATTGGCTTTTCTTTTGACACCGGGCCGTTTCTGTGAATAGCTAAGTAAAAGATCAACAGCTATGTGAACACAAAATGCGTGTTATTATTTCCTGATACGTGACTACTGCTCTTTGTATTTAAGTGCCTGTACGACACATTAAGCGTTTTTAACACCTTCTACCCCAGACCGAAATCACCAAATTTTTAAGTTACCCTTTGAAGGACTGTATTACAATTTTAGAGACAGATAAAATATGAAGCTATTCTGGCACCACCCTTGACCTGTGATGCTCGATCGATGTCTTGCTGTGGTGTGTCGGAGCTGAATGAGTTAAGACGTGTATAGATAGTGAAAACTGCGAGAGACATAGATCCTCATGAACCCCCGCAGTTGCGGAGCTCATGAGAATCTGTGCTTCTTGCTCTGAAGCCATGGAATGTTAACCCTGAGTGTGTCGGTAGAGGTTTTGTCGCAATGATTCCTGCAGGAATCATCGGGACTAAAACTGCTACCGACACGCAAAGGGTTATTAGCCATTTCTTTCATCTTCGTTTGACTTTGTGTTTATAATTGTTTTCGTTATTTCATCTTTTTATATAAAAATAACTCAACAAAAAAAGAAACACGTTTAGAAAAGTCAGTTATGGCACACATGTGTTTTAACTCTATTTTTAAGCGTGTTTATTTCTTCTTGCATTTTACACTCTTGTCAGTCACCGTTTTGTCTAGATTCTGTCTTTATTGTAGGCACCATCGTATCCTGCACAGATGTCTCTGTGAAAAGAGGCGAGGCCACAACTATAACGTGCACTTTCAAGCAGGATAAAAGTCAGTCTTGTACTGGGCGCTTCCTGATAGACCGATATAACTTGTCAGGTCCTGCACCTTCCAACAGAGGTCAGTGTGGAGTTCTGTTCAGCAAAAGGTCCTCGAGCCTGATGACATCCTGGGCCAACGCAGTCATGTGTTGACCAGTCTAGGGTGCCAACCGCCCATTGGCATTTCTTTCGCCATTGTTATACGTTGTTCTCATTTCTTTGTTAAGATTTTTGTCCTCACTATATTTGTGATATACACATGAGCGCTTAATTCTGTGGCGTGCTTTGATGAGGATGTGTGTGTGTGTGTGTGTGTGTGTGTGTGTGTGTGTGTGTCTGTCTGTCTATCTGCCTGTATGTCTGTCTGTCCGTCTGTCCTAACAATTGTCTGTTGTTCTGTTTGCTGTTACTATGGAATCCCCCAGAAACTTGTCAACGTCATCAGGTCCCTGTACAAGAATTTTGAGTGCAGAGTCGTCCACAACAACCAGCTCACCGAACCGTTTAAGGTGGAAACCGGAGTGAAACAAGGATGTATTCTTTCGCCAATCCTATTCTCAATGGCAATTGATTGGATCATGCGCCGCACCACAGAGGGAAGGAGGCAGGGAATTCAGTGGACGCTGACCTCAATGCTGGATGACCTCGACTACGCCGATGATATCGGGCTGCTGGCAAGCAGAAACCAGGACATGCAACAGAAGACACAACAGTTGACACAGTCAGCAAGCTCCATAGGTCTCGGGGTCAACATTAGGAAGACTCAAGTCATGAGGAAGAACACCATAGTGGGCGACCCAATCACCATCAATGACCAACCTCTGCAAGAGGTGGACGAATTCACGTACCTGGGCAGCAAGGTTACCACAGATGGAGACTGCACAAGGGAGATCACCACAAGAATCAGCAAAGCCAACCAAGCCTTCGCAATGCTGAAACCCATCTGGAGGACCACAAGCCTGAGCATCCACACCAAGCTCCGTATTTTTAAGAGCAACGTGCTGAGTGTCCTTCTATATGGGTCAGAATGCTGGAAATCCACTACCGCTACGGAACGCAAGCTGGATGTCTTCCAGAACAAGTTCCTGCGACGGATCATGAAGGTCTTCTGGCCAAACATGATTACAAACGAGGAACTACGGAAGAGAGCAGGCGCAGACAGCATCGCTGAAACCATCGCCACACGGAGATGGAGATGGCTAGGCCACGTTTGCAGAATGTCACCTGACTCATTACCAAGGGTGGCACTGAGATGGACACCACAGGGGAAGAGAAACCGTGGGCGACCAAAGGAGACGTGGCGCCGAACCGTGGAGCGAGAGCTCAAGAACAGAGGCCTTACTCTGCAAACAGCACCCAAAATAGCAGCTGACAGACAAAAGTGGCGCTCCCTTGCCGTCGCCTCAAGCACCAGACGGCGCAGAGAGGACTGAATGAATGAATGAATCTGTTTGCTGTGCTATTTAGATTTGTTCTAGTTTATTTGCTTTTACTTTAATGTTAATTTTTTATTGGTCGGCTTTCGGTTTTTGGTTGTCGTTAATGATGCAGACAAATCACTCTAAAAGGAACCATTTGCATATTTGAAACGGATTTTGTTGCGAAGATTCCCATAGGAACCATCGCGACTAAAACCTCTACCGACGCGCAAACGATCAACTGGCACGGTGTACCTATCCGTTTTACTTTACAGTCTCCATCCTGGACTGCCCGGTGATAAACTGCACAGCAAAGTGTGATTTAAAAGTGTCTGCGCCTGTGTACGAATTTCACCCAAAAGTCGATAAAGACAGCGTAACGCTGACTCTGAAAATTTCCAACGCGTCGGAAGAACACGAGGGAATATATCGGTGTCAGAAAGTGGGCGATGACGACGGAAAGACCTGTAATCTTACGCTAAAAGGTAAGAAGAAAATACATAAGCAACCTCTGTATTCGCAATGTTTATTAGTCGTACAGTCTAGTTATGTCATTAGAGGTGTGTGCTGTGGCTCCTTGCTCCTTAAAATTTTTAGTTAGTTATTGGGGTTTAACACTGAGCAGGTGACTAAAGGCCCCGCTACACGAGCCCGGTTTTGAGGCCGATTCCCGATCAGTTTTCGAATCGGTAGGTGATCGGGCCAGACTAAAAACGTGAGCACTGCCACACTGACATTTCCCGACTTGTTTAGCCGACCGGTTTGAACAGAAGATCAAAGTCGTACCTATTCTGCAAAATGACTGTTAGTTTTGACAGTGGTGATGATGTGCTTGCATTATTAGCAGTTTTGCATCATATTCGGGAAGAGGCGTGCGAAACATCAGCGGCAACGGCGGCGTGTTCGGCCATTTGCAAATGAAACGACGTGCTTTGCGAGACGCGCTCTGATTTGTTGAAGCTTACAACCGGGGCCGAATCGGAACGGAAAAATAGAGCAGGTTCTAGACACCCGGTTCCCAGCCGATTGGGACCGGATCGGATAATTGACGTCATCCGATCGCAATCAGATCAGAGTCGGCTTCAAAATCGGGGCACAACCGGCTCGGGTGGCGGGGCCTTAAGGCAATCCCATGGCGGTTCTTGCTATTAAAACCGCTTTTACGTCATAATACAGTAAACCAGTAAACACTATAAAATATAACAGACTTAGATCCACATGTGCCCAGCAAACTCGGGTGTTCATGAGAATCTATGACTCGTTCCTTGGCTGTCCGGGGTTCTTTAGGTTTGAATTATGAACGATTTTTGTGTCCACTGGCATTGAACGGGTCAGGCAAAGTGAAGATTAACCATCTGCAAGAGACATAAATCCTCGTTAGCTTAACCTGTCGCGCATTTTGGTTGTTATAAAACCATGTTTCAATAAACTGTTTTATTCTACAGCTATTCCAAAATGTGTGTGTGTGTGTGTGTGTGTGTGTGTGTGTGTGTGTGTGTGTGTGTGTGTGTGTGTGTGTGTGTGTGTGTATGTGTGTGTGTGTGTGTGTGTGTGTGAAACTCAGATATTACTTAGCTGCAAGCAGCCTGCGGTAAAATGGTTTCTGAGAAAACGGCGTTGCTTAGAGACGGCGTAGAGATCAGCGGTTTCATTTAACGACTTACTTTGACATCCAGACCTGTTAAACTTAAATGTTGTATAAAAATGCAACAGTGTTTTTCTTTATAGCCTTGTAAGCTTGAGAAAACTGTAGTATGATGAACTGTCGGAATCAAAGACAACGGTGTCAAGCTCAGCTATTAACAATAATAATAATAATAATAATAATAATAATAATAATAATAATAATAATAATAATAATAATAATAATAATAATAATAATAATAATAATAATAATAATGAGTACTTGTACAGCGCCTAACCTCAGATTAGAGCTTTAGGCGCTTAACAAAAATAATTGTACAAAAATAACAAATTAAAAAAAAAACACAATTTACCAGAAAATACTAAAACAAAATCACAACGCACTCTGTAAACAAGCTATAAAGTCACCATTCAAAAGTACTCATACTCGCATTCACGCACGCACGCACGCACGCACGCACATACACACACACACACACACACACACACACACACACACACACACACACACACACTACTGATAACAGAGATAAAGATGATTTCAACCTGACAGGTCTGTGATAAAGTCATTTGTATCAGACAAAAAAAAAATATGGGTCTTTAGCAGTACCTCTTTCGAATCCGCGTATCTCAGTTTGCGAGGGAGTTCATTCCAAACTGGGTTCTGGTACCTGAATGACCTCTCACCGAACGACTTTGTTTTGACATGAGGGATACGTAAAACTCGATAGTCGACGGCAGAGCGCTAATTCTGTCTTGAGGGCGTATACAGCTGGAGAAGAGAGGCAAGGTAGTGTAGGCAGGAACAGGTAATACAACTGTGAGTCATGCATGAACTTTGCACTGAATCCTAGCTGTTACAACTAACCAGTGAAGAGCAGACAGATGGGGTGTGATATATTCTGATCTAGGGACTCTAAGAATCAACATAGTAGCTGAGGTTTACATTTTCTTGAGTTTGCCAATCAGACACTGGGAATAGCCTGCTAAAGGAGCATTGCAATAGTCTAATTTTGACAAAACAAAAGCGCAGACAAGTACTTTATTTGCTTCAGGCATCGGATAGGCGACATTACTGACCATTGATGACCTTTTGGTGACTTTGGTCTACAGACTGGTGATATGGTGATGCAAATGTGCAATTAAAAAAAAAATTAAACCATATCAATGGCAGGTATCTTCGAACCAGTCTTGACATATGTACATGAATTTGTCTCAACTACAGTGAATATTATTAGTACAAGAAAACAGCCGATTATATGGGTGGATGGACAGAGAATGCATAGCCAAGGATGACCTGTTACTTTACCAAGAAAGCATGAGATAGGAATAGGAAGTTCAGACTGAAAGTGAACAACAGCTAACATGCAACTTTGAAGACGTTTGTAGATCTACATCTAGGACATGCTTGAGTCATGGGCAATGATGGAACGGAAGTGCTTGCTTGCTCGGCAGAAATGAAACATGGTCTACGCATGAGCAGATTATACGTGTTAAGGAACAGTTATGGCCAGCACACAAAGCGTCGCCTACGTTTTAGAGAAAATATAGAGACAAGCAGCGGTCGCTGCAGTGGGCAAACTTTAAACAAATATGCAAGATCCATAGTAAACCAGCAAGTAATGACACAATATCTGCAACAACATCAACAACGACAAAAATAAACGAAAAAAAAACCCAACAAAAAACAGGAGAAAGTGTTGGTTTTTGTTTTAAAGCACAGAGATCCCACCTTGAACTAACTAAACCGAGCTGAAATCAACTGACCTTACATTAGGGACATCATCAAAACTATCACCAAATACAGTCAAAATACAAGAAGTTTCAGAGATATTACTTGGAATAATACACAGTGTGACATGACTGCTAGGTCCTTGGCCTTTTAGGTAGTGACATACTCCTTTCATCAAACGCCTTGTTTCATAGATATCTCACATCATAACAAATGTGAAGCAACTTGACAAACTAGTCTGGGAGATATCTCTTAAAGAAATATAGAATGGCCCATTTGACCTTGACCTTACAGCCACACGACTTTTGTTTCTTACACTTTCTTACATGCTGGACTGTTATCAATTTACGTTTGAGCCAAATCATTCTGATAATTTCAAATATATTGCCCGTACAAAAATATATTACTTTTGAAGACACATGTCCATAATGTCCTTGACCTTCGATAGTAAAGTCATTCCAGCATAAAATACACTTCTTTTAACATTCCTATCAACTCTTCACAATCCATTCAGACTGACTCTGTCGTTTCACATATGTCAAGTACCAAGACCAAGAGCAAGTTTTTAGTTAATGTGATAAACGTGACCTTGACCTCAAAGGAAGCAACATAATTTTTGGCTGTGACACTTCCCTTAAGGTAAAATCCAGTAAAACCACTTCTCACCACAAGTAACAAGAGAGGGTAACAAAGGTCATCAATACGTTGAGTCGTCACCAGTATTATCAACAAGAATATATACGCCACCTAACTTTTAAGGCAAATCTGCGCACTGGTTTCAGAGATATTTGAGGGGAGATCTACGACCCTTGAAATAAAACATGGCTGCCACGGCCGTGACCTTTAACCGGGAAGGTAGTGTCAGAATGTTTGTATGTTACATTTTATTTCATTATCGCATACACCAAATGAAACAAACCAATTTAATTAAATCGTACATAAAAGACAGGAAAACATACATGACCACTGTTACCTTCACCTTAGCGATAGCCGCTTAATCTGTTTGACTGACACGTTATTTCACAAATGGCTATAGTCAGCTTAGCGTTGAGCTAAATCGATTTCATGGTTGAGAAAAGAAAAAATGCATGGACAAAAAACGAAAGAGAACAAGTTCACAAAAATTCAGATACGTTAAATCAAGTAAAACCACTTCTCATCCTAAGTAACAAGAGAGGGTAACAAAGGTCATCCATACGTTGAGTCGCCACCAGTATTACCAACAAGAATATATACGCCACCTCCGGCTGTAAAGCGTCGAACGTTAAGTCATAGAAAGATGATTTATTTTCCTAAATGATTTTTTCTGAAATTATACATTTGTTAACGTTCACTAAAGCATATAAATATAGTAAAGTAATGTAATAAACTTACTGTGTGCTTAGCTAGACCTAACCGTTTGCCATAATGATCAAGTTTCAGACACGTTTGTCTAAAGTATAGGATGATGTGCCGTATAGCAATTGACCTCTCGTGGCCTTCACCTTTTATGGAGGTTATTCCGTTTGAGACGTTTAAACAGGTCTTGTCATCGACTATCACATGCCAAATCTAAATTATGTGATTGGACCAGTCTCAAATAAAACATTTCCATTAGTGTTTACCGCCGCCGACAAATAATAGTATGATCCTAATAACGGCCGGTAACTGACAGGCCGACGTACAAACAAACAAAACATGTGTACCATTTACATACACTCACATTACATTGACATTTAATTGTAGCAAAACGCATTTTTATTTTATATAATATGGGTTGGATGCAATCCTGATATAACTGAAAAATGTCTGTAAGAGTTATCTCCTATTATTTTAACGGTCGCAGAAAAGTGAATGTTGACAATCAAAACTGCGTTAAAAACTGTTCCCATCTGCTAAATTTCATAAGTTTGGGACAAATTTGCAGTATAGTTGGCGGTACTCTCTAGGCAATTATAACAGACGACTTGACGGCAAACGATACAGATACAGCGATCTCGTCAATGTTTTGTATAAGGTCAATGTCCCATTTACACATTGGTCTTTTAAATATACCGTACGTTATCAACGTAACAGAAGAATGCGCAATGCATGCAGATTTAAAGTTATTGGTTGCAGGGGTTTAATTAACAGGGACACTTGTTTGCCTGAGAGAGGTCAAAGTTACCGTTGTACCGCGTAGACCGCAGGCCTCGGATCTCCCGCATGTCTGCAAAGGCCCGTGTAGCAAACCACTGCTACCAATAAAGTATGTGTTTTCATTTCTCCGCTATTTTCGTTTGAGAAATCAAGTTTACGAAAAGTCACTAAATAATTGATCTCCTCTATTGAGAAGAAGTCTTTTGACCTGAATCACACCAGGCGTGACTGACACCAATCAATCAATCAATCAATCAATCAATCAATCAATCAATCAATCAATCAATCAATCAACCAACCAAAAATCAATCAATCAATCAATCAATCAATCAACCAACCAATCAACCAATCAATGAATCAATCAATCAATCAATCAATCAATCAATCAATCAGTCTGTCTGTCTGTCTATCTATCTATCGTCAGAAAGGTTACAAATCATCAATAACATTGTCCCATAGGATGCCAGTGCGCATTCGATTCAGGAAAGGCTCTTTCTTAGTGGTGTGTTACACGGTAGGATTTGAAAGGTGTGATAACAACAACTCCAGTAGTTCCTGAGTAACATTTACTTTAGAATATTTTGACAATCTTTTTTTTTTATTTATTTATTTTTTGTTTGGGGGGGGGGGGGTAGAGGGGGGCTTGGGGGCGGAACTGGTATCCAAGGCGTGTCACAAAGAGGACTACAAGAAATCCTTTATGAGTTGCTACTAGGGATTTTATAGCCAGGTCACATGGTTTTGCTTGCAGTAAAAACGTGTGACGAACGAATGAAAAATTGTTTTGTAATGTGTCCTAAAGCCCTTCAATGTCATTCAATCTACTGCGGGTGCAACGTGTACTGAAAAAGCTAATACACAATAACGCTTTCAGCCATTAATCAATACATTGACAAATGGATCGATAATGAGAGGTTAATAGTTCAAGAATTTTAGAGCGTCTAGTCCACAAGAAATTATATCACACCCTTTAAACTTTTGGTTGTAAGGCGCGGTTTTAGTCCGGTAGGGGTCACCACAACAAAAACCACAACAAAGGCGTAAACCATCGAGGCAGATCTTTCTCGTGAGATTACATGCAGCCTCGAAGTCAAATCATATTTGAAAGTTTCTTCTTTATGTCGCAACATTGTAAATATACACTCGCAATATTCAAGTAATGTGCACAATGCAGGCAAGGCGGCGATAGGAATTTACTGTAGGCTCAACGAAACACTTATATCTAGTTATCGTGAAAAACAAACAAACAAACAAAACATCAGCAAACAAAAAAACAAACAAACAAACGGTAGAACATCAGAATGCATCGAACTGACCAGAATGTGTTGTCACTAACAAAAGCATGTACATTATGTACTATGTTTACGCAGTAGATTGCGTACATGCTGTTGTTAAGGACAATTTGCAGTTCGTCTACGGGCTAACGACGTCCACAGTCGTGGGCCCGATGACCTATGCTTACGGTGATGATAATGTGTGTGCAGCCTGAGTTTCTTATTCTCTGTCTCTGTTAATTTTATTTAACATTTTCCCGTTGTTGTTAGTTTGTGTTTTGTTTGTTTTTTTCATAAGCCACAGAGAGCGTTCAGACGACACCAAGACAAGGCACAACAGCAGGTAAAGGTGTATTGTGTTGTTGTATACAGTAATACACTGAAAAGAAGTAGAAGGAATTATAATAATTAACAGCAAAAAAAAGTAACAACAACAAACAAAAACAAAAACCTATTAGGTAATAGAGAAGGCAACTTGTTTCGAATGAAATAATATATTGGGCCATACTAAAAGATAATAATTTATAATTATGATAGAAAATTATCCATTTTTCTGTCTATTAATTTGTAAATGTTACTGAGCATTAGTAAAAGAACTATTTAACGATGCCATATTTGTATCAAACCTAAGTAAGCTACATTTATTTTTAACAAAAATTACTCCTAACAAGTGCTTTGAAATAGACATTAACTCATTCAGCCCGAAGGCCGTATTTCCTAAAGTTTGGAGGCGTCATCTAATGATATGTGCTCCAGTTGCGGGAGGTAGATCGACTATGATAATCAAGGGCGGCGCCAGATTAGCTTGGCGCTGACAGGCGATAAGCTAATCTGGCACTACCCGTTAATTATCATGGTCGACCCATCTCCTGCTGTAGTGCGTCCAGGCTGAATGGGTCAATCGAGTTAAGCAGTTTCTGACAAGCATTTCCATCGGAACATAAAAAAGTCATTCTAACCCCCATTAACTTCCAACAAAGAAGTGATCACGATCCAACTGCAAGACACATAGATCCTCATGAGACCCACTTGTATCCCTGTTTTTTGGACGGTGTCGGCTTTTCGACGTTGAATGTCGACAAAATTTCAGAAAAACAACTGTGCGTACAGTTTACTTACTGTGCCAGGGAAATAGTTAATCACACTGTTCTTCTCTCTTGCAGCACCCAGTGGAAACGGAGGCGCCGGCCTATCCACGACACCGATAGCGTTAGAAATCGGTAAGTTGCTTTGACATTTTCTTCCAAAAGGAACAACGAAGATGTTTTGATTATTTTTGAAAAGTTTACATATTCACAAGAAATTTTAGACAGAGAGCCCCGGAATGACATAGTTTGCAACATTGTGAAATATTTGTGCTTGACGATTTTTCTCTGTAATTAATAAGTACCTTTTTATGACAGCATTCATCCAAACCAATTGAGGGAAGTCATACAGGTCAAGTAATGCGACAATAAAATCCTTCAGTGCTAGAGTCTGGGTGCTGTATCTGAAATCATCGTAGATTCACTGCCATATAACTTTGGCTGTGGCATATGTATACGAATGAAAAGACCAAGAGGCATATATGCTTATGAGCCCACGCGTCTTGCATTCAGGTGTTGTTTTGTATGTGACAGCTGCCCAAGAGTGGTTATGATTTTTTTATTGTTCTAGGGAATGCGCAGCCTGAAGCTCAGGAAAGGGGTTCTAAATCAAGCAGTGATAATGTTGGTGTTATTGTCGGTGGTGTATTATCAGTAGTCGTGGTCGCAGCTGTAATTGTTGTCGTGATCAGGGTCGTCAAATGGAGACGCAGACAGTAAGTTCCTTTTGATAGTCATTTTGATGCGTCATAAAAACAGTGTGAGGAATAATTTCTATTCGAAATGGTATCAGTTTTTAAGTCACTTCTATTTAAAGAAGGGACTTTTTAGAACGGGTGGCCGTAGGGCGAATGTAAAAGCATGTCAATGGTGTCAAAGGCGGGCAGGCTAAACCTCTAACAATTGCAGTAACAAGATACAAATTACATCATGTCTAGTAACGCTAACCTCGCTGCAGAACGTTCATTTGGCGCGAAGCGCCATATGTGCGCATGTATGTGTGTATATATGTATGTATGTGTATGTCTTTATGGTTTGATAAAGCTCAGATCATTTCATGTAAGCACTCAGCTTTTACAGATGTTTTACTACTCCAGTATTGTTAGCATTCTAACCTTTGTACTGACCTGTTGGGGTAGAAATTTATGTAAAAGAGGTCCAGATCGCCTTAACAAAGTAATCCGGAAAGTGGGCGGGGTGATTGGTAGTGCACACGATAATTTGGACACACTGTACAAGAGACAGATTACGAACAAACTGGCTGACATTCTTGATGACAAAACACATCCACTTAGATATGAATTTGACAGCAGACGTATCGAACGAAGTGGCAGACTTCGAGTACCCGAAAGTCGTACATCACGTTATGCCAACTCTTCTGTCCCTCAGGCTGTTACCCTTTTCAACAGTAATATCAGTAGATAGTGTCTGTCAACATTCTTTATCTCTTTAGTACTAGCCCTTGCAGTAGTTCACTGCAACATTGCTGACACCAGAAGCACAGGGGGAATCCACCATAATTTTGTTTGTTTGTTTGTTTGTTTGTTTTCTGATGCCAAGAGTGTTACAAAGGTAAAAATACGTCTGTTACAGTTCATTTCTTTAATTTTAGAGTTATGGGTTATTTAATTATTTCTATGGGTGAATGGTGATGTCATGTGTTGTTAGGTCATACAGTGAATTTTCCTATGAGGGATTAATAAAGTATTATTGTATTGTATTGTATTGTATGTATGTATGTGTGTGCGTATGTATGTAAACAAGAGAATCTCCGATATTTCTGTACACACAAACTTGGCAGAATACTTTCTTAAGTGGGTAGCTATAAAAGCCTCCGAGCATATGTTAATTGAATGTCTCATTGAAGACATAAACAATTGTTTATATGAAGTCGGTGGACGCCGATTAGAGTCCGTAATTTTTGTCATATTTACGTGAACTTTTGCATACAGCTAGTCTGGAGAAAGACATTGAATGAGTTTGTTAGCCAGCTTTGTATCTTTTCAACTTCTTTAGAAAAAATTAATTCTTTTCATAAAATAATTAAAACAGTTAAAAAAACTTCACTTCTAGAGAAAGTCAGACAGTGCCGCTGAGAAGCAACTCTGTCACTACGCAGACACTGATACTCTAAATATGACGTAGTTATCTCTCTCTGTCTCTCTGTCTCTGTGTCTGTCTCTGTCTGTCTGTCTGTCTGTCTGTCTCTCTCTCTCTCTCTCTCTCTCTCTCTCTCTCTCTCTCTCTCTCTCTCTCTCTCTCTCTCTCTCTCTCTCTCTCACACACACACACACATATGCGCGCATCTCCAAGCGGCATAGATCCTCATGTGGCCGGAGGGGCATGAACATCTATGCCTATTGAGGATGTTTGGAGCGAGCGAAGGCACTCAGAAGAAAAGGCATACGCACCCATCGACGCGCTTTCAGAAGAGCATGCAGGTATACTTAGAATAGCATGTAGCGAGGTAACGTCAACCTGATTTAACACAAATTATAGCAAGACTGAAATAGTACCGTGAAATTCTGGGGTTAGTCACCATTTTTCCAAGCCTTTAAGCGAAAGTGAATTTTTATATGACGTTAAATTTAAAATTACTTTAAACCCAACAAAGAAGTCATGACAAATGATGTTTGACAAACCAATGACACATATGCGCGCATTTCCAAGAGGAATAGATCCTCAAGTGCCCGATGGGCGCATGAACATCTATGCCTCTTGTGGATGTTTGCAGCGCGCGCATGCACACATGCACACGCACACGAAAACACACACATAGACGCGCGTTCAGAAGAGCATGCATGTGTACTTAGTATTAGCATGTAGCTAGGTAAAGTCAACATGTTTTTAAACAAATTTATAGCAAGACTGAAATTGTACCGTGAAATTCTAGTTTTGTCAATATTTTGTCAAGTCTGAAGCGAAAAGGAAACTCATATGACGTTAAATATAAAATTACGTAAAAATAAAAAAATAAAATACGCAATGACAAATGAAGTTTGACAAACCAATGACACGTAGGCACTGCGCGCGACCCTTCTAGAGTTCATTATGACGCATTGGCACATTTGCGAGTTTTTTTTTCAGAATTAGATATTTCAACATCAGAATCAAGTCTAAGACAACAGGTAGATACCCCCTAGACAGTGAAGACAGCTCTCATATAAAAGAGACTTTGTGTGTTATGGTTCATTCCATCTTGTTTGATGTCATATAGAAAAAAACAAGCCTTAACTTTAAGTCGCTGTGGCCCATCATCGAGTTAGGCTAATACTCTTGCAAGATCGTTATAAATTTTCAGTTGCATCATGTGTCTAATCATTTGTATCATATCTACCCTGATCTGCAAACCCATGAACTATTAAGACTACTACAAAGGATTTTTAAACGTGTGATAAAAAGGCAACAATTCTAACCAAATGTACAACATGATCACAAATTTAATGTAACCTATTGAAATTTGAGGTCTTTCTGACATTTATATTTACTGCCATAAATCTTCATCTCTAACACATTCTCGATCTTTTGGACTATTGAAATGTTGATGTCTAATTTTGCAAAATGTTTTTGTTAGATTCGGTAGGAAGGTTGCTGATAAGATCGTTCTATGCATAGTATATTGGTTAATTGCTCTCAAAGGTCAAGGGTCACTGGAAATTGACGAAAGTGAAAAATTCATAAAATTTCCGAAAGCATCGTAAGTACAAATCCAACCTTTAGTTACGTTATAACTAGATCGGTACTGCACGTGAGCCTTAGGGGTTTTGCCAGTCTTGTTTTAATATGTTCTGTCCACCTTTATTTAGTTTTATTTCGTTTTTATTTTCTCCAGGAATACGCCGCCAGGTGCAATTGAAAATCAACAACATCCTCCAAATAACAGTGACACTATTGATGAAGCGCCTCATGAAAACGAGTCCGGTAATCAAAACCAAACTGCTGAACTGACTCCCTTTCTTGAAGATGGAACTGAAACCAAGGCTGAAGACAATGATTCTACCACTGCTAATGAGGACCCTCAGTCCAATACATACGCTTCCTCGTCTCATCAATCCAGTATTGAAAATAAATAACGTTAAAATGCTGGTAAAAATAATTGTCTTGACCAGACATTATAACGCGCCCGTCAGTGCAATAAGAACATACATTTATCAGCCTGCAGGCCTGTTAACATTAATGCAAACCTGACAGTCATTAACAGAAGGTACGCGGCCTAATGAGGTTTTAACATATTAATTGCCGGTGCCCTGTGAACAACACCAACGGCGAGAGAAGTAGATCCTCATGAGCCCCCGCATATGCGAGGGCTAATGAGGATCTATGTCTCTTGATGGCATAGTTTCATGCCTCAGAGTGACAAGATTAACGGCCAGTGAATTGGGTATGATCCCTGATGCTGCATTGCTAGAGACATTCACATCGGAAGTGATGCAAAAGTCTCCTGCAGATACGGCATGTCTCATTAACTTTAATTCACTTGGAGCCAAGAAATGCGGCACTACCCAAAGCTGCCACACTTAAGTAAGACGTTGGAGCTGCTTGCTAAAGCATTAAGGGAAGTTTCATCAGATCAGAAGAAAAAAAAAACGACAACCGTGTTTCCCGCAGGACGGGATATATCTTTGTTCTGAGCCAAAAGTAACAGATGCGGAATATTTTGCAGTAAGCGGATGAACTATCGAAATAGGCAGACTGGAATGATATGGGGAACCTCATTTCACAGGTCTACGATATCAACACTATTTTCACATAACTATAGTGGCAACGACATATACCTTTAGTGTGATTGTAATGTGATTGCATTGGTTGCCTGCACAACTGGTTAAATGTGCACTTTAATACTGTTCTAATGTTTCACTAGGATCGTATTTTAGGTTTACATTAAACAACAGGATCGAACTGCACTTAATTTTTAATAGCCAGTAACTGTTTGTCTAAGTTGCAGTGACTTTCTTTTAGGTGTGTTTAGTTTCACGCAAAATCTCGCTGAAATACAGAAAAACAGTTGTTTGGCAGGTGCTTGCTTAATTGAATTAACGACAATTCTCTAAATAGGCATCACTTAAAAAAAATCGACTTGCTTCGGGCAATAAAGGTTTAGTAATTCGCTTTAACTCCCAGATGTACATTGTGTTCTCTGTAGTTGTCTGATAATACGGGCCAGTTCAATTTTTGAAATGTTATTGCCTTGCAATGAAAGGCGTTATATGCTTTTGTCATTAAAAGCGCCACAGGGCAGTAGGGAACTTCTCTTACGTGTGCATGAATGGATTGTGATTCTAAGGGTTGAAACGTCGTAGCTGGAACAAGACACTGAGAACCCGATGCATTGGCGAATGTTCACAATTACAGCCCGCCCTACGGCAAATCATTTGAAGTTTAGCAAATCTAAACAACTGTATACCGATCCTAACTTAGCTTACCACAACCATAATTTAAGGAAAATTATGTGTATGGGCGCGTTGAGAATGGTGATGATCTGCACACCGAGACTTGCTGTAAAGTTAAAAAAATATATCAGAGACTTGCAGACATGTTACGGAGGCACTAACGCACACACACAAACACACAAACACATACACACACACACACACACACGCACACACACACACACACACACACACACACACACGCGCGCGCGCGTACGCGCGCGCGAATATAAAACACACACGCGCGCGCGAGCGCACAGTTGGCGGCGTGCTGTTACAATGTCACGCTGTTACAATCAAATGTTCAGTTTATTCAGGCAAAGTCTAAGAGACATTGAAGTGAAAATGAGTAACTGTGATACATATTATTAATACGTGTGTGCTAGACTAAACTGCTGTTTCTTCAATTTGCTGGACAAAACGTTCTTCACTGACTAATGGTTTTCGCAGGGACCGTATATATAACTGACTAGCAAATGAAATGCGACAATATTTGAATAATCGGGAACCGTAATGTGTTTTCGATGATTATACACAAGTCCCATTTCCTTTGCTCGTCATTGTATTATAACATGAATGGACAGTATCAAATTAAAAAAAAAAACATCTTTAATTAAATCGTCTTTCATACACACTTTGTTGCTTGTAATCATACTTTCATATTTATGAATGCCCAGTTAAAAAAAAAAAAAAAAAAAAAAAAAAAAAAAAAAAAAAAAAAAAAAAAAAAAAAAAAAAACAGAAACAGACGAAGTACGCAATAGCCGTTGGACCGAACTCGGCCGCAGTTCTGCCCCGATAGCTTTTTCGCCCTTGTCTGTACTGTCTGTTGCCATAGCCTGTACTCCTGTGTTTATGTCCAACATGGCGGTGCTCAACCCATGTGCCAAAACACCAGGCAAAAAGTCCAACATCTGCAAAGGGCATAGATTCTGATGAGTTTTGGAAGAGGTTCGAGGACTCATCAGAATCTATGTATCCTGCTGACTTGTATTACCTCTATGTTTGTATGCTTATGCGGAATGTATCATGCACTCGATTCCCCACTTCGTGCCACAGCATGATTTTGAATGGGGAAACAGTAAAACAGCTGTCAGCTGGCAGCTGTCATTTCTAATCTCTGCTCATTCCACAGGCCGTCAATGTTGCCTTGCCTCAACTAAGACTTTTCTGCCTTTCTTTTCATAATCCGGGTGCACAAGCACATGTACCGGACGTCTTTCATTTTCTTTTGACAGTAACGGAAAGAAAATCTCTTGTCTCTAAATGAGAAACAAAACAACTGAAAACTTTCTTTTTTCTTTTACGACATTCAAACCTCAGCCCTTTTGTCCACTAAAACTGCGAGACGCACTAAGAATATCTATAAAGGAGAACTTGCGAAGTAGTAACCCTCTACTGCCTAGAGTAGGTCTCTTGAAAGTAAGCACTTGAGAGCCATTAGTCAGCTAAGCGTTTAAAGACAGGTAAAAATAAACTCTAGGTTCCTTTATTCAAGATTAATAAAAACCAGGGACACAAGTGTTGAAAAGATAACACGTTAGAGGTGTTCAAAGTGCATATTTACATGTACACGAATTACGCTTGACTTGTCATTGTACTGACTGAATCAAGACGGCATACAAGGAAGCGAAACCCCGACTGGCCGTCTTCGGCCGCCGCTGGCCCGCGCACAGCTGTGCGCGGGCCAACGGAGGCCGACGTCTGCCCGAATGACCTTTCGCGCATTGGGATATTCGTCCGCATTAGATAAGGAAATGTAAACAACTAGACTAAGTCACGACAAGCGAAAGATGTACAAACGGGATGAATTAAACAACTTTCAGGAGAAATCATGGCGAGAAAAACAAATCCCGACAAACAAGGGACTCAGAACTACATGCACGTGTTACGCATCGCAGCAATCCTATTTCTTAGTTTACCCCTTCACTGTCAGTTGACACAAATTACAGCTTCAAAACATGGACATTTTTAAAGATAAATTCCTCCAACAGTTAAAAGATTGAGAAGGGGAAAAAAAAAGATCATTATTAAACTTGTATGTGCTAAGTGCTTACAAACTCGTTAGTCCCTGTGTCTCTGCGATAGTGTGTGAGTGATGGTGGTGGTGCTGCGTGTGTGTGTGTGTGTGGACGGTGGGGGGGGGGGGGGAGAGGGTAGGTGAGGGGTGCGGGGGGGGGGGGGGGGGGGGGTGCGGGGGGTGCTAGGGGGTTAAGTTGTTGAACTTTTGCATTTTTTGCGTGGCTTTTGCACTTTCCAATCAGTGAAGATGTGAACAACAAAAACACGCAACAAAGCTCTGACAAAAACTACGCGATCACATGTATATGCAAAGTTTATGGTGATAGGCATTGTTTTTGAGAAAATTACGCGTGAAGAAAAATGCAAACATCATACAAAATTTAGCAGAGCAGGCAGTTGCCTTTGCTGACTAAGGTGGAATAAGGAAGAAAATACGACTTTTCAAAAATAAAAGTTTTGAAACAAAGAAACGTTTGTAGCTTTCTTATAAACATGTTTGAAAAAAAGCAACCAACCAACAGCAAAGACATATGCAAAGCTGATAAAATAGTGTCCACACTACATTAACTCATTCGCGGCCAGCCGCATCCGGATGAGGCTGGCCGCGAACTTGAATGAGTTAATGTTTCCCCGTGCAATCTGTATCCTTCTATTCTCATTTTACCTATTTTAAGACGACACAATATAGCAGCAAACAGAACCACGATAGTTGTTGATCTAAAATAGCTTGGCGCCTAGGATATATATATATATATATATATATATATATATATATATATATATATATATATATATATATATATATATATATATATATATATTATATATATATATATATATATATATATATAAATTTTTTAATTTATATTACACTTTTTTTCTGTTGTATCCGAAGTTTGTATGTGATTTACATGCATACATTTATCTGATTTACATAGAAAGAGTGCTGTCGGGACGTCTGCGGACTTGTTGTTATACCCGACTTTTGTGTTATCCAAACTTGTTATAAGCGGAGTGAGCTATGTATATACTTTTACAATTGTAAAAGCTCTGTTGTTCTACGTTACACGCCAAAACGTAAAGATCACCATTATTATTATGTGTTAATTATAATGTGATAATATTTCTGGTAATCGGAAGTAGGTAAAACTTCCACGTAAGATTTTCCACGAAAACGGTGGATTAAAAGCCTGGATAATCATGCGATATCGCATCTTTTTCCGGGCATTTAATTCACTATTTCTGTGTGAAAACTTGGAATTTTGGCTTTGTTCCAATTCCTGGTAAATACGTCTATTTCAAAATGTCATAACTTGCTTAAAGGAGATAAACTAATAAACCTTTTTGGTTTAGTTGTCACTGCTCAGGTGCTGGTTCTATAAAAAAGAAATTTAGAACCAATTGAAATGCATGTAAAGCACACATTGTAACTTAATGATTGTGGTTGTATTAACCCATTCAGCACTGACGCTATACAGCAGGACATGGGTCGACCATGAAAATTCAAGGGTAGTGCCAGATTAGCTTGGCGCCTATCGGCGCCAAGCTAATCTGGCACTACCTTTGAACTATCATGGTTGATCCATCTCCTGCAAAAGGTGAATGATTGTTAGATGACGCCTCCAACATTGGGAAAATACGTGCGGCGGGCTGAATGAGTTAAATGTCTTTTCAAGTACATCTGATGCTCACTATATTGTTACTACTATTCTTGTATAACTTCCATATGGAAATGTGATACCACGAACTGCCAACATTGTGAAACTGTTTTTCTTAACTCTGTAGTCATTTACCATTTTTACAGTTGTAATCATTTTGTCTTCGTGTGCTTTGTATGCTGTATAATTTATTGATGTTTTTACGCGGTATAAAATTAAAATAAAGTTTTGTTGGCCATATCACACCACATTCCTATTTGACACTGTTTATTATTCTCAATGGATTTGGTAAAAAAAATATTTTGTGTTTCAAATCTTATGTGTCAGGATACGTATCCTCAGTATACTCAGAGAAAAGATGGTTCGAAAGTAGCATCTCAAAGGTAGTGCAAGATTCGTTTGGCGCCTTCCAAGTCGTCATGCGAATCTAGCACTACCTTTGAAGTGTCTTGGTGAAATTATCTTTCGTTCCTGTCGCAGTTCCAGATTCTGGTATACTCGATCCTCGCGATGTGAACTGGCTAACCTCGCCACTGGAAAGAGTCAGTCGTCTTCCAACCTTTCTTCTTGTAGAACCGGTTCGCAGCTTATTTTGAGAAACAGAAACACATAGCATGGATTTAAAGTGCTGTTGGAATGATAAAATATGCATGCCAGATGAAAAAGACGAAGAAGAAGAGAAGGTCGAGATATTCCTCCCTCAACACGCACCCCTCTTCCGAACAAGTAATAATAATAATAATAATAATAATAATAATAATAATAATAATAATAATAATAATAATAATAATAATTATTATTATTATTATTATTATTATTATTATTATTATTATTATTATTATCAAGCAAACAATGACGACTGAGTTAACAATGGACAAACGACAATACAAGTTTCAGCAAAGCACTTTTTGTAGTAGCCTTGGTCATTTATATGCTGTTTGGTGTAACATTAAACTAGTATCCATACTAAAACGCAAATGCGGACTACATAAATTAACAAAAAAACACTGGTAATCCCAAAGGAAACGTGAGAGAGAGAGAGAGAGAGAGAGAGAGAGAGAGAGAGAGAGAGAGAGAGAGAGAGAGAGAGAGAGAGAGAGAGAGTTGAATTTAATTTAATTTAATTTAAACTTTATTTTCTAAGGATGAAGACAGTAGGCACACAGGCCTTTTTACATGTCTGTCCTTAATAACATTTTAAATAAATAAAAAGGTGACATGACAAATAAATAAAATGAAAAGAATAGATAATAATAATAATACTAATACTACTATTAATAATAATAATAATAATAATAATAATAATAATAATAATAATAATAATAAACAGAAATATTTCGCCCACGCGCGCACACAAACACACACACACACACGCACACACACACACACACACACACACACACACACACACACACACACACACACACACACACACACACTCACTCACACACACACGTTCAGTCAGATGTACCGCATCACAAGGGTAACGCATGGTTCCTATTACACAAGTGACGCGTTACAACCACGTACGCACCCACACACAGAGACGCACACATACTCGCGCATACATTAGATTTAAGTAAACCTTAAAAGTGATAATAGATTATATAAAACAATATTAACTCTAAGATTTCAATTAAAATCTAAAAGAGTTAAGTACTTCAAAAGTAAACTATTGAACTTTAACCATAAACTGTAACTGTTGAGGAATTGAAAATATCACACATAAACACACACAGACACACATACATACTGACAGAGAGAGAGAGAGAGAGAGAGAGAGAGAGAGAGAGAGAGAGAGAGGGAGAGAGAGAGCAAAACTTTCATGGGTGCTGTAACTAGGGTTCAGCTTTAATTGCGCACGTTGAAATTAAAATGAAAAGCGAACGCCTCAAACACAGTAACTTCTAACCTACCGAGACACAAGGAAGATACAACGGTGAATAAGCAGAGTCACTATTTAGGTGCAATATTAGTACAGTCCTAACCGAAAGTATCTTGGGTTTTTCCTGAACAATATGATCGCATACGTCCCTGTCAAAGTCGGCCCTGGTTTCTGAACATTTGGGAGGCGTCTTTTCTTTACAATGTTTATGTGTGCAATTTATTCATTTTATTTTGCAAGGTATCACCTGCCCAGAGATGGTACAACCAACACAAAGCGTTGTGTCAGTCGAAAAAAGTTTGAGCTAGTTAACTTTAACCCATTCAGCCCTGACGCACTACAGCCGGAGATGGGTCGACCATGATAATTCAAGGGTAGTGCCAGATTAGCTTGGCGCCTGTCGGCGCCAAGCTAATCTGGCACTACCCTTGAATTACCATGGTCGATCCATCTCCTGCAACAGGTGCATAGTCCTTAAATGACGCCTCCCAAATTTGGGAAATCCGTGCGTGGGGCTGAATGAGTTAAAGGATTACAGGTTAACTTGCTGTCTCGGTTAAAGCAAAATCCACGGTAGTGCTGGGTAATGTATAACTCATTCGAGACGTACCGCCTCCGGATACGCGGCATAAGCCGCGTATCCGGAGGCGGCATGTCTCGAATGAGATACTTTGTTTCCCCCGGTTGGGGGATGTGGCGGGGGGGGGGGGGGGGGGGCGGGGGGGGAAGGGGGGGGGGGGGGAGTAATGTCGCCTGCCTTCGTTTCACATCGTGATCTTAGTGGCGGAGCACAAGGAAATACTTGACACACCATCTTTTGGGGAGCAAGCGCACTACCACCGAAACCACCTGTGCCCATTATTTGCGTGTAGTACAGATAGGCCTATCTACGTCCATGTGCGCACGCAAGCAGAGTATCGGTTGCGCAATCCAATCTTGCTGTGTAGCTTTCTTCCCCCGACAGTTTATTACGCGCTGATTAGCATTAGATATATACCGGGGAGCAAAAGAAATGCGACAATTTTGGAATCATCGGAAACACTAAAGTCTTTCCGATGATTACAAAAAAAATGTCGCATTTCTTTTGCTCGTCAGTAATCAATACCGCAAGACGTCTTTTAACACTGTTTACACGGTGCAGTGTACACACTTCCTTCTTGACGTGTAAGGCGCTAGGTGACCTTTGAAAGATTATTAGCGATATACGTGCAACGCTGGGGTAGAGATAAGATGAATGTATGTCTGTTCGATACAGACGCACTTTTAATCTTTTGTGTGCGTACATTTACAGATAAAATTGCAGATAAACAAAAACATGCATCCATGCAATCAATCAGGGTATCATCCATCCAACCATCATACCACCGTTTCATCCCTCCCTCCCTCTCTCCCTCCATCATTCACTTAATCAATCAATCAATCAATCAATCAATCAATCAATCAATCAATCAATCAATCAATCAATCATGCAGCTAACCAACCAGCCATGCAACCAACCAGTGGAAAAAAAACCAACACAGTTTCTCAGGATACATGCTCGTTGTGTAATAAGATACCTGATCATTACTAATGCGATAATTGCGGGTAGATGACTCGAACTAGTGTACGTGTGTGTGAAGAATCGCGAGTCAGAGCTTGCAAAAAGTATCTGAGTCAATGACTATTTTGCCTTTTCTACAAACAGTAATTAAATAATTTAAGAGATATGGCAGTTTCCCAGAGAGAGAGAGAGAGAGAGAGAGAGAGAGAGAGAGAGAGAGAGAGAGAGAGACAGACAGACAGACAGACAGACAGAGAGAGAGAGAGAGAGAGAGAGAGAGAGAGAGAGAGAGAGAGAGAGAGAGAGAGAGAGAGAGAGAGAGAGAGAGAGAGACAGAGAGAGACAGAGAGACAGAGACTCCGAGAGACAGAGAGACAGAGACAGAGAGAGAGATAGATTTGCAAATCCAAGCGGCTCATTCAGTGTGTCTGCATAACACTAAATCGTGGAGTATAAGCCGTATACGCCGACTGTGGCTTGGCACAGGCAGTGTCAGATTAGCTTGGCGCCTTGAGGCGCCAAGCTAATCTGCCACTACCTTTGCCCTGTCAACTGAACCGGCCTGATTCTAAGCACTAGTCGCTGGATGTGAAGTAGATAAATGCGCAATTTAAAGGTCGATGGCGCAATCACAATGACCCCCATGACTAATCGTCTGTGCGCAGCCTTGCACCTATGAGTAGAAGCTATAGAAAATATGGCTTAGTCACGTTCGCGGAAGAATTTCGAGTCTATGCACGTAAACATCGCGTCAGCAGATGGGTGCCACGGTGTCTCAGTGGGACCGTGTCAGCTGCTATTCCGTCTGCCTCGTTCACCCAGCGCTAGTGTTTTGTTGCCACTGTTTGACTCATTCGGCCCAGTTTCTCATGAAAACAGTATGAGAACGAAACTAGTGTTTTCGAGAAACGGGTGTCACAGCGCGCACTATAGACGGTTCGTACCAAGGGCGTTCAGGTTGCGATATTCCGCCTGAGGAATAAGGAAACAAAACGTCCTTTGTGGGTGCAAAATATTTTTCTGAAAAACTATGTCCATTCAACGCCAACGTGTGTTTTGTTGAAACCATGGAAACGTTAACATCCCAAATTCTCAGCTGTCAAAGGAACATGGATAATAAAAATAGTGTCAGCAAGAGGTATAGATCCTCATGAGCCCCCGCACCTGCGGGGGCTCATGAGGATCTATGCTTCTTGCAGGTGTATTTTGTTGGCATTCAGTCTCGGCTGTCTGTGCACGGCATGCATTTATCATCCTAGACATGTGATCATGGGTGGAGGTCAAAAAGACGTTTTCAGTGGTAGTGTGTCAGGGTCAACAGGTGAGGTTGTAATGGTGAAGGGGTGGGTGGAGTGGGTTTGTTTGAGGTGCTGGGGGTTGAGTTGGGCTTGAAAAGCAGGTGTTGAGGGGAGGGGGTGCGAGCGAAGACGTCTGCAGTTATGGGCCTTCCTCTGCCCTTCTCTCTCTTTCACTCTATCTCAAAAGGTGTGTGTGCGTGTGTGTGTGTGTGTGTCCGTGCGTGCGTGTGTGTGTGCGTGTGTGTGTGTACGTGTGTGTGCGAGTGTGTGTGTGTGTGTGAGTGCGTGTGTGTGTGTGCGTGTGCGTTTGCGTGTGTGTGTGTGTGTGTGTGTGTGTGTGTGTGTGTGTGTGTGTGTGTGTGTGTGTGTGTGGTAAGACAAAATATCTTTTCGATATTTTTGTGCACAGGCCGAGGCCTCAGAGTAAAATGTCCTTATTTCCGATCTCTCTCTCTCTCTCTCTCTCTCTCTCTCTCTCTCTCTCTCTCTCTCTCTCTCTCTCTCTCTCTCTCTCTCTCTCTCTCTCTCTCTCACTAATAATCTTTGTTAATATCTTTACTGTTGTAAAATAATAATTCATTGATTCATTGATTCATTGATTCTCTCTCTCTCTCTCTCTCTCTCTCTCTCTCTCTCTCTCTCTCTCTGTGTCTCTCTCTCTGTCTCTCTGTCTGTCTCTCTCTCTCTCTCTCTCTTTCTCTCTCTCTCTCTCTCTCTCTCGCGCGCGCGCGCGTCCGTGTCTGTGTGGTATGTGTGTGGTATGTGTGTGGTATGTGTGTGGTATGTGTGTGTTGTGTGTGTGATGTGTGTTCGTGGGTGAGTGGGTATGTGTGTATCTGTGCGTCTGTATCTGTGTGTGTGTTTTTGTACGCGCGCACACACACAAAACACACACACACACAAACACATACATAGTATACTACAAGAAAGGATGTCAATACAGAAAGAAACCGTAAGAACAACGTAAGAACAACGAAAAGATAACCCACAACCAACCCTGAAAAATTAACAAAACAGTCAACAAATAGCACGCTTATATCTGCTATCCTGTGATAATCTCAAGCTACCATGATCTGTGTATCTCCAACAACCAGTGAGTGTCTGTCAGAGAACACTTAACAGAGCTTCAGTCCCAGATTTGAAGAAGATATTTTTAAAAATAAAAAAAGAAACTCCCCCCAAAAAAACCCAACAACAAACAAACAAACAAAAACAAAACAAAAAAAAAACAACAACAACAAAAACAAAAACAAAAAAAACAACAACGAAAAGACGCACAAAAACAAAACAAGAAATATAAACATATATGTCAGCTGCCTGCGAATGTTTTCAAGCATGTACACTACGATCAGACTACTTTCAGTCATAAAAGAAATGCTCGAAAAGAAGAAAAAAATTGCTTCTAACTTTTCAAGGTTTGAACTGAGGCATCTGGCCTCTTGTGGCTCTCTTCTTTCGTTCCAGAATGTCTTTGATGGAAACGTAGAAACCCCTTGATGGTGTGGAGTACTCCGGACTAGAATATTCAGGAGCTGAAAAGGACAAAGGGTTTCGTTGACTACCGAGAGAGAAAAAAAAAAAACTGAACACCACCGAACTGCAAGAGGCATAGATCCTCATGAGCCCCCGCATTCGCGGGGGCATGTGAGGATATATGCCTCCTGCTGAAAAAACTTTCTATCCATTTGCCTTTGACGGCTGACGTTGAGTTTACATTGAATTCGAATACACGATCTACGTCCCCTGGCAGTGAAGGGGTTAAGGCTGTGAAACCCTGAGATATCCGATTATAACGTTTAATTGGGAAACGTCATATTCGCCTAGTGTACGGTATGCGACGGGTCATAACTGAGAAAATGAGAAAGTGAATCCTTATTTTACAAGGTAAAGCTATCTAGATTAACTCATTCGCGGCCAAACGCATCCGAATGCGCGGCTTATGCCGCGCATCCGGATGCGACTGGCCGCGAATGAGTTAATTAACGTGTCAACAGAGTCATTCATAAAGTCACGCTTGCAACTGAATGAAAATGAAAGCGGGTTTCATTGTTGATCGAGAACACGGGAGATAATGCTCAGTCTTTCAATTAATTGTGCCTGGGTAAGCAGTCTAAATTAATCAACGTGTTAACAGAGACATTCTCTAAGATTTTTTCACAGATTTTTTTACTGAAAAAGAACGAGGGTTTCGTTGATGTATGGGCTTAACTGAACGCATAAGAAAATGAGAGAAGATCGTTCTGTACATTTATACATCAATGAGAAAAAAAATAATATAATAAAACAATAAACATCAGTGCCACTTATCGCACCAGGTTCATTCTCACGCGACCAACTCTGGCAGCAAGATGAATGGACCGTGATGAAAGGACAAGATATAGGTTTCAGTTAGTTCGGGGTTTAACGGCCATGGCAGTTATAACGGACGGAACGAGCAGGCGGGCTATGGGGACAAGGACAGCTACTACCTATGAAGTATGACCTAAACACTGATCAATTCGGCCACTCTGCAATTGTGCCACTTAGATTTACCAGGACGTTATAACAGCCAGTCGTTTTGCCTGGACATCCTCTACCTTGTCGTCTCAACACGCTCACCCATCTGCTTTCGTGTGCCAACTTGATACTACCAAGATCCGTATATCTCTAACAACCGGCCATTTAACTCATTCGAGACGTGCCGCCTCCGGATACGCGGCCTAAGCCGCGTATCCGGAGGCGGCACGTCTCGAATGAGTTAACATCAAGGCCGCATTTCCAGAATGGTTGGGGACATTACCTAACGACTTCGTATGAGTTCAAGGAGACGCTTCTACCATGATAACTCATGGGTAGTGCCAGATTACCTTAGCGCCAACAGATAAAATGAGACTTCGTAATTAGAAAAAAATCACAAGAGATTCTTTATTAAAATACGTAGTCTCATTTTATTTTTTAGCGATTAATTTCAACGAGAACCTGACAGCATTAGTTGCATGACAACATAG
This sequence comes from Semisulcospira habei, assembly GCA_036245525.1. Lineage (NCBI taxonomy): Eukaryota > Metazoa > Mollusca > Gastropoda > Semisulcospiridae > Semisulcospira > Semisulcospira habei. The sequence continues at coordinate 61,884,275 of BTPG01000003.1, read as the reverse complement.
CTAGAGGACAGAAAGGTCAATGGTCTACAGCAGTTTCTTTCTGTATTATTTTCATTGTTAGTGAAATCGTGGCGTGATTGGTAGAGTACGTGCAACGATAGGGTAGAGTTAATTTGAATACTCAGACACGTCCAACTGCAACGAGGATATAACTGTAGCGACTCGTTTGTAGAGTAGAATGAGGGAAATAGGCAGCAGATAAAAAAGAGAAAGAGAAAAAGGAAAGAAAAAAGATACACTCATATACGGTTTATATGAAGTGATCTTACAAACTAATCGGGAACATTTATACATTATAATAGAATGGGAAAACATGTATCGCCTCAAATTCTCGTGCCAACGAGGCGATATTTAAAAAAAATGAAAACATAGAGAGTATTAAAAAAAAGGGGGGAAAAAGAAGAAAGAAACACCCGAAAAAGAAAAAGAAAATACACAAGTGATATTTTGTTCTACCTTGACAGCTAAGACGTTTGAGAAAATGTGCCAAGCCGATAAAGCAGTACCCCTGAGCTATCAAGATCCATCGACTTCCGTGACCGTTAACCCTTACTGCCGATAGGGAAAAAGTGAACACGATCCAACTGCAAGAGACATAGATCCTCATTAGCCCCCGCGACAGCGGGGGCTCATGAGGATCTACGCCTCTTGCTAAGACTCATTTGTATTCATGTTCCTTAGACGTTTGAGACTTTTGGACGTTGAATAAACACGGATTTCACGCAAACAAATTACGCGAGCAGTTGGCAGGTGAAGGTTTTTAGCAACGCTAGTTTAGCATACACCTCCAGAAAATGTCCGTCATTTCACAATGTAAGTAAAGGGTGTCATCATTCAAAGACGTCTGTACGCAGTGATTGTCCAGTGAATGAAAAAATGCCTTCGCCATCGTTGAGCCAAGCCTGCCAGCACGCAAAAGAGCGCGGACAAGGTTAGACCGACTTTGACAGAGTGCTTTATACTGAGTTCTAACTGGACGCCGCACGAGAAAATTTTTCTCGAGTTTACATGTTTGTGTTTTGTTTGCTTGTTTATTTGTTTGCTTGTTTGTTTTCTTGTTTACCTTCCGCTTCGGCCACCTGATCCACAACGTCAGTGTAGCTGTCAAAACCCCCAGCACCTCCTAAAAGATAAATGCAAAGAGTGTAATTAGCCAGTACCAGCACACTGATATCAAGCTGCACAAACCTAGACATTTAGAGATTTAGATGATGGCCTTGTTCTATACCTGCGTATTTTTCTGTGGGCTGGCGATGGGCAGGGGCAGGGGATCTGTTTGTCTGTCCAGACCTGAGTAACTCCCCTTGGTATGCGTACAATTTTACGAGCGCTAGCCTCAACTATCTGGATTGTGAGTGCAATAACCTAGTCAATCAAAGCTAGGTAGAACTCGTGCAATAGCCTGAAGATTACTTCAAACAAACCAAAAATAAATGAATAAATCACCACCCCATCTCCCCCCCCCCACCTCTTTAACCCCCTTCCCACCATAGCCCCCTCCCTCCCGATTACCCCCTCCTATACCCCCCTACACCCACCCACACCCCATCCCTAGAATTCCCACCACCCCAAAAGAAAAGAATTTATGCACTAATCTATTTAACTCATTCAGCCCGCGACACACCACAGCTTGACTTGGTCTCGACCATGATAGTTCAAGCCTGTCGGCGCCAAGCTATTCTGCCGCCACCCCTGAACTATCATGGTCGATCTTTCGCCTGAGTTGTAATGCAGTCCTCAGAGGATAACACCAACATGTAGGTAATTTTTTTTATTACGTCGCGCACAATGAGTTAACATGTCACATGAGTACATATAACTGCACTCTATCTACTCTTTCAAATAGTGTGCAGAGCTGATAACCACCCAGTCGAGGTGCACAGACAAATGGCTTAAGAAATGTTGCCATACGTCGTCGCGAAAAAGCGGTGACGACAGCTACACAAATCGAGAGCACAGAAATAAATAAGCGCGAAAGCGGTGGGACAGAAGACATCATCGCGACAAAACTGTTTCGCCCGATGTAGCTATTCAACGGCGAGTCTGCTTTGAAAAGAGCGAGTCTTTCAGTACACGACTATACTCGCAAAATTCAACGGCGAGTCTGCTTTGAAAAGAGCGAGTCTTTCAGTACACGACTATAATCGCAACATGTCTAAACAACTTAAATAGAAGCTGTCCCAATGCGCAAAAGGCCAACGTTACCGTTAGTATGTGATGTGTATAGGGGGTGTATTCTTTATCGGTCTCGTTTTAGATTATGTTTCTTACCAATCGTTTAACCTCTTTTTTATGAGCTGTGAGCTGTAGGAAGAATATCCCTTTTGGTACAATAAATATCTTATATCTTGAATCACGTGACTGGCAGAATTGAAGCAGTAAACGTGACGTAAGCATTGAGTAATATTAATGACGCTAAATAATTTAATGGTGTCAAAGAAAACAAAAACTCTTCAGTAATGTTGGTCAGAATCACCAGACGCTTTCCTGCATGCTTGCAGACTTAACTCATTCTACCAACACCGAAATCCTTCAATGTTGCCGTTGTCCTCTGAAGACTGCATTGCAGTGCAGGACACAGAACGACCATGATAGTTCAAGGGTGATGTCATAATAGCTTGGCGCCCATCTTCTTGTGGTGTGTCTGGGGTAGAATGAGTTAACTGCGTAAGGCATCGTTTAGCGCACTGTGCCCAAGGACCGAAATCCACAAGCTGCCCTCTGAAGACTGTACTGGACTTCTGGACACAGACCGACCCTAATATTTCAAGGGTGGTGCCAGATTAGCTTGGCGCCTACGGGCGCCAAGCTATTCCGGCACCAGCCTTGAACTATCACGCTAGATCCATGTCTTGCTGTGGTGTGTCGGGGCTGAATGAGGTAAAGGTACGGGCTTTCTGTGGTCATAACAGGCACAGCCGTACAGGTGTACTACTCACCTTTGAAGACTACTCTTCCTTTCATGATGTCAGAGTACTCCCCAGAATCCGGGTTGTCAGTGCCATCAGGGACAAAGCGACCTTCAGATAAGATGCGTATAATGACTAATTAACCAAATCCAGTATACATTAAGTGCGTAACTAGAACGTATTAAGATGAAATTCCTGAGAAAATGCTCATGGGCATTTTTACAGCAATGACATCTTAAGTACGTTCCAAATATGTTGCTTGAAATAATGCACTGGCATGCAAACATCAACACCTGAGCTACCCCGACCCAAACACGAAGCAGAGAAGCAAGCCACGGTATTTACGAAGTTGGGGACTCATGAGACGTTCTTGTCTCTTTCCCTTGGGCGGTGTTTACACATTCAGAAACATCTTGATGCATGTATAATTATTATGACTGTAATTACTAAATTAATGACATATGTACTTTAACTTTTTCTGCCCGCGACGCACTACAGCAATATATGGCTCGACCATGATAGTTCAAGGGTGGTAGCAGAATAGCTTGGCGCCTATGGGCGCCAAGCTATTATGCCACCACCCTTGAACTATCATGGTCGATCTATCTCCTGAACTGTAATGCAATCATCAGAGGATAACTCCAAAATGTGTGTATTTTGTACTTCGGACACAATGAGAGAAGAGATGATGTTTTAATCTTAAAAAAAACACACACACATGTACCTTTAATTAATGTTTAGATTTTATAGACTAATATACGTGTGTGTTTTGTTTGTATGAGTGACCTTAGTAGTGGTGATAGTGGTAGATGATAGTGTGCGTATGTACGCGCGCGCGCGCGTGTGTGTATGTGTGTGTGCGTGTGTGTGTGTGTGTGTGTGTGTGTGTGTGTGTGTGTTTCTGTGTGTGTGTGTGTGTGTGTGCGCGCACGCGCGAGCGTGTGTGTGCGTTTGCGTGTCCTTATTAATTTGTCACCATAATTGCCTAGTTTTAAGGCTTCTTACAGTGTGTATGGGCCACAGTTTATGTGTGATAGAGTATTTATATTTTCTTATTGTTGACTGTGATGTTCGTAATGACACCAACACACATTCATGTGCTTTATATAGGCAAATGACACAATAAACAACATCTTATCTTATGTTATTTGTCATTGGATACTCTTAATCCGTACTTTGAATGCTCTTTCTGGAGACCAGCAAAGTGAATCGACAAGCAAGAGGCTAAGTACCTTAAGAGACCTCCCACCCCACCCCCACCCTCCTCCCCCTCCCCCTCCCCCATCCACCCCTCCGCTGGGGCTTATCATGTTCTTGCTGGATTATGAAAAAAACAACATTTAAGTGTTGTTACGTCATTTAAAATTAAGGTAAGTTAGATGGATTACTATACATACTAAATTGATCTTTTGTTTAGTTAGTATATAGTGTCATATTTATTTTACGTGTTATTCATTTTGTGTTTTACGCTTTCTTGTGTGTGTGTGGTTTGTAATAGTTTGTAATAGTGTATTAATTTGTGCAGTACTACCTATGGCAAAGCAGTTAACTAAATTGTGTTCCCCCACATAGTATGTAGGTCACACAGGACAACGTTCGTACTTTCCTGCACAGAGTTCATAATGAAGTGTGCTGGTCTGTGATTTTGGACCTTACGGCCTAAAGCCGTCAGGTCCAAAATCACAGACCAGCGCACCTATTGTTCAGGGCACTTATAGTTTATGGTGTGTCATAGTTTCAAAATGGAAAACCGGAAATAAATACACGGCCCCCATTCAACATGACTGAATGTATTGATTTGCGAGTTCACTGAGTTATCAAATAGGTCATCTCTGTATCCTGCATAAGTATGACACGGGAAATAAATGCTTAATAAAATATGGACAACGTAAATTTGTAAGAAGATTCTCGTTAGAGGAAATTAAGAACTTTTGGAAATGGAGGGGACGAGGTAAGGGTCAGGGAGCGGGGAAAGGATGGGGTAGGATTTGAAGAAGAGTGGTTGTGGGAGGAGGCGGGGGAGGGCGAAAGGGCCACAGTCAAGGAAATTATAGACCCATAAATCGATAAGCCAACAGGAATAGTACTGTCATGTGAAGTCCAGTCTGGTCAGGGTTCTGAGTTACGGCAACTCTGTTTTTTCTCCTGAGCCGTTTGTCCTTAAGGTTAGCTCTGCGAGAGTCCTCAAAGGAGACGGCTGCCTTGTAGATGGTGGAGCGTCAGGTGTCACGGTCCGCAGCAAGCGAAGACCACTGGCGGTGGTCGATTTGGCAGGCACTAAGTGACTTCTTGAGACCGTCTTTGTATCTCTTCTTTGGTGCCCCTCTGTCACGGTGTCCAGTAGCAAGCTCGCCGAACAGAGTGATCTTGGGTAGGCGATGATCCTCCATCCTGGAGACGTGCCCCGCCCAGCGAAGCTGTGTCCGCAGCAACAAAGCCTCGATGCTCATAGTTTCTGCCTGTTCAAGGACCTCGACGTTGGTGACAGTCACTCCAGTGAATGCCCAGGATGGTACGCAGGCAGCGCTGGTGAAAGCGTTCGAGGAGTCGTAGTTGGTTGCGGTAGAGGGCCCAGGACTCGGAACCGTACAGCAGGGTGGTGAGGACGACAGCTCTGTACACACTGATCTTGGTGCCTGTTTTCAGCTGTTGATTGTGCCACACCCGCTTGAAAAGTCGCCCAAAAGCGCTGTTCGCTTTTGACAGCCTGCTGTCAAGCTCCTTGTCCAGCTTGGCATCTGACGTGATGATGCAGCCAAGGTAGGTAAACTGGTGTACTGACTTCAGTTCAGATTCGCCGATGGTGAAGTGGGGAGGGCGATGCTCTACCTTGGGTGCCGGCTGATGAAGTACCTCTGTCTTTTTCAGACTGACCTCGAGTCCAAAGAGCTGGGCAGCATCTGCAAAGCAGGATGTGATGCGCTGCAAGGCTCTCTCTGTGTGTGCAACAAGGGAAGCGTCATCATCAAAGAGCAGCTCACGAATCAGTTGGTCTAGGGTTTTGGTGTGGGCCTGCAGTCGTCTGAGGTTGAACAGGCTGCCATCGAGACGATACCTGATGTACACTGCTTCGTCATCGTCGAGGTCTACTGTGGCCTGCTTCAACATCATGCTAAAGAAGATGGTGAAGAGGGTTGGTGCCAGCCCGCAGCCCTGTTTCACGCCGTTGATAATGGGGAATGGTTCTGAGAGGTTACTGTTGAGTCTAACCTGGCCTTGCTGGTCCTCGTGGAGCTGGACGATCATGCTTAGGAACTTTAGGGGACAGCCAAGTCGCTCCAGGATCTGCCACATGCCTTGCCTGCTCACAGCAGGCAAGGCACTACCCATAAACAAGATGGGATAAACCATAACCCACAAAGTCTCTTTTATATGAAAGCTGTCCTCGCTGTCAATGGTCTCTACCTTTTGTCTTTTACCTGATTCTCATGTTGAATTATCTTCTATTGAAAAAGTTTCGCAGATCTGCAAATGCGTCAGTGAGTTCTACAAGGGGCGCAGGACATACGCGTCATTGATTTGTCAAACGTGATTTTTCATGACGTAAGATTTCGTTTTTACGTAATTTTACATACCTAGCTACATGATATACTAAGTACACGGGTCACCTGCATGCTCTTCTGAAAGCGCGTCGATATGTGCGTGCGTGGTAGTGCGTGCGTGCGAGCGCGATCCAAACATCTCTAAGAGACATAGATCCTCATGCGCCTGAAGGGCGCATGAGGATCTATTCCTCCTGGAGATGCGCGAATGTTTGTGTGAGTGAGAGAGCCGCGCGCGCGAGAGAGAATGACGTCATATTTGGAGTATTATGTCAGTGTCTGCTTTGTGACGGAGTTGCCTATTTTTCCTGACCGCCAATGTCTGACGTTCTCTAGAATAAAGGGTCCATAGTGTTTTAATTCTTTTCTGAAAAGAACTAATTATTCACTAAAGAAATTGAAAGGATACAAAATTGGCTAATAAACTTATTCAGTGTCTTTTTCCAAACTAGCTATATGAAAAAGTTCAAGTAAATATGTAAAAAATTACGGACTCTAATCTGGGTCAAACAACTTCCTATAAACGGTTGTTTATGTCCTCAGTAAGACATTTAATTACAATATGCTCGAAGGCTCTCTTAGCCACACACTTAAGAAAGTATTTCGCCAAGTTTCAAGTTTGTGTGTACAGAAATATCGGAGATTCTATTATGTACATAACATTATATACACACATACGCACATACGGCGCTTTGCGCCAAATGTACGTTCAGCAGCGAGGTTAGAGTAACTAGACATGACGTATTTTTTATCTTATTGCTTCAATTTGTTAGAAGTTTAGCCTGCAGGCTATTTACATCATTGACATGCTATGAAATTTGCCCCACCGTGATCAGTCCTAAAAAGTCCCTTCCATAAACACAAATTACGTGCAGTTGCAGAGAAAGAGTTAATCAGCACCTGATTCTCTTTTGATCATTGTAAGGGGGAAATAATTCAGGCTCCCGTGTCGATCTCTGTTCTAGCGAGTTTACAGGATTTAACTCATTCGAGACTGGCTGCCTCAGGATACGCGGCGTATGCCGCGTATCAGAAGGGGGCACGTTTGGATTGAGTTAAAAGAAGTATACCGACAGCGACGAAGTTGAACCCTTTACCACGATTTTCAACCCTTTCATTGTCGGCAGCACTTTGAGACGAGTTTCAATGCGCAAAAGACCATCGGGCCGACATCGGCCGGCTTTTGCCTAGGCACGGCGATGGTCTATTCGCACTGGGTTCTTGTTGGCGCTATCGTCACAAACACGTTAGCTGAATAAGTGGGGGGGGGGGGGGGGGGGGGGGGGGGACACGTTTAGGGCTTAACGTCGTTTGTCCACCGAAACGGTGATTTCAAAGACGGGGTACAGAAAAAAGGTCTGTACAATTGTTTACCCCAGGGTCTTACGGAAGAGAGGCGAACGCTCTTCCACCGAGCCACCCCGAAACCAAGGAAGTCTAGTAAAGCAATACATATAAATACTATGCAGTCCATAAATATCTACACACCTGAGTATACACCGCAGGCAAAGTGATTGAATGACAGTTGAAGTGATTGTGGATACTACTTAGGCCCACGGACGATTACGGTGAGAGAAGCTCATTTGTATACACCTTCATGTAAGTTTCCTATAAAACATTCAAATTAGCTGGTGTCAGCACTCTAATGCTTATATCTCAGTTTAGCCTAGTTATTATATTGTCGAAACTATCAGAAAAGTCTCTTTCAGTGACGTTCATTGCGTTATAAAATGTTGGCTGAGCTTTGGCACAGTGTACACCTAGGCAAATAATCAAATAAACTGAAAGGTTTTGAGCCGAAGGCGTTCTCAGCTGGTCTACGCACAATTCTGCGTAGGCCAGCTGACACTGAATTCGCCCCGTAGACTCTTTGCTCACTCGGGAGCTAGGAACTACTTCTAGCATGCGAAACAAGCAGAGCTTGATCTGCACTTTCGGGCTAAGTGGCATATGACAACACAGTTTCCGAGGAACGTTAAAACTGTGTGTGTGTGTGTGTGTGTGTGTGTGTGTGTGTGTGTGTGTGTGTGTGTGTGTGTGTGTGTGTGTGTGTGTGTGTGTGCGCGCGCGCGCGTTTGGGTGTGCGTGTGTGTGTGTGCGTGCGTGTGTGTGTCTGTGTGTGTGTGTGTGTGTGTGTGTGTGTGTGTGTGACTGTGTGTGTGTGTGTGTGTTGCTGGCCCACTGTTAGGTGTGCTTTGTCTGCGCGAAAGTCGGGACACTAGAAGTCATTATTCATTTATTTATTTATTATGTACCTATTCATAATTAGTCTAAAAAGAAAGCAGTCATTTGACAAGCATGTAAATAGTACACGGCAAGCCTGCAGCTATTTTTGTATTAGTATTTCTTACAACACTGACTTAATAGCGTGTGCATGTGTGTACTGTGCTTTAGAAACAATTTTTGAACCGCCGCTTTTACGTAAATGTTGTAGTTTTACTATTATTGCTTAAAAATAAGTAGGTTTGAGGTTATCTATTAGTTAAGTTATAGTGGTGACTGTTTATGCCGGAGCGACTGTCTAATAGCCGGCGCTGTTCTTATAGCGACTGGCCCCCAGGTAGCAACTGTGAAAGTATAATTCGTCTTTTTGTTTTGTTGATGCGTATCTCTCATTTGTGTAACTAGTATCAGCCAAGCAGAAAGTTTAAAAACATTATATTGCGTGTTTAAGAGATACTATGATAGGGCTGTCCTTAGTTTGCTTTGTGTTAGGGTGGTTCAGGTCGGGTTGGGGCCGTTGGCGCCGGCCATGAGACGCCTTGGCTACGGGCTTCACCCGTCCCGAGCCATTGTCCATTTCAGTGTTGCGTGTAAACTGTTGTGTGAGTTTGGGTGATTGCGAGTTACACCTGAGGTGGCGAAACAAATTTTCCTGTACGTGGCAACATGTATTTGGAACAATAAAGTTGATTCATTCATTCATTCATTCATTAGCTAGAGTAAAACAGGATTAAAAGCTGAGCGAACAAAGACAGTAAGTAGTACTATGAAGGCTACCCTATGCACAAAAGGCCATCGGGCCGACGTGTGCCCGATGGTCTTTTGCGCATTGGGTACCTATGAGGGGAAATCTTCCGTAAAAAAATACATTCAAACACAATATGCATGGTTAACTCATTCAACCCCACCCACATTTTTCCCAAATTTCGGAGGCGCCATCTTACGACTATGCACCTGTTGCAGGAGATGGATCGACCATGATAATTCAAGGTGGTGCCAGATTAGCATACGCCAAGCTAATCTGGCACTGCCCTTAAATTATCATGGTCGACCCATCACCTGCTGTAGTACGTCAGGGCTGAATGGGTTAAATGCGGTGTCCGTGTTTCTCGAAAACCTAAATTACCAGGTATGCCTTCGCTAAGACGCTTTTATGTGTACATTTAGTGTAACGGAACTGTAAACCTTTAACACGACAAGCCGTAACACTGAATACATATAGACCGTCATGCAGATCAAGCACAGCGTCAATTAATTGTTAAGGTAATGAGAATCAACCACAACAACATAATGTACATGTGTGTACACTGCGGAGTCTTCTTTTGAGATACACTACATGAAGAACTAGGCGAGAATGTGTAGTCAAGGAATATATAAATACACAGATGTATCTGCGACGTGAGATATTAAGGCCTACGCGCACAGGTATTATTTACGCCGTGTTCGCATTGTATCTCTCGCTATCGCATAATGTGTAAATCATTCAACCCGACGTCATTATTTCCAAAATTTTGGAGGTGTCATCTAATGACTGTGCACCAGTTGCAGGAGATAGATCGACCATGATAATTTAAGGGCAGTGCGCAGATTAGCTTGGAGCCGACAAGCGCCAAGATAATCTGGCACTTCCCTTTAATTTTCATGGTCGACCCATCTCCTTCTGTAGTGTGTCAGGGCTGAATAGGTTAAAAGCTGTGCCTGCAAAGACAAAATTGCGTAGTACGATAAAGGCTACCCAATGTACAAAAGGCCATCGGGCCGACGTGTGCCCGTTGGCCTTTTGCGCATTGGGTTCCGACGATGGCTGAATCTTCCGTAACAAAAATACATTTCAGCACAACATGCGATGAACACTAAATGGTTAAATGCGGTGCCTGTGTTTCTGGAAAACTTACAGTACCAGGAATGCCTATGCAATCACGCCTGTTATGTTTATATTTAGTGTAATGGAACTATAAACTTTTAACATAACACGACAAACCGTAAAACTGTACAGGCCTTCAGGTGGACCAAGCACCGCGTCAATTAATTGTTGCGGAAGATTCAACCATAAACACATACATGTGTGTATACTACCGCGTATTCATTTGAGATACAGTCCTACATGGAGAACTAGGCGAGAATGTGTAGTCAAGGAAGGTAATTTTAAAGTTTTGTGTACACGTAGCTGCGACATGAGATATGAAGGCCTACGAGCATAGGTTTTATTTACGCCGTGTTCTCACTGTATCTCTCGTTATCGCATAACGTGTAACCAAGATGTGTTTCTGTAATATTTCGTGTCATTAGTACTAACGAAAACATGTATACGCCTATTTATCTTCTTCTCTCATTTTCAAAGGTCACCGAAGAATGCTAACCCAAACTTACGTTCTACTGTACGTTCTACTGATTGCAGCACAAACACAGGGTAAGTGCACAAAATGTAGGGGAGAGGACCCATGTATGAAACACTAGTAAAACGTGTCGCGCGACCGTCCAAAGAAAGGTAGAATCAATCCGAAACCAGGGTTTAATAGAGATTATATTGATGCATCTTAGGACAAAGCCAAATTTCAAAACTTGAATCGACGCAGAAGCAATTCTAGTTTGAAAAGTGACACATGGTTTCATATTAGGCAGCATTTGCCTAATATGAAACACTACATCTCCCATTATGAAACAGTGTGAATATGTCCTTTTTAAAAGTTTTACATTTTGTTTTAAAAATAAGGCATGAGAGATGGTTAACAGACATAATAGGTTCATTTAATATAAAAAGTGATTTAAATATAATGAGTCATTCGCCACTGGTCCACTACTGGTCCATCCATCCATCATCCTGTGTTTTGAATTTGTGAGAGACCATCAGAGCCAAAGACTTCTAATTTGGCATAGTGATCTTATTTGACAATAGCTTTGATTGTCACTTGCGCTGTCCTCCATGAAAGGTCACGGTTACAAAGGTCAATAAACGGGCGATTTTTAAAGAACATAGTTATTATCTTATTTTAAAACTTGCCAAAGAGGAAACTTATGATTCATCTTTTGTTAGCAGCTCTACTAAGTTAACCTCTCGATAAGGTCAAAAATCACGAGAAGTAAGAAGGCTTTTATTTTAGGTTGTTGTTATTACAGATAGTTCGTATGTGAACTTTGCAATAAGACCCCGGTGGAAATGTTTTGCTAGTGGTTAAACTGTCTAAGAATATTAATTTGATTGGCTTCTTCCAATGGTCAAAGGGCAGACATGTCAGCAAGTGTGTTCAAAATGTTCTATGTAAGGAGGGGGGGGGGGGGCTACTGTATCTAGTTTTTTCCACCTAAGAAGTAAACCTTGATACAAGCTAGCATTATCGACACAGGTTTATGTAATGACATTATTTAGAAGCAAATTCAGGGGGAGAGGGGTGTTCCAAGGTGCACGGCTCCCAGGATATTTTTTAATGTCTAATTTTCATATTGGGGAGTTTGGAACTCCCCCCCCTCCACCCCCCACCCCTCCACCCCCCACCCTCCACCCCAACCCTCCCCCCCCCCCGAAAACACACACACCCTACAGAGACACTTCTTCGAAATTGTAAACGGCCCGTCGTGTGATTTTTCGCCCGTTGGTGAAAAGATCTCCAGACCTCTCTCCCTCTTCCGTCGGGGGTCTTTCTCCGTGTACTCCAGTTCTTCCACCCCCTCCCCTCCCCCCCCCCCCACACACACACTTTGGTACCGGTTTCAGGCCACTTTATAAATTTAAAATACAAGCGATCAAAAATCGCTGTAACTTCAGAAGCTGAGCTGACCCTTCGTCTGTCTTGTGCTGTGTTTGTCTTCAGAGAAAATAGATACTGTAAATGAATTCGTGTCCGTCACGTGAGTGTGCGTGTTGGGATTCAGTTCGCGGCGCTTAAAGTTGATTCGCCAAAAATTGAGAAAAAGCGCCTATATAATACCGGTATTATTATTTATTATTATTATTCCCTCGACCTCCCACCCGCACTAACACCAGCACCACCCGCCCCTCGTTTGATAGTCAACAAGTGGCGCATTTGTAGCTCATCAACCTCTTCACATTCTCAGCAACTGTGACTCCGCTGAAAGGAAGAGTTCCCACGAAACGGTCTACGGAATCTCCCGCAAGTCCTTTTTTTTTTTTTAACTGCCCTATACCTTAAAGTGGGTCATTCACAATAGCATACGTGGCATAAAATGCATACTTAGGTACTTTCAAACGTTTCCTCCCAAGTTAACTTTTAAAAAATGTGTGTGCGAAAAATGACAAATCTTTACAAACACATCGACCTGGGATCACCTTGACCTTTTATACAGGTGCAATATGTACGTAAAGTTGTTCTTGTAAACTACAGTTGTGACGAGTTTAAAGTCGAGGAGATTATAGTCAATAAGAAATTGCCTATACAATCCGCACGTATACACACACGACGGCTGAAGAGCGGCTGCATGGACGGATGGTGTCTATATTTATACTGTTTCACATTTGCTGTCAACAAGGTTTGCTCTTGGAACAACTTGTTTGCCTCACCCCCTCCCGGCAGACAGTAATTGGCCATTTTGTCTGTCTGAAAGCTTTTCCGACAACTGTGCGGGTCATTTTGAAGTGATGTGACATAAACTTGGTTTTTGACATATCTGTTTTATTCTCTTCACTACCACTAGACGCAAATATTGCTCTGAAATCTTTCCTAATTCACTTCCAAGGAACCCCAAACGGCAAATAAATATATGTCAGGTGCGTCTGCAAAAGTCAAAATCGACATGAGGATCTATGTGTCTTGCAGATGGATCTTGGCTGTGACGGGGATAAGTGCAAATATCATGAAACAAAAGTTGGAAAAAATTGGGCCTGTGGTTTTAGAGATATTGCCTGCACAAAGGCTCACACAAATATGGCCTCTGCGACCTTCACCTTACAGGTCGTGAATTCATTTTGTTAAAAACATCACCTATGCGCGTACGGCATCTTTTCCTAAAAATTCAGAGCAAATCAGTACAGCAGTTTCAGATGTATTTTCTACTAAATAATTTGCAAGAACGATATGGTAACAACAACCTTGACCTTGAGGTATAGGCACAGTTAAGATTGATGGCAATGTGTGATGTGGTAAAATACTATAATCTAAAATTTGGATTGAATAAGCCCGATGGTTATTGAGATATTGCCTAGCACACAATTCTGCTCAAAACAAATATGCCATTGTGACCTTGGCCTTTACAGCAGTGAATAGATTCTGACATGCAACACTCTATAGCGTCACAAAATATCACAATTTGCCATTTGAATCACATCGTTTCGGTGTTTACAGTAACATTGCCTGGAAAATGGCATACATAATAAATGTAGCAGTTGTGACCTTGACCTTGACCAAAGTGACATTATCCTGGTGTGGTATTGAGAAAAAGTATTAACATCTGAAATTTGGATCAAACTGGCTGGATGGTTTCCGATATATACGCTAGACAAACACTGCTCCTTATATGAAACACTGTTCTAATTATGAAACACGTTTCATATTAGGTGCTCTTTGTGTTTCTTAATAGAAACAAGATACCTCTCCATGAAAATGTGTGCCTCCAAAACAACAAAAAGACAACAAAAACGATTGCCGCTTGTTATCTGATGTCGGAAGATTGCTATTCATGACAAGAGTGGCTATTTTAAAAAAAATCACAAAAATGAATGCTGATGTAGGTGTTTCAAAATGGCGAAAAATCAGATGCAGAAGCGTCAAAAATCACATTTTCTCGGGTTGTTTTCGTTTTCATCACGCTTGACATTCTTGTACCGGAAATAAGGCTCAATGAAGTAGCTCTATACTACTGCACAGGCGGAATTTGGAAAAGTTATTCCGTTTCGCCAGGAGCAAGGTGTTTCATAATAGGCACTGTTTCATAATAAGGGTTCCTCCTCTACACTGTGAATGAAATAGTATGGACCGAGCTACTGGATAACTGGCAAGATTGAAAGTGTACCGTAAAATTCTAGTTTTGTCACCATTTTCTCAAACCTATTAATCGAAAGCGAAACTCATATCACGTAAAATATAAAATTACGTAAAAACTAAAACGTATGTCATGACAAATGACGTTTGACAAATTAATGAAGCGTATGTCCAGCGCCTCTTATAGAACTCACTGACGCATTGGCAGATCTGCGAGACTTTTTCAATAGGAAATATTTCAACATCACAATCAGGTCAAAGACAATAGATAGAGACTCTTGACAGCGAGGACAGCTCTCATATAGAAGGGACTTTGTGGGTTATGGTTATCCCAATTTGTTTAAATTCAAAGCACTCAAAGTGTATCACTGTTTGAGATAGTCAGGGTGGGGGATGAGAGTGGGCGTGGGGGTGAGGGGAGGAGGGGTGGGGGGTGGGGGAGGGTGGTGTCAATGTCAGAGGTAAGATTCGAGGGCTTTAGCCCGACACTCTTACCTCCGACATTGACACCACTGACCAGACCCAAGAGGAGACGAAACCACTGGAAAAGCCTCATTCGTTATCCAACGATTTTGTCTTCAACTGTAAAAAGTTTAATTATAGTCTAGCAGATTACACAATTTCTGCAGAGGTAAGTAGTTCGTCAAAAGAGTAACATTGGTTTTCAGGCACCAGACGAAAGTACTAACGCCATATGGTTTATGCATAACAACAATATGAGTCCTTAGGATGGAGACATTTTTTGAGAAGTGTTTTTCGAGCGCTATTCGTTCCCTGTGGGGGAGTCCTCGTATATGGCCGGGATATGGTGCATGACAATGTTTTGGTGCATAACATTGAAAATTTCAATCATACAAGTTACAAGTTTAATCCAGTGATCAAATGAAAAAAAAGAAGGAAGTAAACATGTATGCATATTTACGATAATATAAACTCAAAAGCTATATTTTTAATTTTGTAAGCATACTCGCGTCGATAGTTTCAAAATGGCGGTCAGCCAGATGGCTTCGAAAGAAGTCAACTAGACGCGCATGATTGATGGATGTTTACTTTTCTCCTGCAGTGAAACAGATATTATTTTGGATTTGAACTCTGAAGTATATTATATACGTTATTTTTCCTTGGCCTTGAAAGCAGCCTTTCCCATATAACTCGGTCTTTTGTGGGAAAAAAGCATATCGAAAGTAAATCGTTTTCGTGCATGTTTTGCATTGTGTCTGCCGACCGTCTTCAACATTTTGAAGACTTTTGTCCATATTCAACTTGTTTGTGTAGACCTGCTCTTTTTATTAGTGGAGATGAGATTAATGGTCAAACACGGTCTTATCTGTCTGGTCTTAGGCACAAGCCAGGTAGACTGAAATCCATCTCCGAAACGTTTCCATCTAAATCACCATGTTTAGCTGAACACCTAAATACAGGATTTTTTGTTTTTGCAACCCATTCAACCAATCTGCAACTCTGGTACTCACAAAAAATCTTATGATCAAGCCTTATCAGGACTACATGAGACACAATACAGATACTAGACCTCTCCATTATAGTGCATGTTTGTTTTAATTATTTATTTATTATTGATTTATGCGTGTATTCACGTACATATTTATCACTTATTAAGTCCCTTCTATTTGTAGAAAGGACGTTTTTTTCTGACGGATCGTGGTTAGGCGAATTTAATAGCATGTCCATGATGTTAAAGTCGGTCAGGCTAAACCTCTAACAATTGAAAGTAATAAGAAAACAATTACGTCAAGTTTAGTTACGCTAAGCTCGCTGATAAACGTACATTTGGCGCGAAGAGCCGTATGTGTGTATGTATGTATGTGCGTATGTGTGTATGTGTGTGAGTAGGTATGTAAACAAGTGAATCTCCCATATTTCTGTACAGACAAACTTCAAACTTGGCGAAATACTTTCTTAAGAGGGTGGCTTATAGAACCTACGAAGACATTGAAGACATAAACAACAGTTCATAGAAAGATTGTTGACCCAGATTAGAGTGCGTACGTTTTGTCATATTTACTTGAACATTTGCATATATCTAGTTTTGAGAAAGACATTAGATGAGTTTCTTAGCCAGCTTTGTATCCTTTCAACTTCTTTAGTAATTTTTTTTTTCTAAATAATTAAAACACTAAAAAACCTTAACTTCTACAGAAAGGCAGACAGTGGCGTTGACGTAAAAGATGCATTTCCGTCGCCACGCAGACACTGACATATTACTCTAAATATGAAATCTCTCTCTCTCTCTCTCTCTCTCTCTCTCTCTCTCTCTCTCTCTCTCTCTCTCTCTCTCTCTCTCTCTCTCACACACACACACACACACACACACACACACACACACACACACACATGCGCGCAACTCCAGGAGGAATAGATTCTTATGCGCATTCCAGGCGCATGGGGATCTATGTCTCCTGGAGATGTTTGTAGCGCGCGCCTACGCACGCTCTTACACGCATACACGTATCGTCACGCTTTCAGAAGAGCATGCAGGTGACCCGTGTACTTAGTATATCATGTAGCTAGGTAAAGTCAACCTGCTTTCACAAATCAAAGACGCGTATATCCTGCGCTCCTTCCAGAACTTACTGAGGAAATTGGCAGATCCGCGATACTTTTTTAATAAGTGCTAATTAAACATCAATGCCAAGGGTGCGAGGTTCGATACCGGGTTCCGGCGTTGGATTTTTCTCCTCTGGTAAGTGTCACCGTCTGGGCAGTGGGCAGATGTTCACATCTGCACGGGACATAGACGACCCCGGCCCCCACGAGTCCCCTGCTGCCTTGCAGGCTTGGCCGCTTGGCTGCGGAAAGGCTAAGGGAGGAAACCCCTGACATCAAAGCCCCGTGTCTCCGGGGAAGGCTTTTGAGCCAGAGACTAAGACAAGGACAGTCTGATATAAAACCTACGACCCGAGGACCTCGATGCCACCGTCCCAGCTTGCTAGGCCATGGCAAACGAACCAAGGGTTTAAAGGGTGGGGCCAGTACTGCGCACACTGCACTCCACCAAAAAGCTCCACCGCGCAGGCTTTAGGAAACGCCCACGGACTATGACACTGAACTTTCCAAGTCCTGTAGCGATGGGCAAGGGGCAAAACGGCAGTTGAAAGATGTCACTGGAAGCCGCAGTCTCAAACCTGCATGCAGGCGGTTCAGGATATTGGTCGCCTGATGTTGACATGGGGATGACAACGTCACTCGGCACACCCTGAACGACCAAGCAGCCTTCTCTAGGGACAGCACTGCTTGCTCCACACGGAGAGGGGCCTAGAAAAGGTGGCCTAACCAAAGCTCATCCCCTCGTAACCCAGTTGGCTAGCCGCGGTCAACGGGCATCTTCTCATGAGGT
The DNA here is from genome assembly GCA_036245525.1 of Semisulcospira habei. NCBI lineage: Eukaryota > Metazoa > Mollusca > Gastropoda > Semisulcospiridae > Semisulcospira > Semisulcospira habei. The sequence goes on along the minus strand of BTPG01000003.1, from coordinate 61,866,313 downwards.
CAGAAAACAAGAAAAAACAATGGATCCACTCTCATGACGACCACGACCGGACTCAACGTAGCATGCTGGAACATCCGAACCATGCTCGACATAGCAGACAGCGGACGCCCTGAACGTCGCTCCGCCCTCATTGCCCATGAATTGCGGAGGTTAAACATCGACATCGCCGCGCTCAGCGAAGTACGCCTCCCGGAGGAAGGCAGCCTCCAAGAACTTGGCGCTGGCTACACCCTCTACTGGTCAGGCAGGCTTGCATCAGAAAGACGGCTCTCAGGCGTGGGCTTCATGGTGAAGACCCACATTGCGACTAAGTTGGAAAACCTACCAACGGGTCACTCCGACCGCATCATGTCCATGCGCCTCCCACTGAGACACCAGCAATACGTCACCCTTCTCAGTGTGTACTCCCCAACCCTCCTGGCAGAGCCTGCAGAAAAAGACAAGTTCTACTCTGACCTGCGCAGCCTCCTGCAGAGCACCCCTGCAGACGACAAAGTCATCATCCTTGGCGACTTCAACGCCAGAGTGGGCCAAGACTCTGAAGCCTGGAAAGGAGTCCTCGGCAAGCATGGCGTTGGGAACTGCAATGACAATGGTCGCTTACTGTTGGAGCTCTGTGCAGAGCAGCAACTTGTCATCACCAACACTACTTTCCAGCAAAACGACAGTCGAAAGACCACCTGGATGCATCCTCGCTCCAAGCACTGGCACCTTATCGACTATGTCCTAGTGCGTCAGAGGGACCGCAGTGACGTCCTTCTCACCAGAGTGATGCCCAGCGCAGAGTGCCACACTGACCACCGCCTTGTTCGCTGCAAACTCAGGCTCCGCCTCAAGCTGAAACCCAACAAAGGGCCCCCCCCCCCCCCCCCCCCAAGAAAAAGCTTGATGTTGCCAGCCTTCAGCGTGACGACAAGAAAGCTGTCCTTCAGGCCGATTTACAGCGCATGCTCAAAGACACAGTTGATCCAGCAGACTCCTCCCCTGAAACACTCTGGGAACAACTGAAAACTGCTATTGTAAAATCTTCTGTGGAAGTCTTGGGCTTTGCTAGAAAGAGGAACAAAGACTGGTTTGACGAAAACGACGTAGAGATCCAGGAACTTCTAGCAAAAAAAAAGAGCCGCCCACCAGGCCCACCTAGCCCAGCCTTCTGCCCTGTGAAGAAGTCTGCCTTCCGCCTCATCTGCAGCAGTCTCCAGCTCAAGCTTAGAGAGCTCCAGAACGAGTGGTGGTCCAGACTCGCACAGAGGACCCAGCTCTGCGCTGACAACGGTGACTACAGGGGCTTCTACGAAGCACTGAAAGCAGTGTATGGCCCTAGGCACCTGGTACAAAGTCCCCTGCGAAGCGCTGATGGACAGGCACTCCTCACAGATAATACCTCCATCTTGAACCGCTGGTCGGAATACTTTCAGGACCTCTTCGGCGCTGAGCGCACTGTTCAAGAAACAGTCATCCTTCAAATCCCACACCTTCCACTAAAGGTTGAATTGGACGAACCGCCCACCGCCGAAGAGACCCTCACAGCCATCCACCAGCTCAAGAGTGGCAAAGCAGCAGGCATTGACGGAATACCGCCAGAGATCTGGAAACATGGAGGCCCAGCACTGCACAACAAGCTCCACGACCTCTTTCTCTGCTGCTGGGAAAAAGGAACACTACCAAAGGATCTCCGTGATGCAGTCATCATCACCCTGTACACGAACAAAGGAGAGAAGTCTGCCTGCTCTAATTATCGTGGAATTACCCTGCTGTCCATTGCCGGGAAAATTCTCGCAAGGTTGCTCCTGAATCGGCTGGTACCTGCCATCGCTGAAGACCACCTCCCAGAGGGCCAGTGTGGGTTCAGAGCCAACAGGAGTACCACCGACATGGTCTTTGTGCTGAGACAGCTTCAGGAGAAGTGCCGCGAGCAGAACAAAGGGCTGTACGTAACGTTTGTCGACCTAACAAAAGCGTTTGACACTGTGAGCAGGCAAGGTATGTGGCAGATCCTGGAGCGACTAGGCTGTCCCCCAAAGTTCCTCAACATGATCGTCCAGCTCCACGAGGACCAGCAAGGCCAGGTCAGAGTAAACAGTGACCTCTCAGAACCATTCCCCATTCGCAACGGCGTGAAGCAAGGCTGCGTGCTGGCACCGACCCTCTTCACCATCTTCTTCAGCATGATGTTGAAGCAGGCCACAGTGGACCTCGATGATGACGATGCAGTGTACATCAGGTATCGTCTCGATGGCAGCCTGTTCAACCTCAGACGACTGCAGGCCCACACGAAAACCCTAGACCAACTGATTCGTGAGCTGCTCTTTGCTGATGACGCTGCCCTTGTTGCACACACAGAGAGAGCCTTGCAGCGCATTACGTCCTGCTTCGCAGATGCCGCCCAGCTCTTTGGACTTGAGGTCAGTCTGAAAAAGACAGAGGTCCTTCATCAGCCGGCACCCAAGGAAGAGCATCGCCCTCCCCACATCACCATCGGCGAGTCCGAACTGAAGTCTGTACACCAGTTTACCTACCTTGGCTGCATCATCACGTCAGACGCCAAGCTGGACAACAGGCTGGCAAAAGCGAACAGTGCTTTCGGGCGACTATTCAAGCGGTTGTGGCACAATCAACAGCTGAAAAAAGGCACCAAGATCAGCGTGTACAGAGCTGTCGTCCTCACCACCCTGATGTACGGTTCCGAGTCCTGGGCCCTCTACCGCAGCCAACTACGACTCCTCGAACGCTTTCAACAGCGCTGCCTGCGTACCATCCTTGGCATTCACTGGAGTGGCTATGTCACCAACGTCGAGGTCCTTGAACAGGCGGAAACTGTGAGCATCGAGGCTTTGCTGCTGCGGACACAGCTTCGCTGGGCGGGGCACGTCTCCAGGATGGAGGATCATCGCCTACCCAAGATCACTCTGTTCGGCGAGCTCGCCACTGGACACCGAGACAGAGGGGCACCAAAGAAGAGATACAAAGACGGTCTCAAGAAGTCACTTAGTGCCTGCCAAATCGACCACCGCCAGTGGTCTTCGCTTGCTGCGGACCGTGACACCTGGCGCTCCACCATCCACAAGGCAGCCGTCTCCTTTGAGGACTCTCGCAGAGCTAACCTTAAGGACAAGCGGCTCAGAAGAAAAAACAGAGCTGTCGTAACTCAGAACCCTGAACAGACCTTCCCCTGCAGCCACTGCGGTCGTACCTGCCTGTCCCGGATTGGCCTCCGCAGCCACGAAAATGCCTGCAGACGACGTGGGCAAGCCCTATAGAATCTTCGTTCGCGAAGTCAAGCCAAGAAACATCAGAATCAAGTCAAACACTAAAGGTAGAGATGATTGACGGCGAGGACAGCTCTCATATAGAAGGGGCTTTGTGGGTTATGGTTTATCCCATCTTGTCCTTTTAATTATGGATGGAAGTAATTCCTTGATGCACATGATCACTAGCGGTACAGTGGTGGCCACCAAGTAGATGAAAGAAAAATTATTTAAATATGCATACATCTGTGAGTGTTGATAATCTATCGTTTACTTAGCATGCATATTCATATGTCCCAGGTATCTCTGACTTATCTATTTCAGTTGTTTATTAGTTAAATTTATTCTTAATTTACTTATTTTTGTTTGTTTGTGGTGTAGGTTTCCACATACACATCAGCAATCAGGATGAGAACATACATGTACGCATATATGGAAATAAGTGACATACCACCTCCTCCCCCCCCCCCACCCCCTTCACCCCCTACCCCCCCCCCCCTCCGCACACACACACACACACACACACACACACACACACACACACACACACACACAAATAACCACAGTACACCCATCAATCTATCTGTCTATATCCCGTAGTCTTGCCGACCGTTGGGGCACCACTGATGACTTGGCAACCAGCTCCTCACATTCCACTCTGTTCTCTGCCATTCTCAGCGTATCGTCCAGCGTAAGTCCTGTCCACTGAGATATTGTCCTCCCATCTTTTCCTCTGTCTTCCTCTCCTTCGTCCTCTTTGCACAGTGCCTTGCAGGATTGTTTTGGCAAGCCCTGCTGAACGCGTGACATGCCCATACCACTTCATTTTGCGTTTTTTTCACAAAGACTAATAGGTCTCCATAGGGCCCGATGGCTTGCCTGATACTGCTTCCCACTTCCTCGTCCGTGATGTGATCTCTGTATGAGATGCCAAGCAGCCTTCGAAAACATCTCATTTCAGTGGCTTGTATCCTCCTTTCAAGGTCTGCTGTGAGGGTCCATGGATCGCAGTCATACAAGAACACTCAGATGACTAAGGAGCGCATCAGTATGATCTTGCAGCAGAGTGTGATGTTTCTGTCCTTCCATATGTTCTTTAATCTTGTCATTGCTGTTGTTGTCTGCGCAATCCTGGAGAGTATTTCAGGTTTTGATCCCTCATCTGTCACAATGGCTCCTCAGTATTTGAATTTCTTAATTTCTGAACCAGTTGAAGACGTCAGAGTTGTTGCTCTGGTAGACCCCAAAGACATCTGTTACAGTAGTCCAATCTGGATAGGATAAGGTGAACGGCGACAGCATTTGCAGCTTTAGCTGTGAGGGCAGATCGTAGTTTCCCAAGGGAGCGAAGATGGATGTAGCATCCCCTGAAAACAGCATTTATATGGTCTTCCATGGTAAGACAGACATCGACAAAGACACCAAGATCTCTGACAATCTTGGAGAAAGGGATGAAGGACTAACCAACACGGATTTCATCAAGAGATTCCACACCCAGTTTGTTCTTAGGTCCACACAGAATTGCATCAGTCTTATCATAATTTAATTTCAGCATGTTGGTTGATATCCAGGACATGATTTCTTGGCAGCACGACTCAATTTTCTGCACTGTAATAAAAATAATAATTACGGTATTTATAATGCGCTTATCTTATAATAATTATTACTCTAAGCGCGCACTCACAACTCGCGCACGCATGCGCACGCTTTAGACAACGACTCACGTACAACAAATGGTGAAATACATTGCGACAGTCAGCTTTTGTGGGGAGTGTGGTGATATAGTGCTAGAACTGTTGAAAGAGGTGAGTTTTGAGGGCGGACTGAAAGGAGGAGAGAGAGAGTCATTTCTGACTGAGGGAGAGAGTGGGAGAGTGTTCCAGGTGGATGAACCATAAACTGAGAAGGAGCGGAGGCCGAAAGTGCTGAGTTTGGTGCGGGGAATGTGGAGACGGAGAGGGTCGGAGGCGGAGCGGAGGGAGCGGGAAGGAGTGTAGGGGTGAAGTAAGATGAAGAGATAGGCAGGAGCGCAGTTGTTCAGGAATTTGTAGCAGAGAGACATAATCTTGTATTGGATGCGTTGTGGGATGGGAAGCCAGTTAAGGAGTTTGAGCAGGGGAGTGATGTGGTCGGATTTTTTCTTTCTGAGGACGAGGAAGGCAGCATTGTTCTCGACGCGCTGGAGAGTGAAAGTGGTGGAGTGAGGGAGGCCGGAAAGAAGAGAGTTGCAGTAGTCGATGCGAGATAGGATGAGAGAGACAGCAAGTTTGGTGGCAGCTTCGGTGGTGAGGTATTTTCTGATCTGACTGATGCGGCGGAGGTGGAAGTAGCATGCCTGGGCAGTGGCGGAGACGAAGCTGGTCATTGTAAGAGAGGAATCAAGGATAACGTCAAGGTTTTTGGCCGAGTCACTGAGGGAGATCGGGGTGCTGTCGAGTTGAAGGTGGAGAGAGGGAGGGAGCTGGGAAAGTTTCTGGCGAGTGCTTTCCAGCATGGCTTCTGTTTTGTCGTCGTTCAGTTTAAGCTTGTTTGCTGTCATCCAGTTTTTCACGTCATCATAGCAGTGAGCCGTGCGAGTCAGTAGTGACTGAGTGTTGTCGAGTTTGTCATTGTCTAGTAGTTGTGAGTCGTCAGCGTAAAGGTGTTGGCGTATGTGGTGAGACTGTATGATGTTGGACAGGGGGGGGGGGGAGGTGTAGAGTGTGAAAAGGACCGGGCCCAGTTCGGACCCCTGTGGTACTCCGCAGGAGAGCGTGACTGGGTTGGAGGAGACGCCGTCAATGGTGACGGACTGCTGTCTGTCGGAGAGGTAGGAGAGAAACCAGGAGTGAGCAGAGTCAGTGATGCCAAAGGAGTGACGAAGGCGGTGGAGGAGGATAGAATGGTCTATGGTGTCAAAGGCGGCAGAGAGGTCGAGTAGCGTAAGATGTTGCCCGAGTCGGTGGAGAGAAGCAGGTCGTTTAAGATGTGTAGAAGGGCTGTTTCAGTGCTGTGGTGTTTGCGATAGGCAGACTGGAAAGGACTGAGGAGGTTGTTGTCAGCAAGGTGGAGGTTGAGCTGGTTGAGAACAACCTTCTCAAGAAGCTTGGACAGGAAAGAGAGATTGGAGACTGGGCGATAATTTTTGAGTTCGTTTGGGTCGAGGTTGTGTTTTTTTAGGAGAGGACGGACAATGGTGGACTTGAAGATATCAGGGACTGAACCGTTCTCTAAAGATGTGTTGATGATGTCGGTAATGAAGGGCAGAAGTTTTGGAAGGCCGACCCGGTAGAGAGAATCTGGGAGGGTGTCTATTTCGCAGGTTTTAAGAGGCATGGACTTTATGGTCTTGATGACTTCTTCCTGAGAGACGGGGCGGAAGGACGAGAGGGAGGTTCCGGAAAAGGGGGTGTCGGGAGGGCAAGGACGAGAAGGCAGAGAGTCGAGTGTGTTGCGCAGAGTTTGAATTTTGTCGGAAACGTAGGTGGAAAATGCGGACGGAAGTTCTTATCTGCTGTGTGTGTTGGGGAGACGAGTGTATTTAGGAGTGCCTAGGAGTGTGTTCATTTTAGCGTAGAGGGTTTTGGAAGAAGTAGATTCCAGGATTTTGTTTTGAAGGTGTTTACGTTTGGAGTCGGAGATCATTCTGCAGACTTTGGATCTAGTTGCTTGGAAGATCTGTCTGTGAACGGTCTGAGAAGCAGAGACACTGTCAGGATGAAATAAGTCATAGAGACCAGTCTCATCTGCAAACAACTGTCGCCCTAAACTGTACTTGTCAATCACACGTCCTAACTTAGTGGGGTAGAGAGAGAACAGAACAAGTCCTAAGACGGAACCTTGAGGGACCCCGCATACTCGCCGAGTAACATCAAACGCCAGAGGTGAATGGAAAATAAACACGACAAACCTTTAAAAAGATGTATACATGTACACAGCGGCTTTGCATGTTTGCTTTTATTGGAAATCGAAAACAATGTTTATTAGTCCATAAGTTAGTCCTGGCTACCGTGCCCGGCCGCTCCCCCCCCCCCCCATACTCAATAAGATGGGTTAATAAATAATAACAATTACGGTATTTATAATGCGCTTATGTTATAATAATTACAATTCTAAGCGCGCACTCACAACTCGTGTACGCATGCGCACGCTTTAGACAACGGCTCACGTACCACAAATAGTGAAATACATTACGACAGTCAGCTTGGGGTGGGGAGTGTGGTGGTATAGTGCTAGAGCTGTTGAAAGAGGTGAGTTTTGAGGGCGGACAGGAAGGAAGAGAGAGAGAGAGAGTGTTTCTGACGGAGAGAGAGTGGGAGAGTGTTCCAGGTGGATGGACCGTATACAGAGAACGAGCGGGGGCCGAAAGTGCTGAGTTTGGTGCGGGGGATGTGGAGGCGTAGAGTGTCGGCGGCGGAGCTGAGGGAGCGGGGAGGAGTGTAAGGGCGAAGTAAGTTGGAGACATAGGCAGGAGCGTAGTTGTTCAGGGATTTGTAGCAGAGAGACAGAATTTTGTATTGGATGCGTTGGGGGATGGGGAGCCAGTCAAGGAGTTTGAGCACGGGAGTGATGTGGTCGAATTTTTTCTTTCTGAGTACGAGGCGGGCAGCAATGTTCTGGACGCGCTGGAGAGTAAAAGTGTTAGAGTGAGGGAGGCCAGAAAAGAGAGAGTTGCAGTAGTCGATGCGAGATAGGGTGAGAGAGACAGCAAGTTTGGTGGCAGCTTCGGTAGTGGGGTATTTTCTGATCTGACTTATGCGGCGGAGGTGGAAATAGCATGCCTGGGCCGTGGCGGAGACGAAGCTGGTTATAGAAAGAGAGGAATCGAGGATAACGCCGAGGTTTTTGGCCGAGTCAGAGAGGGAGATAGGGGTGCTGTCGAGTTCAAGGTGGAGAGAGGGGGGGGGGGGGATCTGGGAAAGTTTCTGGCGAGTGCCTACTAGCATGGCTTATGTTTTGTCGTCGTTCAGTTTAGGCTTCATTTTCACGTCTTTGTAGCAGTCAGCCGTGA
>BTPG01000003.1:61830575-61853075 GCA_036245525.1 Semisulcospira habei | reverse complement strand
TGATAAAGGTGTTTGTGCACGTGTCTTTCAAGAGGTTTGGAAAGGCTGGATAATATTGAGATGGGTCTATAGTTATTAACATCAGACAGATCTTTTGATTTAGGCAAAGGGATAACCTTGGCTTGCTTCAGTTCTGATGGAAATATATTTTGTTGGATGCATAAGTTATAAATATACGTTAACGATTCTACTGTATAGGGAATGGACAGTTTCAGGAATTTAGGACTGATCTCGTCAGGGCCCGATGATTTTTTGTTTTTCAGTGACCCGATCAGTTTTCCTACTTCATACACAGCTAGAGGCGGTATAGAGAAGGGGAGGGGGGTTGTCCTTAGTCTTCTGCTTACAGAAGTTAAGCAGGGACTCCGGGCATGTGTAAGACGCTTTTCCGCTTGAGGGTATGATTGACTCGGCAACAGACAAAAATGTTTGTTAAAGTGTCTGCAGTAATACTAGAAGGAATGGCTGACGATTTCTTGCTGTTACCTCGGGTGACGAGATTAACTGCGCGCCAGAGTGCGGCAGTATCTCTGTCTTCTTTAATCATTCGTTCAAAGAGAGACTTTTGAGCCCTGCGTACCATAGACTTGACACGGTTACGTTGTTTTTTTGTATTCGTTAAATAGCTTGTGTCTTCTTAAGTCATTTCTGAATTTCATAGCTTCAATTATTCCTTGCGTTAGCCAAGGCGGTAACGTGTGGTTTTTTACCCGCTTTTGCCGTAAAGGGGCGTGTTTGTTAAGTACTCTTGTAAAGAGTCGATACCAAATAGTCAGAGCCTTTTCAGGGTCAGTTTCGTTATTAACGACATTAAATGGTGTTTGATCAAGGTCTGCTAGAAAAGCAGACTAATTAAACTGTTTAAATGAGCGGTACGTTATAGTTGTGTGCCCGTTCTTACGATGCACTGGCAGTTTTGTTGACCAGGAACACACAGTAGGAAAGTGATCACTGATGCTGAGGTCAGGAACACTAACATTGAACACACTAAGGGGACGGTTGGTGTAAATGTGATCAATGAGTGTTGCGGTTGTTTTTGTGATCCTAGTAGGGGCCGAAACTAATTGTTCTAAGCCGGTTTGTGTGGTGATGCAATCCCACGCGGTATGGGGCTTCAACATATCTATGTTAAAGTCGCCTAGTAGCAACGCATCACAGTTAGGTAGGCCAACTTTTTCGACTGCATGCAAGAAATCGTCGTACCATTCAAACTTGGCTGATGGGTTACGATAACAAAAGCCGATGAAGACGGGCTTAGTTTTTGGAGCCCTAAATTCCAACCAAATGCACTCAACTTCCGGAGTTTCTATGTCCTCACGCCTTTTTACTAAATATTGGACTGAGTTATGGATGTAAACGGCAAGCCCAGTCTGACCAAGTACACGAGGGTCACGTCGAGTGATGCTAAAGTTAGGTATGTGAACGGCTTCATCGCTTATGTCGGAGTTAAGTCGCGTCTCACTAAGACCAAACAGGTGGAATGGTTCAGACGAGTTTAGAAAAACATTCAAATCGGCCACCTTGTTAAAAAGATGGTAGATGTTCAAGTGACCAGTTTGAAGGCTTCCGTGTGTCTGAGCATTATGGGTCATGTTGAATTTTAACTCTCCCAAATGAAGTGCAACACAATACAAAAAATATATAAACAGAGGGAATAGGGAATAAAGTTTCAATGCAGTAAAGCGCGGCTGAAGTTATAGCACCTCGTTATAGCACCTCGTATCAAAACGTCACAAATGGTGTCCAACACAGCTTTATCAAATAAAGATCGCTTTTGATTAATAGTGTATCCACGTATTAATGCTGCGCAAGCTGTCTAAATAAATGAACAAATGGTGTAGCCTGCGATGTGAAGTATCGTAGGCTGAACACCTGAAACCGTACTTTCACAATGAAAACTTAGCGGAGCTTTGGTAATCAAACCAGGCGAGGAAATCACAGAAGTTGAGGCACACAGTCAATCACTGCTTTGGAATAAATCACAAGCGAACGCAGAAGAACCGTATATAAAGAAGCACACGTAACACTGACGTAATAATGAAGTGCCTCACACACCCACAGTGAAATCTGCGAAGCACAACGGTGAAGGATCACTGATCACACGACACTGAATTACCAACCGCGTAAGTAGCTGACGTATCCATTGGCACCATTCGCTGTGGGCACCTGGCATAACTGGTGGTACGGTGGCAGATTATTAACCGGATAAGCAGATACACTGGTTGGTGGGCGATGATTCGACCACACACCATGGCAACCATCCGGGTACTGTGGTTGTTGCCAGGCTGCTGCAGTTGAAGAGTTGGTATGTATTTGCAGCAGATGATGGTACTGATGTTGCTGCCAGTCAGGAACCGGCATGAAGGGCATCTGTTGTAGATGTTGCTGCTCCTGTTGTAAATGTTGTTACTGCGCCTGTTGTAGCTGCAGCTGCTCCTGCTGTTGAAGTTGTTCATGGTCCTGTGGTTGAGGCTCCTGGCGTAGAGGTAGTTGTACTGGTGATGTGGGACCAGCAGAACCGGATACAATAGTGTCAGAAGTGGAAGTGCCACTTTGTACATTCAAGCTACCACCAGCTAAGGCCTCTGAGTAGAGTTTCGTCTTAGTGGTCGCCTGAGAGCTTCTGTGCTGGTGAGTAATTGCATCAGCCTGGTTGACAGCTGGACCACCGTACTTGATATTGCCGGCAAGCCTCCGGGTTCCCACGTGGGATGGATGAATGGGGTCAAGTCGGCCTTTGTTGTCCACACGGTACAGCGCCTTCCGGGGAAGACCGCTTGGGGCTAGGAACACGCCCGCATTGTCAACAAAGATAGCTCGCATCTTCTTTGCCACGTGGCACAGATTTGCGTTGGAGGGGGGAAATACGTTGGTTAAGGCGAGAGATTTTCCCCTGGGCAGCAGGCAAGATGGAAGAGGCCTGGATGCTTGCTTTGGGGAACACGCCTTTGCAAGAAGTGACCAGTCTCTCCCACTGCTGACTGGTGATTTCATGCGTCTTGCAATCGTTCACCCCTACGTGGAAGGTGACCAGTTGGACGCGGGGTGACTGCGGCTGCTGCTTGAGCCAGTCAGTCAAGTGGGAGATTTGCAGTCCGGATATTGAGATGACCTGTACCTCTTCGCCCTGGTACATGGTCATCTTCTCTCCCTTGAAGTTTCGCACGACGGAGTCCCCGATGACGAGCGTGGTTGTGTCTACCTCTACGTTGTGATCAAAGACCCGCTCGCACGGAAGAAAGTCCTTGCGCTGCTGCTGGCTCCCGGCAATCCGATTACCGCCCCCTTGCCGCTGGCCAGGCTGAGACGGCCCGCTCCCCTCACGGTGGTTGTCTGCGATAGGGGAGGCAACGTTGACCGTAATTACCGCACTCCCTGTGGCTTGCTCTTTCTGGCTACTCGGAGGGTTGTTCTTAGGAACGGTAATCCTTACTGGGATCACATCGCCAGCTGTAGTGGACACAGGCTTCATACTAGTGATTGCATCACTGTTTACGGGCATAGAGCCTTCAGGCGTTGTTGACACTAGTAGTTGGGGGGTTTGGCCCTTGTTCAGAGTTCAGTCTTTGCAGAGTGTCGTCGACGAGACAGTCAAATTCTGCCATGTTTGTCATTTGATCATGTAAGTGGGACAGCTTGCCACACATACAAGACTCTAACATCCGGAGGTCATTTGCCATCTTCACCGCGGACTCGCACACCTTACTGTCAATCTGCTTAATATTTAGCATAGTTAGTTAGTTAGTTAGTTATTTGGGTTTAACGCCGAGCAGGCGACTAAGGCCATCTCACGGCGGTTTAGCATAGTGACAGTTCTCAGCTGACACAACTCTTGATGGAGAGCCTCGACGGCGGCCTGGCTCTTGCAGAGTTGGGTCTGGAGCTTTAGGATGATAAGCGGCTTTTCGTCTCGGACACCGGACACCACCAGCTCGCAATAATCAGAATCCACCTGAGTGCACGAGACGGGTAACCCGGGCGAGGTCAAGTCCTCGGTGGTGACGTCACCCGTAGACGCCACTTGGGTAACAATATGGCTGACAGGACTTGGTGTGAAGGGGGCAGGTTCGGGTGTGGAGGGGTAGTGGCAAGGGACTGACTGGCAGGAACATCAGAGTGATCAGAGAGGGTGGAGTGGAGATCATCCCGTAGATGTGGCCCGCTGGAGGAGGGGTGTGGGATGGAGGGCGGGGTAGTCGGACCGTCACTGGTCATGTCACTCACAGCGCTGACGGTGGTCACGGTCAGAGGCTCGGGGACAAGATTAGCGGAGCTGTTCCGAGGGTTACAGGACTGAACAATCGGCGATAGGGAGGTAGAGTCGTCAGCCTCCAATCCGATTAAGGGGAGGGATGAGTCCAAAATTGCCCGAGGAGGGGTGTCTGGGAATGATACTATCGGGGAGATGGTGGGATCGCATGACTGGTCACGCGGCATGTCAACAGGGACATTGTCAGCAGGGTCTGCGCAGCCGTCTTTCAGCTGTTGTACGAATGTACCTTCTTGGCTTGACTTCGCGAACGAAGATTCTATATGGCTTGCCCACGTCGTCGAAGTCCGTGGGCGTTTCCTAAAGCCTGCGCGGTGGAGCTTTTTGGTGGAGTGCAGTGTGCGCAGTACTGGCCCCACCCTTTAAACCCTTGGTTCGTTTGCCATGGCCTAGCAAGCTGGGACGGTGGCATCGAGGTCCTCAGGTCGTAGGTTTTATATCAGACTGTCCTTGTCTTAGTCTCTGGCTCAAAAGCCTTCCCGCAGGCGTAAGTTCTACTATATTCAATGAGTTTCAGAAAACAAAGTGGATGACGATGCGTTCAAAATTACGAGAAGAATATCGTAAAGTGACAGTTTGTATGATCGGATTTACCTTGCACGACAGACAAAGACTGGCTTCAGTCTGGGCACAACTCGCATCACACGTACACAATATGATGTCATCCGGGGAAAATAGTGTGCTTTGTCCTGCACACTTCTCACACTCACAACACAAGCATTAGGATATCCGTGTGATGATAGGTAGTATGCACGTCCACTGGAATAATGTTTAAAAAGTATAAGAAAGTCCACAGCTTACATAGAAAAACACATAGTACACAGTATATCAAGCAATCCAAAGCGTCACGGTTGGCTGCACGACGGAGCTAAGACTACACGTCTTACCCCGCCGGCGGCTGGAGGAGAGAGAGAGAGAGAGAGAGAGAGAGAGAGAGAGAGAGAGAGAGAGAGAGAGAGAGAGAGAGAGAGAGAGAGAGAGAGAGGTGAGCGAAAAGACAGTTCCTGTAGATGATGGCAATGCCACCCCCTCTGGAAGCACGCGGGAAAGACACCAAGCGGTAGCCACTCGGAGTGACGCTGGCGATGATGGGTTCATCGCCACCTGAGTGGAGCCACGTTTCGGTGGTCACGACAACATATAGGTCATTGTCTAGATTGAAATCTGAAATCACGTCGGCTTTGCCATCTTTGCAGACAGACTGTGCATTGAACAGACAGTTTTAGGTTGAATGAGACAGAAGAGGAAGAGGGAGAAGACACGGAAGAAGAAGAGGACAAAAGAGGAGGAGGGTGGGGAGGGGGGAAAGAGGAGTGAGTGGGGAGGGGGAGGAGGAAAAGACGGGGAAGGAGAACAGGGCAAGAAAGAGGATGCGAGAGGAGGGTGTGGGGGGAGGGGAACGGGGGAGAATATAGAGTAGGAAAAGATGAGGTAGAGGGAGGGGGAAGGTGAAGGGGAGGAGAAAGAGGGGGGGGGGACGAGAAGGAAAAAGCAGACGAAGGAGGAGGGGGTGAGGGTAGGGAGGGGGAGGAGGGTGAAGGAGGAGGCAGCTGATGAGAGCATGGAGCGGTAGATGAGGAAGACATGAGAAGAAATGGGAGAAGAAGGAAGGGATGGGGGGGGGGGGGGGCGTGGGGAGGCGAAAGGGGTGGAAGGGCATAGGAAAAGGGGAAGAAGTGTTTGGTTATGTGATTGGTGGTGAGTCGTGCCTTCTACTAATTTCGCCCCTGCGGCCTCTCTTTCACGATCGTATGCCGCGTAAGGCATCTGCAACACTGTAGGCGGCACCGGCGGCGCAGTAGGTGACGTGGCGACGTAGAGATAGCAGTTTTTGGCGTGTGTATCTGATGAGCATGATTGTTTGTGAGGACAAGAAGGAGTAAGACGGGACAAGGGTGCAGTAGATGTGTTTGTGTGTGAGTAAGTGTGTGTGTGTATGTGTGTGTGTGTGTGTGTGTGTGTGTGTGTGTGTACACAAAACCCCTAAAATGGGTGACTTTCTTTACCATCCTTATGGATAATGGGTGTGTGTAAAATTCTGGATGACCAAGTCAGGCACATATTTGTTTGTAAGGGTTGTTTCTGCATTATCTTTCATTCAAAAGTCAGAAAAAAATTATCAAAAGAGGATGTCCCATTTCCCGAGGTTTACCTCATGATGTGATTTTGCGACGCACTGGGCCTGTGTGTTGACGGAAGCGAGTGTCTATAGATCAACTTGATGCCGATAGCTGATTGGTCGACTGCTAAGTGACACTGATGAAATGAATTGTTTTCCTTTCCCTTATAGTGTTCTTTCGTCCCCGCCGGCCATTTTTGCGTTTACATAGAGGTACAGTTTTATGCAATATTTCTTAGTTAAGAGCACGCCCAAGTGTACTTGTTTAGTGCAGTTATTTAACTGAGATGCTCCCAATTTGATACAATTCCACAGTCAGCCAATACTGACCCGTTTGGCCCAGAAAACTGAGACGTCTGCTAGTCTGCCGGCGCCGGTCGGTCGGCGTCTTCTGCTCAGTCTTGTAGTAAAGGATAATAGAACCCCACGATTTCAACAAAAGCTTTCTTCTTCAATGAAAGGAATTCGTTCAGTAAAACCATTACAAGGTCAATCTGTCACATGATTTTGTTGCTTTTTTTCTGACATGTGTGATTGCGATCGAAAAGTAACTTGACACATGAATGCACTATGACTTTTAAAAAAATGGCGCCAGATTTCAGTGTGTATTTCAATCCTCACACGCAAAACTGCCTCGCGATTCAAAGAACAGACTTCCACCAGGTTTTTTTGGATTGTGCAACTGAAGTGTCGCTTTTTACTGTATTACCAGTTATTGTTCGTAGTGGGCTGGGGGTACTGCAGTAATTATGTATATAGCTGATCAAAATGTCAATGACTTAATGGTTTACATGGTTGCATTTGACATGTTTGCAGCTACACTGCTTTGGTCACACTCAGCACTTTCTGCACACACCCAGCGTCGGATGGCAGCAGGATGTCCAAACCCATCGGGATCTATGGAAGTGGACAAGCAAGCCCCTTCCTGTCACATGACCAAGGTCCATGGCAAAATTAGTCAGCTGCAGCATCATAGCCCAGCCTCTACCACAGAGGGTGCGTCTGGTAGGAGGGTGCATAGACGGCAGCGGAATGCCCCCAATTACAAACTGGTAAGTGATTATATGATCATCTTCATTTTATTGGCTCGCATGCAAAGCAAAAGTGAGTTTATGTTCTGGGCCACTGGTCGTCCGTCCGTCGTCTATGGTAAACTTTAACTCATTCTACCCCAACAACTAAAACCCTTAAATTTTGCCCCTGTCCTCTCAAGACTGCATTGCTGTGCAGGACACAGATCGACCATGATAGTTCAAGGGTGATGCCAGAATAGCTTGGCGCCACTATCATGGTGGATCCTTATCCGGCTGTGGTGTGTCTGGGGTAGGATGAGTTAAAGGTGGCATTTTTTCGGAGACTATTCCAGCCACATTCTTCAAGCTTGGCCAAAGGATACTTTGTGACAAGACCTTTCTAAACATACCAATTTGAGTGGCTTCTCTCGAAGGGTCATGCGGGGTTGACAGATGTGTGAAAACTACCTACATTTTCAGAAAACGTGGATTTTGCTGCTGCAGAAGCCAGCCCTCGTCACCGAGGTCACACATATGTAAATCGGTCATCCACGGGATTTCTCTTTTTATTCTTGTGCAAGGCCTCTTAAACCAAAATTGGGCTGTTTCTGTCCTAATGCAGCTTTTTTGTCTTTCTTTCTTTCTCCAGTTGGCCAATGGAGCCTGGGATGGACCTGAGACCTAGAGTGCAAGCGCATCGCAATACAAGGACAGTGATGACGAGAAGTTTGTTTCAGGCTCGAGCTCACCGGATTCAGACGGTGTGTCGGCATCAATCGCTGGGATCTCTGACACAGACAGTATTGTATTGACTATGTTAGATTTCATCATAGTGGCAGGTTCAGGGTGGGCAGCTGTCAGTGAAGCTAGTACCAGCAAGGTACAGTGTGCGTGAGGGTGAATTAGAAGGTGGCAATGAGAATGTGGATAGGCAGAAGGAACTTGATGTTGGGGGTGGGGAAAGAGCACTTGCAGAAGAAACAGGTGTGCACGTGTTGCAGAGAGGGAAAGTAAAGTACAAATGGGACAAGAAACATGCATGCAAATTGTGTAGCAAGCTTGTCTTGAAAACGAGCACGCATGTCCATGCAAATGAGGCAGACTTTGCTAAAATGTTGTTGATGAAAAAAGGGACAAAGCAGAGACGTCCAGCATGGATCAGACTATAAGATGAGTTTGATTACATGCATAACGTTGCCGTTCTTGAAAAGTAATCAGGATGTTTGATTCCTAAGTATCGCACTGTGATGAAGCTCTATGCTCGTGCATAGTGCTCACACATTAGGTAATACGGTACGGTTTCTGTTAACGGTTTGTTTTGTGCCGATAGTCCGTAATGCCGAGATCCACGTGAAATCTTTAAGACATGGTTAGCACGGGGGTTTTTAGTGAGTACTGTTATAGTGAGTTGTAGGCAAAAGTTCAGTCTGGCAGAGCAGTGAATCGGTAATACGGGCTTTCTTGTCAGAGGAATCAGATGTGTTTGAGATACCTAGCCTGTATTCCAAGACTCTGAAGCCTAGAATTCAGGTATGTTTCTATATATGTAGTATTGATAGTTGCTTAGTTAAAGACAGTATGCGTTGCTAAGAGTAATTTGGTTGTGTAGTGTTGACCGGTTTTGGTTCAGTTATGTTGGTTTAGAATTCAGTGAAGTAACCGGTGTGTTTTGGTATACAGTTATTTACCGAAATGGATGACTAAAGGAATGTAAGGTGTGTATGCTTAAGTCGCTATGAAGGTAGTACGTGGATGGTTAAGCATAGTCTTTTACAGTGTATAGAGTAGTGTATAGCAAGAGTGTTAGGCTATAGTCTGTTTCAAGATAGTGACAGAGATATGGGGGTGTTACGGAAGTAGACAGTTTATGAAGCACGTGTGTGTGTGTGTGAATGAACGTGTGAGTTATTTGTATCAGCCAGGTTACGTGACGTTTCTCATTGATCCAATATGTTGCATGTTTAGCAAGTGTTACGTTGGGACTTTTGTTGTCGTATTCAGAGTGCTTGTAAAGCGTGGAACGACGGACGCCGAGACGTCAGTCACAGGTGGGACCTAACGTGAGATCATCCCTCCAGCTCTTCACTCAGAGTGAGTCTGATCGGGACCAAGATACCCGGATCACAGTGAGAACTGCGCTACAGTGCGAGTACAAGGACGTCCGTGTTACAGACAGGACGACAGGAAAGAGCATACAACGGACTTGCACGCCTAGACGTGAGAAGGACCAACGTAACCAGGCAATAACATCAAACAGGTTGGAGACTGAGAACTGACACCTAGCCTGGCGAGATATTGTGAATTGTGTGTGTGTGATGTTCGGATGTTAGTAGAGAAGTGTATATAGTTTGATGATCTTTTTGAACCTTTTAGTGTATAAAAGTTACTTTAGAAAGGGAGCCCCGTGTGTTGAGTTTTACCGCATGAATGCGCCCGTCTGAGTCAGTGGCGGTGTATGCGTCTGTTGTGCGAGAGTCTGTGCGTACGACTGTGGGCAAGTCTGCGTGCGTTACAAGCACCAAAACTAGTAAGGTAGACGACCTTCTCGCCTGTAACCATTGCAAAGGGCTCTATAAAAAAACTGATCTCTGTACACTCAAAACGTTGCTGTCAGAAACCAGAAGGGTTTCAGATCGCTAAGAGAGGTGAGGCGGCACGCCGTGGTCGGCTAATGCTTCCAATACCCTTAGACGTTGAATTTTCCTTCTATCATAAGGTATTAGCCAGGCAGAGAGATGATGAGATAAGCCGTCTCATCAGAACTGACCCCTTGCTTCTTGAGTATGGAAATAGATTATTTGACCGCAAGGACATTGAAGAACACACGGCTGGACAAATCAGCTCCAGGATGTGGGAGTTAGGGAGACTATTAAAGATTATCAGGGTATGGTCAGAAATGAAAATCGCAAGTTTAAATGCTGTGATCAATTCAGCTAGTTTTGATTATGTTGTAATTGGTGTAAAAGAGCAAGCAGATTTTGATTAAGACACACATCAGTTCAAAAAAGGCAATCTCGCAATGCGCATAGGCCATGCTTTGAAAAAAATGTTCACAGATCAAGCAGTCACAGGCATACAAACAGCTTGGGCAGGGTTCAGATGACAGGTGGCGACAGGAGCTCTCTGAGGCGCAGCGGTTTGACTCTATCTTCAACGGAGACTGGTATGATTGTGTGTCCGCTGCAGCAGCCCAGTCGGTCGGGAAAATGACCATGAACAAACCCAAGCTGATCCTATCATGTGAAGATGTGAGGAAGGTCCAACAGCTTCTTGAGACAAGGATCGTTTCGGAAGATTATCTGACAGTGGTTAAAGCAGCTTTTTTGCGCTGTATAACTTTTCAACTGAAAACGAGGGGGAGAAGTTTAGGAAACGAAGGTGTCAGACTTCCAGAATGCTAAGATTGGATCGATCACCAATCAAGATATCTTGAAAGGTCTCACAAAGGTTGAGAAGAAAATGGTGAATCATTTTCAGCGAGTGGAAATCAGAGGCAAGTTTAATAGGAGTGTTCCCATTTTGCTGACGAAGAAGATGATGACAACTGTGGACAGAATCCTTCAAATGAGGCAATCAGTGCCAGCTCTCGCTGGTTCCCAGTACATCTTTGTCGCACCTTCTGGTCAGAGGCCTCATAGAGGCTATGATTTTCTAAAGGCACATGCGCTAGAAGCATGGGTGTCAAACCCAGACATGTTCACATTTACTCAGTTACGGAAGCAGGTTGCAACTTTGGCTCAGTCGATGGCCATCTCGGAATTAGACCAGGATCAGCTGGTAGACTTTCTTGGTCATGACTTTCGGATACATCGCCATATCTACCGCCAACCTCAAAACGTCCTTCAAAAGGCAAAAGTGGCAAAGATTCTTCTGTCAGTTAACAATGGGATGACAGATTTTGAGAGTTTCATTAGAGCTGAGCTGGGCGATGATGAAGAGATTGACTTTGACAATGAAGACACATCAGAAACTGGCAGAGAGGTCCCGGGGCAAACAGCACCTGTGAATGAAGCAAGTAGCAAGTCAACACCACAGGAATCAATGAGCATGACAGAGAAAAGACGTCCAGATCCTGATGACAATCTAGATAGTTTTGATGATGACAGTACTGCGTCAGCTCCTGTTCGAAAGAAAGCTAGATTTACAAGGAAACCATGAGGGAAAGCTGAAGAGAAAGCTGTTCAAACTCGTTTCAAGACACACATCGTCATGAACAACTTCCTGGAAAGGCCGAGATACAGCAGGCAATCGCAGAAAAGCCCGCACTTAGACATAAGCACTGGGCAAACATTAAGGATTATGTCAGCAACAGACTGAAAAAATTACAAAAGTTACAAAAGAAATGAATTGAGATTCTCCAACACTCGCGGTATTTTCGTTTTCATACAGATTTATTACAAGTGTGTTATTATTGGGCTGGTTTCAGCATGTATAGCTTGCTTATTTATCTGATGGATGCCTGGATCATTTTGCATACTGTATAACCTTTGAATTTGCAAAACGAAACAGCCGGCTGAGGACAAAAGACAATAATAAGATAAGAAAACCATTGACAACGTAAATATGTATTACAAGAGTGTTATTATGGGGTTGGTCTGCCTGGATCATTTTGTATACTGCACAACATTTAAAACTCTGCAAACGAAAGAATGGTTGGGGACGAAAGACAATAATAAGGGGTAAGAAAACCATTGTCAACATAAAGGTTTATTATAAGAGTGCAACTATTGGGGCAGGTCCGCCTGGATCATTTTGTATACTGCATACCACTTAAAACTCTGCAAACGGGAGCAATGGTTAGGGACGAAAGACAATAATAAGGGGTAAGAAAACAATTGTCAACATAAAGGTTTATTACAAGAAAGCAACTATTGGGGCTGGTCCGCCTGGATCATTTTGTATACTGCATAACATTTAAAACTCTGCAAACGGAACAATGGTTGGGGACAAAAGACAATAATAAGGGGTAAGAAGCCCATTGTCAATATAAGATTTATTACAATAGCGTTATTATTCGGTTGTTTTCAGCGTGTATAGCTCTGTTTTTATGTGATGTACACCTGGATCATTTTGCATACTGTGTAACATTAACCTTACTTTGCAACTAAACAGTGGCCCTCACCCAGGTCTGCCCTGGGGGACTTGGGTGGGGTTAACTAATTTTTAGTTCCTAGGGTCACCCTGGTCAGCCCCACAGGGTGGGGTTCCTCTCAATTCTGGGGCATGTGTTTCTGTCTACCCTTGGTCCATTAACTTGTATTTTTCTTTTTTAAGCTCTCCCTACTGTCTGCGCTGCCTGTATCTCTTGAAAAGAAGGGCCCAACGGAGAAATAAACACGCTTAGAAAAGACGGTTACAACACAATTTATTAATATTTCAGGTAAATCCGCTTTGTCAAAGCAGACAAACAAACAGAGAGATCAGTCGCTACTTATCTTCATTCGCAGATGGAATGTGCCACATTCCTTCTGTGAATGAAGATATGTAGCGACTTAGGTTTATTTAGCGTATTAGACCAGCTGGTGACATATATTCAAAATTCTGTTGTGTTTTTTTTTTTTTTTTTTTTTTTTTTTTTTTTTTTTTTGTTGTTACAATGAGTGCTGGCACGTCCTGAAAAATTCGGGATGTTCAGCAATGTACAACCAATTGGGATGAAAGACAATAATAAGATAAGAAAACCATTGTCAACGTAAAGATTTATTACAAGAGTTTTATTATTTCAGTGTGTATAGCTTGCTTTATCTGATGTACGCCTGGATCATTTTGGAAATGTCTCTAACTTTTTTGTTACTATAAAGTACACTTTGCCTGCTGTGCATTGTTTCAAAAGTTACAGGAAGCGTAAACGTAGCCCTCTACCAAGGTTAAATGCACCAGCGGCGCCATTGTTGCTATTCTCGCACCAGACTGGTCGCTCAGACCGGTCATGTGCACCAGAACTGCGCGCACAGGTTGGCTTCTGCACTTGTAGTGTGGTCTCGTACGTTCACGTGGAAGATTGTGATCGCAGTCAAAAAAAAGGTTCCTTTGCGGTTTTAACTTTTAGCCGCGCCTTTCACCTCCCCTAACACGCCAGTTTTGTGTTGAGATGGCGGAGGCTTGTGTCATGCCCCACACCACCGAATCAAGCCCATTGTACATGCAGTGCGCTCATTACTCGAACTTCAATTATGACGGTGCTTCCTGCCGCAAACGACGCAGATGTCACAAAATCACGTCCATTGAAGATTATTATGTTGTTGTTTTTTTCAAATCTCCAAAATCGCGTAATGTTTCGTGGTGCTAGCATAAGGATGGATGCATTATTGCCGGATTGCATATATAGGAAAGGGTTTATTCTTTATTCATGTTATTTTGCAGGAAACAAACGACGGTCATGTGATTTTTTCTCCGAGGTTGCCCATTACAGGTGCAGAAAGCACACGCTCTATACCAATCGGGTGCACCAGACCGGTCAGAGCGACCGGTCGTGCCAAAACAGCAACATTGGCACCGCTGGTGCGTTTAACATACGCACTGGACGAGGTATACCAACTCGGTTAAACTTTATTGTCGCACTTGCTAGAACTCGGTATTATATTTCTCTCTTCATTTAATGAATAGAGGCACATAAGTTGCGGAAACCCTTTACGTGCCGAAGGCAAGAACTAGTTTTCCTCATCACAAAGTTGCCAGAAAAAAAGTTTGACTGCTCTTGATTGTTTGATTTGAAGTGTTTACAAACAATTACTGTGTTTTATATGCATTCACCTTTGATGTGATTAATAAAGGCTGAAGTTTCAAGTGATTTCTTATGTTGTCAGTTAATTAATGAATGTCAGTGTTCTGTTCTGTCATTTTAACTCATTCGCCCCCAAGACCGGAATCCCCAAATGTTGAAGTCATCTTCTGAAGACTGCGTTGCAGTGCAGGACACAGATCGACCATGATAGTTAAAGGGTGATGCCAGAATAGCTTGGCGCCCATATGCGCCAAGCTATTCTGGCATCACCCTTGAACTATCATGGTTGATCTTTATTTTGCTGTGGTGTGTCTGAGGTAGAATAAGTTAAGTGTTAGTTTCTTCGTCTGTGTCTTCTTCTATCTTTCATATTTTTCCACACTTTTTGACCCGCATCATACTGTGGCTAAAAGCTTCAAATTTGTGCACTGCCATAATTATATGCAAGCTACATTACAGTACTTACAGATGAGGACATAGACCAATGGCTTTAGTTCAATAGTGTTGCCACAATAGCTTGTCGAGGCGCCAAGCTATTCTAGCACTACCCTTGGACTATTTCAGTCACACTTGTTGCACACACTGATGTATTCCGAATGATAAGGGTTAATATTCAAAATGCTCTGCTGCTGTTTGTCTGAAACTCCAGAGTACATAAAAATCCTTTAATTTCCAGAATACATGATGTTGATTCTCACATAAATGCCATGATAAACTGTTTTCGCTTCAGAAGGACAAAACGTAGCAATGTTAGATTTCCTCTGTAAAAATCATCATCGAAAGGTTACGGGCCAGTGTTTATTGAATTTTGCACCATACAATGTTAAAAATGTTAAAGCATACTTACACATTAAGTTGAAAAAAATGTGAAAAAGAAGTATTTCGTGAACTTGACCTTATTACAGACGCCTCATGTTGTGAAGCCACCCATTTTCACTGTAATGCCAGTTTTTGTGTGAGAGGCACCCACTTTATTGGTAGAAACCCATTTTTGTTTCCATCTAGTGGCTCTGTTTCTAGAAAATGCCTATTTTATTTTAAGTTATAGAGCTTAGTTATAAGGTAAGTTCTAAACATTCGCATCAATTCCAGAGCCCTTGAACAAATAGAAATATGGGAACCCATTTTCACATAAAATGGTAGGTAACCCACTCTGAGGCTTTTGTCTACATGTGTGTGTGTGTGTGTGTGTGTGTGTGTGTGTGTGTGTGTGTGTGTGTGTGTGTGTGTGTGTGTGTGTGTGTGTGTGTGTGTGTGTGCCGGTGTGTGTGTGAGCTGTGTGGTAGGAGAGCGACCTTGTAATACGCAAGGGAGAAAATGTACAGTAGGTGTGTGTGTGTGTGTGTGTGTGTGTGTGTGTGTGTGTGTGTGTGTTTGTGTATGTGTGTGGTGTGTGTGTGTGTGTGTGTGTGTGTGTGTGTGTGTGTGTGTGTGCCGGTGTGTGTGTGAGTGTTTTAGGGGAGCGACGCTGATAATACGCAAAACCAACACTGAAAGGGCAAAAAGGATATGGGGGAAAAATTTACGAGCGGACAATCCCGGTCGGTCAGCGGCGAGGTCAAAAGTGTGGAGGGCGAGATGTCGACGGGAAATAACAAATTTGGGGCAGCGCACATAAAACCTATAGGGCGATAGAAAAACGAACAACAACCAAGAAACAGATGCGACCGCGGGTAGCGAACATACTCACACAGTAAACACTTCACACACTAGCGCGCAGCACACAAAACAGGGCAGCGGAAAGGCCCGACGGACCGGACACGCTGCGGGTTTCAAAGTGTACCTTAGTATGTCCAGAGATGTTTAAGCTATGTTCCCCTAAAATACGTAGAATCACACCAGAAATATATAGCCGATGGCGCAAAGGTGCCCCCATTTACGCTCTTCCCGGATGCTAAAATGAGGTTGAGAAACATTTTACTCTAAAGAATTACATTTACAGACACTTTTCGCATTTTTAATGGCGTCAGTATAGTTACAATTAAATTGATGGGTCACATTGACATTAATGAAATGATCACACATTTTATGCTTAATATGCATACTTTGTTAAGAAAACTGGCAACAAGAATATTTAAACAGAGGAGTTTGACATAACCAATTGTTTTGATTATTTTTGCGTTCCTTTGCGTACTGGGAAAATCGGGGTAGGGCAGCAGATTTATCAAAGCTGGCCCCTAAATGAATCACAGCATCATAAAATTAGGTGGGGAGTAACTGCAAGGACGTAGCGGGCCACTCCGGCGCTCCGGCGCTCCGGCGACCGCCGGAGTACTTTTTGGACAAAAAAAAAAAAAAAAAAAAAAAAAAAAAAGAGCGAGAGAGAGAGCAAACCTGTCGTGGGGTGTCAAAACTTCGTAAGTGTATTCACGTTTACCAAAAATGGCAAGTTTGCGCCACTAGCTCAGTGCACCACTTAGCAGTAGCTGGTAAACAGAAAAGTGTCAAAATCGCCGGCCCGAGGACGAAAGCTACTGGCCGAAGTGCATCAACACAACAGACTTCTGCACCACTAGCTCCACCAATTTAGCAGTGGTATAAAACAGAAATAAGAAGGACACGAGTCACCACTAGCAAAAGCGGCACGCCGACTCAAACGGTAACAGCCTCAAGTCATGACACATTAAACGATGCAGAACGACTCCAAGATAAGAACTTGAACCAACTGCGGCATTGGAAATATCTTATTTTTACGCGCCACACCGCAACCAATACAAGGTCCCCCCCCCCCCCCTCCCCAGACAACGGGGAAAAGAAAACGGAATGAACCAGGAACAGAAAAACCGCCCGACTTTTGAACTATGAAATCATCATAGGACCAGCACACGAATGGGCGGGGAAAAAAAAGATAATACATCAGGACGAAAAACCTCCCACACTTTCAAACAATCCTACTAGCCGCATTCATCTTCTCCAATGCACTGAACCCTACGATATTCTTTGAATGGGTCGACTTCATGGGCCTTTGCAGAGACAAGGGAGCAAGTTTAGTTATTTGGGTTTAACGCCGAGCAGGCGACTAAGTCCATCTCACGGCGGAACAAGAGAGCAAGGAAACAACTAGAATACCTCTTCGTATACTTTAAAGACGGCAGATACAGCAAAGCTTTGTACGCCTACGACATCATTGATCAACGGGCGCTCGAATACTTAGATGGAACCCCGAAACACCACAGACAACCACGGAATTGTCCCACCAACAATCAAAACTAAGGACACGACATGAAAAGAACACACCACCACTCTCCACTAACCTTTACAAGTTATAGTGTGAGCGAGAGTACATCCTCTTGAACAATACAAAATAATCCACAAAACAAACTACCATAAAACCTAACAACAAAGGCTTACTCAGTCAACAAAACAAAAGGGTCAGCACGCTGATGAAGGCAGCCCTTAGCTAATAAAGGCTTAAACATGCCCGAAATACACCTGACAGCTAACTCAAAACGTGACTGATTTGTTAATTGTCATATGGGTATACGGCTGGTCACATCAAGCCATCACACAGTGGTGTGCGATGTACCACAAAAAAATCAAGTATGCACGAGGATCGATTGAACCACGTCCACAAGTCTAAAACTGACCCACTCAACTTGATTCGTGTTGCCAACAACTTTAATTGTGGCTTCTGCAGCACGCAGGCAAACAGTTTTTGGGACATTTTCTGAGCTGGGTGTATCAAGAAACCAATCATAAAATCATAAATCAGTCCCTTGAGTGAGGCGTCTTTCTGTCAGAATTTAAATCAGCCGTTGTCAAACCTCTCCTGAAAAAGTCGAATCTTGACCCCCAACCAGCTAATGAACTATCGCCCCGTTTCAAACCTACCCTTTCTGTCCAAAGTTCTTGAGAGAGTCGTTCTGACATAGCTCACTAAATATCTGCAGTCAAACAATCTCGTCCATCCGCTTCAGTCTGCTTAACGTGCTGGGCACAGTACTGAAACTGCTTTCCTCTGTGTCGTTAATGGCCTCCTAAGTGCCTATGATGAAAACCAGAGCTCAGTTCTTGCCCTGTTATACCTATCAGCTGCGTTTGACACCATTGACCACTCCATTTTGCTCCAGGGTCTAGAACACTACTTTGGTATTTCTGGTAAGTTCTACTCTTATCTGTCTTCCAGTCAGATTAACGTCTCTGTCAAGAACGCTCTTTCTGAAGCTGCTGCGCTAGAGTTTGGGGTCCCCCAGGGCTCTGTCCTGGGCCCCATTCTATTTACGCTGTACACTCAACCTCTGTCTCAGGTTATCGCATCGCATTCAACCGATCATCACATGTATGCGGATGATACACAACTTCCGAAATCTGCACCTCCAAACAGCTCCAGTCAGGCTATTTCAGATGTTCAGAACTGTATCTCAGATATTAAGTTCTGGATGTGTGAAAATAAACTCCAGTTAAACGAGGGCAAGACAGAAGCTCTTTGTTACGATTGTGGTTGTGTTATCCTGTTTGAGCGTACATGTGTTATTCGTAGGTAACGATATGTTGTTTATTTGAGCTATCACGGTTATGATTTCGTATCTTTTTAGTAAGTTTTTCTTTTGTTCGTGAGTAGAGCCGATTTCGTTTTGTTGTGTTTAGTCCGGTGCGTTGCAGAAGGGTCGCACTGTCTGGTGGCCTCGTAAGTGTCACGTCGGTTAGTTGACATCGCTACATTTTCGCTACTTTTTGTTTTCATGTGCGCGTGTATTGAGCAGCCCTTTATTTTGTTTGGTGAATGTTCTCGTACCTTTTTGAGCTATCATAGATAGGGATACCATACTTTTATGTGTCTTTATTATATGCTAGAATTTAGAGCTGAAGTGAGCAGCCGTGTTTTTGTCGCCTGATATTTGGTTTCTGGAAAGTTTATGTTAATGAGCTTCGGCTGCGTGTTTCGTTCTGGTTGTTTGAGTTCATGATTTCCGTAGAAGATTCTAGATTTTGATAGTGTATATAAGGAGGGCGCTGGGAACGCCCATCAGTACATTGTCTTGCTTTGTCAGTGGTAGAGACATGTAGTCTTTGCGAGAGACGCTGTGTATGAGAAACTTTGAGTCGTAGTATGGACATAGCAGAAGAGACTTTGTATTCAGTAGTTTGTGCATTTGAAAGAGCATTACTGTGAGGATATCGCATCGTTGAATTAAATATTGTTGGAACTGTTACTCCAGTGTTGTCTACATCCTTAAGCCACGTGTGACGGATTGCAGCTGAACGAGGTTTACTTTAAAGAACTCTACGTGTGTGTGTGTCTGGTGTGTTTATCATACTTCGACTACAACTCCACCACGTAACACTCTTCTTATCGGTGCCTCTCGACTGCTGCCCAATTCTCCTCACTCTATGCTCATTTGTTATGCACCTATTCCATTTTCTGATTCAGTTTGCAATCGGCGTTTTTCTTGATAAAGATCTTCAAATGAAGGACCATGTAAATCATGTCTTCAAAATTGCTTTTCTGGAATTAAGACGTATCCGTTCTATCCATCATTACCTCACCACTGAATTTGCCACCAAACTGGTTGTCTTTTTAGTCTTGTCCCGAATTGATTACTGCAATTGATTACTTAGCTGGCTTCCCTCGGTCTGTCATTCAGAAATTGCAGTGAGTTCAGAATTGTGCTGCACGTCTTATCGTCCACGCCTGACAGCATCAGCCCATCACTCCTATCCTGAGACAACTTCATTGGCTGCCTGTCAAACAACGAGTCTCGTACAAAATCGCCTGTCTGTGTTACAAAACTATTAACTACTCTACCCCTGCCTATCTCGCTGATCTTTTTCAACTATACACTCTCTCCCACTCCCTCCGTTCCAGTAGTGACAGTGTCCCGCTCTGCAAACGGAGGTGACCGTTGTTTTGCGCACGTTGGACCTCAGTGTTGTCTGGAACTCCTTACCCATAGATATTAGACATTCTCCCTCATTCACTGCCTTTAAATCTGCCCTTAAGACCCACCTGTTCGATACCCCAATGTAGCTCGCGCGCAGTTCTTCGTCAGTGGCCGTTATGTACCTGTGTGTTTGTCTGTGTGTGTGCGTGTGTATTGCAGAATCCTTTGTTCCTCTGGCTTTATGACCCCCTCCACTCCCACTCTTTATTTGTAAAGCGCTAAGAGCTTATTTTAGTATAAGCGCTATATAAGTAGCCATTATTATTATTATTAAGAACCAATGTGCTTCAAAAATCCCGTGCAACACAAACGTCTGCTGTCAAAGTTGATTCAGGAGATGCAAAGCTTTTGTGATGAACATTTCTTCATGGATTATATCTCTTTTTTTAAATTTTCTTTCGCAAGTCTCATCTACAACAAACGATCTTCAACTCTGACATGTTGTAATCTTCTACCTACAGAAAGGCGAGTTTGTTTACTAATTGATTGGTTTCCCCATGACCACATGAACGATTTAAACAATTGTGACATTTCCCAATTCTTGATTCCAAGCCAGCATATCATAGGTAAGTCTGTCTTTGGATGTGAATGTTGTTTCTTTAAAATAGAGTTATCATTTTAGTATCAATAAATAAGCGTCTGGTCGCCATCATCCCTCAAACAGTTTCCGACTTTCCGAAGCCGCCGGACTACTTTTCTCATGCCCGCTACGTCCCTGAACTGTGGTACTCTATCTCAACCAATAAAACCTAAAAGAGACCTATCAGTTCTGAGAGCATCGGAAACAACGTACGTTTTCCAATTCGGCAATTTTAAATTGGATAAAGCTATCAATCACCGCTAATGTAAAGTAAAGGATGCCGACTTTCCTTATTTTCTTGCACTTTATGCTCACAATTTTGCAACTTAATTGGTAAAGAGAGGTAAAAAAGAAATGGAAAAACTTTAGTAATTTTTTTCTAATTAATTTTGTGTATTTTTACAACTTGGGGATAGGGATACAAAATCAACCACTGTGGCACTCACAGTGATCACATCATCATCTAGACATGTTTATATTAGTTGTGACATCCTGTTGTGATGATGTAAGCCTAAAACTTGCCTGTAAATGCAATAGAAAATGCCTAAATGTATCTGACACATTATATATATATATATATATATATTTTTTTTTTTATTTATTTTTTTTTTTTTTTTGCTATTTCGTGGAAATGACCGTTTACTGAGTGATCAAATACCTTTACTGTGAGCCAGAGAGTCAATATTTTACATTCTGTTTTTTGCCTAATTTGGGCTTTTGGAATGAATTCTGATTTCTTTAGAGGAAAAAATTTCTCAACCTCATTTTAGCATCCGCGATGAGCGTGAATGGGGGTACCCTTGCACCATCGGCTATATCTCTGGTGTGTTACTAAGGATTTTTAGGGGAACATGGCTTAAACATTTTAGGACATACTAAGGTACAATTTGAAACTCATCTCATTGAGTACTGGGGTGGGGTGGGGGGTGGGGGAGGGGGGGTGCACGGTAGACCGGCTACCTCATGGACTATATGTAGAACAAATCGAAAGAACTCGTCGGCACATCGAAATTAACTGTAATGAGTTCACATGCATCTTGCATCATGTGATGATCATGTGATTTGGGATACCTTATTGTTGAGTAGCAAAATTTGAGCTCGAGGCATGCATTTTCGTAATTGTTTCTTCTCTTAATATAATTCAGTGTGGAAATATACTTACAAAATAAAATCCTTTTAAGTAACATACAATGCATATTAAACTGAATACAGTAACAATGAGCCCTTGTAAACTACGTATCCCCAGAAAACATGGCTGCAACAGTCCTGGTTTCGTCTGCAGACGTACTGGAAACAAAATGTGCAACAGAAAAAAATGTCTCCATCCTCCGGCCGTTTAAAATAAGTGCGCACTGCTTTCATGCATACTAGACTTCATTTTAACATACCTAAACCTGTGCTACTCTGAAGAAAATCCCTGTCTCGTAAACGCCTGATCTTCTATGGAGGGCATCTGCTAGACTTAAAAGCGTAAAGTAAGCCCTTAAATGGTCCACAAACTTTACGTGTGACGTAGACATTTTAGGTGACGTAAATCTCCATACTCCCGAAATTAACTGTAATGAGTTCACATGCATCTTGCATCGTGTGATGATCATGTGATTTGGGATACCTTATTGTTGAGTAGCAAAATTTGAGCTCGAGGCATGCATTTTTGTAATTGTTTCTTCTCTTAATATAATTCAGTGTGGAAATATACTTACAAAATAAAATCCTTTTAAGTAACATACAATGCATATTAAACTGAATACAGTAACAATAATAAGTCAACAACCTCGCGCGAAATGCATTTGCCTGGAATCTCTCTATCAAGTAATTTTAATTTTATTTTTAATTGAACACAGTTTCAGTCATTCTTTTTTAAATGAAATTGGTAATATAGGCCGAACACTGAGTGTGCGTATAGCTATTT
>BTPG01000003.1:61783075-61825575 GCA_036245525.1 Semisulcospira habei | reverse complement strand
TCGAGATATGATCGGAAGAATTCTATGGCGGTTGCGTTCAGTTGATAAACTGTTAGCTTATTTAGGAAAATGTCATGGCCCACAGGGTCAAACGCCTTTTTAAGGTCTAAGAAAACTGCTCCTGACATCAGGCTTTTATTGATTGATTCCAGCCAGCTGTCTACAATATGTCAGTGCTGACTTGCAAGATTGTTTTGGTCTAAAACCAGACTGGTGAATATTAAGTAATTTACCTTTTTCCAGAAAATCAAGGAGATGTTTTGGAATGTGTTTTTCAAGGGGTTTTGACAAAGCTGACAGAAGGGAGATTGGACGATAATTATTGATATCGTCAAGATCTTTAGGTTTAGGGATTGGGATTACCTGTGCTTCTTTAAGAATGGTTGGAAATGTATCTCGCTTTATGCAGAGGTTGAAAATATATGTTAGTGATTCTACTGTATACGGTAATAAAATTTTTAGGGTTTCATTATCAATACCATCAATGCAGCAGACATTTTGTTCAGCATGCTAGAAATATATTTGCTGACTTCCGCAGCTGTAATATTAGGGATGGTGAAAGTATTTGACATAGTTTTTTTTTTTTTTTTTTTAAGTGTTCTCTGAGAAAACTCGGCACTTCATATGGTTTACTGTTATTTGCAGCTGACAATGCCAGTCTTTCGGCTGTCGTTAAGAAATGGTTATTTAATATATCAGCTGACATATGAGATGGGATTTCGCATATTGATTTACCCTTCGTTATGACGCTCAGAGCTTTCCAAACAGATGCCGTGTCCTTTTTGTCTCGAATCATTTGTTGGAAAAAAGACTTCTTAGACGCTCTAACTAAATATTTGACATGATTGCGTTGTTTTTTATATTCTTCGTACTTTTGCTCTTTTTCAGTTTGTCTCTAAATGACATGGCCTGCTTGATATCCACTGTTAACCAGGGTGATATGGTAGAATGTTTAACTCGTTTTTCACGTATTGGCGCATGTTTATTGAGGACACTGAGAAACAGATCCATCCAGCATGACAAGGCACTGTCATGAGATTTGTGATCATAAACCTCAGTAAACTGAGTATTGTGCAGGCCCCACAGAAATTCGTCTTTATAAAAGTGTTTAAAGGAGCGATATTTTATAGTTTTATGTCTTTTAGTTTTTTCTTATCTAGTTTCATGTAGACGTTACATCATACTGGGTTATGATCGCTGACAGCTAAGGAAGGAACCTGCACATTTGATATTTTATCGTCATTTGTCACATAAATGAGATCAATTAAGTTCGAAGATGTAGATGTGGTTCTAGTGGGGTTTTTAACTAATTGTTTTAAACCGAATATGGCTGTTGTTGATGCCCATGCAGCATGGTATCCTTTGGGCTTAAGTAGGTCAATGTTAAAGTCGTTCAGAAGAACAATGTTATTTTTACTTTTATTAACTTTATCCATCATTTCTACTAAGTCATCATACTAGTCCCAGTTGGATGCTGGATTTCTATAAATAAAGCCATTCAGGACTGGGGGGGGGGGGGGGGGGGGGTAGATGTTTTTACCTCGACCCATAAACTTCCAACTTCGGCTGACTCTAGGTCCCGTCGTCGTTTACCGTTACTAATTTTCGAATCATGTATACATACTTCTAGTCCAGTGTGTTAGGGACTTGAGGCATCTCTGCGGAGTACTGAGAAGTTTGGGACTGAGATGGAGTTATCCCTGATGGTGTTTTTGAGCCTCAACTCGGATACACCATAAACATGAAAATGTGCGGGCTTGTTCAAGAACACAGACAAATCTGGCACCTTATTAACTAATGAGAGAGAAAGAGAGAGAGAGAGAGAGAGAGAGAGAGAGAGAGAGAGAGAGAGAGAGAGAGAGAGAGAGGAGGAGGAGGAAGAAAGAGAGAGATGATTCAATGATTCAATTATTTAATGAAGCTTTATTTATCAACGGTTGAGGCATTGACATCGTCACAGACCTAGCCTTTTTTCAAACCTGACGTTGCTACAAAAGTACGAGACAATAATACAAAACTTAGTATACAAATGTACACGTATATGAAACAAAAACATCACCAGCTTAGCGAAAGAAAGTCCCATAATGATAAACATAAACACACACACACACACACACACACACACACACACACACACACATACACACACACACACACACACACACACACACACACACACACACACACACACACACACACACACACACACACACATGGAGACAAAAACCTCAGAGTGGGTTGCCTACCATTTTATGTGAAAATGGGTTCCCATATTTCTATTTATTCTAGAGCTCTGGAGTTGATGCGAATGTTTAGAACTCATCTTACAACTTAAAATAAATAGACATTTTCTAGAAACAGAGCCAGTGGATGGAGAAAAAATGGGTTTCTACCAATAAAGTGTGTGCCTTTCACACAAAAACTGTCATTACAATGAAAATGGGTGTCCTCTTCAAATCATTCATTTTAGCATGGGACTATCTCAAGAAAATTAGGCGTCTGTAATAAAGTAAAGTTCACGGAATATTTGATGCTTCCTTTCCACATTTATTTCATTGTTGTCATTCTTTTTTCCCATATGCAATGGCTGTACTGTCCAGCTTTTCCACCAGCTGAGCTAGCTCCTTCTCTGTTCCTGCAAGGCCATCAATGTCGTCCGCAAAGCGCAAGTTCGTGATTGTTCTGCCTCCAATACTGACAGTTCCTTCATGATTATTCAGAGCGTCCGTCATGATTCTTTCCAGGAAGATGTTGAAAAGAGTAGGTGAGAGCAAGCAGCCTTGTCTGACTCCAAATGTAGTCCTAAACCAGTTCCCTATTTTGCTGTTGAAGCAGACTGCGCTAGTAGCCTTGTTGTAAAGGTTTGCTATGACTTTGATCAGGTTGGCATTGATGTTGTATAACGTCATGGTAGACCAAAGGGCTGCATGCCACACCCTGTCAAACGCTTTCTTGAAATCCACAAAGACATGATAGAGGTCCTGCTGGTGCTGGAGGTATCTCTCACATAGAAATCGCAGGTTGAAGATCTGCTCAGTTCTGCTGCGCCCTGGTCTGAAGCCTGCCTGTTCCTCAGCTATGATTTCCTCTGCCTGTGGCTTCAACCTGTTCAGTAGGATCTTTAACATGACTTTGCTTAGGTGGGATATAAGACTGGTCGTGCGATAGTTCTGGCATTGATGTTAGTTGCCTTTTTTGGGGAGAGTTATTAAAAGTGATTGGGTCCATGGTGTGGGCCAATCCCCTGACTGCCAGATCTTATTGCAGATTGTTAGTAAGGCGCTTATCGTGTCTTCTCCCCCTTCTTGGACTAGCTCTGCAGGGATGTTGTCTGCTCCTGCTGCCTTCCCTTTTTTTCAGCGACTTCACTGCAGCCTCTACTTCGTCTCGGAGGATGGGATAGTTGCCATTGTTTGTCACGGGTGGGTTGACAAGTATACCTGGGTCCCCTGCAGCTCGGTGATTGTACAAATCTAAGCAGTAATCTGTACATCTCTTCAGTATGTCTTGGTCTTCCGTAAGACAGTTCCCTTCACTATCTTG
The DNA here is from genome assembly GCA_036245525.1 of Semisulcospira habei. Classification (NCBI taxonomy): domain Eukaryota; kingdom Metazoa; phylum Mollusca; class Gastropoda; family Semisulcospiridae; genus Semisulcospira; species Semisulcospira habei. The sequence continues at coordinate 61,822,032 of BTPG01000003.1, read as the reverse complement.
AATGATCGAGGAGCGTCCTTGTTTTACACTCGTCAGGTCTTTCACCAGCTGGTATGCTTTTTTTGCTATTTTTTTTGTTAAGATTTTCTTCTACGTGTTTACACTGATCTTCAATCCACTTATTCTTTGCCCTTTTCATGCTTTTCTTGATATCCTGGTTAATTTCCCTGTATTGTTTAGCTCCTTCTACCTCTGATTTCTTTTTCATTAAATCTAGACACTTGTCACATAGATCAAAGATGTCAGGTTTAACCCAAGGTTTCTTTGCTTGTCGGTGTTTGCCAAGGATCTCACTGACTGTTTGGGTTACAACAGTGCTAAATATGTCAATCAGTGTGTCAATGTCCGTGTCTTCTGCGCCTAGAAGTAGCAGTGGTGCGAATTTTCCTCCTATCTTTGCCTGAAAGGCTTCCGCTACCTCTGGGTCTTTCAGCTTCTCGAGGTCAAATTTGATTGTGGTGGGACCCTGCTTGTTGACCTTCTTTAGGTGGAGTCGGAAGGTTATCATCACTAAGTCATGGTCGCTTCCAATGTCTGCTCCTGTAAAACTTCTTGTCTTGGCAATGTTCACACTGGTATGGAAGCGTCTCTTAACCATGATGTAGTCAATTTGGTTATGGTGCTCTCCGTTCCGGCTGTGCTATGTCCACCTTCTGGATGCTTTGTGCGGACCAAACGTGTTCATCAGCTTTAGATCATTTGAACTGGCAAATTCCAGGAGCCTTAAGCCTCTGTCGTTGGTCTCTGCATTGCAGTAGCGTCTGCATGTGCCTTTCCAGTTCCTAGCAGCATCCTCTCCTATTTTGGCATTCCAGTCTCCCTGCACCACAAGAATGACTTTCTTGGGGGTCTGGTCCAGAACTTCTTGCAGTTGGTCATATAAGTCTTCTATTTCCTCATCGAGATAGTCTGCTGTTGGGGCATAAATTTGTACAATGGTGATATTAAATGGGGTTGCCCTCAAGCGTATGGTGATAAGCCTACTGGAGACTGGCCGACAACTCATGACGGTGTTCACGATGTCTTTGTGGAGGAGAAATCCGACACCCTGTTCATGTTTGTGTTCTCTGCCACTGTAGTACAGTTTGTGGTTTTCCTGGGTTGATGTTTCCCCAAGGTTCTTCAATCGTACTTCGCAAAGTCCTAGGATGGTCCAATGGTATCTGTTCATTTCATGTGTCAGTCCCTCTACCTTTCCAGGCGTTCTTAATGTTCTGACGTTCCAAGTGCCTGTCTTGTATATGGGATGGAAATCAGTGCAGAGAAGACCAAACTGATGACCAAAAACGCCAGTGGCATTGGCACTGAAATCAAGTTTGGAGGCCAAAAACTGGAAACGGTTAAGAAATTCAAATACTTAGGAGCCATTGTGACAGATGAGGGATCAAAACCAGAAATACTGTCCAGGATTGCGCAGACAACAACAGCACTGACAACATTGAAGACCATATGGAAGGACAGAAACATCACACTCTGCTCCAAAATCAGACTGATGCGCTCCTTAGTCATCTCAGTGTTCTTGTATGCCTGCGAGTCATGTACCCTCACAGTAGACCTTGAAAGGAGGATACAAGCCACTGAAATGAGATGTTTTCGAAAGCTGCTTGTCATTTCATACAGACATCACATCACAAATGAGGAAGTGGGAACCAGAACCAGACAAGCCATCGGGCCCTATTAAGACTTATTAGCCATTGTGAGAAAAAGCAAACTGAAGTGGTATGGGCATGTCACGCGTTCAGCAGGGCTTGCCAAAACAATCCTGCAAGGAATGTGCAAGGAGGACGAAGGAGAGGAAGACAGAGGAAAAGATGGGAAGACAATATCTCAGAGTGGACAGGACTGAAGCTGCGTGATACGCTGAGAATGACAGAGAACAGAGAGGAATGGAGGGAGCTGGTTGCCAAGTCATCAGTGGTGCCACAACGGTCGGCAAGACTACGGGATATAGATAGATAGAGAGATTCTTTTTTTCAACTTAATGTGTATTCCTTCTTTTAACTTCATTAAAAATGTCAAACACAATGACACAACACACAATGAACAAATGCCTCACTAAACATACCTCTGGTTGATTTTGTTATGATTGTTTGGGTGGGGTTGTGGAGAGGGGGAGGGGTGGGGGGGGGGGGAGGGTCCTCACTTTTGGTTTATAGAGCTGCTGAATGCTCTCTTGTGAATGAAAGATTTTGATTATCAGTGGAATCAGTAGGTCATTTTGGGGGCGCGCACCGAGTTGCACATCAAACCGCTCACAAATACACATTTGGAGTGCGCCAGATTGATCCAGTTGGCCAAGTCTCACATTCCACACTATATGACAGCTAAGACTGAGAAGCAATCGCGGCGTTTATGGCGCATTACAAGGTTTAAACATAAGAAACTGTTGTTTTTAGAAGCGTGCCTCTTTTAACTCAACTTTTAATAATGTTAAAAGTGTTTTAATTTACAAGAATGTCGTAACTGTTATGCATCTATTCCAAAGTATAGTGCTGGATATTTTTCCCATTGTCGCCTTCTCTCTTCGCTCAGAACTCACCTTTCCAGTCCTTCCCTCAAACGGGCAGCATTCACACAATCAATACTTTACTATTACACCTTTTGGCAACATTAGGTTTCTTTCTCTGACCTAGCATTAAATCAGAAAATAGACCATCCAAGCCTGCAGTCTTTCTAATGCACTAAACGACCGACTGCAGCAGACGACGCACGTATCGACCTGACTGTGTGACGTCATTTGCTTTCAATCAATTTGTGCATACAATCCAAGAGGAGAGGCAGCCAAAACGAAAGCAGTCACAACACCGACAAACCTACAAACAAAGCAACAGGTTGAGCCAAAAGGTCGGGCAGGACACAAGACAACAGCAGCGTCCCCCGAAGTGCACGTCCTATCTCACACCGTGCACTCATACGATCACTTCACATCATAGCAAGTTGCTGGTGCACAAATACATTGCCCAAGTCACTGGCACACAGATACATTGCTCTCAAATCTACCACTAGACATCACCTCCCACCACATCATTTGGGAAGCACAACACAACTCAGCAAATTTTTTTTTGTACAAAACAACCACACCCTCAAATAACAAACCTCATTTTGCAGCAACATAAACAATTTACTCCCGCACAAAACTACAATACTACCCCCCCTCCCCCAACCGCCCCCCCCCCCCCCCACCCCCAAACCCCCGACCTTTCGTATCTCTCCGTTTTACAATTTGGCTCACCGATGCAGTCGACCAATCAGGTATTAAGTTATTTATAGCTGAGATGGGTAATGTCGCACACACACTCCCATTTTAGGGGTTTTGTGCACACACACACACACACACACACACACACACACACACACACACACACACACACACACACACACACACACACACACACACACAATCACTCGCACACATACTGCTGGGACATGTTCAAACACACTAGTGGAGTGTCTTTAAACACAAAAGTGCATGTAAAAACCCCGAAATGGGAAAAACATATTTTTATTTTTTATTTTTTATAACTTTTTACAGAAAGACAATTCAGAAACAACCCTCAGAAAAAAATGGGTGTCTGACTTGGGCACCCAGAATTTTACACACACCCATTTTCTATAAGAATGGTAAATTTACGACAGTCACCCATTTTAGAGCTTTTGTGCACACACACACACACACACACACACACACACACACACACACACACACACACGCATACACACACACACACACACACACACACACGAAACACACACACACACACACACACAAACACACACACACACATAATCACACGCACACATACTGCTGGGACATGTTCAAACACACTAGTGGAGTGTCTTTAAAAAACAAAAGTGCATGTAAAAACCCCAAAATGGGAAAAGCATATTTTTATTTTTTATTTTTTAAAACTTTTTACAGCAAGACAATTCAGAAACAACCCTCAGAAAAAAATGGGTGTCTGACTTGGGCACCCAGAATTTTACACACACCCATTTTCTATAACAATGGTAAATTTACGACAGTCACCCATTTTAGGGCTTTTGTGCACACACACACACACACACACACACACACACACACACACACACACACACACACACACGCATACACACACACACACACACACACACACACACACACACACACAGTTTTTAACTGGGAGCAAACGTAACCAGATTTACAAGGCAGTATATATTTCACTACAAATTGATTACGACTGCTTCGAGAAGTACTTTAAGAGTCTGATTTTGAAACGGGTTATCGTGGAAGCGGATTTCACATAATCAGGAAGCATATTCCAAGTCTGCGTTCGCAAAAATGACAAACTAGATTTGTATATATCAATTCTTGTTTTTGGGACTAAGAAAGGTTGTCTAATATTACCATGCCTAGATTCCAACTTAGAGAAAAGAGTTGTGATATATTCTGGTATATTCTGTTTCCACACTTTGAACATAAAAATAGCCTTATTGTATCTGAAGTGGTCTTGCAACGGCAGATATCCTATTTTGGCGAGTTTTTCTTCTGTTGTGAGTCGTGGGTCGGAAAGGATTAACTTTGCTGCTCTTCTGTAAAACGAGTTGAATCTCCTCAAGTGGACTTCACTGCAGCCATCCCACACCATTGATGTGTAATCAATAATCAGTAATCAAACTATTATATAACGCTCACATACATTCTCATATTATGAGAACGTATGTGAGCGTTATAGAATAGTTTGCGCGTGTCCTAGTTGGTGTAATAATTCAATTTGGACAACATAAAAAGATTTTTAGCTACCGTTCTGTATAAAGTGTCCGCCAGAAACTCTCCCAGCTCCCTCCCTCTCTCCACCTTCAACTCGATAGCACCCCCATCTCCCTCTCTGACTCGGCCAAGAACCTCGGCGTCATCCTCGATTCCTCTCTGTCCATGACCAGCTTCGTCTCCGCCACGGCCCAGGCATGCTATTTCCACCTCCGCCGCATCAGTCAGATCAGAAAATACCTCACCACCGAAGCTGCCACCAAACTTGCTGTCTCTCTCATCTTATCTCGGATCGACTATTGCAACTCTGTCCTTTCCGGCCTCCCTCACTCCACCATTTTCACTCTCCAACGCGTCCAGAACAACGCTGCCCGCCTCGTCCTCAGAAAGAAAAAATCCGACCACGTCACTCCCCTTCTCAAACTTCTTCACTGGCTCCCCATCCCCCAACGCATCCAATACAAAATTCTGTCTCTCTGCTACAAATCCCTGAACAACTGCGCTCCTGCCTATCTCTCCAACTTACTTCACCCCAACACACCTTCCCGCTCCCTCCTCTCTGCCTCCGACCCTCTCCGCCTCCACATCCCCCGCACAAAACTCAACACTTTCGGCCCCCGCTCCTTCTCCGTCTACGGTCCATCCACCTGGAACACTCTCCCACTCTCTCTCCGTTAGAAACACTCTCTCTCCTCCTTCCAGTCCGCCCTCAAAACTCACCTCTTTCAACAGTTTTAGCACTATATCACCACACTCCCCATCCCAAGCTGACCGTCGTAATGTATTTCACTATTTGTGGTACGTGAGTCATTGTCTAAAGCGTGCGCATGCGTGCGCGAGTTGTGAGTGCGCGCTTAGAGTTATAATTATTATAAGATAAGCGCATTATAAATACCGTAATTATTATTATTATTATTTTTATTATTATTATTATTATTATTATTATTATTATGACACTTAACATAAGCTGACTGTCAGTTGTTATCCTTATTAGGTGGTGTTCATTAACGTGTTCTATTTGACTGCCCTTTAATAAAGAGTTAAGTAACAGGTATGCTAACTGTTTTTTTTTTTTTTTTTTTTTTTTTTTTTTTTTTTTTTTTTTTTTTTAACGAGTGGCGATTATCATATATTTGGTTTTAATTGGATGAACAATCATAGAATTACTTTGACTCCATTATGACACCTCGTCAAGACTTTGCTGCAAGTTGGCAGAAATTACTTGTATATCTTTGTTAGAGATCTTATTAAAAGTGTTATCAGCAAAAAGATCACATTGAAAGTTCTTGCATGTTAAATGGAGTAGTAGGTCATTGATGAATAGACAAAATCATAAGGGACCAAGCACGGATCCTTGGGAAAACTCCATAATTTATATCTTGTAGAGAAGAGTAAGATCCATTCACTATAACTTTCTGTTTATGATCGGTTATGTACGATCTAAAAATGCAGCTACTTCTGAACTATTCAAGTATTTATCAATCTTTGTCATTGGAATGGTGTGATCGATTAGGTCAAAAGCCGTTTTAAAGTCTAAGTGAACGACACCTGTTATCTGTTTTTTGTTCATACCCTGGAGCCATGCGTAAAACCAGGCACGCGAGTGCAGTGTGGCACGAGTGCTGTGGGCGAAATCCGGATTGAAACGGCATGCCCAAGCATGCTACTTCCACATCCGCCGCATCAGTCAGATCAGAAAATACCTCACTACCGAAGCCGCCACCAAACTCGCTGTCTCTCTCATCCTATCTCGCATCGACTAATGCAACTCTCTCCTTTCCGGCCTCCCTCACTCCACCACTTTCACTCTCCAGCGTGTCCAGAACAATGCTGCCCGCCTCGTCCTCAGAAAGAAAAAATCCGACCACATCACTCCCCTGCTCAAACTCCTTCACTGGCTCCCCATTCAACGCATTCAATACAAGACTCTGTCTCTCTGCTACAAATCCCTGAACAACTGCGCTCCCGCCTATCTCTCAAACTTACTTCACCCCTACACTCCTCCCCGCACCCTCCATTCCGCCTTCGACCCTCTCCGCCTCCACATCCCCCGCACCAAACTTAGTACTTTCGGCCCCCGCTCCTTCTCAGTATACGGTCCATCCACCTGGAACACTCTCCCACTCTCTCTCCGTCAGAAGCACTCTCTCTCCTCCTTCAAGTCCGCCCTCAAAACTCATCTCTTTCAACAGTTCTAGCACTATACCACCACACTCCCCACCCCAAGCAGACTGTCGTATTGTATTCTACTATTTGTGGTACGTGAGTCGTTGTCTAAAGCGTGCGCATGCGTGCGCTAGTTGTGAGTGCGCGCTTAGAGTTATAATTAGTATAAGATAAGCGCATTATAAATACCGTAATTATTATTAGTATTATGAAAGGGTTGGAGGAGTTTGCGGTTTTCTAAATAGGCAAGCATGTGTTTGTGAACATGCCTTTCAAGCGGCTTTGATAGGAACTGGTAATAATGAAAATGGCTGATATTTGTTAGGGTCAAAACGATTTTTTTTAATTATTTGGAAGTGGAATGACTTTAGCATATATTAGTTTGTTAGGTAAAGTGTCTTGCTTGAAACACAGGTTATAAATGTACGTAATAGACTCTACTATGTGCGGCAGGGATAACTTAAGTATATGCGGGCTTATGTCGTCAGGCCCAGAAGACTTTGTATTTGGTAGTTTACTAATGAGCATACCCACCTAATGATCTGTTAGCAAGGGTATGCTAAAAGGGTCTGTGTCCTATGATCTTTGTTACAGAATTCAGAAACCAAGTTAGAACATTCATACTTACATACTTAAGTTGAGGCATTTAGAGTTTCAGCCTCTGAAAGAAAATGATTATTAAACGTTTTTGCAGCAAGACTGCTGCGAATAGCCGTTGTAGTGCCATGGGAGCCTTTAGTTAGAGTGTTAAATAGGCATAAGATAGTGAAAGTATCCTTAATGTTTTTAACCGTTTCACGGACTAACCTTTTTCTAGCCTCTCTGATCATGTACTTAACACGGTTACGTTTTTGCTTGAATTCAGTAAATATTTTTTTACTCTGCATATCATATGTGAGCGCCATCGCTTGATTTATTTCTGGGGTTAACTATGGAGGAAGAGTGTTCGATTTAACCCTTCTCTCACGAAGGGGTGCGTGTTTTTTTTTAATCCATTTAGAAAAAGAGTGTATCAAATAGAAAAAGGGCAGTGTCCGGGTCATTGGAGAGAAGTATATCGTTGAACGCAGTATTATTTAAATCAAGTACTAATTTATCTTGGTTAAAGTTCTTGATTGTTCGATATGTTATGGTTGTATGGTCGTTCTTTCTCGCTTTCGGAATTTTCTTCGACCATGAACAAACAACTGGATAGTGATCACAAACACTTGGATTTGAAACCTCAACATTACAGACGGCTTTGGGTTTATTAGTGAATATGTGATCTATAAGTAAGGACTTATTCTGCGTAATTATGGTAGGCGATTTTACTAACTGGACTAGAACAAACAATGAAGCTATTGTATCCCACTCATTGTGATTCTTAAGAAAGTCAATATTACAATCTCCCTTGAGAAGAAGGTCAGCCTTTTTTTTTTTACAAGCTCTGTCAAGGTTTTGACTAAAATGGCCATACCATTCAAAAGTGGCGGGAGGGTTTCTGTAAAGGAATCCAACTAGTAGTGGTGTCGATTTAGGGCATTTCACTTCAAGCCACAAAAACTGTACGTCTGCTGTTTCCAAGTCAAGCGTCTAGGACCTACATGCTGAATAGAGTTGTGAATATAGACAGCGATGCCTGTTTGACCTGGGGACAAGGGGTCTCTTCTAGTGAGGGAAAAATAGGAATATTAATGGCTTCATCGCTCACACACGAGCTCAGGCGCGTCTCACTAAGCTCAAATAAATTAATAGTTGTTGGATTGCTAATGTAGACAGATATATCAGTTAGTTTATTGTACAAATAAAAACATTGCGATGCCCTATACGTATAACTTTCAAATTTATGTCTGATTACTGAGTAAGGCACATTCGTACATAACAAACAACAAAATAAAATGTCAAAAAGTAGGAAGTATATGCTGCGATTAGTAAATGAAACAGCACAAATGTCTATGTGTATAAAGCTGGTAAATAGATAAGACACAATGAACCGATTTAGCAGACTCGTCGGCAGGGAAAAAAATCCAACTGCTCGAACATCAAAGTTCCGATAGCAAGTTTAGTTAGGCGTATTAGCACAAACCGAGCACAATACTGGCCGGTAATCCGCTTGCAACTCAATACTGCTCAGAGAAGTACGGTGGAGATACAGTTATCGCTAGTGAATCGAAGCTTGATTGGTTCGTTTTGATTTAAAAATGTTTCCTTCACGCTGATAGTCTAATGGTATTGGAACAAGTACGGATTGACCTTCTATAAGAGAGAGAGAGAGAGAGAGAGAGAGAGAGAGAGAGAGAGAGAGAGAGAGAGAGAGAGAGAGAGAGAGAGAGAGAGAGAGAGAGAGAGAGAGAGAGAGAGAGAGAGAGAGAGAGAATGATAATGATTCTTTATTTTACAACGGTGAAAGTTTTGGTGAAACCATTTTTCGAACTTGCCGTTGCTAATCTACTTTACATATAATGCACAAATCACAAAATACTATCATTAAATTGGGAAAAACTAAATATATAACTAATTTTTAAAAAAATGAAATATAAAGTTTAAAAAAAAAAAAGAAATCATTGAAAAACCTGAAATAAACAAAGAAAATCTCACACATACACACAATTGTAAAGGTATAAATCTTCATACTTACATTCATAAACACAAGCACAAGCACAAAACACACACACACACACACACACACACACACACACACACACACACACACACACACACACACAATACATGCAGCATTAGCATCTTGTATTAACTGAAGATATAACTGAATTGAAGAGTTAGAAAGGGGAAAATCGTACACTGCAAGTGCAGGTTGCTGTGAAAATCTTACGATGCTGAGGTGAGGTACTTGAAGAGAGCGGTTTTAAAAGACGAAAGCGTTGTTGATGTTGTAACATGTTTGGGCAATGTGTTCCACATGCTAGCACCTGAGAACGCTAAACTTGTCTTATAGAGATCGATTCTAGGTCGTGGCACAGTAATGGACTGCCTTGATCTGGAGTATGTTGATGCCGGGCGGGAAAACATTTCTTTTAGATACTCGGGGAGTCTGTTATTCAATACTTTGAACATCGTTATTCCCTTATTGTATAATAAATGTTTTTTCAAGGGGAGAATTTCTAAGGTTTTCAATTTATTATCCGTTGTTGAGTTAGGGTTTGAAAGAATAAGCTTCGCGGCTCTACGATGAAGAGAGTTCAGTCTCTTTAACTGGACCTCGCTTGCGCCATCCCACACCGTAGAAGCATAATCTATATGTGACCTGATGTGGGCGTTGAAGAAGTGTTTTCGTGTTTCTACATTAGCTATATGTTTTAACCTGGATAAAATAAACAGTTTCTTTGATATTGTCTTACATATATTACTAAGATGGCATTGCCATTTAAACTGGTTATCTACAGTAACGCCGAGAAGACGATGTTCCGTTACCTGGCTGATAGATTTGCCTTGAAGGGACAAGCTGAGTGAGAGAGTGCCGAGCTGGTGCTTTTGGCGGGTACTTACAACCATACATTCAGTCTTTGCAGGGTTTAAGATCATGGAATTGTTACTGCACCAGCTGTTAATGTCCTGTAATGTGTTTTGTAGGCACGTGTCAATTACTGACAAATCCTTATCGGGAGTGTGTAACGCAACATCATCAGCGAACATATCGCATGCAACACTATCATCACTGATTGTGAGTGGAAGGTCGTTAATGAACAAACAGAATAAGAGAGGGCCTAAAATAGAGCCCTGGGGCACGCCATGCTTTACTTTGCAGTGACTAGAATATGTACCATTAAGGAGAACTTTTTGTCTTCTGTTTTCTAGGTAGGATTTGAAAAACACGGCTGCGCTTTTAGTATATAAGGATATTTTCTTTATAAGTATGACATGGTTCACCATGTCAAAGGCTTTCCGGAAGTCTAAGAAAACTACACCTGTTAGTTTGGAATCATTAATAGATGATAACCAGGTATCTGCCATCCTTATCAAGGCAGTGTGACAGGAATGGTTTGGTCTGAAGCCTGACTGCAGTGAATGGATGAGATTTTGGTTTTCTAAGTATTCAGATAGATGCTTATGGATGTGCCGCTCTAAAGGCTTCGACAAAACAGGTAATAGTGATATGGGGCAAAAAAATTGTTGATTTCACTCAGATCTTTTGATTTTGGTAGGGGGATCACTTTTGCGTCTTTAAATGCGTCTGGAAAAGAGTTTTGGTTTATACAGAGATTGTAAATATATGTAATACTTTCGACGATATATGGAAGAGATATCTTGAGTATTTTTGAGCTGATCTCATCAGGCCCAGATGACTTTTTATTTTCCATCGAGGAAATTAATTTACCCACTTCGTGGACTTCTATAGGCGGTATCGTGAATGGTTCTTTGTCCGTATTTTCCCGGTTACAGTGGTGTACTAGCGCGTTTGGACAAACATACTCACATGAGTTAGTTCCTGTTTGGAGTAATGATTCGGCTATAGAGGTAAAGTGGTCATTAAACCTATTTGCAGTGAGGTGGGATGATAAAGGCGCACTATTTTTATTTGTACCTCTAGTTACTAAATTAATGGCACGCCATACAGTAGATGAGTCTTTGCTTTGTTTAACTACTTTAACGAAAAGAGATCTCTTTGCATTTAAAACCATATATTTAACACGATTACGCTGTGTTTTGTATTCAGTAAACCGCTTCTCGCTTCTCAGCTGGTCTCTAATTTCCATTGCCTCAATCAGATCCGCAGTCAGCCATGGTGGAACGGTAGCGTATTTCACTCTTTTGTGTCTCAGAGGCGCGTGTTTGTTCAGCACACCAAGAAAAATTCGGTACCAGGTATCTAATGCTTTATTTGGGTCACTATAGTTATACACGTCGATGAATCGTGCTGTGGCTAAATCAGCCAAGAAAACACTTTCATTAAAGTTTTTAAACAATCTGTAAGTTATGCAAGTGTGGATTTGCTTTTTTAGCTTTGGAAGTTTTGACAGCCATGTGCAGCTAACCGGATAGTGGTCACTTACACTAAGACTATTTACTTGAGTGTTGCTAACTGCTTGAGGTTTGTTGGTATAAATATGGTCTATAATAGTGGCTGATGATGGCGTAATTTGGCGTAAGAGAGAGAGAGAGAGAGAGAGAGAGAGAGAGAGAGAGAGAGAGAGAGACAGAGAGAGAGAGAGAGACAGAGAGAGAGAGAGAGAGAGAGAGAGAGAGAGAGAGACAGAGAGAGAGAGAGAGAGAGAGAGAGAGAGAGAGAGAGAGAGAGAGGAATGAAATGAAATAAAATTAAATGGAGAGAGAGAGAGAGAGAGAGAGAGAGAGAGAGAGAGAGAGAGAGAGAGAGAGAGAGAGAGAGAGATCTGCACTGCTGGGAGAGGGTCTAGATCGCAGGTTTTGAGAGGCATGGACTTTATGGTCTTGAGGACTTCGTCAGAGACGGGCCGGAAGGACGAGAGGGGGGGGGGGGGGTGCCGGAAAAGGGGGTGTCGGAAGGGCAAGGCGGAGAAGGCAGAGTGTCGAGTGTGTTGCGCAGAGTTTGGATTTTGTCGGAAAAAATAGGTAGAAAAAGCGGACGGGAGTTCTTCTTTGCTGTGTGTGTTGGGGAGAGGAGAGTCTTTAGAAATGACTAGGAGTGTGTTCATGGTAGCATAGAGGGTTTTGGAAGGAGTGGATTCCAGGATTTTGTTTAGGAGGTGTTTACATTTGGAGTCGGAGATCATTCTGCAGATTTTGGATCTGTTTGTTTGGAATATATGTCTGTGAACGGTGAGGTCAGATGAGCGCCAGCGGCGTTCCGCTTGTCGGTGCTCGCGCTTGGCCTCTGCTATGTCGTCAGTGAGCCAGGGGGAGGGGGGGGGGGCGGTTGAGTATGGGGCAGGTGGTGACAGGTGCATGGGTGTCTAGTAGTTTTCGAAGGGAGGAGTCGAAATGGGATGCAAGATCAGGAGAGGAGGCGGGGTTAAGGAGAAGGTTGACAGCTTCGTCGAAGAAGCTCTCTCGGTTGACAGATTTTAGTTTGCGACGATAGACAAGGAGCTTGGGTTTTTTTTCGGGGGAGGTAGTTGAGGGAGACGAGTATAGCAAGGTGGTCAGAGGGAAGCACAGTGGAGAAGTCAGAGTAGAGAAAGATTTGATCGGAGGTGCGGGTGATGATCCAGTCGAGGGTGTGGCCGAGGCGGTGGGTGGGTTTGGTGATGTGTTGTGTAAGATTGTGGTTTGAAAGTGATGTGCAAAGGCGTTTTGTGTCAGGGTGGTTGGGTTTGTCGAAGTGGAAGTTAAAGTCGCCAAGGAGGATGTGTTTTCCGGGTCGTGTGCTATAGTGGTCGAGGAGGAGGTCAAACTCGGTGAGGAACATGGAGTTTGTGAGTTTGTTTTGAGAGCTTGGAGGGGGGCGATAGATACATGAAAAGATGAGGGACTGGCTTGGGAGTGTTGCTACGGCCTCGACAGATTCAAAAGAGAGATGAGCAAAAGATAGAGACTGAGAGAAGGAGAGGTGAGCGGAAAGACAGTCCCTGTAGATGATGGCAATGCCACCCCCTCTGGAAGCGCGCGGGAAGGAGGCCAGTGGGTAACCACTCGGAGTGACGCTGGCGATGATGGGTTCATCGCCAGCTGAGCGGAGCCACGTTTCGGTGATCACGACAACATCTAGGTCATTGTCAAGAATTAAATCTGAAAACACGTCGGCTTTGCCATCTTTGAAGACAGACTGTGCATTGAAAAGACACAGCTTAGGTTGGGTGAGACAGAAGAAGGAGAAGAAACGGACGAAGAAGAGGACAAAGGAGGAGGAGGGTGGGGAGGGGGAAAAGAGGATGGAGGGGGGAAGATGAGGGCGGGGGAGGGAGGAGGAGGAAAAGACGGGGTAGGAGAACCAGGGCAAGAAAGAGAATGCGAGAAGGGGGGAGGGGGGAGGAGAAAGGGGGAGGAAGGAGAGTAGGGAAAGATGAGGAAGAGCGAGGGGGAGGGTGAAGCGGAGGAGAGGTCGAGGAGGAAAAAGCAGGCGAAAGTGGAGGGGGTGGGGGGAGGGAGGGGGAGAAGGGTGGGGGAGGAGGCGGCCGAGGAGAGCAGGGAGCTGTAGGTGAGGAAGAAAAGAGAAGAAATGGGAGAAGAAGGAAGGGATGGGGAGAAGACGGGGAGGCGGGGGAGGCGGAAGGGGTGGAAGGACATAGGAAGAGGGTAAGAAGTGTATGGTTGTGGGTGTGGTGGCGAGTCGTGCCTTCTGCTAATTCCACCCCTGCGGCCTCTCTTTCGCAACCGGATGCCACGTAAGGCATTTGCAACACTGTCTGCGGCACCGGCCGCGTAGTATGTGGCGTGGCGACGTAAAGATAGCAGTTGTTGGCGTGTGTATCTGTTGAGCATAATTGTTTGTGAGGACAGGAAAGCGAAAAGACGGGACGTGGTGCAGTGTGAGTGTGTGTGTGTCATCTCAGTAGCTGTGTAGTACTATGTAGTACAACGTTATGCTAAATGTGACTGAAAAGTAAAATAAAAATTAAATCTATCAAAAAGAGATTTTGGGTACACAATTTCTGACCTCATGCAACCCTTGACTTTTCCAAGAGATCATCCAAGTTATTGTACATCAGAAGGTCTTACGATAAAGTATCTCTGTATAAGGTTGCATTAGAAGTTCAAAATAGTATAGAAAACTTTCTTGAAATGTGGTTAACATGTTAAATAGGGCTATTTCGTTAATATATTTTTTGAAAACTGTGACCTTAATTTTTTGAGAGAGGTCGCTCATGCTATTCTTCGTTTGACTTCGGATCGCACAACGGTTTTCGTTAATATCTTCCCAAAGAAGAACGTTTCTATACCTTTATTAGAACAAATGTCATTCAGTGCCAACTGGCCTAATACGATGTACTTTTAAGAAATTCGCATAATGTGTCAGTTGTGCTGTATAGTCGTAAACATTCAGAATTATCTACACGAAATGACTGATTACGTCCCTAAATAAGTCCCCAAAATATTCAACCCAGTATATAAAAAAATATCATTTTTACGTGAATAAGTAAGTTGACCAAGTTTTTACACCTGAAACAGCGCAAGCATAATGAAGTCTGCATCTTAGACCTCGTTGCTGAAATCTGGCCTTTTCTCCCCTAGGGCACTATTAGGGTATGGAAAATGAATTGTTCTTGTCTTTCCACGTTTCGCGCTGGGTGACTTTATGGAACAATCATTTGCAGAAGTGTCAGAAGCTCGGTCTGTCTAGAAATGATAGTAAAGGAATACTCCACTTCTCTGCTAAAACAATTATATTGATTTGTTACCTTCTATTTCTTGCGTTAAAAGGGCAGGTGCCAATTTTGTCGTGAATTGGCTCTTCGTATTGACACCGGGCCTTTTCTGTGACTAGATTGGATAATAGATGATAAACGGCTATGTCAACAAAAATCATGTATGTTATTATTTCTTGCTAAGTGACTACTGCTATGTGTTTGTACGTGCCTGTACGACACATTAAGCGTTTTTAACACATTCTAACCCAGGACCTAAATCTCCAAATTTTAAAGTAACCTTATGAAGGACTGTATTACAATTCTAGAGACAGATCGAGCATGACAGTTTAAGGATGGTGCCAGAATAGCTTGGCGCCCATACCTAAGGGTGCAAAACTATTCTGGCGCCACCCTTGAACTGTCATAACGAAACCATGTCTTGCTGTTGTGTGTCGGAGCTAAATGACTTAAAAAGTGTATAGATTGTGAAAACTGCGAGACACATAGATTCTCATGAGCCCCCGCAGTTGCGGAGCTCATGAGAATCTATGTTTCTTGCTCTGTAGCAACGTAATGTTAACCCTTTCCATGTCGGTAGAGGTTTTTGTCGTAATTTGTCCTGCAGAAATCATCGAGACTAAAACTGCTACCGACACGCAAAGTGTTAATATAAATTTCTTTTCAATACTTTCCAACGGCGAGGATGAAGATGTGATGGTTCGTAGCCATTTCGTTAATCTTCGTCTGATTTTGTGTTTATAATTGTTTTCGTTATTTCGTCTTTTTTATATACATAATAAAATAACCCAACAAAAAAAGAAAAACGTTTAGAAAAACCAGTTATGGCACACTTGTCCTTTAACTCTCTTTTAAAGCGTGTTTATTTCTTCTCTGCATTTCATACTCTTGTCAGTCACCGTTTTTTATAGATTCTGTCTTTTTATAGGCACCATCGTATCCTGCACAGAAGTCTCTGTGAAAAGAGGCGAGGCCACAAATATAACGTGCACTTTCAAGCAGGATAAAAGTCAGTCTTGTACTGGGTACTTCCTGATAGACCGATATCCTTTGTCAGGTCTTTCACCTTCCAACAGAGGTCAGTGTGGTGTTCTTTTCAGCAAAAGATCCTCGGACAATCCTCAGCCAGCCTAGTCATGCGATGACTAGTCTGGGGTGCCAACCGCCCATTGGCACTTCTTTCGCCATTGTTATACTTTGTCCTCATTTGTTTGTTAAGATTTATGTCCTCACTATATTTGTGATATACACATGAGCGCTTAATTCTGTGGCTTGCTGTGATGAAGTTTCTTACTATGTGTGTGTGTGTGCTTGTGTGTGTGCTTGTGTGTGTGTGTGTGTGTGTGTGCTTGTGTGTGTGTCTGCCTGTCTGTCCGTCTGTCCTTACATTTGTCTGTTGTTCCGTTTGCTGTGCTATTTAAATTTGTTTCAGTTTATTTGCTTTTACTTTGGTGTTAATTTTGTATTGGTCGGCTTTTGGTTTTCGGTTGTAATTAATGATGCAGACAAATCACTCTAAAACGTGACCATTTGCGTGTTGGAAAGCGGGTTTTGTAGCGAAGATTCCCATAGGAATTATCGCGACTAAAACCGCTACCGACACGCAAAGGATCAACTGGCACTGCGTACCTATCCGTTTTACTTTACAGTCCCCATCCTGGACTGCCTGGTGACAAACTGCACAGCAAAGTGTGATTTAAAAGTGCCTGCGTCTGTGTACAAATTTCACCCAAACGTCGAAAAAGACAGCGTAACAACGTTAACTCTGAAAATTTCCAGCGCGTCGGAAGAACACGAGGGAATATATCGGTGTCAGAAAGTGGGTGATGGCGACGGAAAGACCTGCAATCTTACGCTAAAAGGTAAGAAAAAAATCAATAAGCATCCTCTGTATTCTCAAAGTTTATTAGTCTTAAAGTCTAGTTATATCATTAGAGGTGTGTGAAGTGGCTCCTTCCTCCTTTAAAGTTTTTGTTAATTATTGGGGTTTAACACTGAGCAGGTGACTAAGGCAATCTCACGGCGGTTCTTGCTAGTAAACCCGCTTTAATGTCGTTATACAGTATATAAAATATAAGAGGCTTAGATCCATATGTACACAGCAATCGCGCGTGTTCATGAGAATATATGACTCGTTCTTTAGCCGTCCAGGATTCTTTAGGGTTGAATTATGAAAGATTTATGTGGCCATTGGCATTAAACGGGTTAGGTAAGGTGAAGATTAACCATCTGCAAGAGACATAAATCCTCGTTAGATTTCGCTGTCGCGCATCATAGTTGTGGCTGTTTGAAAACCATGTTTCAATAAACTGTTTTATCCTACAGCTATTCAAAAATGTGTGTGCGTGCGCGCGCGTGTGTGTGTGTGTGTGTGTGTGTGTGTGTGTATGTGTGTGTGTGTATGCGTGTGAGTGTGTGTGTGTGTGCGTGCGTGTGACTGTGTATGTGTATGTATGTGTGTGTGTGTGCGTGTGAGTGTGTGTGTGTTGTGTGTGTGTGTGTGTGTGTGTGTGTGTGTGTGTGTGTGTGTGTGTGTGTGTGTATGAAACTCAGATATTTCTAAGCTGCAAGCAGCCTGGGGTACAATGGTTTCTGAGAAAATGGTCGTTGCTTCGGCACGGCGTAGAGATCAACGGTTACATGCATGCGTCCATGTTCAGACATGATGGCTAGATCCCAATGCGCAAAATGCCATCGGGCCGAGGTCGGCCGTCGTTGGCCCGTGCACGTCGCAATGGCTTTGCGCACTGGGATGTTACTATAGTGTAGGCAGTACCACCATGAAAATGCATTATCCTGCAAATTCAACTTATGGGCACCCAAATTCGGACACAGCTTGCCGTCAATATCCTATTGGTAAAACCAGTAGGATGTTATCGAGATTTTGCCTTGGAACCGTTAAAAAAAAATGTTTGTGACGTCATCTCTTGAATGACCATGTTCCACTATTTCTTTTTAACCGCATATAAATTGTGTCATTTGAGAGTTAGAAACATTTAGTTTACGCTTTTGATTAGCTTGATTATAGTTGAATAATACTGCGACTGTTGACATGAATACCAATGACGCATGGCCGCCATTTTTAAGATGGCGCACACATACCCTATGTTTTTTATAGTTTAGGGGTGGGAAACAATATAGGGAACCAATCGGCTGTGGTTAACACAAGCGATAAAAGAAAGATATATTTGGTTAGCCAGATAATTGCTTCTGTCCAAGCCAGTAAGATGTCAGGAAAATTGTACACGTTTTGCATGAAAAATAATTATTTCTTGTCCACGTTTTCGTTATTCTCTTTTTTTTTTTTTTAATTATTCAATATACCATATTTGAGAGCACAGTGAAGGAAAGTGGATGAGTGTTGCGATTCACATTTTTCAGGAATAAAATTAGACCGTAGTATTAATATAATACAGCGCTTCTTAATGGACATTGGACAAACATGGCCGCCATTTTCAAAATGACCGCTGATCACTCATCTGTAGTCTCAGGAAATATTTTGTTTTGCTCAGTGTGCAAGCAAAATTACTTTGAGCCAGTTAATTTTATGGGGAATAAAGTCCATATAAACTAGGCGACCCCTGTTCGCTTTTTCGAGTGCCACTGAGGTGTAACAAGGTGTTAATGAAAAACTAGATTCATCTAGGCACCAACAAAACGGTTCGAAGGAAATAAGGGCATACTACCATTGCACCACAAGACATAAAAGACTTGGTTCATTGTCAACTGATTTATTATTTATCATTGTGTTATCAAGCTAGCAAAAGTCTTATAAATATAAGAACCCAAACACCGTTTCTCGACCGTTACGTCTGACTTAACCTGCAGTTTCTTTTCAGTCGTCTAATATGACACGTAACAATTATTTTGAAACACTAAACGGTTGACAATCACAGCTACATAACATATTTTGTCCTAGTTTGTCCTATTACATAAATGGGAACTGCCGTACGATTACCTAATGTAGGTCAAGGTCACTGCTGCCCCATGATTTTTGTTTCTTTAAAAAAAAATGTTTTTTTTTTTTATTTCGTGCATCCTTCCTCAGAAAAAAAGAAAAAAGAAAAGAAAAGATAGGGCGTACATATTAAAACAGAAACGGTATTGTTAACTAACAATTTAATTTCAAGATTCAAGATGACTTTATTGTTGCTGTAATAGAAGATAATCATACACAGCAAAACTTGTCTTGCCACCACAGGTGCTGCTCACATTCACTCACTCGCTCATTCCACAAATTACAATAACAGAGCTACAAAATGGACAATGGTTTGGGACGGGTGAAGCCTGTCGCCAAGGCCGCATCTAATGGCCGGCGCCAGTGGCCTCATCCCGACCCGAACCTCCCTGACAAAAACAGAATGCTAAGACAGCCCGATGTCTCCTGAACACTCTAGTATATGCTCTTTTGTTAACTTCCTACTTGACTAGAGATAGTACATAAAAACACAAGTTAACAACAGAAACAAATTACCGTCGAAAGGAAAATAATTTCCTATCTAGGCAACATAGGCAACGGTCAAAGCTGCACCTGGAGGCCCGTCGCTATAGTACAGCGCCGGTGTTCAGCGGAGGGCAACGCTCCGACAAAGTCCGTCAACATCATTTATAACATATACTATCATGATGGTAACAGTCATGAGTCATTATAATGAAATAAAACCAGCACGGCCCCACACACAGTAGTTTTACTGGCACGCCGCTTGTTGGGAAATATCTGTCAACAGCGAACGTCGGGGGGCCAGGCAGTACGTGATGATAAACACGGCCGCCGCGGTGGTAGCAAGCTCACTGGTAAATTCTTATCTGTGTGCTTCCACGCTCTTCTGTGGGGTCAGTCAGAATGAAGAATGATCTGGCAGTGGGTTAGTCTGTGAATAATGTAGGGATGGAGCCCGGAACAGCACATGTTTAGTAATTCCACAGTTCATGTGCACTCTCTTCTTTAGATGCATAGGCTGGCACGACTGCTGTAACAAGTCCAAATTCCGAATACTCAATGTACAAGATTAAGACCGGGATGTTAGAGTCGGTACACCCCAGCTATCATATAAAGTTGTCAAAAAAAGTACATCATTGTTTCCTCAGAACTTGATGGCACAACACTGCCTGGAAAATATTAATAATAGGAGTCACTTCAAGGCACAGTTGGCGGATTTTGCCGGAGCGGCCGGCCAAGAGATGGTGCCTAGCCGCCATCTTGCCCTCCTCCTCCTTGCCCTTTATTACAAGATAAAATATTATGAACCTGTGTCAAGGTCATAGCTGCCATATTTCCTCGAAGTTTTGAGTATGTCATGTTTTTCAAATTACTGAATAATTCGCTACAAAGAGTTGATGATGATATAATGTATTTGAAAAGAAATGTAGAAAACAAATCGTTGCTCATGTAATAAAGGTCAAGAAAGTTAAAAGTCGTAACGGCTTAAAAAAAAACAACAACAACAATACGTGCACGCGAGAATTTGAACCACAAAACCAATTTAATCTAAGTTTAAGCTGATGATAGTGCTACTCATAGCAGATTGTTTCATGTTACCATCAGGTTGTCATCCTCAAGGTAAAGGTCATGGCTAGAACATCTGCGCATCCACTAAATCTAGAAACATTGATCGGACTATTTCCAAACTTTCATCACTTCGACTCAGGACAAAGTACTGCATAAAAAATCGCTACGTCAGTTAAATATTGTTTCATTGACAGTTTTCTCATCAAAATATATTAAGAGACAGGGAAGCCAACCACATCCTTTAACTGTCAACCCTTATCCTCTACCTTTTCATCGTCTCTGAATCATTTCTGCCTCTCTTTTGCATTCCTTGCTTTTTTATGCACTATCAGATTTGAAAGAAAAAAAAAACAAACAAAAACTAAATATAAAAAACCAACAAAACGACTACAACAGTGTGGTACGATTTTTAATATACTGTTCATACCTCATCTGGCAAATTAGGATGGGTACGCTCTCTTATTTAACGCCTTACTTTGACATCCAGAGTTGTTAAACTTACATGCTATTTTAAAATGCACCAGTTTGTTTCCTTATAGCATTGTGAGCTTGAGAAAAACTGTAGTGTGATGAACTGTCGGAATCAGCCACAAAGGGTGTCAAGCTCAGCTATTATTAGGCGACATTACTGACCATCGTTGACCTTTTTGTGACGTTGGTATACAGGCTAATGATATGGTGATACAAATGTGCGATTTAAGCAAATAATATAAAAGCATATAAACGGCAGGTATCTTCGAACCAGTCTTGACATATGTACATGAAATGGTCTCAACTCCAGTGAATATTATTAGTACAAGATAACAGGCAGATTATAGATGGGTGGGTGGACAGAGAATGCATAGCCAAGGATGACCTGTTACTTTACCAATAAAGCATGAGACAGGAAAAGGAAGTTCAGACTGGAAGTGCACAACAGCTAACATGCAACTGTGAAGACGTTTGCAGATCTACACCTAGGACATGCTGGAGTCCTCAACAATGATGGAACGGAAGTCCTTGCTGGCGCGGCAGAAATGAAACATGGTCGACGTATGAGCAGATTATAGAAACGTGTTATGGCTACCACACAAACCGTTTTAGAGAAAAAATAGAGACAGGCAGCGATCACTGCAAACTTGAAAAACATATGCAAAATCCATAGTAAATCGGCAAGTAATGACACAATATCAACAACAACATCAACAATGACAAAAACAAACAAAAACACTGGAGAAATTGGTCTATTCAAGCACAGAGATCCCACCTTAAACTAACTAAACCGAGCTGAAATGAACTGACCTTACATTAGGGACATCATCAAAACTATCATTAAAAATGTTATGGCCAGTCAAAATATAAGAAGTTTCACAGAAATTTCTTGGAATAATACACAGTGTGACATGGCTGCTAGGTCATTGGTCTTTTAGGTAGTGATATAGTCCTTTCATCAAACGCTTTGTGTTATTGATATCTCACATCATAGCAAATTTGAAGCAACTCGACAAACTAGTCTGGGAGATATCTCTTAAGGAAATATAGAATGACCACTTTGACTTTTACCTTACAGCAACACGATTTTTGTTTCTTACACTTTTTTACATCCTGGACTGTTACCAATTTATGTTTGAGATAAATCAATCTGATAATTTCAAATATATTGCCCGTACAAGAATATATTACTTACAAAGACACATGACCATAATGACCTTGACCTTCGATAGTGACGTCATTCCAGCATAAAAAACACTATTTTTAACATTCCTATCAACCCGTCACATTTGATTCAGACTGACTCTGTCGTTTCACAAAATTTAATGTCAAATACCAAGACCAAGAGGAAGCGTTATGTTTATGTGATAACCGTGACCTTGACATCAAAGGAAGCAACATAATTCTTGGCTGTGACACGTCCCTTAATGTAAGGCTTCTCATCACCTAAAGTTTGAGACAAATCTGCCTGATGTTTTCAGAGATATTTGAGGGGAGATCTACAACCCTTCAAATAAAAAAAGCTGCCACTGCCGTGACCTTCAACCGGGAATGTAGTGTCAGAATGTTTGTATATTACATTTTGTTTTACTATAGCAGGGGTTAATACCAGGACATTTATGACAGGAAGCGTGGAATGGGGCCCTGTCCCGCAGTCCCTAACCACATGGACCACCATGGCATCATCATATCATCCTCATCATCATGCACAAATGAACCACATGGACCACCATGAAATCATCATATCATCCTCATCATCACGGGGTCAAGGGGTCTCTGTCTGACTCGCCCCAGGGGACGAGTTGCGTTGAAGGTGCGGGTAATGGGGAGCTCTTATAGCACCTCCTCCGGGATAACCCTAGTCTAAGGCCTCTTGGCCTTTGTGAGGCACCCTCATTTGTAATCCCTCCAGACTAGCATAGCATCCCTCTATCCGAAGAGCGCCCGTGCGTGGTCCCTGGCCACATCCTCTCCGAGTTGACCCCAAAAACTGGGCAGCACTAGCCCCCAGGCTAAACACGGCGGATCTAGAGGAGAGAACCTCGAAAATAAATCACTGTCCTGCTAACTTGCAGGCCTGGCCGCTTGGCTGCGGAAAGGCTAAGGGAGGAAAACCCTGACATCAAAGACCCCGTGTCTCCGGGGAAGGTTTTTGAGCCAGAGACTAGGACAAGGACAGTCTGATATAAAACCTACGACCCGAGGACCTCGATGCCACCGTCCTAGCTTGCTAGGCCATGGCAGACGAACCAAGGGTTTAAAGGGTGGGGCCAGTACTGCGCACTCTGCACTCCACCAAAAAGCTCCACCGCGCAGGCTTTAGGAAACGCCCACGGACCATGACACCGACCTTTCAAGTCCTGTAGAGACGGGAGAGGGGTGAAACGGCAGGTGAAAGATGTCACTGGAAGCCACAGTCTCAAACCTGCATGCAGGCGGTTCAGGATATTGGTCGCCTGATGTTGACCTGGGGATGTCAACATCACTCGGCACACCCTGAACGAGCAAGCAGCCTTCTCTAGGGACAGCACTGCTTGCTCCACACGGAGAGAGGCCTAGAAAAGGGGGCCTAACCAAAGCTCATCCCCTCATAACCCCAGTTGGCTAGCCGCGGTCAACGGGCATCTTCTCCTGCGGTCAGAAAACAAGAAAAAACAACGGATCCACTCCCATGACGACCACGACCGGACTCAACGTAGCATGCTGGAACATCCTAACCATGCTCGACACTGCAGACAGCGGACGCCCTGAACGTCGCTCCGCCCTTATTGCCCATAAATTGCGGAGGTTAAATATCGACATCGCCGCGCTCAGCGAAGTACACCTCCCGGAGGAAGGCAGTCTCCAAGAAATTGGCGCCGGCTACACCCTCTACTGGTCAGGCAGGCCTGCATCAGAAAGACCCCTCTCAGGAGTTGGCTTCATTGTCAAGACCCACATTGCGTATAAGCTGGAAAACCTACCAACGGGTCACTCCGACCGCATCATGTCCATGCGCCTCCCACTGAGACACCAGCAATACGTCACATTTCTCAGTGTGTACTCCCCAACCCTCCTGGCAGAGCCTGCAGAAAAAGACAAGTTCTACACTGACCTGCGCAGCCTCCTACAGAGCACCCCTGCCGACGACAAAGTCATCATCCTTGGCGACTTCAACGCCAGAGTGGGCCAAGACTCTGAAGCTTGGAAAGGAGTCCTCGGCTAGCATGGCGTTGGGAACTGCAATGACAATGGCCGACTACTGTTGCAGTTCTGTGCAGAGCAGCAACTTGTCATCACCAACACTACTTTCCAGCAATAGGACAGTCGAAAGACCACCTGGATGCATCCTCGCTCCAAGCACTGGCACCTTATCGACTATGTCCTAGTGCGTCAGAGGGACCACAGTGACGTCCTCCTCACCAGAGTGATGCCCAGCGCAGAGTGTCACACTGACCACCGACTTGTCCGCTGCAAACTCAGGCTCAGGCTCCGCCTCAAGCTGAAACCCAAGAAAGGTACCTCCCCCCCCCCCCCTCCCCCCCCCCTCCCCCCTCCCCCCCCCCCCAAGAAAAAGCTTGATGTTGCCAGCCTTCAGCGTGACGACAAGAAAGCTGTCTTTCAGACAGATTTACAGCGCATGCTCAGAGACACAGTTGATCCAGCAGACTCCTCGCCTGAAACACTCTGGGAACAACTGAAAACTGCCATTGTAAAATCTTCCGTGGAAGTCTTGGGCTTTGTTAGAAAGAGGAACAAAGACTGGTTTGACGAAAATGACGTAGAGATCCAGGAACTTCTAGCCAAAGAAAAAGAGCCGCCCACCAGGCCCACCTAGCCCAGCCTTGATGCCCTGTGAAGAAGTCTGCCTTCCGCCTCATCTGCAGCAGTCTCCAGCGCAAGCTTAGAGAGCTCCAGAACGATTGGTGGTCTAGATTCGCACAGAGGACCCAGCTTTGCGCTGACAACGGTGACTACAGGGGCTTCTACGAAGCACTGAAAACAGTGTATGGCCCCAGGCACCTGGTACAAAGTCCCCTGCGAAGCGCTAATGGACAGGCACTCTTCACAGATAATTCTTCCATCTTGAACCGCTGGTCGGAATACTTTAAGGACCTTTTCAGCGCTGAGAGCACTGTTCAAGGAACAGTCATCCTCCAAATCCCACACCTCCCACTAAAGATTGATTGGGACGAACCACCCACTGCCGAAGAGACCCTCACAGCCACCCACCAGTTCAAGAGTGGCAAAGCAGCAGGCATTGCCGGAATCCCACCAGATATCTGGAAACATGGAGGCCCAGCACTGCACAACAAGCTCCACGACCTCTTTCTCTGCTGCTGGGAGAAAGAAACACTACCAAAGGATCTCCGTGATGCAGTCATCATCGCCCTGTACAATTATCGTAGAATTACCCTGCTGTCCATTGCCGGGTAAATTCTCGCAAGGCTGCTCCTCAATCGGCTGGTACCTGCCATCGCTGAAGACCATCTCCCAGAGGGCCAGTGTGGCTTCAGAGCAAACAGGAGTACCACCGACATGGTCCTTGTTCTGATACAGCTTCAAGAGAAGTGCCGTGAGCAGAACAAAGGGCTGTACGTAACGTTTGTCGACCTAACAAAAGCGTTTGACACTGTGAGCAGGCAAGGCATGTGGAAGATCCTGGAGCGACTTGACTGTCCCCTAAAGTTCCTCAGCATGATCGTCCAGGTCCACGAGGACCAGCAAGGCCAGGTCAGACTCAACAGTGACCTTTCAGAACCATTTCTCATTCTCAACGGCGTAGAGTAGGGCTGCGTGCTGGCACCGACCCTCCTTACCATCTTCTTTAGCATGATGTTAAAGCAGGCCACAGTGGACCTCAACGATGACGACGCAGTGTACATCAGGTATCGTCTCGATGGCAACCTGTTCAACCTCAGACGGTTGCAGGGCCACAACAAAACCCTAGACTAACTAATTCGTGAGTTGATGACGCTGCCCTCGTTGCACACACAGAGAGAGCCTTGCAGCGCATCACGTCCTGCTTCGCAGATGCTGCCCAGCTATTTGGACTCGAGGTCAGTCTGAAAAAGACGAGGTCCTTCATCAGCCGGCACCCAATGAAGAGCATCGCCCTCCCCACATCACCATCGGCGAGTCCGAACTGAAGTCTGTACACCAGTTTACCTACCTTGGCTGCATCATCACGTCAGACGCCAAGCTGGACAAGGAGCTGGACAACAGGCTGACAAAAGCGAACAGTGCTTTCGGGAGACTATTCAAGCGGGTGTTGCACAATCAACAGCTGAAAAAAGGCACCAAGATTAGCGTGTACAGAGCTGTTAACCTCACCACCCTGCTGTATGGTTCCGAGTCCTGGGCCCTCTACTGCAGCCAACTACGACTCCTCGAACGCTTTCACCGGCGCTGCCTGCGTACCATCCTCAGCATTCACTAGAATGACTATGTCACCAACGTCGAGGTCCTTGAACAGGCGGAAACTGTGAGCATCGAGGCTTTGCTGCTGCGGACCCAGCTTCGCTGGGCGGGGCACGTCTCCAGGATGGAGGATCATCGCCTACCCAAGATCACTCTGTTCGGTGAGCTCGCCACTGGACACCGAGACAGTGGGGCACCAAAGAAGAGATACAAAGACGGTCTCAAGAAGTCATTTAGTGCCTGCCAAATCGACCACCGCCAGTGGTCTTCGCTTGCTGCGGATCGCGACACGTGGGCGCTCCACCATTTACAAGGCAGCCGCCTCATTTGAGGACTCTCGCAGAGCTAGTCTTAAGGACAAGCGGCTCAGGAGAAAAAAACAAAGTTGTCGAAACTCAGAACCCTGACCAGACCTTCCCCTGCAGCCACTGCGGTCGAACCTGCCTGTCCCGGATTGGCCTCCGCAGTCACGAACATGCCTGCAGACGACGTGGGCAACCCCTATAGAATCTTCGTTCGCGAAGTCAAGCCAAGGAAAAAAAAAAAAAAAAAAGAGAGAAAAGAATTATCGCATACATCATTTGAAACAAATCGGTCAATTATTTTATGAGATCTTACACAAAAGACAGTAAAATAAATATGGCCACTGTGACCTTCACCTTAGAGATAGCGGCTTAATCTGTTTGACTGACACGTTATTTAACACATGACTATCGTCCTTACTAGCCTCAAGTTGAAGCTGGCATTGAAACGAGATAGCAAGAGCCCTCGCATCAGATTCGACCTCCAGAAGCTAAAAGACCCGGAAGTAGAAGAGCTCTTCCAAGCCCAGGTGGGAGGCAGATTTGCAGCCTTGGCTACTTTGGACTGTGACGTAGACACCCTTGCTGGAAATATAAAAGAGGTGTTACTTTCTACAGCAGAAGAAGTGCTGGGGAAGCAGAGGAAGCGCAAACAGCCCTGGGTCACCGATGACATCCTCGATCTCTGTGATGAGAGGAGAGCCTGGAAGAAAAAGAGAGGCCAAGACCTCACATCAGCAAACAAGTACAGACTTGTCAACAAGAAGATCAGGAAGAGGATGAAAGAAGCCAAAGAAGACTGGATTGAAGACCAGTGTTGTAGCGTGGAAGAGGGCATGGCAAACGGCAACAGCAAGAAGGCTTATGAAACGCTAAGGACCCTCACCAAGACTCAACAGCGAACAGCCACAGTCATCGAAGACAGCAGCGGCCAACTCCTTACGGAAAACACTGCTGTACTAAACAGATGGACTGAGTACTGCCGAGACTTGTATAACTACAAGGCTGAGCCAGACACCAGCATCCTCCAAAACAACCAGGCTGGGGCCAGGAAGGCTGAAGACCTGCCAGTGTTAGCTGAAGAGGTGGAAGCAGCCGTACGCGGCCTGAAGGGAGGAAAGTCTCCAGGTGTAGACAACGTACCTGCTGAACTGTTGAAACATGGAGGAGAAGTAACAACGAAGGTCCTCACTACACTCTGTCAAAAGATCTTGGAGCAAAAGACATGGCCAGTAGAATGGACACAGTCTCTAGTGATCCCGCTCCCCAAGAAAGGAAACCTGAAACAGTGCCAGAACTACAGAACTATCAGTCTGATAAGTCACCCTAGCAAAGTAATGCTTAAAATCATTCTCAACCGCCTCAAAACTTTCGCCGAGGAACTGCTGGCAGAAGAACAGGCTGGCTTCAGAGTTGGAAGAAGCACTGTAGAGCAGATTTTCAACTGCCGCGTCCTGATCGAGAAACATCTGCAGCATCAGCGCGAACTCTACCACAACTTCATTGATTTCAGGAAAGCATTTGATCGCGTCTGGCATGACGGACACTGGCAAGTCATGAGATCGTTCAACATAGAGGAGGGACTGATCCAAATGATAGAAGCGCTTTACAAGAACACCTGCAGCGCGGTTCTACTTAACAATCAGTCAGGCGAGTTCTTCAGGACGACGATCGGTGTCCGTCAAGGATGCCTGCTCTCTCCTGTCCTTTTCAACATATTCCTGGAGAAGATCATGCAGGAAACCCTCCATGACCACCATACTTCAATCTCTATTGGTGGCAGATCCCTGTGCAATCTTCGATTCGCAGACGACATTGACCTCATGGCAGGCAGCAATAGTGAGCTCCAAAACCTGACAGACAAACTTTCAAGTAGCGCAGGGTCTTATGGCATGGAGATCAGTACGGATAAAAGCAAAGTGATGATCAACACCACAAGCGACAGCAGCAGCAACATTCACATGAACGGCCAGAAGCTAGAAGAGGTCAATAGCTTCAAGTACTTGGGAGCCACCCTGTCCAAAGACGGTAGTTGCATAGCAGAGATCCGTATCAGGATAGGTACAGCAACATCCGCAATGGCCAGGCTGGACAGGATATGGCGAAGTAATTCCATCAGCTTCACCATCAAGTACATGCTTTACAAGTCCCTCGTAGTGTCTATTCTACTCTACGGCTGTGAGACTTGGACACTGCTTGCAGACTCAGAAAAGAAAATCCAGGCCTTTGAGAACAAGTGCCTGAGGAAGTTGCTCCGCATCTCGTACCGCGAGCACAAGACCAACGAATATGTACGGAGCATCGTCACTTCCCTGGTGGGCCCACATGAACCCCTTCTGGCAACCGTGAAACGGCGCAAGCTTGCTTGGTTTGGCCACGTGACCCGACACAACACCTTGTCCAAGACTATCCTCCAAGGCACTCTCGAAGGAAGTCGTCGGCGAGGTCGTCAGAGAAAGAGTTGGGTCGCAAACATAAAAGAATGGACCGAACTCGAGATGCCAGACTTGCTTGCCACCGCCCAAAATAGAACTCAGTGGAGAGCACTGTCTGTTGCTGCTGCCTTTCAGTCCCCCCAACGCCCAGTTCGGGCAAGGGACTGATGATGATGATGATGATCGTCAGCTTAGCATTGAGCTATATCGATTTCATGGATACACGATCACAAAAGGTCAGATACGTTAAATCCAGTATAACCACTTCTCACCCGAAGTAACAAGAGAGGGTAACAAAGGTCATCCATACGTTAAGTCGTCTACCAGTATTATCAACAAGAATATAAACGCCACCTCCGGCTGTAAAGTGTCGAACGTTAAGCAGAGAAAGCTGATTTTTTTTCCCAAATGTTATTTATGGCACTTTTATGAAATTATACATTTGTTAAAGTTCACAAAAGCATATAAATATAGGAAAGTGATGTAATAAACTCACTGTATGCTTAGCTAGACCCACCGTTTGCCATAATGATCAAGTTTCAGACACGTTTGTCTAAAGAATATGATGTGCCTTATAGCAATTAACCTTTCGTGATCTTCACCTTTTATGGAGGTTATTCTGTTTGGGACGTTTAAACAGGTCTTGCCATCGACTTTCACGTGCCAAATCTAAATTATGTGATTGGACCAGTCTCAGATAAAACATTTCCATGAACGTTTACCGCCGCCCACAAATAATCGTATGACCTTAATAACGGCTGGTAACTGACAAGGGGACATTCAAACAAACAAAACATGTGTACCATTTACATACACTCACATTACATTGGCATTCAATTCTAGAAAAACACATTTTTGTTCCAAATAATATGGGTTCGCTCCAATCCTGATATAACTGAAAAGTATCTGTAAGAGTTATCTCCCATTATTTTAACGGTCGCAGAAAAGTGAATGTTGCCAATCGAAACTGCCTAAACAACTGTTCACGTCTGCCAAATTTCATAAGTCTGGGACAAATTTGCAGTATAGTTGGCGGTACTACCTAGGCAATTAGAACAGACGACTTACCGGTAAACGATACAGATAAAGCGATCTCGTCAATGTTTTGTATAAGTTGAATGTCCCATTTATGCATTGGTCTTTTAAATGTACCGTACGTTATCAACGTAATAGAATTATGCGCAATACATGCAGATTGAAAGTTATTGGTCGCAGGAGTTTAATTCGCTACACGGACACTTGTTTGACTGAGAGAGGTCAAAGTTACCGTTGTACCGCGTAAACCGCAGGCCTCGGACCTCCCGCAGGCCTGCAAAGGCCCGTGCAGCAATCCACTGCTACCAATTAAATATGTGTTTCCATTCCTCCGCTATTTTTGATATAACAAGTTTATGAAAGCTCACTAAATAATGATCTCCTCTATGGAGATGAAGTCTTCTGACCTGAATCACACCAGGCGTGACTGACATCAATCAATCAATCAATCAATCAATCAATCAATCAATCAATCAATCAATCCATCAATCCATCAATCCATAAATCTATCAATCCATCAATCCATCAATCAATCAATCAAGTTAACCAATCAATCAATCGCTCTAGTCTTGTCTTGTCTTGTCTTGTCTTGTCTTGTCTTGTCGTCAGAAAGGTTACAAATCATCAATAACGTTGTCCCATAGGATGCCAGTGCGCATTCGATTCAGTAAAGGATTTTTCTTAGCGGTGTGTTACACGTATGATTTCAAACGTGTGACACCAACAACTCCAGTATTGCCTAAGTAATATTTACTTGGAATATATATATATATATATATATATATATATATATATATATATATATATATATTATATATATATATATATATATATATATATATATATATATATATATATATATATATATATATATATATATATATATATATATATATATTTTTTTTTTTTTTTTTTTTAGGGGGGAGGGGTGGGGGGCAGGAGGGGGGGGGGACTGGTATGCAAGACGTTACACAAAGAGGACTACAAGAAATCCTTCATGGGTCGCTACTATGGATTTTATAGCAAGGTCCATGGTTTGGCTTGCAGTAAAGGCGTGTGACGTTTGAATAAAAAATTGTTTTGTACTGTGTCTTAAAGCCCTGAAATATCCTTCAATCTACTGCGGGTACAACGTGTACTGTAAAAGCTAATATACAATAACCCTTTCAGCCATTAATTAATACATTGACACATGGATCGATCGTAATAGTTCCAACAGTTCAAGAATTTTAGAGCTTCTAGTCCAAAAGTCATTATATCACACCCTTTAAACCTTTGGCTATCGGACGCGGTTTTAGTCCGGCAGGGGTCACCACGACATAAACCGCAACCGACAGACAAAGGCTTAAACCATTGAGGCAGATCGTTCTCGCGAGATGACATGCAGTCTCGGAGTCAAATCATATTTGAAAGTTTCTTCTTTAATTCGCAACATTATAACTATATATTCGCAAAATTTTCAAGTAATGTGTACAATGCATGGAAAGCGGCGATACTAATTTACTGTACGCTATACGAAACACTTTTATCTAGTTATCGTGTCAAAACAAACAAACAAACAAATATAAACAAACAAACGTACAAACAAACAAACAAACGGTAGAACATCAGAATGCATCGAACTGACCAGAAAGTGTTGTCACTAACAAAAACATGTATATTATCTACTCTGTTTGCGCAATAGATTGCGTACACGCCGTTGTTAATGACAATTTGCACTTCGTCTACGTGCCCACGACGTCCGCAGTCGTGTGCCCGAGGACTTTTGCTTACTAATATGATCATGTGTGTGCAGCCTGAGTTTCTTATTTTCTGTCTGTTCATTTTAAGTAACATTTTCCCGTTATTTTTTGCTTTTTTTTTTTTCATAAGCAACAGAGAGTCTTCGGACGACACCAAGACAAGGCACGACAGCAGGTAAAGGTTATTGTGTTGTTGTATACCGTAA
Organism: Semisulcospira habei; assembly: GCA_036245525.1. Taxonomy (NCBI): domain Eukaryota; kingdom Metazoa; phylum Mollusca; class Gastropoda; family Semisulcospiridae; genus Semisulcospira; species Semisulcospira habei. Next base: position 61,789,797 of record BTPG01000003.1, on the reverse strand, counting down.
TACACTGAAAAGAAGTAGACAGAATTATAATAATTAACAGCTAAAAAACAACATCAACAAACAAAAATCAACGATTAGGTCATAGAGCCGGCAACTTGTTTCGTAGGAAATAATATACTGGGCAATACGAAAAGATAATAATTTATAATATGTCAAAAAATTAAAGGTTTATCTGTCTTTTAAATTGTAAACGTTACAGAGCATTCGTAATAGAACTTTATAATAATGCCATATTTTGTATCATACCTAAGTAAGCTACTTTAATTTTTAGCAAATATTACTCCTACACAGTGCTCTGAAATAGACATTAACTCATTCAGCCCGACGGCCGTATTTCCCAGATTTTGGAGGCGTCATCTAATGACTATGCACCGACAGGCGCCAAGCTAATCTGGCACTACCCTTGAATTATCATGGTCGACCCATCTCCTGCTGAAGTGCGTCAGGGCTGAATGGGTTAATCGACTTTATCAGTTTGTCAGATTCGCTTTTTGAAAAGCATTTCCATCGGAACCAAACAGTACATAAAAAAGTCATTCTTAACAACCATCACTGCCGAGAAAAAAAAGTGATAACAATCTAAGTCCAAGATGCATAGATCCTCATGAGCCCCCGCGACTGCGGGGGCTGATGAGGATCTATGCCTCTTACTGAGACCAGCTTGTATCCCTGTTTCTTGGACGGTGTCGGCTTTTCGTCGTTGAATGACCCAAGATTTCAGAAACAAAACTGTACGTACATATTACTTACTTAGTGACAGGGAAAGGTTTAATCACAATTTTCTTCGTCACTTGCAGCACCCGGTGGAAACGGAGGCGCCGGATTTTCCACGACACCGACAGCGTCAGAAAACAGTAAAGTGCCTTAACATTTTGTTCTTAAAGCAACAAAGAAGATGCTTTGATTTACTTTTGAAAAATTTACACATTGACAAGACTATACCAAACGGAGAGACACACAGACACGTAGACGCCAATGAAAATACCTTGCAGAATTGTAACATAATCGTGATTTGTGTTTATTCTTTGCAATTAATAAGCACCTTTCTTTAATAACAGCACGTCATCCAAACCCATCGAATAACAAAAGTTTAAAGCTTCGTACCACCTGCTGGATTTTAGAATGGTGCTATCTGCAAAAAAATGCGTTTGAATCCACAAATCGAGGGAAGTCATATAGATCAAGTTTTGCAAGGGTACTGTTCCTAAAACCGTCGTACATTCAATACCATATAACTTTGGCTGGCTGAGGCATGTAATAATAATAATAATAATAATAATAATAATAATAATAATAATAATAATAATAATAATAATAATAATGATAATAATAATAATAATAATAAATTACGGTATTTATAATGCGCTTATCTTATAACAATTATAACTCTAAGCGCGCACTCACAACTCACGGACGCATTTGCACGCTTTTAACAATAACTCACATACCACAAATACATTACGACAGTCATCTGGGGGCGGGGTGTGTGGTAGCGTTAGAGTGCTAGAACTGTTGAAAGAGGTGAGTTTTTAAGGCGGACTGGAAGGAGGTGGGAGAGGGTTTCTGATGCGGAGAGAGTGGGAAGGTGTTCCAGGTGGATGGACCGCAGACAGAGAAGGAGCGGGGGCTGAAAGTGCTGAGTTTGGTGCGGGGGATGTAGAGGCGGAGAGGGTCGGAGGCAGCGCGGAGATAGCGGGAAGGAGTGTAGGGGTGAAGAAAGTTGAAGAGATAGGCAGGAGCGTAGTTGTTCAGGGATTTGTAGCAGAGAGACAGAATTTTGTATTGAATGCGTTGGGAGATGAGGAGCCAGTGAAGGAATTTGAACAGGGGAATGATGTGGTCATATTGATAAGAATGACAGGACAAAGCGACATAGATGCTTATGAGCCCCAGCGTCTGCGGGGGCTCATGAGCATTTATGCCTCTTGCATTTTGGTGCTTTGTATGTTCCAACGGTCCAAGAGTAGTTATGATTTTATTGATTGTTCTAGGAACTGCGCCGCCTGCAGCTCAAAAAACAGATTCTGAATTGAGTGATGGTGCGATTGCGGGTATTGTCGTTGCTGTAATCGTTGTATCTGTTGTCGTCGTGATCACGTTTGTCATTATTCGAAGACGGAGGAAGTAAGTTCCTTTTTCTTTTTATCTTGGATCGGCATAAATGCGCTATGCGTCTTAAGTTAAACGCATTATTAAAACAGTGTCAAAAATAATTTCTTGTCATAAGGATATCGATTTTTTTGTCTTGACATACATACTGAAAACAGGTTTTAGCTGTAAGTGTGTGTATTAGCGCGTGCGTGCGCGGGTGTGTGTGTTTGTATGTGTGGGAGTCTACGTTTATGACTAAAGTGCTTTTTTGTTTGCCTGATTGTGCATTCCTTTTATTTTGATTGTGCCTTATGTTTCCATCAGTAATAAAGTGATTTTTTTTCTGTTTTCTTTTTTCAGAAATAATGGACCTGCAGGAACACTTTCTCAAAAATGCGACTTCTTTGATCGCTTAAATAGAAACCGAACTAACATAAATGAAAACGGTGCACAGGAACGTGGAGGAAAGAAATATGCACCTAATAGTAAGAGTGAATCTTCGGAAGCTGATGAATTTATTTTAAAAAATACTAATAAGAGTGATGTAGACAAGGATGATTCAACTGATCGTGGTCAATTTCAGCCCGCTTCATCGCAAAGATTCAGTAATACGTGACAATGCTGTTGCTAAAATATAGTGACCTGATCAAAGAATACCGTGCGTACAATAGGAACATAGAAGTGTCCGCCAGCAGGCCTGCGAACATTCATGGCCCCAGAAACATCCTTTCTTTACGTATTTGAAGCAAACGTGATGCAGCTTACAATTACAACCTAATTCTCTCAGCGTCAACAAATTGCAGCAAGCGTATCAGACACGTCTCAAAGCTGTCACACACGATTAGCACTCTGGAACTGCTTGTTTAAGCATCTTCAGATCCGTAAACATTTAAACTTTGTTTGCTTGTTAAGCATCTTCAGATCCGTAAACATGGAAACCTTCTTTGACACAGGACATGATTGATTTCAGGGACACGGCATACGCGTTGTTTTGAAGCAAAATAACACCTACGGACAATTTTGCAATAAGTGGATGAACTATTGAAGTATACAGCATGAAATGACACGATTCCCACCGCTCCCTCTCTACCTCCCCTCCCTCCCCCCCCCCCTTCCCACCACCACCAGCATCAACATCATTCTCATATGGGACGACGGTATTAGTACTACGTTCACATTTCCGAATTTGCGATAATGGCGATGACATCCTCTGGTTGCCTACACATTTATGTCCTGTTATTATTTGGGCTCGAATTCTCGGTGTGCATAGCTTGATCTGCACGTTATTTTCAATAGCCAGTAACTTTTTGTCATAGTCGTAATTGGTTTCTTTGAGCTTGTGTTTAGCTTCTCGCAAAACTCACGCTGAAAAAATGCAGATAAACGGATGGTTGGCGGTACTAACTTAAACTGACTAAACTCTCAATAATGGCGTCGCTTCCTTTATTGGATAGAGCGATCTGCATCGGGTAGTAAAGTTTAGTAATTCGCAATATCTCATTAATATATAGACACCTATGTTCTTGGAAGTTATATTACAATAACGATTCCTAACTAAAATTATGAAATTTAATGTCATGTATCTTTTCCTTCAGAGAGCTCCACCAGGCTGCATAGAACTTCTGTTATGTGTGTATATACTAAAATGGATCGTGAAAGGGACGGCAGAAAAGTCTTAGTCCATAAGCTAGCCCGGTCTACTTTGCACCCCCCCCCCCTCCCCACTACTCAATAAGATGGGTTTCAAAGTGTACCTTAGTATGTCCTGAGATGTTTAAGCCATGTTCCCCGAGAATCCTTAGCAACACACAAGAGATATAACCGATGGCGCAAAGGTACCTGCATTCACGCTCTTCACGGATGCTGAAATGAGGTTGAGAAACATTTTCATCTAAATAAGCCAGAATTCATTCCAGAAGCCTATATCAGGCAATAATATGCTAAGGCCTACCTTCTGCGTCCTCTGCAAAAAAACAGAATAATTATTTTTTTATCTCTGGCTCACAGTGTAGGTTTGTGTGCATCTAATAAACGGCCATTTCCGCGAAATGCCCCCCCCCCCCCTCCCCCCCCCCCAAAAAAAAATAAATAAATAAATAAATAAATAAATAAATAAATAAATAAATAAATAAATAAATAAATAAATAAATAAATAAATAAAAATAAAGACAAAAATAATGTGTCAGATGCCTTCAAACATTTTCTACAGCACTGGCAGTCCATTTTCAGGATGTCAGAATTATTATAAACCTGGCTGGATGATGTGATTACTGTTAGAGCCACAGTAGTTGATTTTGTAACCCTGCCTTAAGTTGTAAAAATAAACAGAACAAATTAGAAGAAATTACTAAAGTTATTCCATTTCATTTTGACCTCTCTTTAAATATTACCTTTTAATAATGTGATAATAAAGTGCAAGAAAAAAAGGAAAGTCGGCATCCTTTCCGGTATGTTTGTGGTAAATGATACCTTTTTCCCATTTAAAATTGCCAAATTGGGAAACGTACGTTGTTTCCGACCCCCTCAGAAATTTTGTATACAACTGATAGATGTTTTTTAGGTTTTATTTGTTAGGATAGAGTACCACACACACACACACATACATATATATATATATATATATATATATATATATATATATATATATATATATATATATATATATATATATATATATATATATATATATATATATATATATATATATATATATATATATATATATATATATAATATATATATATATATATATATATATATATATATATATATATATATATATATATATATAATGATTCTTCCAAAAAAGGTGCACACACATCTGACCCGTTAAGTAAATCGGGGCTACATGTAGTAGACTGAAACAATCACAGCCAAGAATTGCTGTGAACGTGGATGTCTCAAACGGTTTGGTCCGCTGACGAGAGGAGTATCGGCTTTGAAAGCAAAACGTCCTCGAAACACACCTCATTCTTAAACACAAAAAAACTGACTGACTTGTTGTGGGAAAAGAGTGTGCACGGCCGGCCGAAAAACAGGCCATTGCTTCGGATAGTGTGCGATGTTATTCACTTTTTTACAATCTGATTTATTTATAGGAAAATGTTTCTCAGCCTTATTTTAGCATTAGCGAAGAGGGTTTATGGGGGTACCCTTGCGCAATCGGCTATATCTCTGGTGTGTTCCTAAGGATTTTTCGGGAACATGGCTTAAACATCTCAGGACATACTAACTTGGGTACACTTTGAAAACCATCATATTGAGTACTGGGTGTATGTGTGTGTGTGTGTGTGTGTGTGTGTGGGGGGGGGGGGTGCACAGTGACCAGGACTGGATTATGGACTATCTTGGTTGAAGGAAGAATACGTTAAAACCCCTTTGCGTTGGCGAATAGTTGCAACCAGCGTATGCCCTAGTGGAAGTCGATTGAAGTCTAGTGAGTCTATTTAATTGAAATCCGATCCAAAAATAGCTTTCTACTGCCCGGTATTGTCTAAAGAAAATTATGTGTAGGCGTTTCGGTGAGACTGGTGATTATATGCACGCCGACTTGCTGTAAAGTAAAAATAATGAATCATTATTATCCGAGACTTGTGTACGTATTACGCACGCACACACTCGCGCACACACGCACACACGCACAAACATACGCACACACACAAGTGAGCGCAAAGTTGGCGTGCTGTCAAAAGGTCATGCTGTTACAGTCATTTGCTTTATATTGAGTTTATTCAGTCAAAGTCAGCACAGGTATGTAATTTACAAAAAGAAAAAAAGAAATCAAAACGAGCATCTGTGATACACATTAACTCAAAAAAAACAACACAAAAAAACGCAACTCATGATGTACGCAATGACCTTTCGGCCGAAGTCGCCCACAGTGGGCCCGCGCACAGTCGTGCGCGGGCCTGCTGCGGCCGACTTCAGCGCCTATAGCTTTACGCACTTGTCTGTATTATCTGTTGCCATAGCCTGTAATCCTGTGTTTATGTTTAACATATCGGTGCATAATCCCTTTACCTAAAGACCAGGCAAAATGTCCAACATGTGCAAAAGTCATAGATTCTGATGGGTCCCCAAAGGGTTCGGGGACTCACCAGAATCTATGCCTCTTGCTGACCTCTATTACCTCTAAGTTTGTATGCTTGTGCGGAATGTATTGTGCACTCGATTCCCCGCTTCGTGCCATAGCATGATTTGGAATAAGGAAACAGTAAAACAAATTAAATCGATCTACGTCATGGCAGCTGTCATTTCTAATCTCTGCTCATTCGACAGGCTGTCAAAGTTGCCTTGCTTCAACTAAGACTTTTTTGCCTTTTTTTCACAATCCGGGTGAACAAGCACATGTACCGGAGGTCTATAATTTTCTTGTGAGAGTATTGGAAAGGGAATCTCGTGTGTCTAAATGTGAAAAAAGCAGATAACTACCTTTTTTTTTTACTTTTACGACATTCAAACCTCATAACTATAGTTAGCCCTTTTTGTCCACTAAAATTGCGAAACGCACTAATAATATTTATAAAAGAGATCTTGCGAAGTAGTAACCCTCTACTGCCTAGAGTAGGTCTCTTGAAAGTACCCACTCGAGAGCCATTAGTCAGCGAAACGTTGAAAGACAAGTTAAAATA
>BTPG01000003.1:61768075-61778075 GCA_036245525.1 Semisulcospira habei | reverse complement strand
ACAGAAAAAATGGCAGATAAACAAAAACATGCATCCATGCAATCAATCAGTGTATCTCATCCATCCGACCATCCTACCACCGATTCATCCCTCCCTCCCTCCCTCCCTCATCCAATCAATCACTCAATCAATCAATGAATCAATCAATCAATCAATCAATCATGCAGCTAACCGACCAGCCATGCGACCAACCAGTGAAAAAAAAAACAACAACACAGTTTCTCAGGAAACATGCTCGTTGTGTAATAAGATACGTGATCATTACTAATGCGATCAGTTCGGGTAGCTGACTCGAATTAGTGTACGTGTGTGTGAAGAATCGCAAGTCAGAGCTTGCAAAAAGTATCGGAGTCAATGACTATGTTGCCTTTTCTACAAACAGAAATTAAATAATTCAAGAGATATGGCGGTTTCCCAGAGAGAGAGAGAGAGAGAGAGAGAGAGAGAGAGAGAGAGAGAGAGAGAGAGAGAGAGAGAGAGAGAGAGAGAGAGAGAGAGAGAGAGAGAGAGAGAGAGAGACAGACAGACAGACAGACAGACAGACAGACAGAGATTTGCAAATCCATGCGGCTCATTCAGTGTGTCTCCATAACACTAAATCGTGCCAAGCTAATCTGCCACTACCTTTGCCCTGTCAAAACCGGCCTGATTCTAAGCACTAGTCGCTGGATGTGAAGTAGATAAATGCGCAATTTAAAGGTCGATGGCCCAATCACAATGACCCCCATGACTAATCGTCTGCGCAGCCGTGCACCTATGAGTAGAAGCTATAGAAAATATGACGTAGTCACGTTCGCGGAAGAATTTCGAGTCTATGCACGTAAACATCGCGTCAGCAGATAGGTGCCACGGTGTCTCAGTGGGACCGTGTCAGCAGCTATTCAGTCTGCCTCGTTCACCCTGCGCTAGTGTTATGTTGCCACTGTTTGACTCATTCGGCCCAGTTTCTCAGGAAAGCAGTATGAACACGAAACGAGTGTTTTCGAGAAACGGGTGTCACAGCGCGCACTATATACGGTTCGTACCAAGGGCGTTCAGGTTGCGATATTCTGAGGAATAAGGAAACAAAACGTCCTTTGTGGGTGCAAAATATTTTTCTGAAAAACTATGTCCATTCAACGCCAACGTGTGTTTTGTTGAAACCATGGAAACGTTAACATCCCAAATTCTCAGCTGTCAAAGGAACATGGATAAAAAATAGTGTCAGCAAGAGGTATAGATCCTCATGAGCCCCCGCACCTGCGGGGGCTCATGAGGATCTATGCCTCTTGCAGGTGTATTTTGTTGGCATTCAGTCTCGGCTGTCTGTGGGTGGTGGTCAAAAAGACCTTTTCAGTGGTAGTGTGTCAGGGTCAACAGGTGAGGTTGTAATGGTGAAGGGGTGGGTGGAGTGGGTTTGTTTGAGGTTCTGGGGGTTGAGTTGGGCTTGAAAAGCAGGTGTTGAGGGGAGGGGGTGCGAGCGAAGACGTCTGCAGTTATGGGCCCTCCTCTGCCCTTCTCTCTCTCTTTCACTCTATCTCAAAAGGTGTGTGTGTGTGTGTGTGTGTGTGTGTGTGTGTGTGTGTGTGTGTGTGTGTGTGTGTGTTTGTGTGTGCGTGGGTGTGTGTGTGTGTGTGTGTGTGCGTGCGTGCGTGTGTGTGTGTGTGTGTGTGTACGTGTGTGTGCGAGTGTGTGTGCGTGTGTGTGTGTGTGTGTGCGTGTGTGTGTGTGTGTGTGTGTGTGTGTGTGTGTGTGTGTGTGTGTGTGTGTGTGTGTGTGTGTGTGTGTGTGTGTGTGTGTGTGTGTGTGTTTGGTAAGACAAAATATCTTTTCGATATTTTTGTGCACAGGTCGAGGCCTCAGAATAAAATGTTCTCAGTTCTGATCATCTCTCTCTCTCTCTCTCTCTCTCTCTCTCTCTCTCTCTCTCTCTCTCTCTCTCTCTCTCTCTCTCTCTCTCTCTCTCTCTCTCTCTCTCTCTCTCTCTCTCTCTCTCTGTGGTATGTGTGTGGTATGTGTGTGGTATGTGTGTGTTGTGTGTGTGATGTGTTTTCGGGGGTGAGTGTGTATGTGTGTATCTGTGCGCCTGCAGCTGTGTGTGTGTGTGTGTGTGTGTGTGTGTGTGTGTGTATGCACGCGCGCGCGCACACACACACACATACACACAAACACATACATAGTATACTACAATAAAGGATGTCAATACGGAAAGAAACCGTAAGAACAACGAAAAGATAACCCACAACCGACACTGAAAAAACATCAACAACAAAACAGTCAACAAAAAGCACGCTTATCCATCAGCTATCCTGTGCTAACCTCAACTACCATGATCTGTTTATCTCCAACAACCAGTGAGTGTCTATCAGAGAAAACTTATCAGAGCTTCATTCCCATATTTAAAGAAGATTTTGAAAAACATTAAAAAATAAATAAATAAATAAATAAATAAATAAATAAATAACCACCGAAAAGACGCACAAAAATAAAACAAGAAATATAAACATATATATCATCTTCCTGGGAATGTTTTCAAGCATGTACCCTACGATCAGACTACCTTGAGTGATTAAAGACATGCTCGAAGAGAAGAAAAAATAAATTGCTTCTAACTTCTCAAGGTTTGAACTGAGGCATCTGGCCTCTTGTAGCTCTCTTCTTTCGTTCCAGAATGTCTTTGATGGAAACGTAGAAACCCTTTGTTGGTGTGGAGTACTCCGGACTAGAATATTCAGGAGCTGAAAAGAACAAAGGGTTTGGTTGACTGCCGAGAGAAAAAAACAAAACAAAAAAACTTAACACCACCGAACTGCCAGAGGTATAGATCCTCATGAGCCCCCGCAGTCGCGGGGGCTCATGAGGATCTATACCTCTTGCTGAAAACACTTTCTATCCATTTACCTTTGACAGCTGACGTTGAATTTATATTGAATTCGAACACGCGATCTACTATCCCCTAGCAGTGAAGGGGTTAAGTCTGTGATACCCTGAGATATCGGATTATAACGTTTAATTGGGAAACGTCATAGTCGCCTAGTATACGGTATGCGACGGGTCATATCTGAGAAAATGAGAAAGTGAATCCTTATTTTACAAGGTAAAGCTGTCTATAATTTATTAACTCATTCGCGGCCAACCGCATCCGGATGCGCGGCTTATGCCGCGCATCCGGATGCGGCTGGCCGCGAATGAGTTAATTAACGTGTCTACAGAGTGAGTCATGAAGTCACGCTTGCAGCTGAATGAAAAGGAAAGAGGGTTTCATGTTGATCGAGAACACGGGAGAGAATGCTCTTTCGATTAATTGTACCTGGTTAAGCTATCTAAATTAATCAACGTGTTAACAGAAACATTCTCAATGATTTTTCACAGATTTTCTGACTGAAAAAGAAAGAGGGTTTCATTGATGTCTGGGCTTAACTGAACGCATAAGAAAATGAGAGAAGATCGTTCTCTACATCTATACATCAATGACAAAATAATAATATAAAAACAACAAACATCAGTACCACTATCGCACCAGATTTATTCTCAGGTGACCAACTCTGGCAGCAATTTGAATGGACCGTGATGAAAGGACAAACTATAGCTTTCAGTTAGTTCGGGGTTTAACGCCCATGGCAGTTATAACGGACGGCCCTAGCGGGCGAGCTATGGGGGACAAGGACAGCTACTACATATGGAGTACGACCTGAACACTGATCAATTCGGCCACTCTGCAACCGTGCCACTTAGATTTACCAGTACGTTATAACAGCCAGTCGTTTTGCCTGGACATCCTCTGCCTTGTCGTCTCAACACGCTCACCCATCTGCTTTGGTGTGTCAGCCTGAATCTACCGTGGTCCGTATATCTCCAACAACCGGCCATTTAACTCATTCGAGACATGCCGCCTCCGGATACGCGGCATAAGCCGCGTATCCGGATGCGGCACGTCTCGAATAAGTTAACATGAAGGCCGCGATTCCTGAATGCTTCGAGCGTCACTTAACGACTTCGTAGGAGTTTAAGGAGATGCAACTACCATGATAACTCATGGGTAGTGCCAGATTACCTTAGCGCCAACAGATAAAATGAGACTGCGTAATTAGAAAAGAATCACAAGAGATTTTTTATCTAAATACGTAGTCTCATTTTATGTTTAACGACTAATTTCAACTAGAACCTGACAGCCTGAGTTGCATGAGATCATGGCTAGAGGACAGACAGGTATGGTCTACAGCAGTTTCGTTCTGTATTATTTTCATTGTTAGTGAAAACGTGGCGAGATTGGTAGAGTTCGTGCAACGCTAGGGTAGAGTTAATTTGAATATTCAGACACGTCCAACTGCAACGAGGATATAACTGTAGCGACTCGTCTGTAGAGTAGAATGAGGGAAATAGGCAGCAGGATAAAAAGGAGAAAGGAAAAAAAGGAAAGAAAGAAGAGACACTCATATACGGTTTATATGAAATGATCTTACAAACTAATCGGGAACATTTTTACATTATAATAGAATGGGAAAACATATATCGCCTCAAACTCTCGTGCCAACGAGGCGATATTTCTTTTTTTTAATGAAAACTTAGATAGTATTAAAAAAAGAGGGGAAAAAAAAAAACAGAAAGAAACACCCCAAAAAGAAAAAAGAAAATACACAAGGGATATTTTGTTCTACCTTGACAGCTAAAACGTTTGAGAAAATGTGCCAAGCTGATAAAGCAGTACCCCTGAGCTATAAAGATCTATCGACTTCCGTGACCTTTAACCCCTTCACTGCCGAAATGAAAAATGTGAACACGATCCAACTGCAAGAGACATAGATCCTCATGAGCCCTAGCGACAGCGGGGGCTCATGAGGATCTACGCCTCTTGCTGACTCATTTGTATTCATTTTCCTTAGACGGTTGTGACTTTTGGACGTTGAATGAACACGGATTTCACGCAAACAAATTACGCGAGCAGTTGGCAGGTGAATGTTTTTAGCAACGCGAGTTTAGCATACACCTCCAGAAAATGTCAGTGACTTGACAATGAAAGTGAAGGGTGTCATCATTCAAAGACGTCTGTACGCAGTGATTGTCCAGTGAATGAAAAAATGCCTTCGGCAGCGTTGAGCTAGGCTTGCCCGCACAGAAAAGAGCGCGGACAAGGTTAGGCCGACTTTGACAGAGTGTTTTATACTGAGTTCTAACTTGACGCCGCACGAGCAAATTTTTCTCGCGTTTACTTGTTTGTGTTTTGGTTGCTTGTTTATTTGTTTGCTTGTTTGTTTACTTGTTTACCTTCCGCTTCGGCCACCTGATCCACAACGTCAGTGTAGCTGTCAAAACCCCCAGCACCTCCTAAAAGATAAATGTAAAAAGTGTAATTAGCCAGTACAAGCACATTGAAATCAAGCTGCACTAACCTAGACATTTAGAGATGTAGATGATGGCCGTGTTCTATACCTGCGTATTTTTCTGTGGGCTGGCGATTGGCAGGGGCAGTGGATCTGTTTGTCTGTGCAGCCCTGAGTAATTTCCCTTGGTATGTGTACAGTTTTACCAGCGCTAGCCTCACCTATCTGGATTGTGAGTGCAATAACCTAGCCAATCAAAGCTAGGTAGAACTCGTGCAATAGCCTGAAGATTACTTCAAACAAACAAAAAATAATAAATTAATCACCTCCCCAACTTTAGCCCCACCCCCTTTTTACCCCCCCCCCCATACCCCCCTCCCTCTCGATTACCCCCTCCCATACCCCCCTACACCCACCCACACCCCATCCCTCCAATTCCCACCACCCCAAAAGAAAAGATTTCATGCACTAATCTATTTAACTCATTCAGCCCGCGACACACCACAGCTTGACTTGGTCTCGAACATGATAGTTCAAGGGTGGCGGCAGAATAGCTTGGCGCCTGTCGGCGCCAAGCTATTCTGCCGCCACCCTTGAACTATCATGGTCGATCTTTCGCCTGAATTGTAATGCAGTCCTCAGAGGATAACACCAAAATGTGGGTAATCCTTTTTACGTCTCGCACAATGAGTTAACATGTCACATGAGTACATATAACTGCACTCTATCTACTCTTTCAAATAGTGTGCAGAGCTGATAACCACCCAGTCGAGGTGCACAGACAAATGGCTTAAGAAATGTTGCCATACGTCGTCGCGAAAAAGCGGTGACGACAGCTACGCAAATCGAGAGCATAGAAATAAATAAGCGCGAAAGCGGTGGGACAGTAGACATCATCGCGACAAAACTGTTTCGCCCGATGTAGCTATTCAACGGCGAGTCTGCTTTGAAAAGAGCGAGTCTTTCAGTACACGACTATAATCGCAACATGTCTAAACAACTTAAATAGAAGCTGTCCCAATGCGCGAAAGGCCAACGTTACCGTTAGTATGTGATGTGTGTAGGGGGTGTATTCTTTATCGGTCTCGTTTTAGATTATGTTTCTTACCAATCGTTTAACCTCTTTTTTTATGAGCTGTGAGCTGTAGGAAGAATATCCCTTTTGGTACAATACATATCTTATATCTTGAATCACATGACTGGCAGAATTGAAGCAGTAAACGTGACGTAAGCATTGAGTAATATTAATGACGCTAAATAATTTAATGGTGTCAAAGAAAAATAAAAAATCTTCAGTAATGTTGGTCAGAATCACCAGACGCTTTCCTGCATGCTTGCAGACTTAACTCATTCTACCAACACCGAAATCCTTCAATGTTGCCGTTGTCCTCTGAAGACTGCATTGCAGTGCAGGACACAGAACGACCATGATAGTTCAAGGGTGATGTCATAATAGCTTGGCGCCCATCTTCTTGTGGTGTGTCTGGGGTAGAATGAGTTAACTGCGTAAGGCATCGTTTAGCGCACTGTGACCAAGGACCAAAATCCACAAGTTTTGAAGTTGCCCTCTGAAGACTGTACTGGACTTCTGGACACAGACCGACCCTAATATTTCAAGGGTGGTGCCAGATTAGCTTGGCGCCTACGGGCGCCAAGCTATTCCGGCACCAGCCTTGAACTATCACGCTATATCCACGTCTTGCTGTGGTGTGTCGGGGCTGAATGAGGTAAAGGTACGGGCTTTCTGTGGTCATAACAGGCACAGCCGAACAGGTGTACTACTCACCTTTGAAGACTACTCTTCCTTTCATGATGTCAGAGTACTCCCCAGAATCCGGGTTGTCAGTGCCATCAGGGACAAAGCGACCTTCAGATAAGATGCGTATAATGACTAATTAACCAAATCCAGTATACATTAAGTGCGTAACTAGAACGTATTAAGATGAAATTCCTGGAAAAATGCTCATGGGCTTTTTTTCAGCAATGGCATCTTAAGTACGTTCCAAATATGTTGCTTGAAATAATGCACTGGCATGCAAACATCACCACCTGAGCTACCCCGACCCAAACACGAAGCAGAGAACGGTCACGAAGCAAGCCACGGTATTTACGAAGTGGGGGACTCATGAGACGTTCTTGTCTCTTGCCCTTGGGCGGTGTTTACACATTCAGAAACATCTTGATGCATGTATAATTATTATGACTGTAATTACTAAATTAATGACATATGTACTTTAACTTTTTCTGCCCGCGACGCACTACAGCAATATATGGCTCGACCATGATAGTTCAAGGGTGGTAGCAGAATAGCTTGGCACCTATGGGCGCCAAGCTATTCTGCCACCACCCTTGAACTATCATGGTCGATCTATCTCCTGAACTGTAATGCAATCCTCAGAGGATAACTCCAAAATGTGTGTATTTCGTACTTCGGACACAATGAGAGAAGAGATGATGTTTTAATCTTTAAAAAAATAAACACATGTACCTTTAATTAATGTTTAGATTTTATAGACTAATATACGTGTGTGTTTTGTTTGTATGAGTGACCTTAGTAGTGGTGATAGTGGTAGATGATAGTGTGCGTATGTGCGCGCGCGCGCGCGTGTGTGTATGTGTGTGTGTGTGTGTGTGTGTTTCTGTGTGTGTGTGTGTGTGTGTGTGTGTGTGTGTGTGCGCGCGCGCACGTGCGAGCGTGTGTGTGTGTTTGCGTGTCCTTATTAATTTGTCACCATAATTGCCTAGTTTTAAGGCTTCTTACAGTGTGTATGGGCCATAGTTTATGTGTGATAGAGTATTTATATTTTCTTATTGTTGACTGTGATGTTCGTAATGATACCAACACACATTCATGTGCTTTATATAGGCAAATGACACAATAAACAACATCTTATCTTATGTTATATGTCATTGGATACCCTTAATCCGTACTTTGAATGCTCTTTCTGGAGACCAGCAAAGTGAATCGACAAGCAAGAGGCTAAGTACCTTAAGAGACCTCCCACCCCCACCCCCACCCTCCTCCCCCTCCCCCCCCCCCATCCACCCCTCCGCTGGGGCTTATCATGTTCTTGCTGGATTATGAAAAAAACAACATTTAAGTGTTGTTACGTCATTTAAAATTAAGGTAAGTTAGATGGATTACTATATACATACTAAATTGATCTTTTGTTTAGTTAGTATATAGTGTCACATTTATTTTACGTGTTATTCTTTTTGTGTTTTACGCTTTCTTGTGCGTGTGTAGTTTGTAATAGTTTGTAATAGTGTATTAATTTGTGCAGTACTACCTATGGCAAAGCAGTTAACTAAATTGTGTTCCCCCACATAGTATGTAGGTCACACAGGACAACGTTCGTACTTTCCTGCACAGAGTTCATAATGAAGTGTGCTGGTCTGTGATTTTGGGCCTTACGGCCTAAAGCCGTAAGGTCCAAAATCACAGACCAGCGCACCTATTGTTCAGGGCACTTATAGTTTATGGTGTGTCATAGTTTCAAAATGGAAAACCGGAAATAAATACACGGCCCCCATTCAACATGACTGAATGTATTGATTTGCGAGTTCACTGAGTTATCAAATAGGTCATCTCTGTACCCTGCATAAGTATGACACGGGAAATAAATGCTTAATAAAATATGGACAACGTAAATTTGTAAGAAGATTCTCGTTAGAGGAAATTAAGAACTTTTGGAAAAGGAGGGGACGAGGTATGGGTCAGGGAGCGGGGAAAGGATGGGGTAGGATTTGAAGAGGAGTGGTTGTGGGAGGAGGCGGGGGATGGCGAAAGGGCCACAGTCAAGGAAATTATAGACCCATAAATCGATAAGCCAACAGGAATAGTACTGTCATGTGAAGTCCAGTTTCGTGAAATGCTAAATTTACTTTGTGGTACAATTAAAATCTAGCATTTCTCAAAAATGGACATACTGTTTTTTTCTTCGTATCACGAAAGAGTACTGTACTGTGGAGGCAAAAGACAGTATTTCGTGTGTGAAGAGCGAGATTGTAATAACAACTGCTCATCGCAAACATGGATATATTTTGTGGCTTAACTCATTCAGCCCCGACACACCACAGCAAGTCATGGATCGAGCATAATAGTTCAAGGGTGGTGCCAGAATAGCTTGGCGTCCATAGCCTTGAACTATCATGCTCGATCTCTCTAGAATTGTAATATAGTCCTTCAGAGGTGAACTTCAAAATTGGGGGATTTCGGTCCTGCGGCAGAATGTGTTAGGAAGATTTTTTTTCAGTGTTTGTGGGTGGGGGAGATCGCGCCTGACATCTTATTTTCCAGCAAAAAAAAAAAAAAAAAAAAAAAAAAAAAAAAAAAAAAAAATCAGACAACAGGGACGGGCGAGGGTTGGGGTACCACGTTCAAACTCGAAAAATTAAAGATCGGAAGGGAGTGTGTGTGTGTGTGTGTGTGTTTGGCGGGGGGGGGGGGGGGAGGAGGGGGGGGGATGGAGGGGGGGGGAGGGAGGGGGGAAGGGTGAAGGAAGGAAGGCAGTAGCCAAGTGACAGTGCAACCTCGTAAAAGTCAAAGATAACGCAAATTTTTTTCTCTTAATAAATTCTCAAATGGCCAATTCAAATAATAATAATAATAATAATAATAATAATAATAATAATAATAATAAATAAATAAATAAATAAAAAATCCCTAAAATGAAATTTTCTCAAAACATCCAAACAAA
>BTPG01000003.1:61755575-61763075 GCA_036245525.1 Semisulcospira habei | reverse complement strand
GTACATAATACTTCCAATTAGTTATCACTTTTATGTTTGTTTTACGTTGTCTGTTATGTTAGCTAAACAGTTAATCAAACGACACACTGCCATAATGTATAGATGTTTTAAAAAATTCGACCAAAATCTATCTTTAATACCATTTATGACATACAAAACTGCAAAAACCTTAACGATTCCCTGTCACAGCTCTTTCTCCCTTTTCTGGAAAGACACGCATCTAAGCGCATCAAAAGCGTCAAATATCTTGTTATGCCGAAACGGCTATCTGGTGAGATAAAACAAGCGATGGAAGTAAGAGATGAATTAAAAAGAGACAAGAAATATGCTGAATACAAGAAGCAACGAAACCATGTCAAATCTCTAGTTCGTTAAGCACAGAGGCAAAATGCAGAACAAGTTATTGCCGGCGGCAAAGACATTCGTTTAGATTGGCAAGTAATAAACAATTTCACCAAAGGAAACAGGAAACGATCGCCAAATATTTCGCCCGACCTTATTCCAGGTGCGTTCAACGCTCACTTTATAACTGTTGCTCAAACTCTGTCGAAGCCAAATAAACCTAACCCTGTAAACTACACTTGCTCTCATCAACTACGTCACCATAGTCAAACAAAGAGCCTGCGGCCCCTTTTAGTACCGCTTATGACTGTCCTAGATGTTAGGCAAATCTATTTCCGTTTTAAAGAACAAATCGTCTTGTCGTTCAGATGGTATTAGTAGTCAGATTTAAAAAAAAAAAAAACTATATCTGCCCTACGTTTTCGAATCCATGACTTTTATTTATACCGCCGTGAGATGGCCTTATTTGCCTGCTCGGAGTTAAACCCTAATAAATAATTAACTAACGTTTATTTATAATTTATCGGTCAGACATAACGTTTTTGCCGACGAGCTAATAAAAGCAAAAATAAGCCCTCTCCCTAAAAGCAAAGATTTATGCAACGTAAACGAGTACAGACCCATATAAATATTATCCTGTATTTCAAAACCGTTCGAGAAACATATCCATACTCATCTTCTAAACTTTCTGGAGCAAAACCATCTGATAAATGCAGCACAATCAGGATTTCGACCTCTACATTTGTGCCAAACTGCTCTCAATCAGTTAATTGATAACGGGCTTTCTGCCATAAATAACAGTAAACTATCAGGTACAATTTTTCTTGACATAAAAAAAGCTTTTGATCTTGTCAACCACTCTATCCTACTAAAAACAAACATCATTCTATCACATTGACTAAAATATTGTCTAATTTGTATCTTCTTATCTCAGGGACAGAACGCAGAAAGTACTGCTAAATAGCAAATAGTCCTCTGACGGGTTAGTAACTTATGGTGTTCCACAGGGGTCTATGATAGGGCCCTTATTATTTAATCTATTTATTAATGATCTGCCACTGTGCATATCTGATTTAGACGCAAACTGCGATCTGTTCGCAGACGACACGACCATACACACATCTGATAAAGATATCACAACCATTAACAAGATACTCCAATAAAGTCTTGAGGAAGCAGCAGGCTGGTGCAGTGATAATCACGTGATTATTAATAGTCCAAAGACAAAGAGCATGATAGTTACTACACGTCAGAAACACCAGTATGGCCTACCGCTTTTAACACTCTCCTTAGATAGCCAGCCTGTAGAACAAGTAACTAAGCATCGCTTATTAGGCGTTATAGTGGACAACCAATTAAGCTGGGAGCCCCATACTGACACTATATGCGCCGCGCCGCGAGGAGAGACTTTATCCGCAAAACTGTCAAGGACAACAAAGATGTGTCAGCAGTGTGGCCGGTACTGAACTCGATCACCCGAGGCAATAGCAGCAGGTCAATAACCATCCCTCCGCCAACACATTCAACGAACATTTTCTGTCTGTAGCGGATTTGATAACTACTCCTAGTCGTGACACAGTGGCAGACACATGCCCCGATTACATAATAAATTTCTGCAACAGAAAAACAACTGGCACTCCACCATTTAGTATCCCCATACTTGCGGTGCACGAAGTGGGCAAACTAATTAGTGACCTAGCTAATAAAAAGTCCTCCGGCCATGATATTATCAACCCATAAATATTAAAGCTGTCTGTACCATACATCATTGAGACCCTTACTTATATTTACAACTTATGTATTTACAAAAAAATGTATTCCCTACAGCCCTTAAAGTCGCAAAAGTTGTTCCACTGCCAAAATCAAAAGATCGTACTGACCCTAACCATTATAGACCCATTTCTCTGCTGTCAGTATTATCTAAGCCCTTCGAAAGGCATATTCATAAACAACTGTCTGACTACTTAGAATCACGAAAGTTGCTCCATTCGTCTCAGTCAGGATTTCGCCCTCAGCACTCATGTCATGCGGTTCTGAGCAGATTAACAGACACATGGCTTTCAAATATGAATAATTCGCAGTTGACAGGTGTAATTTATCTTGACTTTAAAAAGGCTTTCGACTTAGTTAACCATACAATATTGATTTCCAAACTTAAGCATTATTTTCGAAATGACATGGCTGTTTCGTTGTTTACGTCATACCTCGAAAACAGGAAACAGAAAGTAATTGTTTATGGAGCCTACTCTTCTACTAAACATGTTAAACTCGGAGTTCCGCAGTGGTCAATTTTAGGTCCTCTATTATTTTGTATTTACATAAATGACCTACCTCTATGTCTCACCTACGAAGCAACACAGTGTGATATGTTCGCCGATGATACCTCGATCCACACAGCTAATAAAGACATAAGTGTAGTTGAAAACGGCCTTCAACAAAATCTCGATGATATTGCAGCATGGTGTAACGTCAACGCTATGATTCTGCGTCAAACTAAAACAAAATCTATGATTATTGCAACACGCCAAAAGCATCAGTTGAAACCATTAAAGCTTAATTTATCACTCGGCAACGAAATCATAGAGCAGGTAGCCGAACATCGTCTTTTGGGGGTCACAAATGATAATCAGCTGAGATTGCAGATGCACATTGACAATGTCTGTAAAACGGTCTCTAGAAATGTCTTTGTGTTATCGAAATTAAAGTATTACACAGATAGTGAAACCAGAAAATTGTTCAGTAATGCACACATCATGTCACATATAAACTACGCATCGACGGTGTGGGATTGTTGCAGAGATGTACACTTAAAAAGACTAAATTCTTTACATAGGAGAATAGCTAAATTTATTGTTCCCGACCCGCACTTGACGATCGAGGAAAAACTCAGTAAAGCTGGATTTCTACCCCTTTAAAATCACTTTAAATTTAACAAAGGGGTACTGATGTTTAAGGTGTGGAACCATAGCGTTCCAGAATATCTAACAGAGCTGTTTAACAAATCAGACTCCTGCTATGGGAATATGAGGGGTCTTTATAGTGTTCCAAAACCCCGAATAGATATATTTAAATCTACATTATCATTTGCGGGTTCCACACTATGGAACTCACTCCCATACCACGTTAAAGCCACTGCGACATTATCTCGTTTCAAGACAAGTCTTTAAAGATACCTGATATCAATCAAATAACAATATCTAGTTATATGTAGACACACGAATGAATGTGTATATTTTTTAACAGTCATCCTCTTGGTTAGTGTAACAGTCATGTGTATGTGTGCGCGCGCGCGCGTGTGTGTGTGTGTGTGTGTGTGTGTGTGTGTGTGTGTGTGTGTGTGTGTGTGTGTGTGTGTGTGTGGACTCGCGCGAGTGCGTTTGTACGTGTATGCGTGTGTTTGTGTTTAGTGGACTATAATTATATCTTGTATCACTGTGCTTTGATGTCCCTGTTTTATGTATATTTTGTACTGAATTAGTCGTAGTTGTACCAACGGCAGATACGAAAAACTACATAGTAACTGACTGTGTTAATATCTTCACCGTTGTAAAATAAAGATTAATTGATTCATTGATTCGTTGATATATGCAAAACAATCTCCCAAAATCTGTTCCTGTTATTAAAACTACGAAAAAATAGTTAATACTGATATATGTAAACGCTTTTACCATGCGCATAATAAAACGCATTGTGACTACAGTTTTGCCGTCTGGGATGGATGCAGCGAAGTTCACATGAAAAAAGTTAATTCCTTGCACAGTCCGGGCATTAAATTAATACGTCCCGGTCCTACTTCGACTGACGAGAAATTAAAATATCTTAAGTTACTAATATTGAATAAACAGTTTGAATTTAATCGCTGTGTTCTACTGCACAAGATCATGCACGGAAAAGCTCCACCCTATCTAAAAACTCTATTTTCCGACAATAATAAAAAAAACACAAGAAATAGTTCGATTCACCTTCCCAAAATTAGATTAGACATCTGTAAACCAGACTTTCCTTTTCAGGCGAAAAATGCGTGCAATATTTTAAATCCACACCTGAAATCAATGTGTAAGATTAGCGTCGATAAAGATCGCCTCTATAAATATTTACTTCAGAAGTTATAGTATGTTCGGCTCCCATATGCTACTATTCATATAGATTGTGACGATTTTCCTATTACATAATCATCTTTTACTGTTGCTGCAGATTATGTAATAGTTCAATTGCCTGGAATAACATGTCAGGTTTATATATATATATATATATATATATATATATTATATATATATATATATATATATATATATATATATACAGAGAGAGAGAGAGAGAGAGAGAGAGAGAGAGAGAGTGAGAGAGAGTAGAGAGAGAGAGAGATGAGAGAGAGAGAGAGAGAGAGAGAGAGAGAGAAACCTGACATGTTATTCCAGGCATATATATATAATATATATATAACATTTAAAAAAAATTCTGAGTGGGGGGGTGGGCGGGGGGAGGGTGAGAAGTCTTTTTTATTTATATATGTTTTAACTTTTGCTGTATCGTCTGATGTATTTTTATATGTGTAGAGTAGCAGCACAGTTTGAAAGATAGGTATTGATATGCCTAAAACATTTTATCCTAAATAAAAACGTTTCATCATCATCTGTCTCTGTCTCTGTCTCTGTCTCTCTCTCTCTCTACTCTCTCTCTCTCTCTCTCTCTCTCTCTCTCTCTCTCTCTCTCTCTCTCTCTCTCTCTCTCTCTCTCTCTCTCTGATTTGCCTCTACATATTACTTGCCAAGATGTACAATGCGACCTTTTTGCTGACGACACCTCAGTTCATACTACTAGTAAAGATATACAGGTAATTTCCGACAACCTACAACAAAGTCTTCATGAAGTATCAGCTTGGTGTATAAACAATTCTATGGTTGTTCATCCAGCCAAAACGAAATGGATGGTAGTCGCCACGCGCCAAAAACAGCAGATAATGCCTCTATTACTTAACCTTTCACTTAAAGGTAGTCAGGTAGAACAGGTAAATGAACATCGAGTACTGGGGATTAAAATCGACAGTCAGCTAAAATGGCAAGCTCATACAGACGCCTTATGCAAAATAGTAGCAAAAAATCTCTTTATGTTATCAAAACTGAAATATTATACTGATTCAGATACCCGTAAACTATTTTATAACGCTCACATACGTTCTTATATCGATTACGCGTCATCGGTATGGGATGGGTGTAGTGAGGTCCATTTAAAGAGACTCAATTCCCTACACAGACGAGCGGCCAAAATAATCTGCCCTGATCAACACCTTAGCACTGAAGAAAAGCTCTCAAAAGCAGGTCTCCTGCCACTTCAAGATCATTTTAAATATAACAAAGCAATCTTTATGTTCAAAGTGTGGAAACGCAAAACACCTGAGTACATCTCCACTTTGTTCCGTAAGTCTGAGTCCAAGCTTGGAAACATCAGAAAGCTTTTCATAGTCCCAAAACCAAGGATCGATCTATATAAAACTAGCTTATCATTCTCAGGGGCACTTATCTGGAATGCCCTTCCAGACCATGTAAAATCCGCCTCCTCGCTAGCCTGTTTTAAAAAGGGTCTCTTCAAATATTTTGTGGATCACTCGTAGGGATGAGTCAACCACTTGTATTATATGTTTCTTTTTATGCTGGGTCCAATTTATTCCCAATTAAGTCTGTTATCCTTTTCAATTATCATTTGGACTACTTAGCTCTGTCTATGTGTGAAGGGGGGTGGGTGGGGTGGGGGGTGTCTGTGAGTCTATGAGTATGTCTGTCTATGTGAATAGTGTTGTCATCTCTTTGCAAGTATTATGTTTACTTATATGTATGTATATTTGTAGTTAGTCTTGTAGTTGTTAGCAACGGCAGGTTTGTAAAATGGCTGTGTCGATGACGATGTCAATGCCTAAACCGTTGTAAAATAAAGTTTCATTGATTCATTGATTCATTGATTCATTGATTCTCTCTCTCTCTCTCTCTCTCTCTCTCTCTCTCTCTCTCTCTCTCTCTCTCTCTCTCTCTCTTCTCTCTTTATGTTTCTTTTTGTTTCATGTTTCGATTTATTGTGTTATTGTGTTTCTCTTACTCTTTGCTGTTAATATTTCTTTTCTAACAGGACAGTTTGTAAGAAAGGTGTTTCGCCTAAAACTTTATCCTGTCAATAAAACGTTTTATTATCATCATCATCATCATCTCTCTCTCTCTCTCTCTCTCTCTCTCTCTCTCTCTCTCTCTCTCTCTCTCTCTCTCCCTCTCCCCCCCTCTCTCTCTCTCTCTCTTATTCTCTCTCTCTCCCTCTCTCTCTCTTATTCTCTCTCTCCCCCCCCCCTCTCTCTCTCTCTCTCTCTCTCTCTCTCTCTCTCTCTCTCTCTCTCTCTCTCTCTCTCTCCGACTGGTGTAGAGAGAATCATATGGTTCTTCATCCAGGAAAAACAAAGAGTATTTTAATCACTACACGACAAAAACACCAACGCCGACCACAGCCGTTACATTTACAACTGAACGCTAAACCGATAGAACAAGTCACAGAGCGTAAATTCTTGGGAATACACATTGACGAACAATTATGTTGGGAGACGCATATAAATACAGTCTGTAAAACCATTGCTAAAAATACTTTCCTGTTGTCCCAGCTTAGACAAGTAACGGATACACATACTCGTAAACAGTTTTTTCATGCCCATTAGCTATCAAGTCTCACGTTGATTATGTCTCCACAGTGTGGGACGGTTGTAGTGATGTTCACATGAACAGGTTAAACTCTATATATAAAAGAGCTGTCAAAATGATAGATACGCGGCCCATTTCTACCATAGACAAATTTAGACATCTAAACATTCTCGGCCTGCGTGAACACTTCATTTCAAAAAATGCATCCTCATGCACAAGATACTAAATAACATGACACCACAGTATCTAACCACCAAATTTGTGCCACAGCAAGAACGCGAACTGTCCTCAAGGAACAATACTTTACCCCTACCTCTGCCTAGAATTGACCTCTTTAAAACTAGTTTATCCTTTTCTGGACCGTTTGTATGGAACACTATTCCTGCACATCTGAAGACTATAGCCTCGCTTGGAATCTTTAAAACGAATCTTTTCGATTACCTGATGAGCCAAACATAACAATACTGGGCATTTAAACAAACCC
>BTPG01000003.1:61718075-61753075 GCA_036245525.1 Semisulcospira habei | reverse complement strand
ATGTGACTGATGACGTCAAACATTCTTTAGCATGTTTTGCTACCATGTTCTACGTTCCGAGACTTTCCGACCATGTAATCAATGGAACCTTACACACAGAGCAATGTCACGTTGGATGCAAATACTGAAACAGCATGCATCGGGACACACTACAGAATTGTTGACGTCATAGTAGAATCCAATGACTGGCTGTTGACGTCACAGCTGTGATACTTCGTGTTAAAGAAAACCTTTTAGAAAAACGATGGTAAGAAATTAAGAAAAACAATAGTAAGCATAACGCGTGTGTAGGCTTCTTCGAGCTAGCACAACCATCAAAGCGACATGACATGAAATAGGGATCATACGACAGTGGGATATAGTGTGTTAAACAATAGATGGCGATGATTTACAAGCCAAGACTTGCCTTTGATATACGTGTTCTGGCTCCGAGACAAAAGCAAGTCTCGGCAGTGACTCGGAGCCAGAACTGGTGTGTCAAAAGCAAGTCTCGGCAGATACTCGGAGCCAGAACCTGTGTGTGAAAAGCAAGTCTCGGCAGAGATTCAGAGCCAGAACCGGTGTGTCAAAAGCAAGTCTCGGCTCGAAATTATCACAACTCACAGTATAATATATTACATATACGCCTCGGAAGTCACTCAGGGTATTCTTAACACTTGCAGACGGGACCGAACGTGTGCGCGCTTTTCCCTAAAGGCCCCGCCACACTTGCCGGTTGTGCCCCGATTTTGAATCCGATTCCGATCCGATTGCGATCGGATGACGTCATATATCCGATCGAATCGCAATCGGCTGGGAATCGAGTGTTTTTAGAAACTGCTCTATTTTTCCGATCCGAATCGGCCCCGATTGTAAGCTTCAACCAATCAGAGCGCGTCTCGCAAAGCCGCACGTCGTTTCAGTTTGCAAATGGCGGAAGATCAGTCAACCACCTTCGTTGCCAATGTTTCGCCCGCCTCAGTCTTCCCGAATATGATGCAAAACGGCTGATAATGCAAGCACATCATCATCACTGTCCAAACTAGCAGCCATTTCGCTGAACAGGTACGACCTTGATCTTCGATTCAAACCGGTCGGCTAAATAAAGTCGGGGAATGTGTGGCAGTGCACACGTTTTTGCAGTCCGGTCCGATCACACTCTGATTCGAAACTGCTCAAGAATCGGCCTCAAAATCGGGCAAGTGTGGCGAGGCCTTAACGCCATGACTAAACTCAGCAGCACTGACGCTAAGAGTAGATGTTACCAGTACTTACGTGATGGCGCGTTCATTGCAGTGTTCAGGCGAGCTTCTTGCTCAATCTGGCGGCTTGACTGTAGAACAACAGAATAGCTTCACACACACACACACACACACACACACACACACACACACACACACACACACACACACACACACACACACACACACACACCACACACACACACACACACACACACACACACACACACACACACACACACACACACACACACACACACGCACACACACGCGCGTACGAACGCACGCTCGCCGGCACACACACGCTCGCCGGCACACGCACACACATAAACACGCAATCACGACACTTTCTTCGTTTTGTTTTTACACAAATCTTCATAGCGACAAAGCGACAAAACTGCAAGTAATCTTTTACAGTTTTTGTTTTATCAAAATCGCATCTATCGTCCTAAGAACCAGCATAATCACAACAACATAACTCGCATATGGCCAGAATATTGCAAAGACATCTTTCTGAACGTAACAATTAAAAGATAACAGGTAGTCTCTTAGATTTGATAATAGTAATAAAAATATACTACCACTACTACTACTACTACTAATAATAATAAAAATAATAATAATAATCATCATCATCAAAATATGTATTTATACAGCGCCTAATCTTAACCCATTCAGCTCTGACGCACTACAGCAGGTCGACAATGATCATTCAAGTGTACTGCCAGATTAGCCATGGTTGATCCATCACCTGCAACTGGTGCATAGTCATTAGATGAAGCCTCCAAAATTTTGAGAGATACGGCCGTCGGGCTGAATGAGTTAAACTTACTGTGCGTGCGCGGTTACATTACAAGACTGTTATATTGATTTTCGGGCATAACCGCATATTTGATTCACATACAGAATAATTAAAATACCTGACTGTGACATAACCCCACAAAGACCGCAATGTTAGATCGCCAACTACTTTCTGTTTTGCTCCTGGGCCAGGTGTTGTGTTATACAGAACTTTTCCTCGGCTCTGCCGTTTGGTGAAATTGAGCGATTAATACGCTTCAGCGGTAAAACGGACACAAGGATATAATCACGCACTGATGTACGAAATAACTACCTTAGCCACTCGTTAGGAGGCATGATGACACATTTCACACGTATCAGATGTTGATATTCGTCAGTGTTGAGACTGCACGGGAGCGCCTAGGGCCTTTAACTGATTCGAGAGGTCGAATGAGTTAATCGAAATTAGTTCTAAACGCTTGACAATCTTCACACGACGATAAACTATACAACGCAACAATGCAAAACGGAACAAACAGAGAAATAAATAGATAAAATAAAATTAAAAAGGAGTGCAATTTTATGGAAATTAAACCGCGGGCTGACACAGTCTTCAGCTTCATGTACAGCATTCCATAGCTATTTTTACATTAACTCTATTCAGCCCGACGCACGTATTTCCCAAATTTTGGAGGCGTCATCTAACGACTACGCACCTGTTGCAGGAGACGGATCGACCATGATAATTCAAGGGTAGTGCCAGATTCGCTTGGCGCCGAAAAACTACCCTTGAATTATCATGGTCGACCTATCTCCGGCTGTCAGGGCTGAATGGGTTAATTTGTTGTTAAACGTCTGTAAAATAGTATTTTTTTTTCAACATACCTGGCTTTTGAACCTGGAAGCAAAAAAAAAAATTGATTGTTAAAAATATATTTTTTACTTGTTTGTATGAAGTACATAGCTTAATGCGCGTACAGTATAATAATGTTTAATCTTCCAAATACGAAACAAAACAGATTCCTTATCACTTTTATTTTCTCCGAAGACAGACAATTTGAATAGTGTGACTCAATTTAATGCACAAGTAATGGTGAAACTATCGTTACTAAAACACGCTTTGTTTCGTTTGTTTTATTTCGTTCATTTGTTTTGTGCATTATTATTATTTGAAACGTTTTTTTTTTTTTTTCAACATCGTATGCACTGGTTATACACCTAGAAACACAACAAACCTTTTTCCCGTTAACTCATTCGCGGATAACCACAACCGGATACGCGGCATACAGTTGCGTATCCGGATGCAATGAGCCGCTAATTGGTTAAAGATGGAACGAGCCATGATGACAAAATTAGGACATCAGCAAGGGACATAGATCCTCATGAGTCCCCGCAATTTGTGGGGACTCATGAGGGTCTGCATCTCTTGCACTTGTGTAAATATCCAGGCTGATCAGGATTTATTTCTGTTGCACTCGGATTACACTTTTTTTTTACCCCAAGGAAAACCACTGACCTGTTTTACCGCGGCGAGACATTTTAACAAGAACAACGATGAAACCAATGACAGCCACCAGTGCCGCCGCGCCTGATGCTATTGAAACAACCAGCATGACGGATGCTGTGAGAGGCAATAAAAATAAAAAAATAAAAAGGAAAAAAAAAAGGTTGCGTAGAGCAGGATTCACATTACGCATAGGACACGATAGCTACATTTATAAACAAAAGAGACCAATTTTAAGGCCGGAGTGGGAAAGGCTAGATACAGAAAGGTTGTTGGTGATTTGATAATTTAACACATTCAACCCAGACGTACTACAGCAGGAGATAGGTTGACCATGATAATTCAATGGCAGTGCCAGATTAGCTAGGCGTCTGTCAACCCAGACGTACTACAGCAGGAGATAGGTTGACCATGATAATTCAAGGACAGTGCCAGATTAGCTTGGCGCCTGTCGGCGCCAAGATAATCTAGCACTGCCCTTAAATTATCACGGTCGATCCATCTCCTGCCACAGTTGCATAGTCGCTAGATGACGCCTTCGAAATGTGGGAAATACTTGCGCCAAGCTGAATGAGTTAACTTTATTGGAGACACGAGATGATTGGGATGAACTATAGAAAGGTCAAACTCCAAATGCTTCTACTAATGATAGAAGTTTCAGTCGATGATACTTTTTTTTTTAACCATACGTAGCAAGAAAGTAAGTGCTAAACAAGGTGACGGGTGGAGGACACAACAGAAGAAAGGTATGATGAGATGGGAACCACGCTAGACCTGTGAAGGCGATGGGCAATAAGACAAAAGTGAAAAGCCATACTTTCGTTGTAAAATAACAACAAAAAATTGCTTTAACGAAATTTGAATTTCTGTTTTTTTTTTTTAAATTGCATTCCTTTATTTTGTGTGTGCGTGCTGCCTTAATGCTGCACAATTAGCAAAGCGGTTAGAAGAGGAAATAAGGGGATAATCGGAGTTTTTTTCTTCAGAAACAGTGAAAAAAAAAACAATGAAGTTGATTATTTTGTGAACGGATGAAGTTCTCTCTCTCTCTCTCTCTCTCTCTCTCTCTCTCTCTCTCTCTCTCTCTCTCTCTCTCTCTCTCTCTCTCTCTCTCTCTCTCTCTCTCTCTCTCTCTCTCTCTCTCTCTCTCTCTCTCTCTCTCTCTCTCTCTCTCTCTCTCTCTCTCTCTCTCTCTCTCTCTCTCTCTCTCTCTCCCTCTCTTTATATATATATAAAATTTAATGAAAAAATTTTCATTACATTCTGAGAATGCTGTGCTAAAGACATGGAATTCAAGGCTGGTAAGCTTGCATTGTGTCATCAGGACATCAGCTACCCTTTTTGTGACTGCATCGCTTATTAGTTCTTTTGAGCCTTCCACTGAACGCCTAAAACATAAATTAATAGGGACTACCCCCAGGCGCCCCGCCATCCGCAGGAGAATATCCAGTGTTTCCCGCGAGGGGGGATGCTAGGAAATATTCCCAAACAGAAGCCGACTCCAGAATTTACTGGTAGCTCCGCCAGCACACCGCGGATTGCATCCTAAAGCTTTATGAGGTATTGCAGTGGAAGAAGACAGACCAATTTTGAAAAGACAACACCTACGTAATTTTGTGGTACAATTATTGTTTACTTATAACAAAGGCGTCGCCCAAAGCTCCAAAATGCACTCAATCAGAGTAGCTCCAAGAGACGTAATTTTTCATTAAATTCTGAGAATGCTGTGCTAATGCCATGGAATTTAAAGCTGGTAAGCTTGCATTGTGTCATCAGCTGCCCTTTTTTTTGTGCCTGCATCGCTTATTAGTTCTTGTGAGCTTTTCACTGAACACCTACTGCATACAGTAATAAGTACTACCCCCAGGCGCCCCGCCATCCGCTGGAGAATATCCAGTGTTCCCCCCCCCCCCCCCCCCCGAGGGGCGATGCTAGAAAATATTCCCAAACAAATATTGGATCTGCTGAGTAGATTTAAAGTTGTTGCCACCTACAACCGATTTCGCCCCAAAGGGTGGCACTTCAGGTAGGCATACGGCGTAACCTGAATCGTCATCTAATCCATTTTATTGTCCCTCTGGCACATATGTGATCGGGGACTAGCTCTTATACTTTGGTTGACAATACATCACATGGCCAGTACTTATAGAGTAAGAATCACACATTCACTGTCTAAGTTATGGTCTCTACCCAACAACAGCGGTCCAACTATGTACAAAGCGACGTGGTACTTTACTTCCAAATGATAAAATCGAGGTTAATATTCCAGGACCACCAACTAAAAACTTTAAGAAGTAAAAATAAGAAATGATTATTATGAACAATATAATTATTGGCTATATTAACAGTAAGGCTGGGCGAGCATGGGCCGGCGGATCCAGCGAATCATATATTTACCTAGACATTAGAAGTATTATAAATATGACAGTAAATAAATATCGCGCAGGGCCACCGCAAACAAAGGCGCCGTATGCGCGGAAAAGCTGCCCGCATAGAAAGCGCACACGACCACAAAAGTGCCTCCAAGGGCACCTCCATGATCGGGCGCGAGCGGGACAGGGGAGGATCTTTCCCCACTTAGACGAGCAGTATATATTCCTTAATAGCGAAACTGGGCCATACTCCCCCGCCAGTAGTAATTTGGCAGGGGTCGGGCCAAATACCGTCCTAATATCATTATTATTATAATAGTTTCTGCACCTATCGAAGGTATTCCAAATTTTCAGATCATATTAGTCAAACTAGGTACCCGTAGGACCATGCCGACTCTGGCAACAGTGTCAGAGTCGGCCTTTTTCAAAATAGGATGAATGACGCGGACCCGAGATGCGCGGCTCTAAAGTCCGCGCACTCGGCGGCGAAAGCTCCACACTCCAAGACCGCGTAGTCGGTGATGAAACCCTCGCCGCAGAGGCAGGTCGGATTGGTCCAGCGGGCCCGCCAACTATCAACGCAAATTCTATTGACAGCCACGTCAGCAAAAGGTAACCTATAAATAGCATGATTCTTTTTCATTTTATAGGCAAGGACGTCCGGGCGCAACCCGGCCAGCACTTGGTTAGTTTTAACATTATCATCTCTTATAACCCTATCAACACGAGCTTTTGCCTCCTTTGCCGTGAATGGTAAATGAATGGGCTGGGCGCCGGGCCTACCCGACGCCCCAGCCCGAGCGGCCCTATCAGCTGTCTCATTGCCAAGGATACCCACATGCGAGGAGACCCACTAGGGAGCGACGTCAATACATCTGGCTATAAGTTGATGAATAGTGAATTTAATTTCGAATACAATATCCGGGCGGACTGATCGGTCATTGGTTTGAATACTTTGTAGGGCGGATTTCGAATCTGTACATATTAAAAATTGATACATCTGCAGCGGGAGGGTCAGCGCATGGCCAAGGGCCATCATGATGGCGTTAGCTCTGCTGTGCAAATGGCCCAGCCGCTGCCAAGCTTGTAACTAAGAGTTTTAGTTAGAGAAGGGATGAAGACACCGCATCCTACATTTCCCTCGTTGTCTACGGAGCCATCAATATATGCGGTTAAGGAATGCGGGTACCGAGCCTCTAGGTGCTCTAGTGTTGCTAGTTTTTGATAGTATGGATCACTTTTTTTTAGTGATATTCGGGACTTCAGTTGTTATAGAGGCCGCGTGGAGGGTCCAGGGCGGAACAGGTGAAAGTGGAACAGGAATAATGGTCTGAGGTCTAAATGCGGCTTTTTCGAGTAACCCTCGGACTATTGAATTAAAGTTGGTTCAATTTTACGTTTTTGTATCGAGTGGAATGCCAGTTCCAGTCGATCCATATTTATTTCACTATAGTAAGTTACCTGGGCATTATTGGCAGTATTGAAAATATGATTGATATATTTGGCACAGAATTTTAACCGATATTGTTCTAAAGGAAGGATTTTAGTGATTGCATAAACTGCTTTATTTGCCGCGCTCATTGGTACTCCAATGATGCACTTGTGCGATCGCATTTCAGAGGACTCAAGTGTTTTTAGTACTCGCTTGGGTGCCGAGAAAAAAACACTGCCCCATAATTGAGATTGGAGCGCACCAAGGTATGGTGCATGTGCAACAGAAGTTTCGTATTTCTGCACCACGCCTCGTGCCTAAGCACTCTAATTAAGTTTATTGACCTATTTGCTTTACAAATAAGATAGTTGATGTGGGGTGTCCAGTTTAGCGAAAACGTGAATAAAACACCCAGGAACTTAATTTGGGTTACTGGTGTGATCGGATATTTCACATTAAAATTAGTGATTGTAATTGGATTGCTAAATTTAGCTTTCTGTGTGCTAAAAAATATTAATTGAGTCTTATCAGGAGCTAACTCAAAGCCACTAGTTTCGAGATATCTCTGGACCAGATCAATAGCCTTCTGGAATTTATTTGATTTTTCCATCGGTATTTCCCTGCTCCGCGAACTAATAGGTTTCCATATGGCTATGTCGTCGGTGAATTGAGATAGGTTTAGCGAGGTATTGGTATATTTATCTAGATTAGCTTTAAGGTAGGCAGGAAGGTCTGCCATCATAATATTAAAAAGCGTTTGGGCAAGGCAAGTGCCTTGTGGAACCCCACAGTTAGTGTTGTGTGTCCTAGAGAGGGCCTGACCATGCCTGACCTGTAAAGTTCTCTGTAGAAAATTTGGAAAGTATGTATAAATATTACCAGAGAGGCCAAGTTTATTAATCTTTTGTAAGAGTTTACCGTGCCAGACTACGTCAAATGCCTGTTTAACGTCAGAGAAACAGGCCATAACTTTTTGGTTTTTCTTAAAGGCCTGCTTAATGGAAGAAGAAAGGGTATAAAGCTGGTCGGATACAGGTCTGTGTTTCCGAAATCCTGCTTGGACAGTGGGCATCACTTTATTTTTATCAAGAAAATATTCAAGTCTATTTTTAATTAGACGCTCCAGAATTTTACTTATGTGAGAAGTGAGGGTTATTGGCCGGTATGATGTAGCTAAATTTCTTGGTCTCTTAGGTTTATGAATTGGGATAACTATCCCATGTTGCCAGGCCAGAGGCAGGAGGCCCTCACCAAAACATTTATTAAACAGCTCCAATAATAATTTTCTTCCAGCAAGGGGAAGGTTTTTGAGCATAGCATAGGTTATTTCGTCCTGTCCCGGTGTAGTTTTGGTTGTTTTTACCTGGGACAGGATAGCATCCAACTCCTCCATAGACAGGGGGAGGTTGATCGGATCAACTTCCTCCGAAAGGGAGGGGGGGGGGGGAGTGAACCTCTAAAATCTGGTTTATTTTCTTCCACGATTCTATATTTTTTTGCCATAGGATTAGGTTTATCAGTGGAACTAGTGGCAGCAAAAGTTTCAGCCAAACGGTCCGCTTTTTCCTGGTCAGTAGAATAGATAAATCCATTGTTAGTCAGTGGAGTGGGTGAGGGGTTGTATTTATTTTTAAATTTTTTTACAATTCTCCAGGCCTTGGTCATATCCGTGGGTGTTTGGATTTCCCTATGGCCTTGATGATCCAAGAACTGGAGCTTTGCTAGGGCAATAACTTTATTACATTGGATATTCGCCGACTTCATAGCCACATGGTTTACAACTGTTCTGGATTTTTTCCATGTATTATACTCCTTCTTCTTTTCCCTTACGGCCCTATCGCAGTCCACATTCCACCATGGATTAGAGGGTTTGCCACGGGGGGGGGGGGGGGGGGGGGGGGGCTCCCCTACTACGTGGAATGGGGAATGGCTGCTTCAGCAGCACTAATAATGGCATTCGTAAAAGAAATGCTAAAGGTATTGACATCAGATGTGTCAATAATTGTTAGGCTCTGGTTAAAGGTTTTCTGGAACAGTGACCAGTTTGCCTTTGGGTACAAGAATTTACCTTTAGCATAAGGAGAATTTACAATCAGTGCGGGTTTATGGCGAAGTTCCAAGGATATTGGGAGATGATCACTCCCCATGGTGTCATCGCCCATCATCTAGGAAACATCTAAAAGAATATTTGCAGATACCAGCGTTAAATCAACCGCCGATGGGTGTTGGTCGTTCCTATCAGGGACTCTGGTAATATCCCCACTGTTTACTATGCATAGGTTAGAATTCAAAATATCTTCAGCCTGCTTATGTGCTACGATACGTGTATTTGGAAATTTAGCCAGCCACATCGGGTGATGGATGTTAATGTCACCCATAACCACCCATCCATCACCCGGCAGGGCCTGTAGCCACTCCAAGCCGGTTGGCGAGACAGACTTAGGAGTATATAGATTTAATAAATTAATTATTTTGTTTGAGGTAATTTTGATTTGAATATAACTACTATAAATAGGGTGAGTTTCGTGTAGGGGAACGGGAGTTTTTATCAGTTGGTGTTCGATCCCTACTTTAATATATATATAGCTGTGTATATTTTTCATTTGGTTTTTTATGCATCTCAACAGTGGGGGGGGGGGGGGGGGGATAATAGTACCCACTGATGGATGGCAACTTTGCTTTTGTTCTTAACAACGATTGTAAACAGACAAGGTTATTTATCCTCAGATAGTTATTTAGGTAGTGGATATTACTGCCAATCGCTCTACAGTTCCACTGAAGGAGTCTTAAGCTTTCATTGCCTAATGCACCCGGCGACAGAATCTCATCAACAATACTTTGCAGTTTATAGTAACTATGGTTTAGTCATAATACATCAGGGTTCGTTAGCAGGGGGACCAGGATAGTCATGATCAGTTGATTAAACTGAAGCATAGCCATCGTGATCCCCTGCACGTTCCCTCCTGAAATTGCAGAGGTTAGCAGCTGGGTATGTCTGTGGATGTCCCTGAGCATGAAGGTCCTCAGTCCGCGGACCATCCACAGTCTGCCGTACCTCGCC
Source organism: Semisulcospira habei (assembly GCA_036245525.1). Classification (NCBI taxonomy): domain Eukaryota; kingdom Metazoa; phylum Mollusca; class Gastropoda; family Semisulcospiridae; genus Semisulcospira; species Semisulcospira habei. Next base: position 61,742,706 of record BTPG01000003.1, on the reverse strand, counting down.
AAAGTGAAGATTTCTGCGCGAAGGAGGTGAGCCCTCCTCTCCCATCGGGGAGGGGGGTGGCGGGAGCGGGGGAGACTTATAGCTAGCGGGCGTAAAAGATTCGTCCCGCGAGAGACCCCGGGTCAGCACATCTCTATATGATGAGGTTATGCTGGCGGGTTGAGCTTTATTTTGGCTTACGGTACCTGCTAAAGATGCTGAGTCAGAAATAGCAGTATTCGAATTTCTTTTTATCTGCATAGCAGGTCTAGGGACAGAAGGCTGAGATCGAGTGGTAGGGATCTGGGTCCACGCAGTGGCATCCAGATCACTCGGGAGAGATGTTTTGGTAAGAGGTTCAGATTTTTTGTTTTGTGTTTTAATCTGGGCCCTCCTCACGGCCTCCCTATACGGAATATAACTCTCATTCCTAGTACGATTTGCCTCCCGAGAGAGGATTATTTGTGGACACTTGATAGGCGGCGCTATGAGCGCCGCCACAGTTAACACATTTGGGATTTACAGTTTCTGGACAGGCAGCGCGAACGTGTTCAGAACTGCCACATCTTATGCACACTGCCTGTTTTGATCTGCAAGCTCGTGTCGCATGCCCCAGCCTGCAGCATTTGGTACAGCGCAGGGCAGGAGGGGCATACGGCTCGATCGGCAGGTGATGAACACCAATTTTGACTCTTGTCGGAAGCTTAGTTAGGTTATGAAATTCTATTTTGATCGCTCTCGAGTGAGTTCCATCTCTATTGGTGAGTCTAACCACATCTGTTGAGTATCCCTGATTTGGGAGTGAGTTTTTAAGTTGTGTGAGATCCTCAGCGAGGGGGATGCCGTGGGCCACCCCCACCACCCTGGATGGTGCACTCAACGTTCGCCCCGCCGAGGGTCTTTTTGGAAGCTAATAGCTTTTGAGAACGCAAATTTGGTGTAATAGCTGCAGGTGAATGTGGTGAACTTAAAGCTCCATGAGCACCGTCGGCCCTAGCTCGCTTCAGCCCAGACTTGTTTTTCTTTTTCCTTTTCCTGGTGGGAGTATCCCAATTACTACCAGACACCGCCGAGGAACCAGATCGATAGTCGTTGTCGGAAGAGGAAATGGTCCCGATCAGGAAGTCCATGTAGGTGTACCTCCCTCGGGCCAGTGCCAGTTAAGTTCCGAATTAAGATTAAAGTTAAAATTCACAGCTATAAAAATCTTCCAAGTTCTTGACCAAGAGACACCTAATTGCCACCAAAGTGAGCTACCAACAAGGCGGTCCTAAAAAGGACTCAAAGAATACTAGCAATGAAGGATCAGGCAAGGCAGGTGAAACAGGCGTAGAGGTCGTTTTCAGCAGATCCAAGATGTGTGCCGGCTGTGGAGGGTGAGAGGGTAGCGCAGATAACACGTGGTACGACGGCGGAGCAGTGGCGAGGCGCGCGTGTCTGAAGCGGCTGACGAAGGTTAGTTCGGGTTTAACGTCCACAGCACCGAGGTGATCATGGACGGCCCTGACGGGCAGGTTATGGGGGACAGGGAATTCTATTGCCTATGGAGTACGACCTGAACACTGATCAACTCAGACGCACTCCAACTGTGCCACTTTGATTTACCAGGACCTTTCAACGGAAATGCTATTGAACAAATCCGTTTTTTCCCCCTGGATTTTGAGTCCAGCTACTGGGGCCGGGACGGGATTCGAACCCACGACCCGGCGATTCCCTTCGCTCTCCTGCTCCGACGTTTAACCGCCTGAGCTATTTCGGACTCTATGGGGCTGTCGAAATCGCAAACACAACGCATGTACTAGAATCCGCCTCCAGAATTTACTGGTAGCACCACCAGCACACCGCGGAGTGCATCCCTAAAGCTTTATGAGGTGTTGCAGTGGAAGAAGACAGACTAAATTCGAAAAGGCAACACCTAGGCAATTTTGTGGTAGAATTATTCTTTACTTATATCAAAGTCGTCGCCCAAAGCCCAAAAATGCACTCAATCAGAGTAGCTCCAAGGGACGTAATTTTTTTATTAAATTCTGAGAGTGCTGTGCTAATGCCATGGATTTCCAGGCTGGTAAGCTTGCATTGTGTCATCAGGACATCAGCTGCCCTTTTTTGGTGACTGCATCTCTTATTAGTTCTTTTGAGCCTTCCACTGAACACCTACTACATAAAGCAATAGGGACAACCCCCAGGCGCCCCGCCATCCGCTGGAGAATATACAGTGTTTCCCCCGAGGGGGGATGCTAAAAAATATTCGCAAACAGATATTGGACCTGCTGACTCTCTCTCTCTCTCTCTCTCTCTCTCTCTCTCTCTCTCTCTCTCTCTCTCTCTCTCTCTCTCTCTCTCTCTCTCTTCTCTCTCTCTCTCTCTTGTTAGGCGTCATTATAGACGAGCAAATCACATGGCACGCGGATGTCAGTTGAGTATGTTGAAAAGTGTACAGGAATTTATATCTTCTTTAAAACTACGTTATTTTTCAGATACTCACTTATTCAGTCCCATATAGATTATGCTTTCACAGTGTAGGACGGATTTAGCGATAATAATAATAACAATTACGGTATTTATAATGCGCTTATCTTATAATAATTATAACTCTAAGCGCGCACTCACAACTCGCACACGCATGCGCACGCTTTAGACAATGACTCACGTAACACAAATAGTGAAGATACATTAGGACGGTCAGCTTGGGCTGGGGAGTGTGGTGATATAGTGCTAGAACTGTTGAAAGAGATGAGTTTTGAGGGCAGACTGGAAGGAGGAGAGCGAGTGTTTCTGACGGAGAGAGAGTGGGAGAGTGTTCCAGGTGGTTGGACCGTATACTGAAAAGAGCGGGGGCCGAAAGTGCTGAGTTTGGTGCGTTGGATGAGGAGGCGGAGAGGGTCAGAGGCGGAGCGGAGGGAGCGGGGAGGAGTGTAGGGGTGAAGTAAGTTGGAGAGATACGCAGGAGCGTAGTTGTTCAGGGATTTGTAGCAGAGAGACAGAATCTTGTATTGGATGCGTTGGGGGATGGGGAGCCAGTGAAGGAGCTTGAGCAGGGGAGTGATGTGGTCGGAATTTTTCTTTCTGAGGACGAGGTGGGCAGCATTGTTCTGGACGCGCTGGAGAGTGAGAGTGGTGGAGTGAGGAAGGCCAGAAAGGAGAGAGTTGCAGTAGTCGATGCGAGATAAGATGAGAGAGACAGCGAGTTTGGTGGCAGCTTCGGTAGTGAGGTATTTTCTGATCTGACTGATGCGGCGGAGGTGGAAATAACATGCCTGGGCCGTGGCGGAGACGAAGCTGGTGATGGAAAGAGAGGAATCGAGGATAACGCCAAGGTTCTTGACCGAGTCAGAGAGGGAGATAGGGGTGCTGTCGAGTTGAAGGTGGAGAGAGGGAGAGAGCGATGCGTGCATAAAAAGGCTTAGTTCTCTTCACCGTAGGGCAGCAAAATTTATCCTCTCGGAAAGTGAAGAAAACTCCGACGACCGACTCAAAGCCCTCGACATGCTGCCTCTGCGTAAGTTACTCATGTACAATAAAGGCATACGTATGTTTAATATCTCACGCTCGAAAACGCCTAATTATCTAACAGAACGCCATATAGAACGACGCGGAACAGTCTATCCATACCAAGGCCGCGCCTCGATATGTTAAAAACTAGTTTGTTTTACTCAGAAGCCAAGCTATGGAATTTGTTGCTGATCGACATTACTGAGGCTCCGTCTTTGTCGACATTCAAGGCCCGCTTATTTCGGCAGCTGAAAGAAACTTAAGCCCATAGTTGTGTATTTGTGTCGGCGTGACTCGAGAGCGCCCTGCGTTGTATTGCCGAGTTTGTTGTTGCTGTTATTGTTTAAACTAAGTTTGTGACGTTCATGTTTAAATCTGGTTCTCATTGTGTGTTGGTGTGTGTGTGTGTGTGTGTTTGTGTGTGTGTGTGTGTGTGTGTGTGTGTGTGTGTGTGTGTGTGTGTGTGTGTGTTACTGCTAAAATAGCATTTTGATAATCACGTTTTGCCTTTTAATTTTAATTATATATCACCGCGTGTGAATGTTTTGCGAGTGAGTGTGCAAGGATATGAGATTGAACAAAATGTCTGTGTACCTATTCATTTATCCTTGAGAAATAAATTTTTATTTCATTTATTTCATTTCTTTTCATTTCATCTCTCTCTCTCTCTCTCTCTCTCTCTCTCTCTCTCTCTCTCTCTCTCTCTCTCTCTCTCCTCTCTCTCTCTCTCTCCTCTTCTCTCTCTCCTCTCTCTCTCTCTCTCTCTCTCTCTCTCTCTCTCTCTCTCTCTCTCTCTCTCTCTCTCTCTCTCTCTCTCTCTCTCTCTCTCTCTCTCTCTCTCTCTCTCTCTCTCTCTTCAGGAACGGTACTTCAGGAACGGTACTTTCGAGTTGGTCGGTGATCCTCACGATACCGTTTTTCCGCGGCATTCGTCTCTGTCCATCATCGGAGTACTGAAACGGGTCTGTTGGGTTTCCTGACTTGACTTTTTGTGAGTTCAGTGATTCTTCTGACTTAGCTCTGCTTTTTCCAGATGAGCGTGTAATCTTTATCTAAAAACAAATTTGTCCACAAACTGAAAGTTACTTTTGGCATTGAAAACATTGATTCAATGATTGTGTACATTTGCGTCACGCGTTCTTTGAACTAGAGCGGCTGACGCGTCATATGGAACTAAAGTACCAAGAGCGTCACTTGGAACATGAGCGCTGACGTTGATCAATTACCTCCCGCTCGCAAGTGACTTCCTCTAATAAAAGCTCTATCCCTATCACGCACTGGTATCATGCTGGCATATAGCTAATCCCTTGCACTGTGGTGCCCTTTCTGCAGTGCACTAACAGCTCCTTGCCAATAAATCCAGTGTATGACTGTCTAGTGTGTTCGTGTTAGCAAGATGGCGGACTAGATAACTCCAGTGAAGGACACTAAACTAAAGCCATGCCCCCGCACACGAGATCTATCAAAGCCAAATACTCCATTGACTTGGAAAAAGTTAAGAAAACAAAAGACTGGCATCAGATCACTTTTGATACAAACGGTCTTCACTTGCCGGTGTGGAGGCATGCTTTACGAGAACGATACCAGTTCGCATACAAACCCCCTGAGCTTTCCTCTACATGGGCTGACCACCAAAAGGACCACACAAAGACGCTCTCCCTCACCCATCCCCTGGCCACTGACCTTCCTCCCGAACTTTTTAAATCGGTGCTTGATCTCTCGCTTGATGGAAATAAACTATTAAAAATCTCCATCTACTATACCACGGGCACAATTCTAGTCCAGGGGAAGGCGTGTGCGGACTGGGTGCAAGAGGAATTCGGCAAACTGAGGTCAGTCGTGAACCTCCTCCTCCCCAGCTATAGCATGTCTGGTAAACCTCCTGATCAACGGGCCCTGCCACCATGCGCCACTATGTGCTCACAGCTCCCTAAAGCTGACGTTACTGACACGGTCGGTGTAGGTCTCGAGCAGGTAGCAGGAAGTGCTAATATCGACCAGGACCAGGACCAGGACAGCGCCAATGATATGGTTGCCAGTGCAGTTTCTAACAGCGCGACTGGCAGTGCCGATGTTGCTTCAGCCGGCATTGACCGCAGTGGCTGTACCTGTGACGCCACTCCTTCGGTGGCCAGTGACCAGATTGACAGCCCGGGCGGTTGCCCCCCTCTCGCGGACACCAATTCTGCCTTGCAACTGTCTACTTCCATGCTCCAAGCTGACACGGCCAAGAAGCTGACGGAACTCGGCCGTGTTGTTGATGGCCTCGGTGCTGCGATCGGCTCTCAACACGACACAGCCATGTGTGCAGTGTATGACTTACAGAAAGAGGTGCGTGAGCTGGTCCGAATTGAGATTCGTGACCTCAAGGCCGAGTTCCACCAGCAGCTTGAACAACTTTGTTGTCGTGTCAAGTCACTGGAAGCTGAAAACAAGAAACTCAAGTCTCAGCTTGGTGACCACAACAAAATGTTTACTTCACTGCGCATCACTTCCCAGCCCTCCAAGAAGCAGATGACAGATGCACAGGTGGACGGCACTCTGTTGTCAACCAAGCCTGGCCCATCCCTGACCTCCTCTCAGCCCCGACAGGCCGTTCCCACTGACCAATCTCCGCCTGCCATCAACCTAGCCAAGACTCCCTCCGTTGGTATGGCTTCCCCGTTATCCATTCAAAGCTCAGGTCTCACTCCCTCCACTCCCTCGCCGAACCAGCCCGCACACAACACTGGCCGTGCCTCATACCGTGACGTTGTAGTCGCCGCCGTGCCTGTGTCCAATCGTTTTGCTGCCCTCTCTGTTGACGACTGCACAAACGACCAGGTCAAAAATATAGGCATGGAATCGCTCAGCAACACGTGCCGCCCCAAGCGTGTTCAACATCAGGATCACCCTATCCCCGCTGATGTCTTGACCAAAGAGAGGGTTTTGCCTGGGGTCCCTGCTGTGCTAATAGGTGATTCAATCTTGCGAGAGGTGGGTAGCAAGATTGTATCACCGACTGTACCTATGCAGAAGATATGCGTGCCGGGCATGTCCATTGCTGAATTGATGGCGTGGCTCGACTCGCAGCCTCCTGCACCGCACATTGTTTTAGCCGTGCTGCATGTCGGGATCAACACATGCAAACGCCGTCAAGTGATCAGTGTGGACACCTGGGCCGCCCTCCTGAAACTGGTGAAAATTAAGTTTCCATGCGCCTCCGTCAAAATGTCGTCTGTTTTGCCTGCTTTTGGTCGACACCCGCCAACAGCGCCATCATTCCATCCAACAGGAACCTGATGGCGGCGTGTGATCAGGCGAGGGCTCTGTACATTGACAACGTGCCAGTGTTTCTGTCTCGTGGTGGGGCCCCACGTAAGTTGCTCTACAGACAGAATGATAATTTCCATCCAAGCACTGAGGGGGCCTCGCGACTTGCCTTCAACCTTAGGTCCACAGCTCGTGCGTCCCTACCGTCTATGCGGTCTAGCTCTGCCCACCAGCCTGTGCTGCGGCCACCTATGTGTGACGACCGCCCCATGCCGCCTCTAGGAGGCTTGCACCGTAACGGTCACCTACCCATCGATTTCAACTGTAAAGTACCCATCCTCCCCACCCCACATTATCCACCCCAGCCACTGACCAATCGGCGTGCTTCCAACCCCGTTGCCCCTTCCCCCAAATTTTCCTGTGATCCTGCCACTTGGAGTGTTGCTTTCCCTGTGCCACCTGTTGCCCCTAGCCATGGCCGTTACGACTACATCCCCTGTCCAGAGTATCATGGGCGGCACTATGAGACCCTTGTCTGAGTGAATTTCAGTGTGAACCCACACTGTTTGCATCCCTCGATTCTCACCAGTGGTTCGACCGGCACAATCAGTGTCGTCTATCGTTCATCCCTAAACTGAGTGACGTGACATTCTGAACCCACGCTCGTTGTCTCCCTTGATTCGTTCTGGCGGAGCGACGGAGACAACTTGCGCGGCGTGCCATGATGTCTCAATGTCGTATTTATAATTCCACATGGGTTGTCTCCCTTGCTTCTCTACTGTGAATCGACGGTGTCAACCAGTGTGGCGCACACCTTCCCTCTCACACGGAAAGACAGTCACTCAGTGTAGCACAAACCTTACCTCTCATTAATTATGAAATATGAATCTGACAATCTGGCAAATTGTTTAGTGTCCGACATTGAATATATAGTTTTTTAATCAAATAGCACTTTGGATTTAATTCGTGACATGAATTTTTTCTTCAATGAATGGTGACAATTATTATCTTCCTGCATTTTCCTTTCTTTCTAAACGGAGGAAATATACTCTTCTTGATATAGCGAAGGAGCCTGTGTGTGTATCGTATATTATACGGTCTCCGACCAGTGACTCATTTATTTCGCTTTTCAGAACGTAACAAAAACATTATTTCCCCTTACGTGGGATGTGACGCTAAGGAGCCAGTTTAGATATTATATATATATCGCAGATACGGTATACGTTCAGTGACTATTTCGCCTACAGAACGTAATGACCTATTATTTCCCCTGCGTGGGGTGTGACCTTGTCGGCAGCGAAAGCGATAGACTGAGCTGAGTTTTCAGCACTGTAGTTTCTCCTGGGTTTTGTTTAACTTTGTTAGAGTTCAAAAGTTTTCATTTGTTCTTAATTGACTTTTGTAATCATTTTCCCCCACGTTTTGCTTCATCATGCCTGCCTGTAGCCCACATGTACATCAGTGTTCGCTGAATAAGCATGATTTACGGATAGGGCACCTTAACGTTTATCATTTATACAACAAAGTGCCCAACGTCACTGTTTTACTTTCACAACCCCAACCCTTTCATATATTTGGATTTACTGAGTCTAGACTCAGGGAACATATTAGTAACGCCTCGATCTCCATTTGTAACTATACTGTATTCCGTAGAGATGCATCATCCCCCGGTCATACCGGTATAGCTGTGTACATTCATAATTCTATCCGCCAGTACGTTACCCGCCGCATGGATTTAGAGTCTTGTCACGTTGAAAGTTTATTTCTTGAATTGAAATGTGACAAATCTTCCCCCACACTAATTGGATTTATTTATCGCACCCCTTCAGCCACATTCTCATGGTATGATGATTTTGTCGCCATGATGGATAAGGTGCAACAACGTCACAACAAAGATATACACCTTCTAGGCGATTTTAATATTGACCTGCTAATGACTGGTAATGCGGCGTGGAATTGCACCACCTCATTATTTGGCCTGCAGCAGATGGTTCGGTCTCCCACTAGAGTTTCTTTGTCATCCGCCACATTAATTGACCACATCTACACTACAAATGCACCTGCTGTCACACACGTCCATGTGCCGAATGTTGCCATTAGTGATCACTTTCCTACTTGTTTTAATCTTTCAGTTAAACGTGATAGACCCCAGCACAAACACCACACTACCATCACATACAGGTCTTACACAAAGTTCAACACAGATGACTTTTTTCATGACCTCTCACTCACGCCCTTTCACCTTATTTATAACACTTATGATCCCAATGAAGCCCTCTCGCTTTGGTACAAGCTATTTCTTTGGGTCCTCGATAAACATGCCCCACTCAGGAATAAACGCGTTAAACACCCTACCCTTCCGCCTTGGTTGTCAAAGGACATCATTCACGCAATGAAAAAAAGAGATGACTTAAAGCGGCAGAAAAAGTTTGTGGATTTTAAGAAACAACGTAATCTTGTAAAATCCTTAGTTAGAAAAGCACAGAAAACGCTTGCGGAAAAAGTTATCGCAGAGGGTAAAGATACCCGAAGTGTCTGGAATGCAATCAATTTGTTTACAAAGAAGAGGAGTTCCATCAATGCTGCTACCTCTCCAGGCATAACTCCAGACGACTTCAATTCCCACTTTTTAAATATTGCTGAGTCCCTTGTACAGTCTTTTTCCAGTGGCACTGATAGTTACAGTGGTTCTGATAAACTGCGCACACACTGTGAGTCTGCAACTGGTGCGTCATTCTCCATACCTCTTATGACAGTGTTTGAAGTAGGTAAATATATTTCTACTCTAACCAGTAAATCGTGTGGCCTGGATGGAATAAACAACATGGTACTGAAATTGTCCCTTCCATACACAGCTGACACCTTGACATTTATATTCAACCTTTCTATCAAGCAGGGTATTTTTCCAGATGCCATGAAAGATGCTAAAGTTGTCCCCATTCCCAAATGTACAGATCCCAAAGGTCCAAACGATTTCCGTCCTATTTCAGTGTTATCACTATTATCGAAGCAACTAGAAAGACACGTTCATAAGCACCTACTCCAATTCTTGGAGAATCACCGCCTCCTCGTATCTCTTCAGTCCGGTTTTAGACCTAAACACTCATGTCATACTGCCCTCGTTCACATTGTTGACTCTTGGCTCTCATCAATAAACAATTCCAAAATAAATGGTGCAGTTTTTCTGGACCTAACCAAAGCATTTGATTTAGTCGATCACAACATTCTTTTAAAGAAACTTTCAGTATATAAGCTTGATTCGAACTCTATAGCTTTTTTCTCCTCCTACCTCAGTAACCGCCGACAGAAGGTGTACTCAAACGGAAGGTATTCGAAAGAAGGTATAGTCAGGCACGGAGTCCCCCAAGGATCTATCCTAGGGCCTCTTTTATTTTCTTTATTCATCAATGACCTACCTCTTTCCATCTCAAATCCTGAGGTTAAATGCGAACTCTTTGCTGACGATTCAACGCTGCATACATCTGACAAACGTGAAACGACGTTAAACTGTATCCTCCAGCAAAGTCTCGATGAAGTATCAGATTGGTGTACGCAAAATTGCATGCTAATCAGTACTTCTAAAACCAAAAGCATGTTGATAACAACCCGCCAAAAGCGTCAGCTACATCCTGCCCCTCTGAAACTGTCACTTGGCAATAAACCTATCCAACAAGTATCCAGGCACCGCCTACTGGGAGTTGTAATTGACGACCAGCTGAATTGGTCGCCGCATATCGACAGTTTGTGCAAAACCTTGTCCAGGAATGTATTTCTGCTATCTAAACTTAGACATATTCTTAGTACAAAGTGCTGTACATTGTTCTTTCACGCACATATTAAAAGCCACTGTGACTATGCATCCTCTTTGTGGGACGAATGCAGTGAACTTCATTTTAAAAAACTAAACTCGCTGTATCGTCGTTCAATTAAGTTAATTATTCCTAACCCTAGTTCCACGGACGAGAAAATAAAATCTCTTGGCCTGCTTACACTGAAGGAACAACTCAAATTTAACAAATGCGTCCTCATGCACAAAATATTCCATTATCAAGCCCCGGAATATCTGCGCATGATATTTAACTTCAGCCCTCGGCATCACCTACATACGAGGAATGACTTGCTTCACTTACCCCGCCCACGGATAGATCTCTACAAGTCAAGCCTTCTATTTTCTGGTAGTTCTGTCTGGAACTCATTGCCATTAAACATTAAATCATTTTCCGATAAAACCCATTTTAAACGTGCATTGCACACTCACTTCCAATCAGCGTGACTTCACAGTTTGCCATATAAGAATAATACTGCTGATAACACGTAAACGTCAAATAATTTTCTCTTTCTCCTTACATTTGCTAACTGATCATCTATTGTCTTGTCGGTGTCTCTATACGCTCTTGATGCTGCTGATTTAATGACACTGTCTTAGATGAGTATAATATTAATGCTGTGCACGCGTTTCGTTCTCTTGCTTTTTTGCATCGGAGGGAGTTACAAATTCTCCATTGTCATTTTTATTCCTCCTTTCGATGATTCCCCCATTGTTCCCCCCCCCCCCCCCCCCCCCCCGTAGTTTTGCTTCCTCATCTTATTTTTATTATTATTATTATTATTATTATTATTATTATTATTATTATTATTATTATTATTATTATTATTATTATTTGCATGCTGTGTTTCTTTTCGTGTTGTGTTCTCTTTTGTGTACAGGACAGCTTGTAAGACAGGCATTGAGTTGCCTAATGGCTTTATCCTGAATAAAAAAAGATTCATCATCTCTCTCTCTCTCTCTCTCTCTCTCTCTCTCTCTCTCTCTCTCTCTCTCTCTCTCTCTCTCTCTCTCTCTCTCTCTCTCTCTCTCATTCTCTCTCTCTCTCTCTCTCTCTCTCTCTCTCTCTCTCTCTCTCTCTCTCTCTCTCTCTCCCGTGGGTGTAGCCGCTTGTTTATGCTGTTAACATGAAGTTTTAATATTGCTTTTAATGTTGTAGTTTATCATGGACAAACACGAAAAGATGCCTGTGCGCCTATTGTTTCCATCCTTGAGAAATAAGTATCATTCATTCATTCATTTATTCATTCATTCATTCATTGATTCATTCATTTATTCTCTCTCTCTCTCTCTCTCTCTCTCTCTCTCTCTCTCTCTCTCTCTCTCTCTCTCTCTCTCTCTCTCTCTCTCTCTCTCTCTCAATCTCTGCCAATATCGCATTAGATTTTCACAAAATAAAGACGATGTTTCACGTGCATGTAACACGTTCATGGAAATTGATGAATTGTTATCTATTTTTCCATGTACATTGGACTGTATAAGGTCAACTTTTAACCCATTTGGATCGAAAAAACATTATATTTTATTAGCGTACTTCCGACGATAAACACTGACACACAAAAGTGTGTTGGCCCTTAGGTTTTGACCATTAGTACTAGATTAGGAACGGCAAGTTCGAAAAATGGTTTCACCAAAGCTTTCACCGCTGTACAAATTTAAACAAAATCATTGTCATTGTCATTGTCATTGTCATTCTCTCTCTCTCTCTCTCTCTCTCTCTCTCTCTCTCTCTCTCTCTCTCTCTCTCTCTCTCTCTCTCTCTCTCTCTCTCTCTCTCTCTCTCTCTCTCTCTCGCTCTCTCGCTCTCTCCCTATTTCTCTCTCTCTCTGTCTGTCTCTCTGTATATATATATATATATATATATATATATATATATATATATATATATATATATATATATATATATATATATATATATATATACCTCCCCTAACACGCCAGTTTTGTGTTAAGATGGAGGCTTGTGTCATGCCCCACACCACCGAATCAAGTCCATTGTAAATGCAGTGCGCTCATTTCTCGAACATCAATTATGACTGTGCTTTCTGCCGCAAACGACGCAGATGTCGCAAAATCACCTTCATTGAGGATTTTTAAAAAAGCTATTTTTCAAATCTGCCAAATCGTGTAATGTTTCGTGGTGCTAGCATATATGGGAAAGGGTTTATTCCTTATTCATATTATTTTGCAGCAATTAAACGACGGTCACGTGATTCTTTCTCCGAGGTTGATCATTACAGGTGCAGAAAGCACACGCTCTAAACCGATCGAGTGCACCAGACTGGTCCGAGCGACCGGTCTGGTGCCTAAATAGCACCATTGGCAGCGCTGGTGCGTTTAACCTTGGCCACGGGACGAGGTATACCAACTCGGCTGAACTTTATTGTCGCCATTGCTAGACCTCGGCATTATATTTTTCTCTTCATTTTATCAAAAGAGGCGGAAACCCTTTACGTGCCGAAGGCAAGAACTATTTTTTTCTCATCACAAAGTTGCCAGAAAAAGGTTCGACTGCTCTTCATTGTTTGATTTGAAGTGTTTACAAACAATTACTGTGTTTTTAAAAGCATGCACCTTTGATGTGATTAATAAAGGCTGAAGTTTCAAGTGATTTCTTATGTTGTCAGTTAATTAATTAATGTCAGTGTTCTGTTCTGTCATTTTAACTCATTCTACCTTAAGACCGGAATCCCCAAATGTTGAAGTCGTCTTCTGAAGACTATGTTGCAGTGCAGGACACAGATCCACCATGATAGTTCAAGGGTGATGCCAGAATAGCTTGGCGCCCATAGCTGCCAAGCTATTCTGGCATTACCCCTTGAACTATCATGGCCGATCTTTATTTTGCTGTGTTGTGTCTGGGGTAGAATAAGTCAAGTGTTAGTTTCTTCGTCTTGGTCTTTTTCTATCTTTCATATTTTTCCACACTTTTTGACCCGCATTATACTGAGGCTAAAAGCTTCACATTTGTTCACTGCCATAATTATATGCAAGCTACATTACAGTACAAGCTATTCTGGAACTACCCTTGGACTATTACAGTCACACTTGTTGCACACACTGGTGTATTCCGAATGATAAGGGTTAATATTCAAAATGCTCTGTTGCTGTTTGTCTGAAACTCCAGAGTACATGAAAAAAAAAAAACACTTTAATTTCCAGAATACATTATGTTGATTATCACATAAATGACATGATAAAGAGTTTTGCTTCAGAAAGAAAAAACGCATCAATGTTTAAAAGATTTCCTCTGTAAAAATCATAATCGAAAGGTTACCGGCCAGTGTTTATTGAATTTTGCACCATACAATGTTAAAAATGTTAAAGCATACATGCACATTAAGTTGAAAAAAACAAACAAAAAAATAATGTGAAAAGAAAGGATTCCATGAACTTGACCTTATTACAGACGCCTAATGTTGTGAAGACACCCATTTGCACTGTAATGCCAGTTTTTGTGTGAGAGGCACCCATTTTAAAGGTAGAAACCCATTTTTTGTCCATCTAGTGGCTCTGTTTCTACAAAATGTCTATTTTATTTTAAGTTATAGAGCTTAGTTATAAGGTGAGTTCTAATTATTCGCATCAATTTCAGAGCCCCAAAATAAATAGAAATATGGGAACCCATTTTCACATAAAATGGTAGGTAACCCACTCTGAGGTTTTTTTCTCCCTGTGTGTGTGTGTGCGTGCGTGTGTGTGTGTGTGTGTGTGTGTGTGTGTGTGTGTGTGTGTGTGTGTGTGTGTGTGTGCGTGATTGTAACGCGTCACTCGAGTAATAGGCATCATGCGTTATCCTTGTGCTGCCTTACATCTGACTGAATGTGTGTGTGTGTGTGTGTGTGTGTGTGTGTGTGTGTGTGTGTGTGTGTGTGTGTGTGTGTGTGTGTGTGTGTGTGTGGTGCAACGCATCATTCGAGTAATGACCGTCTTGCATTACTCTTGCGCTGCATTGCATCTGGAACACGTGTGTGTGCATGTGTGATTGTAACGGAAGCCTCGAGTAACAGGCATCATGTGTTACCCTTGTGCTGTATTACATCTGACTGAGTGTGTGTGTGTGTGTGTGTGTGTGTGTGTGTGTGTGTGAGTGTGTGTGTGTGTGTGTGCGTGTGCGTGTGTGTGTGTGTGTGTATGTGTGTGTGTGTGTGTGTGTGTGTGTGTGTGTGTGTGTGTGTGTGTGTGTGTGTGTGTGTGTATAGGAAACCCCTCAAATGGGTGACTTTCTTTACCATCCTTATGGAAAATGGGTGTGTGTAAAATTCTGGGTGACCAAGTCAGGCACCAATTTTTTTCTGATGGTTGTTTCTGCATTATTTTCATTCAAAAGTCAGAAAAAAATATCAAAATAGAGTGTCCCCATTTATCGAGCTTTACTTCCTGTTGTGTTTTTGCGACGCACTGGGCTGTGTGTTCATACATTTTTATGCAATATTTTTTAGTTAAGAGCATGCCCAAATATACTTGTTCAGTGCAGTTATTTAACTGAGAGATGCTCCCAAACCGATACAATTGCACAGTCAGCCAATACTGACCCGTTTGGCCTACAAAAATGAGGCGTCGGCTACCGCCTCATGTCGGTCGCCATCTTCTGCTCAGCTTTGTAGTAAAGGATAATAGAACCTCACGATTTTAACAAATGCTTTCTTCTTCAATGAAAGGAATTCGTTCAATAACACCATTACAAGGTCAATCTGTCACGCGATTTTGTTGCTTTTTTTTCTGACATGTGTGATTGTGATTGAAAAGTAACTTGACACATGCATGCACTATGACTTTTAACAAAATGGCGACAGATTTCAATCCTTGTACGCAAAACGTTGCTGTCAGAAGCCAGGAAGGTTTCAGATGCTAAGAGAGGTGAGGCCGCACGCCATGGTCGGCTAATGCTTCCTTAGACGTTGAATTTTCTTTCTATCATAAGGTATTAGCCAGGCAGAGAGATGATGAGATAAGCCGTCTCATCAGAACTGAACCCTTGCTTCTTGAGTATGGAAGGAGATTATCTGACCGCAGGGACATTGAAGAACACACGGCTGGACAAATCAGCTCCAGGATGCGGGAGTTAGGGAGACTATTAAAGATTATTAGAGTAAACTCAGAAATGAAAATCGCAAGTTTAAATGCTGTGATCAATTCAGCTATGTTTGATCGTGTTGTACTGGCTGTAAAAGAGATAGCATATTTTGATGAGGACACACATCAGTTCAAAAAGGCAATCTCGCAATGCGCATAGGCCATGTCTTGAAAAAATGTTCACAAATCAGTCACAGGCATCCAAACAGCTTGGGCAGGGTTCAGATGACAGGTGGCGACAGGAGCTCTCTGAGGTGCAGCAGTTTGACTCTGTCTGCAATGGGGACTGGTATGATTGTGTGTCTGCTACAGCAGCCCAGTCGGTCGGGAAAATGACCATAAACAAACCCAAGCTGATCCCATCGTGTGAAAAAGTGAGGAAGGTCCAACAGATTCTTGAGACAAGGATGGTTTCGGAAGATTATCCGTCAGTGGTTAAAGCAACCCTTTGCGCTGTATCTCTTTTCAACCAAAAACGAGGGGGAGAAGTTCAGAGAATGAAGGTGTCAGAATTCCAGAATGCTAAGATTGGATCGATCACCAATTAAGATATCTTGAAAGGTGTCACAGAGGTTGAGAAGAAAATGGTGAATCATTTTCAGCGAGTGGAAATCAGAGGCAAGTTTAATAGGAGTGTTCCCGTTTTGCTGACAAAGAAGATGATGACAACTGTGGACAGAATCCTTCAAATGAGGCAATCAGTGCCAGCACTCGCTGGTTCCCAGTACATCTTTGCAACACCTTCTGGTCAGAGGCCTTACAGAGGCCATGATGTTCTGAAGGCCCATGCGCTAGAAGCACGTGTGTCATACCCAGCCATGTTCACATTTACTCAGTTACGGAAGCAGGTTGCAACTTTGGCTCAGTCAATGGCCATCTCAGAGTTAGACCAGGATCATCTGGCAGACTTCCTTGGTCATGATATTCGGATACATCGCCATATCTACCGCCAACCTCAAAACGTCCTTCAAAAGGCAAAAGTGGCAAAGATTCTTCTGTCAGTTAACAATGGGATGACAGATTTTGAGAGTTGCGTTAGAGCTGAGCTGGGCGATGATGAAGAGTTTGACTTTGACAATGAAGACACATCAGAAACTGGCAGAGAGGTCTCAGGGGAAACAGCACCTGTGAATGAAGCAAGTAGGAAGTCAACAACACAGGAATCAATGAGCATGACGGAAAAAAGACGTCCAGAGCCTGATGACAATCTAGATAGTTTTGATGATGACAGTACTGCGTCAGCTCCAGTTCGAAAGAAAGCTAGATTTACAAGGAAACCATGGGGGAAAGCTGAAGAGAAAGCTGTTCAAAGTCGTTTCAAGACACCCATCGTTATGAACAAACTTCCTGGAAAGCCCGAGATACAGCAGGCAATCGCAGAAGAGCCTGAACTTAGACACAGACGCTGGACAAACAATAAGGATTACGTCCGCAACAAACTGAAAAAGTTACAATAGTTACATAAGAAATGAAATGAGATCCCCGCCACTCGCGGCATTTTCGTTTTCATACAGATTTATTACAAGAGTGTTATTATTGGGGTGGTTTCAGCATGTCTAGCCTGCTTTTTGATCTGATGGACGCCTGGTTCATTTTGTATACTGTATAACCTTAAAATTTGCAAAATGAAACAGCCAGCTGGGGACAAAAGACAATAACAAGATGAGAAAACCATTGACAACGTAAAGATTTATTACAAGAGTTATATTATGGGGTTGGTCCGCCTTGATCATTTTGTATACTGCATAACATTTAAAACTCTGCAGACGGAAGAATGGTTGTGGACGACAATAATAAGGGGTAACAAAACCATTGTCAACATAAAGTTTTATTACAAGAGTGCTAC
The DNA here is from genome assembly GCA_036245525.1 of Semisulcospira habei. Taxonomy (NCBI): domain Eukaryota; kingdom Metazoa; phylum Mollusca; class Gastropoda; family Semisulcospiridae; genus Semisulcospira; species Semisulcospira habei. The sequence continues at coordinate 61,725,235 of BTPG01000003.1, read as the reverse complement.
TATGGGGGCTGGTCCGCCTGGATCATTTTATATACTGCAAAACATTTAATACTCTGCAAACGGAAGAATGGTTGGGGACGAAAGACAATAGTAAGGGGTAGAAAAACCATTGTCAACATAAAGTTTTATTACAAGAGCGTTATTATTTGGTTGTTTTCAGTGTGTATAGCTTTGATTTTATCTGATGTACACCTGGATCATTTTGCATACTGTGTAACATTAACCTTATTTTGCAACTAAACAGTGGCCCCCACACAGGTCTGCCTTGGGGGACTTGGGTGGGGTTAACTACTTTTTAGTTTCTAGGGTCACCCTGGTCAGCCCCACCGGGTGGGTTTTCCTCTCAATTCTAGGGCATGTGTTTCTGTCTACCCTTGGTCCATTAACTTGTGTTTTTCTTTTTTAAACTCTCCCTACTGTTTGCGCTGCCTGTATCCCTTGAAAAGAAGTGCCCAACGGAGAAATAAACACGCTTAGAAAAGACTGTTACAACACCATTTATTTAATATTTCGGGTAAATCCGCTTTGCCAATGCCGACAACCAAACAGAGAGATCAGTCGCTACTTATCTTCACTCGCAGAAGGAATGTGGCACATTCCTTCTGCGAATGAAGATAAGTAGTGACTGATTTATCTGTTTGTTTGTCTGCTTTGACAGAGCGGATTTACCCGAAATATTAATGAATTGTATTGTAACCGTCTTTTCGAAACGTGTTTATTTCTCTGTTGGGTACTTCTTTGCATTTTGTAAACGATTGGCAGTCACCATTTTGGTCTGAATAATTTATTGGGTATCTCTTGATTTTGGATGTGTGTTGCTAAATGGTCTTAGGTTTATTTAGTGTATTAGACCGGCTGGTGACATACATTGAATATTCTGTTCCTTTATTTATTTATTTTTTTTCCCACAAGCAGTGCTGGCACGTTCCGAAAAAGTCGGGACGTTCACCAATGTACAACCAATCGGGACGAAAGACAATAATAAGATGAGAAAACCATTGTCAACCTAAAGATTCATTACAAGAGTGTTATTATTTCATTGTGTATAGCTTGCGTTTTTCTTATGTATGCCTGGATCATTTTGAAAATGACTCTGTTACTATAAAGTACACGTTGCCCGCTGTGCATTGTTTCAAAAGTCACAGGAAGCGTAAACCTTAGCTGAGTTGGTATACCTCGCCTTCTACCTAGATTAAACGCACCAGCGGCGCCATTGTTGCAATTTTCGCACCAGACTGGTCGCTCGGACCTGTCATGTGCACCAGAACTGCGCGCGCAGGTTGGCTTCTGCAGTTGTAGTGTGGTCTCTTGCGTTCACTCGGAAGATTGTGATGCCAGTCGAAAGAAAGTTTCGTTTGTGGTTTTAACTTTTAGCCGCGCCTTTTACCTCCCCTAACACGCCAGTTTTGTGTTGAAATGACGGAGGCTTGTGTCATGCCCCACACCACCGAATCAAGTCCATTGTACATGCAGTGCGCTCATTTCTCGAACTTCAACTATGACGGTGCTTTCTGCCGCAAACGACGCAGATGTTGCAAAATCACCTCCAATGAGGATTATAAAAAGCTATTTTTCAAATCTGCCAAATCGCGTAATGTTTCGTGGTGCTAGCATAAGGATGGATGCATTATTGCCGGATTGCATATATGGGAAAGGGTTTATTCTTTATACATGTTATTTTGCAGCAATCAAACGACGGTCACGTGATTTTTGCTCTGAGGTTACCCATTACAAGTGAAGAAAAGACACGCTCTAAAACGATCAGGTGCACCAGACCGGTCCGAGTGACCGGTCTTGTGCCAAAATAGCACCATTGGCAGCGCTGGTGTGTTTAACCTAGGCCACTGGATGAGGTATACCAACACGGCTAAACTTTATTGTCACACTTGCTAGAACTCGTTATTATAGTTCTCTCTTCATTTTATCAATAGAGGCACATACGTCACGGAAACCCTTTACGTGCCGAAGGCAAGAACTAGTTTTCCTCATCAAAAAGTTGCCAGTAAAAGTTTGACTGCTTTTGATTGTTTGATTTGAAGTGTTTACAAACAATTACTGTATTTTTAAAAGCATGCACCTTTGATGTGATTAATAAAGGTTGAAGTTTCAAGTGATTTCTTATGTTGTCAGTTAATTAATTAATGTCAGTATTTTGTTCTGTCATTTTAACTCATTCTACCCCAAGACCGAAATCTTCAAATGTTGAAGTCGTCTTCTGAAGACTGCGTTGCAGTGCAGGACACAGATCCACCATGATAGTTGAAGGGTGATGCCAGAATAGCTTGGCGCCCATAGGCGCCAAGCTATTCTGGCATCACCCTTGCACTATCATGGTGGATCTTTATTTTGCTGTGGTGTGTCTGGGGTAGAATAAGTCAAGTGTTAGTTTCTTCGTCTGGGTCTTTTTCTATCTTTCATATTTTTTCCACACTTTTTGACCCGCATCATACTGAGGCTAAAAGCTTCAAATTTGTTTACTGCCATACTTATATGCAAGCTACATTACAGTACTTACAGATGACGACATAGACAAATGGCTGTAGTTCAAGGGCGGTGCCACAATAGCTTGGCGCCTAGAGGCGCCAAGCTATTCTGGCACTACCCTTTGACTATTTCAGTCACACTTGTTGCACACACTGGTGTATTGCGAATGATAAGGGTTATTATTCAAAATGCTCTGTTGCTGTTTGTCTGAAACCCCAGAGTACATAAAAAAATCCTTTAATTTCCAGAATACATTATGTTGATTCTCTCATAAATGCCATGATAAACAGTTTTGCTTCAGAAGGACAAAACGCAGCAATGTTTAAAAGATTTCCTCTGTAAAAATCATAATCGAAAGGTTACGGGCCAGTGTTTATTTAATTTTGCACCATACAATGTTAAAAATGTTAAAGCATAAATACACATTAATTAAAAAATAAATAAAAATAAAATAAAAAACTAATGTGAAAAAGAAGTATTCCATGAATTTGACCTTATTACAGACGCCTAATGTTGTGAAGACACCCATTTTCACTGTAATGCCAGATTTTGTGTGAGAGGCATCAACTTTATTGGTAGAAACCCATTTTCTTTTTCCATCAAGTGGCCCTGCTTCTATAAAATGTCTCTTTTATTTTAAGTAATAGAGCTAAGTTATAAGGTGAGTTCTAAACATTCGCATCAATTCCACAGCCCTAGAATAAATAGAAATATGGGAACTCATTTTTGCATAAAATGGTAGATAACCCACTCTGAGGCTTTTGTATCCATGTGTGTGTGTGTGTGTGTGTGTGTGTGTGTGTGTGTGTGTGTGTGTGTGTGTGTGTGTGTGTGTGTGTGTGTGTGTGTGTGTGTGTGTGTGTGATATTTTCAATTCCTCAATAGTTACAGTTGATGTGTTCAATAGTTTACTTTTGTAGTTTTAACTTTATTCTTTCAGTTTTTAGTTAAAATCTAAGAGTTAATATTTTTTTAATATAATCTATGATCATTTTTATGTTTATTTAAATCTATTGCATGTGCACGTGTGAGTATATGTGCGTGTGTGTGTGTGTGTGCGTACGTGCGCGATTGTAACGCATCACTTGAGTGTGTGTATGTGTGTGTGTGTGTGTGTGTGAGTGCGCGCGCGCACGCTCGCGCGCATGTATAACGCATCACTCGAGTAATGGGTGTTTACTTTATTCTTTTGCTGCCTTACAACTAGCACACGTGTGCGCATGTGCGTGTGTCAGTATGTGTGTGTGTCTGTGTGTGTGTGTATGTGTGACATTTTCAATTTAATAGTTACAGTTGATGGTTAGTGTTCAATAGTTTACTTTTGAAGTTTTAACTTTATTCTTTCAGTTTTTAGTTGAAATCTTCGAGTTAATATTCTTTCATATAATCTATGATAACTTTTAGTTATTTAAATCTAATGTACGCTAACGCGTGCGTATGCGTGCGTCTGTATGTTGGGTGCGTGCATGATTGTAGCGCATCGCTTGAGTAATAGGCATCATGCTTTACCCTTGTGTTGCCTTACATCTGACTGAACGTGTATGTGTGTGTGTGTGCGTGTGTGTGTGTGTGTATGTGTGTGTGTGTGTGTGTGTGTGTGTGTGTGTGTGTGAAATATTTATTATTATTATTATTATTATTATTATTATTATTATTATTATTATTATTATTATTATTATTTATTATTATTATAAATTCTTTTTTTATTTTATTTATTGCTCATGTTACCGTTTTTCCTGTTATATTTATTTTAAAAGTTATTAAGGACAGACATGTAAATAGGCCTGCGTGCCTACTGTCTTTATCCTTAGGAAAAAAAAGTTTAATTCAATTCAATTCTCTCTCTCTTGTTAGGCGTCATTATAGACGAGCAAATCTCATGGCACTCGGATGTCAGCAGCACATGTTGAAAAGTGTCCAGGAATTTATATATTTTTTTAAAACTAGGTTATTTTTCAGATTCACCGACAATGAAAATATTTTATGACTCACATATTCAGTCCCATATAGATTATGCTTTCACAGTGTAGGACGGATTTAGCGATGCGTGCATAAAAAGGCTTAGTTCTCTTCACGGTGGGGCAGCCAAATTAATCCACTCGGATAGTGAAGAAAGCTCTGACGACCGACTCAAAGCCCTCGACAAGCTGCCTCTGTGTAAGTTACTCATGTACAACAAAGGCATACGTATGTTTGATATCTAACTCTCGAAAACGCCTAATTATCTAACAGAACGCCATATAAAACGAGGCGGAACAGTCTATCCATACCAAGGCCACCGGCCTCGATATATTAAAAAATAGTTTGTCTTACTCAGAAGCCAAGCTATGAAATTTGTTGCTAATCGACATTACCGAGGGTCCGTCTTTGTCCACATTAAGGGCCCGCTTATTTCGGCAGCTGAAAGAAACTTGAGCCCATAGTTGTGTGGTTGTGTTGGCGTGACTCGAGAGCCCTGCTTTGTATTGCCGAGTTCGTTGTTGCTGTTATTGTTCAAACTAAGTTTGTAACTTTCATGTTTAAATCAGGTTTTCAGTGTGTGTGTGTGTGTGTGTGTGTGTGTGTGTGTGTGTGTGTGTGTGTGTGTGTGTGTGTGTGTGTGTGTGTGTGTGTGTGTGTGACTGGTAAAATAGCATCTTGATAATCACGTTTTGCCTTTCCATTTTAATTATATATAACGCGCGTGTGAATGTTGTGTGAGTGCGTGTGCAAGGATATGATATTAAAAAAAATGTCTATGTACCTAATCATTTATCCTTTACAAATAAAGTTTTATTTTATTTATTTCATTTCTTTTCATTTCATCTCTCTCTCTCTCTCTCTCTCTCTCTCTCTCTCTCTCTCTCTCTCTCTCTCTCTCTCTCTCTCACACACTCTCTCTCTCGGTCTCTCTCTCTCTCTCTCTCTCTCTCTCTCTCTCTCGCTCTCTCTCTCTCTCTCTCTCCCGTGGGTGTAGCCGCTTGTTTATGCTGTTAGCATTAATTTTTACTGTTGCTTTTCATGTTGTAGTTTAGCATGGACAAACACGAAAAGATGCCTGTGCGCCTATTGTTTCCATCCTTGAGAAAAAATTATTATCATTCATTTATTCATTCATTCATTCTCTCATCTCTCTCTCTCTCTCTCTCTCTCTCTCTCTCTCCTCTCTCTCTCTCTCTCTCTCTCTCTCTCTCTCTCTCTCTCTCTCTCTCTCTCTCTCTCTCTCTCTCTCTCTCTCTCTCTGCCAATATCTCATAGCTTTTCACAACAAAAAAATGACGATGTTTCACGTTCATTCGACACGTTCATGGAAATTGATCAATTGTTGTCTATTGCTCCCTGTACAGTGGACTGTCTAAGGTCAACTTTTAACCCATTTGGATCGAAAGAACATTGTATTTTATTAGCGTACTTTCGACGATAAACAATGACACCAAAAAGTGTGTTGGCCCTTAGGTTTTAACCATTAGTACTAGATTAGCAACGGCAAGTTCTAATAATGGTTTGACCAAAACTTTCACGCAGTAAAAATAAAAAAAAAGTCATAGTCATTGTTATTCTCTCTCTCTCTCTCTCTCTCTCTCTCTCTCTCTCTCTCTCTCTCTCTCTCTCTCTCTCTCTCTCTCTCTCTCTCTCTCTCTCTCTTCTCTCTCTCTCTCTCTCTCTCTCTCTCTCTCTCTCTCTCTCTCTCTCTCTCGGGGGGGGGGGGGGGGGGGGGGGGGGGAGGGGCGGTTGGGGGGGAGTGACGTTTGACTCTTTTTAAATGCTTTCAGTTTTAAATATGTATTGTATTTTGTGTGTTTGTTTGAGACATAATAAAGAAGTATTCACCAACATATTATTAGTTGTGATTAATTCCTCCGTCTTGAATGTTGTGTCCTTTAGGCGCCGCACATATGACATACTAACAGAAATACACCTTGCACCCTGCATCACATAATTATTCTCTATTATACACACTCAGGCAATATGCTATACTATCAAAAATATATGTCACATTTGACAAAAGACATTAAGCTTATTCTTGTGACAATCGCAATTTGTACAGTAGCACAGTAACATTATGGACGTACTAGTGGTTCATCCGCAACAAAATACGTTGAAGTACGATTTTTTTATGAAAATTGTGTCAGAAATATGTAGCACACCGTAGTGCAAGCATCAAACAATGGCACTTACATGTGACATTCAAGCGAAACTGGACCTTCCCCTTCCCTGCGTCATTGGCCATCTCCAGTGTCCACAGTCCGTTCTCATCTTCTTGCACTTTGTCCAGACGGATGGTCAGTCTCAGATCAGGCGCCCGACCTGTCAAGCTGAAACATGCAGTGATGAAACTCGGCTTGTCTTTGTGCTAATGTAATGTAAGAAATGCACCGACCCTGGTGGATGCAGGAGCAAACAGGTTAATTAAGCATACGAGCGATGACTAAATGCATACTGGGATAAAAATTTTAATCTTGTTTTCATTCCTATGTAACATGACTAATCCCTTCAGTGCGAGCCGTACCAAGTGACCTACATTATGTTACAGCCCTTGTAGTGACTTATGGCTGATATTCGTGTAGAATCTTTGTGATGCGCATTGGATACCAGTTTTGATCGATAAAAAGTAAATTGAAACTTTCTAAAGTTGAAGTTATTTAATGTTCCTCACTGGGCTTAATTGTAGAACACGTTTGCTACAATACATTGCC
>BTPG01000003.1:61690826-61717575 GCA_036245525.1 Semisulcospira habei | reverse complement strand
TTTGGAGTTATCCTCTGATGATTGCATTACAGTTCAGGAGATAGATCGACCATGATAGTTCAAGGGTGGTGGCATAATAGCTTGGCGCCCATAGGCGCCAAGCTATTCTGCTACCACCCTTGAACTATCATGGTCGAGCCATATATTGCTGTAGTGCGTCGCGGGCAGAAAAAGTTAAAGTACATATGTCATTAATTTAGTAATTACAGTCATAATAATTATACATGCATCAAGATGTTTCTGAATGTGTAAACACCGCCCAAGGGAAAGAGACAAGAACGTCTCATGAGTCCCCAACTTCGTAAATACCGTGGCTTGCTTCGTGACCGTTCTCTGCTTCGTGTTTGGGTCGGGGTAGCTCAGGTGTTGATGTTTGCATGCCAGTGCATTATTTCAAGCAACATATTTGGAACGTACTTAAGATGTCATTGCTGTAAAAATGCCCATGAGCATTTTCTCAGGAATTTCATCTTAATACGTTCTAGTTACGCACTTAATGTATACTGGATTTGGTTAATTAGTCATTATACGCATCTTATCTGAAGGTCGCTTTGTCCCTGATGGCACTGACAACCCGGATTCTGGGGAGTACTCTGACATCATGAAAGGAAGAGTAGTCTTCAAAGGTGAGTAGTACACCTGTTCGGCTGTGCCTGTTATGACCACAGAAAGCCCGTACCTTTACCTCATTCAGCCCCGACACACCACAGCAAGACATGGATCTAGCGTGATAGTTCAAGGCTGGTGCCGGAATAGCTTGGCGCCCGTAGGCGCCAAGCTAATCTGGCACCACCCTTGAAATATTAGGGTCGGTCTGTGTCCAGAAGTCCAGTACAGTCTTCAGAGGGCAGCTTGTGGATTTCGGTCCTTGGGCACAGTGCGCTAAACGATGCCTTACGCAGTTAACTCATTCTACCCCAGACACACCACAAGAAGATGGGCGCCAAGCTATTATGACATCACCCTTGAACTATCATGGTCGTTCTGTGTCCTGCACTGCAATGCAGTCTTCAGAGGACAACGGCAACATTGAAGGATTTCGGTGTTGGTAGAATGAGTTAAGTCTGCAAGCATGCAGGAAAGCGTCTGGTGATTCTGACCAACATTACTGAAGAGTTTTTGTTTTCTTTGACACCATTAAATTATTTAGCGTCATTAATATTACTCAATGCTTACGTCACGTTTACTGCTTCAATTCTGCCAGTCACGTGATTCAAGATATAAGATATTTATTGTACCAAAAGGGATATTCTTCCTACAGCTCACAGCTCATAAAAAAGAGGTTAAACGATTGGTAAGAAACATAATCTAAAACGAGACCGATAAAGAATACACCCCCTATACACATCACATACTAACGGTAACGTTGGCCTTTTGCGCATTGGGACAGCTTCTATTTAAGTTGTTTAGACATGTTGCGATTATAGTCGTGTACTGAAAGACTCGCTCTTTTCAAAGCAGACTCGCCGTTGAATTTTGCGAGTATAGTCGTGTACTGAAAGACTCGCTCTTTTCAAAGCAGACTCGCCGTTGAATAGCTACATCGGGCGAAACAGTTTTGTCGCGATGATGTCTTCTGTCCCACCGCTTTCGCGCTTATTTATTTCTGTGCTCTCGATTTGTGTAGCTGTCGTCACCGCTTTTTCGCGACGACGTATGGCAACATTTCTTAAGCCATTTGTCTGTGCACCTCGACTGGGTGGTTATCAGCTCTGCACACTATTTGAAAGAGTAGATAGAGTGCAGTTATATGTACTCATGTGACATGTTAACTCATTGTGCGCGACGTAATAAAAAAAATTACCTACATTTTGGTGTTATCCTCTGAGGACTGCATTACAACTCAGGCGAAAGATCGACCATGATAGTTCAGGGGTGGCGGCAGAATAGCTTGGCGCCGACAGGCTTGAACTATCATGGTCGAGACCAAGTCAAGCTGTGGTGTGTCGCGGGCTGAATGAGTTAAATAGATTAGTGCATAAATTCTTTTCTTTTGGGGTGGTGGGAATTCTAGGGATGGGGTGTGGGTGGGTGTAGGGGGGTATAGGAGGGGGTAATCGGGAGGGAGGGGGCTATGGGGGGAAGGGGGTTAAAGAGGTGGGGGGGGGGAGATGGGGTGGTGATTTATTCATTTATTTTTGGTTTGTTTGAAGTAATCTTCAGGCTATTGCACGAGTTCTACCTAGCTTTGATTGACTAGGTTATTGCACTCACAATCCAGATAGTTGAGGCTAGCGCTCGTAAAACTGTACGCATACCAAGGGGAGTTACTCAGGTCTGGACAGACAAACAGATCCCCTGCCCCTGCCCATCGCCAGCCCACAGAAAAATACGCAGGTATAGAACAAGGCCATCATCTAAATCTCTAAATGTCTAGGTTTGTGCAGCTTGATATCAGTGTGCTGGTACTGGCTAATTACACTCTTTGCATTTATCTTTTAGGAGGTGCTGGGGGTTTTGACAGCTACACTGACGTTGTGGATCAGGTGGCCGAAGCGGAAGGTAAACAAGAAAACAAACAAGCAAACAAATAAACAAGCAAACAAAACACAAACATGTAAACTCGAGAAAAATTTTCTCGTGCGGCGTCCAGTTAGAACTCAGTATAAAGCACTCTGTCAAAGTCGGTCTAACCTTGTCCGCGCTCTTTTGCGTGCTGGCAGGCTTGGCTCAACGATGGCGAAGGCATTTTTTCATTCACTGGACAATCACTGCGTACAGACGTCTTTGAATGATGACACCCTTTACTTACATTGTGAAATGACGGACATTTTCTGGAGGTGTATGCTAAACTAGCGTTGCTAAAAACCTTCACCTGCCAACTGCTCGCGTAATTTGTTTGCGTGAAATCCGTGTTTATTCAACGTCCAAAAGTCTCAAACGTCTAAGGAACATGAATACAAATGAGTCTTAGCAAGAGGCGTAGATCTTCATGAGCCCCCGCCGTCGCGGGGGCTAATGAGGATCTATGTCTCTTGCAGTTGGATCGTGTTCACTTTTTCCCTATCGGCAGTAAGGGTTAAAGGTCACGGAAGTCGATGGATCTTGATAGCTCAGGGGTACTGCTTTATCGGCTTGGCACATTTTCTCAAACGTCTTAGCTGTCAAGGTAGAACAAAATATCACTTGTGTATTTTCTTTTTCTTTTTCGGGTGTTTCTTTCTTCTTTTTTCCCCCTTTTTTTAATACTCTCTATGTTTTCATTTTTTTTAAATATCGCCTCGTTGGCACGAGAATTTGAGGCGATACATGTTTTCCCATTCTATTATAATGTATAAATGTTCCCGATTAGTTTGTAAGATCACTTCATATAAACCGTATATGAGTGTCTCTTTTTTTCTTTCCTTTTTCTCTTTCTCTTTTTTATCTGCTGCCTATTTCCCTCATTCTACTCTACAAACGAGTCGCTACAGTTATATCCTCGTTGCAGTTGGACGTGTCTGAGTATTCAAATTAACTCTACCCTATCGTTGCACGTACTCTACCAATCACGCCACGTTTTCACTAACAATGAAAATAATACAGAAAGAAACTGCTGTAGACCATTGACCTTTCTGTCCTCTAGCCATGTTGTCATGCAACTAATGCTGTCAGGTTCTCGTTGAAATTAATCGCTAAAAAATAAAATGAGACTACGTATTTTAATAAAGAATCTCTTGTGATTTTTTTCTAATTACGAAGTCTCATTTTATCTGTTGGCGCTAAGGTAATCTGGCACTACCCATGAGTTATCATGGTAGAAGCGTCTCCTTGAACTCATACGAAGTCGTTAGGTAATGTAACCAACCATTCTGGAAATGCGGCCTTGATGTTAACTCATTTGAGACGTGCCGCCTCCGGATACGCGGCTTAGGCCGCGTATCCGGAGGCGGCACGTCTCGAATGAGTTAAATGGCCGGTTGTTAGAGATATACGGATCTTGGTAGATTCAGGTTGGCACACGAAAGCAGATGGGTGAGCGTGTTGAGACGACAAGGTAGAGGATGTCCAGGCAAAACGACTGGCTGTTATAACGTCCTGGTAAATCTAAGTGGCACGGTTGCAGAGTGGCCGAATTGATCAGTGTTTAGGTCATACTTCATAGGTAGTAGCTGTCCTTGTCCCCATAGCCCGCCTGCTCGTTCCGTCCGTTATAACTGCCATGGCCGTTAAACCCCGAACTAACTGAAACCTATATCTTGTCCTTTCATCACGGTCCATTCATCTTGCTGCCAGAGTTGGTCGCGTGAGAATGAACCTGGTGCGATAAGTGGCACTGATGTTTATTGTTTTATTATATTATTTTTTTCTCATTGATGTATAAATGTACAGAACGATCTTCTCTCATTTTCTTATGCGTTCAGTTAAGCCCAGACATCAACGAAACCCTCGTTCTTTTTCAGTAAAAAAATCTGTGAAAAAATCTTAGAGAATGTCTCTGTTAACACGTTGATTAATTTAGACTGCTTACCCAGGCACAATTAATTGAAAGACTGAGCATTATCTCCCGTGTTCTCGATCAACAATGAAACCCGCTTTCATTTTCATTCAGCTGCAAGCGTGACTTTATGAATGACTCTGTTGACACGTTAATTAACTCATTCGCGGCCAGCCGCATCCGGATGCGCGGCATAAGCCGCGCATTCGGATGCGTTTGGCCGCGAATGAGTTAATCTAGATAGCTTTACCTTGTAAAATAAGGATTCACTTTCTCATTTTCTCAGTTATGACCCGTCGCATACCGTACACTAGGCGAATATGACGTTTCCCAATTAAACGTTATAATCGGATATCTCAGGGTTTCACAGACTTAACCCCTTCACTGCCAGGGGACGTAGATCGTGTATTCGAATTCAATGTAAACTCAACGTCAGCCGTCAAAGGCAAATGGATAGAAAGTTTTTTCAGCAGGAGGCATAGATCCTCACATGCCCCCGCGAATGCGGGGGCTCATGAGGATCTATGCCTCTTGCAGTTCGGTGGTGTTCAGTTTTTTTTTTCTCTCTCGGTAGTCAACGAAACCCTTTGTCCTTTTCAGCTCCTGAATATTCTAGTCCGGAGTACTCCACACCATCAAGGGGTTTCTACGTTTCCATCAAAGACATTCTGGAACGAAAGAAGAGAGCCACAAGAGGCCAGATGCCTCAGTTCAAACCTTGAAAAGTTAGAAGCAATTTTTTTCTTCTTTTCGAGCATTTCTTTTATGACTGAAAGTAGTCTGATCGTAGTGTACATGCTTGAAAACATTCGCAGGCAGCTGACATATAATTATGTTTATATTTCTTGTTTTGTTTTTGTGCGTCTTTTCGTTGTTGTTTTTTTTTTTTTTGTTTGTTTTTGTTGTTGTTGTGTTTTTTTTGTTTTGTTTTTGTTTGTTTGTTTGTTGTTGGGTTTTTTTGGGGGGAGTTTCTTTTTTTATTTTTAAAAATATCTTCTTCAAATCTGGGACTGAAGCTCTGTTAAGTGTTCTCTGACAGACACTCACTGGTTGTTGGAGATACACAGATCATGGTAGCTTGAGATTATCACAGGATAGCAGATATAAGCGTGCTATTTGTTGACTGTTTTGTTAATTTTTCAGGGTTGGTTGTGGGTTATCTTTTCGTTGTTCTTACGTTGTTCTTACGGTTTCTTTCTGTATTGACATCCTTTCTTGTAGTATACTATGTATGTGTTTGTGTGTGTGTGTGTTTTGTGTGTGTGCGCGCGTACAAAAACACACACACAGATACAGACGCACAGATACACACATACCCACTCACCCACGAACACACATCACACACACAACACACACATACCACACACATACCACACACATACCACACACATACCACACAGACACGGACGCGCGCGCGCGAGAGAGAGAGAGAGAGAGAGAGAGAGAGAGAGAGAGAGAGAGAGAGAGAGAGAGACAGAGAGACAGAGAGAGAGAGACAGAGAGAGAGAGAGAGAGAGAGAGAGAGAGAGAGAGAGAGAGAGAGAGAATCAATGAATCAATGAATCAATGAATTATTATTTTACAACAGTAAAGATATTAACAAAGATTATTAGTGAGAGAGAGAGAGAGAGAGAGAGAGAGAGAGAGAGAGAGAGAGAGAGAGAGAGAGAGAGAGAGAGAGAGAGAGAGAGAGAGAGATCGGAAATAAGGACATTTTACTCTGAGGCCTCGGCCTGTGCACAAAAATATCGAAAAGATATTTTGTCTTACCACACACACACACACACACACACACACACACACACACACACACACACACACACACACACACACACACGCAAACGCACACGCACACACACACACACACGCACTCACACACACACACACACTCGCACACACACGTACACACACACACGCACACACACACACGCACGCACGGACACACACACACACACACGCACACACACCTTTTGAGATAGAGTGAAAGAGAGAGAAGGGCAGAGGAAGGCCCATAACTGCAGACGTCTTCGCTCGCACCCCCTCCCCTCAACACCTGCTTTTCAAGCCCAACTCAACCCCCAGCACCTCAAACAAACCCACTCCACCCACCCCTTCACCATTACAACCTCACCTGTTGACCCTGACACACTACCACTGAAAACGTCTTTTTGACCTCCACCCATGATCACATGTCTAGGATGATAAATGCATGCCGTGCACAGACAGCCGAGACTGAATGCCAACAAAATACACCTGCAAGAGGCATAGATCCTCATGAGCCCCCGCAGGTGCGGGGGCTCATGAGGATCTATACCTCTTGCTGACACTATTTTTATTATCCATGTTCCTTTGACAGCTGAGAATTTGGGATGTTAACGTTTCCATGGTTTCAACAAAACACACGTTGGCGTTGAATGGACATAGTTTTTCAGAAAAATATTTTGCACCCACAAAGGACGTTTTGTTTCCTTATTCCTCAGAATATCGCAACCTGAACGCCCTTGGTACGAACCGTATATAGTGCGCGCTGTGACACCCGTTTCTCGAAAACACTCGTTTCGTGTTCATACTGCTTTCCTGAGAAACTGGGCCGAATGAGTCAAACAGTGGCAACATAACACTAGCGCAGGGTGCACGAGGCAGACTGAATAGCTGCTGACACGGTCCCACTGAGACACCGTGGCACCCATCTGCTGACGCGATGTTTACGTGCATAGACTCCAAATTCTTCCGCGAACGTGACTACGTCATATTTTCTATAGCTTCTACTCATAGGTGTACGGCTGCGCAGACGATTAGTCATGGGTGTCATTGTGATTGCGCCATGGACCTTTAAATTGCGCATTTATCTACTTCACATCCAGCGACTAGTGCTTAGAATCAGGCCGGTTTTGACAGGGCAAAGGTAGTGGCAGATTGATGCTGTGGCAGCATCGCATTTTAGTGTTATGGAGACACACTGAATGAGCCGCATGGATTTGCAAATCTCTGTCTGTCTGTCTGTCTGTCCTGTCCTGTCCTTGTCTCTCTCTCTCTCTCCTCCTCTCTCTCTCTCTCTCATCTCTCTCTCTCTCTCTCTCTCCCTCTTCTCTCTCCTCTCTCTCTCTCTCTCTCTCTCTCTCTCTCCTCTCTCTCTCTCTCTCTGGGAAACCGCCATATCTCTTGAATTATTTAATTTCTGTTTGTAGAAAAGGCAACATAGTCATTGACTCCGATACTTTTTGCAAGCTCTGACTTGCGATTCTTCACACACACGTACACTAATTCGAGTCAGCTACCCGAACTGATCGCATTAGTAATGATCACGTATCTTATTACACAACGAGCATGTATCCTGAGAAACTGTGTTGTTGTTTTTTTTCACTGGTTGGTCGCATGGCTGGTCGGTTAGCTGCATGATTGATTGATTGATTGATTGATTCATTGATTGATTGAGTGATTGATTGGATGAGGGAGGGAGGGAGGGGAGGGATGAATCGGTGGTAGGATGGTCGGATGGATGAGATACACTGATTGATTGCATGGATGCATGTTTTTGTTTATCTGCCATTTTTTCTGTAAATGTATCGCACACAAAAGATTAAATGTGCGCCTGTATCGAACAGACATACATTCATCTTATCTCTACCCCAGCGTTGCACGTATACCGCTAATAATCTCTCAAAGGTCACCTAGCGCCTTACACGCCAAGAAGGAAGTGTGTACACTGCACCGTGTAAACAGTGTTACAAGACGTCATGCGGTATTGATTACTGACGAGCAAAAAGAAATTGTGTCGAATTTCCTTTTGCTCTCCGGCATATATCTAATGCTAATATGCGCGCAATAAACTGTCGGGGGAAGAAAGCTACACAGCAAGATTGGATTGCGCAACCGATACCCTGCTTGCGTGCGCACATGGACGTAGATAGGCCTATCTGTCCTACACGCAAATAATGGGCACAGGTGGTTTCGGTGGTAGTGCGCTTGCTCCCCAAAAGATGGTGTGTCAAGTATTTCCTTGTGCTCCGCCACTAAGATCACCCTGTGAAACGAAGGCAGGCGACATTACTCCCCCCCCTTCCCCCCCCCCCCCCCCCCCCCCCGCCACATCCCCCAACCGGGGGAAACAAAGTATCTCATTCGAGACATGCCGCTTACGGATACGCGGCTTATGCCGCGTATCCGGAGGCGGTACGTCTCGAATGAGTTATACATTACCCAGCACTACCGTGGATTTGGGTTTAACCGAGACAGCAAGTTAACCTGTAATCCTTTAACTCATTCAGCCCCACGCACGTATTTCCCAAATTTTGGAGGCGTCATCTAAGGACTATGCACCTGTTGCAGGAGATGGATCGACCATGATAATTCAAGGGTAGTGCCAGATTAGCTTGGCGCCGACAGGCGCCAAGCTAATCTGGCACTACCCTTGAATTATCATGGTCGACCCATCTCCTGCTGTAGTGCGTCAGGGCTGAATGGGTTAAAGTTAATTAGCTCAAACTTTTTTCAAGTGACACAACGCTTAATTTGTGTTGGTTGTACCATCTCTGGGCAGGTGATATCTTGCAAAATAAAATGAATAAATTGCACACATAAACAAAGTAAAGAAAAGACGCCTCCCGAATGTTCAGAAACCAGGGCCGACTTTGACAGGGACGTATGCGATCATATTGTTCAGTAAAAACCCAAGATACTTTCGGTTAGGACTGTACTAATATTGCACCTAAATAGTGACTTTGCTTATTCACCGTTGTATCTTCCTTGTGTCTTGGTAGGTTAGAAGTTACTGTGTTTGAGGCGTTCGCTTTTCATTTTAATTTCAACGTGCGCAATTAAAGCTGAACCCTAGTTACAGCGCCCATGAAAGTTTTGCTCTCTCTCTCTCTCTCTCTCTCTCTCTCTCTCTCTCTCTCTCTCTCTCTCTCTCTCTCTCTCTCTCTCTCTCTCTCTCTCTCTCAATCATTAGTACGTAAAGCACAGAAGCAGTATGCTGAAAAGATTATTGCGGGCGGCAAAGACATACGCAGCGTGTGGCAGGTGATTAACACATTTACTAAAGGACAATATAGCAAATAAACGAGTGTCCCCCCGCACCTTACAGCTGATGTATTTAATGAACACTTTCTTAACATTGCTAAAACCCTGTCACAGACGACCACCAGTGAGCCACGTGAATACGTATGTTTAGAACAATTGAAACAGCACAGTCAGATAAACGCTGGCAATACTTTCTCAGTTCCCCTAATGACCGTCCTTGATGTAGGAAAATCTATAACCAACATGAAAAGTAAAACATCTTGTGGTGTTGACGGTATTAGCAGTAAAATCCTGAAAATTGCGCTCCCTTATATTGTTGAACCATTAACCTTCATATATAACCTTTCGATTTAGAAGAGCATGTTTCCCGATGAATTAAAAATAGCAAAAGTTACTCCTCTACCAAAAAGCAAAGATCTGAGCGACCCAAGTGAGTACAGACCTATTTCAATCTTATCAGAAGTGTCCAAACCACTTGAAAAACATATACATAATCATTTACTTCAATTCCTGGAGTAAATCCGCCTTATTAGTACAGCACAATCAGCTTTTCGGCCTAAACATTCGTGTCAGACAGCCTTAACTCTCATAACCCACAAATGGCTTACTGCCATAAATGAGTCCAAACTTTCAGGTGTAGTATTTCTAGATCTTACAAAAGCCTTCGATCTCATTAACCACTCAATCTTACTAAAGAAGTTACCTTTATATCACATTGACTCAAATGCAGTCGCTTTTCTCTCGTGCTATCTCTTAGGCAGAACGCAGAAAGTATTCTTAAATGGTAAATACTCAGCGGAAGAACTGGTGACCCATGGTGTTCCTTAGGGATCCACCCAAGGACCGTTATTATTCAACATCTTTATAAATGACCTTCCACTGTCAATATCACACCCCGACACAAACTGTGAGCTATTTGCTGATGATACATCATTACATGTATCTGATAAAAATGTTCCAACTGTGAGCGCTGTCCTCCAACATAGTTTAGATGAAGTGTCAACTTGGTGTGAAGAAAATCATATGATTATTAGTATTCCTAAACGAAAAGTATGTTGGTGACAAAAGCCAAAAGCATCAACGTGGTTTGCAACCCCTTGAGCTGTCCCTTCACTCTCAGCCCATAGAGCAAGAGTCAAAACATCGTTTGTTAGGAGTGATAGTCGACGATCAGCTCAGCTGGGAGCCTCACATAGAAACTGCCTGTAAAACTACTTCGAAGAATCTCTTTTTATTATCCAAATTAAGTCGTATAGTTGACATTGATGCTCGAAAACTATTCTTTAACGCACACATCAAGACACATTGTAATTATGCTTCCAATATCTGGGACGGCTGTGGAGACATTCATTTGAAAAAAATTAATTCCCTTTACGGGCGAGGTATTAAGCTTATTCTTCCTGGTTCGTCCCCTACTGACGAAAGACTGAAGGCCCTTAATATCCTACCACTCAGTAAACAACTGAAACTTAATAGATGCTTACTTGTGCAAAAAAAATCTAAACGATGCCGCCCCTCCCTATCTCCGTGAGCTGTTTTCCCACACGAATAGAGAGAACACGAGGAACAGCTTACTCCATCTCCCAAAACCGAGAATTGACATCTTCAAATCTAGCATATCATTTTCCCGTGCTAAGTCATGGAATAACTTGCCCCCTCATTTAAAGTCTATTTCAAAGTTATCTATCTTCAGAGCTCGCGTCCATAAATATCTGCTGTCGATGTGAATGTTCTATCGTTCTGCTTAGTATGTTGCTCCAGCACAGCAGATTGCTGCAGATTATGTAATAGTTTGACTGTCTGCATTAACATGTCAGGTTCATACAAGTATATATATTGTTTTAATTCTTTTTGTATTTTACTTTTTTTTTTTCTTTGATGGTGGGGGGGGGGGGGGATGGGTCTTTTTACTTATATATGTTTATTTTTTGCTGTATCGTCTGATGTATTTTTATGTGTAGAGTAGCAGGACAGTTTGGAAGATAGGCATTGCTATGCCTAAAACTTTTTATCCTGAATAAAAACGTTTCATCATCATCATATCTCTCTCTCTCTCTCTCTCTCTCTCTCTCTCTCTCTCTCTCTCTCTCTCTCTCTCTCTCTCTCTCTCTCTCTCTCTCTCTCTCTCTCTCTCTCTCTCTCTCTCCCTCTCTCTCTCTCTCTCTCTCTCTCTCTCTCTCTCTCTCTCTCCTCTCTCTCTCTCTCTCTCTCTCGTTTCCTTTGGGATTAACAGTGTGTTATATTAATTCATATAGTCTGTATTTGTGTTTTAGTCTGGAGACTAATTTAATGTTACACCAAACAGCACATAAATGACCAGGGCTACTACAAAAAGTGCTTTGTAGAAACTTGTATTGTCCTTTGACCATTGTTTACTCGTGGTCATTGTTCGCTTGATTTATTATTATTATTATATTATTATTGTTATTATTATTGTTATTATTATTATTATTATTATTATTATTATTATTATTATTATTATTATTATTATTAGTAGTAGTAGTAGTAGTAGTAGTAGTAGTAGTAGTAGTAGTAGTTCGTGGGAGGGTGCTTTTCGATTGAGGAATATCTCGAACATCTCTTCTTCTTCGTCTTTTTTTCAGCTGGCATACATACTTTATCATTCCAACAGCATTTTAAATCCATGCTATGTGTTTCTGTTTCTCAAAATAAGCTGCAAACCGGTTCTACAAGAAGAAAGGCTGGAAAACGACTGACTCTTTCCATTGGCGAGGTTAGCGAGTTCCATTCGCGAGGATCGAGTATACCAGAGTCTGGAACGGCGACAGGAACGAAAAATAATTTGACAAAGACACCTCGAAGGTAGTGCCATATTCGCTTGGCGACTTGGAAGGCGCCAAGCGAATCTGGCACTACCTTTGAGATGCTACTTTCGAATCATCTTTTCCCTGAGGATACTGAGGATACGCATCCTGACACAAAAGAGTTGAAACACAAAATATTTTTTGGCAGAATTATTGATAATAATAAACAGTATCAAATAGGAATGTGGTGTGGTATGGTCAACAATACCTTCTTTCAATTTCATACAGGGTAAAAACATCAATAAAGTATACATCCTACAAAGCACACGAAGACAAAATGATTACAACTGTGAAAATGGTAAATGACTACAGAGTTAAGGAAAAAAAGTTTCACAATGTTGGCAGTTCGTGGTATCACATTTCCATAAGTAAGTAAAACAAGCATAGTAGTAACAACATAGTGAGCTTCAGACGTAATTGCAAAGGCATTTAACTCATTCACCCGGCCGCACGTATTTTCCCAATGTTGCAGGCGTCATCTAACGACCATGCACCTGTTGCAGGAGATGGGTCGACCATGATAATTCAAGGGTAGTGCCAGATTAGCTTGGCGCCTGTCGGCGCCAAGCTAATCTGGCACTACTCTTGAATTATCATGGTCGACCCATCTCCTGCTGTAGTGCGTCAGGGCTGAATGGGTTAATACAACCACAATCATTAAGTTACAATGTGTGCTTTACATGCATTTCAAATGGTTCTAAATTTATTTCTATAGAACCAGCACCTGAGAAATGACAACGGAAACCAAAAAGGTTTATTAGTTTATCTCCTTTGAGCAAGTTATGACATTTTGAAATAGACTTTTTTTTTCAGGAATCGGAACAAAGCCGAATTTCCAAGTCTTCACACAGAAATAGTGAATTAAATGCCCGGAAAAAGATGCCATATCGCATGATTATCCAGGCTTTTAATCCAACGTTTTCGTGGAAAACCTTACGTGCAACTTTGACATACTTCCGATTACCAGAAATATTATCACATTATAATTAACACATATTAATAATGGTGATCTTTACGTTTTGGCGTGTAATGTAGAACACAGATTAACAATTGTAGAAAGTATATACCTAGTTTATTTCGCTTATAACAAGTTTGGATAACACAAAAGTTGGATATAAAACACGTTCGCAGAGGTCCCGACAGCACTCTTTCTATATAAATCAGACAAATGTATGCATGTAAATCACAAAAAACGTTGGATATACAACAAACATGTATTATATATATATATATATATATATATATATATATATATATATATATATATATATATATATATATATATATATATAATATATATATATATATATATATATATATATATATATATATATGTGTGTGTGTGTGTGTGTGGTTATTATTATTATTTTGATTAATTATCATATCCTTTCCATGTGTCTATCAAGCAGTTCCTATTTCACATGTTTATCCCTATAGCTGCATTTTACATAATGAATTGCCCTAAGGACTTCCAGGCAATGCAGTATTATAAATCGACTATGATAGTTCCAGTATAATACCAAAACAACGTTGCACTCCTATTCGCCAAGCTATTTTGGATCAACAACTATCGTGGTTCTGTTTGCTGCTGTATTGTGTCGTCTCGAAATGGGTGAAATGAGAAGAGAAGGATGCAGATTGCACGCGCAAACATTAACTCATTCGCGGCAAGCCGCGCATCTGGATGCGGCCTGCCGTGAATGAGTTAATGTAGTGAGGACATTATTTTATCATCTTTGCATATGTATTTGCTGTTGGTTTCAGTGTTTGCTTTAAAAAAATGTTTATAATAAAGCTAAAAAGGTTTCTTTGTTTCAAAACTGTTATTTTTGAAAAGTCGTATTTTCTTCCTTATTTGTCAGCAAACTGCCTGCTCTGCTAAATTTCGTATGATGTTTGCATTTTTCTTCGCGCGTAAATTTCTCAAAAACCATGCCTGTCACCTTAGACTGAGCATATAGGCTACATGTGATTGCGTAGTTTTTGTCAGAGCTTTGTTGCGTGTTTTTGTTATTCACATCTTGATTGGTACCACTTCACTGATTGGAAAGTGCAATTCCCATGCAAAATTGCAAATGTTCAACAACCCCCCCCCCCCTTACCCCCTTATCTCTCCCCTCCCCCCACCCGCCCCCCCCCCACCCCCCCCCCCACACACACACCAACACTACCCCTCACACACTGCCGCAGACACAGGGACTAACGAGTTTGTAAGCACTTAGCACATACAAGTTTTATACTTTTTGTTTTTCAATGTTTGAACAGTTGGAGGAATTTTGCGTTGAAAATGTCCATTGTCTGAAGCTATAATTTGTGTCAGCTGACAGTGAAGGGGTTACTACGAAAAAGGATTGCTGCGATGCGTAACACGTGCATGTAGTTGTCAGTCCCTTGTTTGTCGGGATTTGTTTTTCTCGCAATGATTTCTCCTGAAAGTTGTTTGATTCATCTCGTTTGTACATGTTTCGCTTGTTGTGGCTTAGTTTAGTTGTTTACATTTTCTTATCTAATGCGGACGAATATCCCAATGCGCGAAAGGTCATTCGGGCCGACGTCGGCCGCCGTTGGCCCGCCCACAGTTTGCGCGGGCCAGCGGCGGCCGACGTCGGCCCGACGGGGTTTCGCTTCCTTGTATGCCGTCTTGATTCAGTACAATGACAAGTCAAGCGTAATTTGTATACATGTAAATATGCACTTTGGACAAAGTGAACGTTTTATCTTTTTAACTCTTGTGTCCCTCTTCTTTTTATTAATCTTGAATAATCCAACATAGAGTTTATTTTAACTTTTCTTTAATCGCATTTGCTGACTAATGGCTCTCGAGTGCGTACTTTCAAGCGACCTACTCCAGGCAGTAGATGGTTAATATTTCGCAGATCTCTTTTATTAATATTCTTAGTGCGTTTCGAAATTATAGTGGACAAAATAACGGGCTAACTTTAGTTAGGAGATTTGAATGTCGTAGAGGGGGGAAAAAAAGAAGCGTTTTCTCTTCTTCCCCTTTCTTTATACACAGGAGATTTATGTCCGTTACTCTCAAAAGAAAAAAGACCTCCGGTATATGTGCTTGTTCACCCGGATTGTCAAAAGAGAGGTAAAAAATTCTTAGTTTAGGCAAGGCAACATTGACAACTTGTGAAATGAGCTGAGATTAGGAATGACAGCTGCCATAACGTAGATCGATTTAATTTATTTTACTGTTTCCCTATCCCAAATCATGCTATGGCACGAAATGGGGAATCGAGTGCACGATACATTCCGCATAAGCATACAAACATAGAGGTAATACAAGTCAGCAAGAGACATAGATGCTGATGAGTCCCCGAACCCTTTGAGGTCCAATCAGAATCTATGCTTTTTGCAGGTTTTGGACATTTTGCCTGGTCTTTCGGTACAGGGCTTCTACATAGACATGTTAGATATAAACACAGGACTACAGGCTATGGCAACAGATAATACAGACGAGTGCGCAAAATCTATCAGGGCCGAATTCGGCCGCAGTGGGCTCGCGCACAGTCGTGCGCGGGCCCCCTGCGGTCGACTTCGGCTGAACGGCCATTGCTTACTTCGTCGGAGCATTTTGTTTGTTTGTTTTAAACTGGGCATTCATAAATTGGAAAGTTGTGTTACAAGCAACGAGATGTGTATTAAATTTCGATTTAATTACAGATGATTTTTTATACTCTCTGTTCATATCATACTATACTGAAGAGCAAAATAAATGCGACATTTTTGGAATCATCGGAAAGACTTTAGTGTTTTCGATGATTCCAAAGTTGTTGCATTTCTATTACTTGTCACTATATATTGTCCCTGTGGAAACCAATAGTCAGTGAAGAACGTTTTTGTCCAACAATTTGACGAAACCGCATTTAAGTCTAGCAAACACGTATTATTTATGTGTATCACAGATGCTCGTCTTGATTTCCGCTATGTCCCTTTGTAAATTTCATAACTGTGCTGGATTTGGCTAAATAAATTCAAAATAAAACATCTGACTGTAACACTAACAGCGTGTCTTTGTAACATCACCCCAACTGTAGCTCGCGCGCGCGCGTGTGTATGTGTGTGTGTGTGTGTCTGCGTGTGCGCGCGCGCGCGTGTGAGTGTGTGAAGAACAGAACAGAACAACGTTTATTGTCGAGGGGCCCATTGGGGCCAAAAGACACAGATTGATCGGACTTAACTATCATGTACATTACTTTATATCATTCTTTAAGTTCTTTCAGTCCACACGCAATTTTGCACTTTTCTGTCGGCAGTAAGTCAGTTTATTGGTGTACATCGCTCGGCGTCAGTGTTCGTGGAGTCCAGTTCGTATTATTCCTGTGACCGCCAGTGATTTTTGCGTGGTCCGTGTTTCCGTCCGATCTTGTAGCGTCTTCTACGGTCGGGGGCGTGAAAAAGAAGAGAGAAGGGGGTACGCAGTATCAATGCTGTATGGTCGTGAGAAGCAGTCAAATACAAACATTGCTAGAGTGCACTGTGCATCCTCCCTGACTAGTTGTTGACTTGGCTTATGGCAGTCTGTACTTGAAACTAGCTGAGTTCTGAGCTGATGATATAAGCTACAATCGTCTAGAATGTAAATTTCGTCCTCTACTACTCCACACGCACGACATAGGCTATGTTCCCGGGGTGTGTTTGTATACCTGCCTCATTCTACTTCTAGCATGTAAACTGGGCACTTACACGCAACTTCGTGCGGGCTTGTTTGTGTTCCCGTATTTTTGTGTCCATAAGGTAGCTTTGTATCATGTTTCGTATTTATCAGTTGCTTTGTTATAGAATGTCAATCTAGATGTGTTGTTCCGCTTAATTCTGTTCCAGTATCTAGTGTAGGCCTACTGCTCTTCCAGTTTTCTATGGTGGGCTGTTTTATGTAGTGAGGTTTCCCTGAATGTACACTGGTTACTGATCCCACACGTGGCGAAAACCCAATGAGCAAAGAATTTGTCTTGTAAAAGCGACCCACGGGGCGGTGGTCTCGAGCAGTTCGTGATACGCCTGTTTGAGGTAGGAGGTGCTATCAGAGTTTAGCATGTGAAGCCAAAAAACATATCACTTAGACCGATAATCTGATGCTCACAGCGAACTGTCCGATCTCAGCTAGGGCCGGAATATTCCTTTTTTTTTTTTTGTGGATGCCTAAGATAGACGGAAATGTGAATTCACTCTCTTAAACCTTGTGGAAGTAACAGCCTTTCATCTAGGATAGAGAAAAAAGGACACGGAAAGTACGTGGGAGCGCACGGACCCCCATCCAGCCTCGTCCCACTGACATCTGGGAATTATCGGTGAGGAGTCTGCATAATTTCAACTGACCCTACACACCAACGAGGATAACCCAACACCCGCCGCTGTCAGAGAGACATAGATCCTCATACTATGGGAGCCTACACGGTACTCCCTAACTAATGTACATCCACATTAGACTGACAAGCAGAGTTGCCTGCATACTGCGGTGCCTTAAACAAATAAGTGAAGGTGGCACATGCACAGCGCACTAGTAGCGCAGTAACAAATGACACAGAAGTAAATGACGAAAAAGAACGAGAGAGACAAGGGAAAAGAATGTAAAATCCAACAATACGGCAAACAACAAAAAAATAAATTTTGTTTTGAACAAAGAACAAAACAACAACAACGAAACAGGAAAACGGTGGGACACAAACAAACGTGTGCCGAAACTTACCTGTGAAAAAAGAAATACAGTCCGAGACTGAAAACACACAGAATTTAAAGAACAAACAAAACCGTGGGAGCGAAATCATACTTGTTGAAAACGCTGAACACTGTACGTATGTACAGAAAATATATATGCGCGTTATTGCCTAGGCAGGGCGCAAAACCGCTATAGTGTGCGATGTCAAACACATCTTTACACAACGGCAAAGCCAGAATCAGGCTGAAACATTCATGTGCCCGATGTGAGCGCCGTTTTTTTTTTCCAACGCCGATAAACAGGCCATTGCATCATAAAGTGTGCGATGTCAAATACATCTTTACACAAATTTCAGTTGAATGCACTCGGGAGGCATTTGTTCCTTTGTGCAGTCATCGAAGAGGTGACTTAGGTCACTGTCAATACTATTTGTCTTTAGTGTGAAAGAAAATCATACTTCTGATGCATATGTTGCGACAGGGACCACTAGAGAGTCAAACAGTTGCATTATCTTTTTAGTATATAAGTGTTGTTTGTATATTGAGCGTATAAGGGTATGAGCGGCTTTGCTGGCTTGTCTCCCTAGGTGGTCTTGTGCTGATGTAAAGCTACCTGTGTTTTTAAGAATTACCCCTAGGTACTTGTGCTGACTGCATCCACTCCACTGTTACTATTAAATCGTTTCTCTAAATAAATACGGTCGGTACTTTTGGTGCTGCTCGTTGGGAACACAATCATCTTTGTTTTGTTTTTTATTGATAGTCAAGCCCCAGTCTTTACATGATGTATGTAGTTTATTTCATTTGTTCTGGAGGTCAGCTTTTGGAGTTGACAGAACCGCTAGGTCATCTGCGTGCAGTAGGCACGGTATTTCAGCACCTGTTGTGTTGTTAACGGTTGGGGAGTCTTCATCCTTTAAGCAATTTGGGAGGTCGTTGACGAAAATATTAAACAGAGTAGGGCTTAGATTATTTCCTTGTTGCACCTCCTTTTTTAAAGGTATGTCTTGTGTGTTCCCGCCGAGTACTTTAGTGCACACAGTTGAATGACTGTACATGTTTCTGATTACGTTGTAGCAGAGCCCGCCAATGCCTAGGTCTAGGAGTTTTAATAGCATAGCGTCATGCCACACACTGTCGAAAGCTTTTTGCATATCCACAAAGCAGCAGTATAGTCTGCCTTTTGGGGACTTTAGGTATTTATCGACTACGTGTTTGAGCATGAATATTTGGTCCGTGGTCCTTTGCGTTTTTCTGAATCCTGCCTGGCTGGGGCGTAAAGTTTATTTTGTTCGAGGTAGTTGACTATTCTCTCGTTGCTGGCCTGGCTGGCAAAACAGCTTACTAAGTGCGCTTGTGAGAGTTATGCCTCGGTATTTATTTGGGTCAGTCGCGTCTTCGCCATTATGGAGTGGGATACTGACACCTGTTTTCCACGAGGGCGGGTAGTGCCCCGAGGTTAGGATAGCGTTGAAGCAAGCTCTCAGGCTGTTGATAGTGTAGGGCAGGCTGGTTTTTATAATTTCGTTGGAGATGCCGTCCTTGCCTCCTGCCTCCCCTTTCATTTAGATGTTTGACAGCTGTTTCTATTTTTTTGCTGGTGATTAGGAAATCTAAGCTGTTAAAATATGGTTCCTTCTCTTTGAGCTCAAGTTTAGCTTCTACCTCTCGTTTTCTCTCCGGCTTCTTGAACGTCAACGTCTCTAGCCACTATGTTCTCTAGGTGACTAAGCCATTTTGCAGCGCTAACTGTCGTTTTTCCTGCACCTACTGGGGTATCTACATTTTTAGATCTCTAACTGCTGTCCAGATCGCATTGGGTCTTTTTCTATTGCTTGGTTAAAGGTATCCACTACTTTTCTTTTGTACTCGGCTTTTGTCTTCTTGAGAATTATAGATATTCCTCTTACTGAAATATTTGGAAATTAGTTCAGAGTTGCCTGGATTTCTATTTATTGCGTTGAGCAGAGATTTCAGGTCCTTTCTTATTCCTAGGCAGTCGTGAATGAACCATTTCTTTGTTGTCTTTTTCCTCCTATGTTTATGCAGAGAACCAGGCCGCGGTTTCTGTCTGAGTGACAGCTCCTCGGCCCCGATCAGCGCCTTTGAGAGACCTGTATTGTTTGTGACGTCGTCTAACAGTGCTTGTACCTCCGCTGACGGGAACGCGCGCGCATAGTTATCCGCTGAGTCTTTATCCCATGTGTATTGTTTAGACTGCCGCTTGGCTGCGGAAAGGCTAAGGGAGGAAACCCCTGACATCAAAGCCCCCGTGTCTCCGGGGAAGGCTTTTGAGCCAGAGACTAGGACAAGGACAGTCTGATATAAAACCTACGACCCGAGGACCTCGATGCCACCGTCCCAGCTTGCTAGGCCATGGCAGATGAACCAAGGGTTTAAAGGGTGGGGCCAGTACTGCGCACACTGCACTCCACCAAAAAGCTCTACCGCGCAGGCTTTAGGAAACGTCCACGGACCATGACACTGACCATTCCAAGTCCTGTAGCGACGGGCGAGGGGCGAAACGGCAGGTGAAAGATGTCACTGGAAGCCACAGTCTCAAACCTGCATGCAGGCGGTTCAGGATATTGGTCGCCTGATGTTGACCTGGGGATGACAACATCACTCGGCACACCCTGAACGACCAAGCAGCCTTCTCTAGGGACAGCACTGTTTGCTCCACACTGAGAGGGGCCTAGAAAAGGTGGCCTAACCAAAGCTCGTCCCCTCGCAACCCCAGTGGGCTAGCCGCGGTCAACGGGCATCTTCTCCTGCGGTCAAAAAACAAGAAAGAATAACGGATCCACTCTCATGACGACCACGACCGGACTCAACGTAGCATGCTGGAACATCCGAACCATGCTTGACAAAACAGACAGAGGACGCCCTGAACGACGCTCCGCCCTCATTGCCCATGAATTGCTGAGGTTAAACATCGACATCGCCGCGCTCAGTGAAGTACGCCTTCCGGACGAAGGCAGCCTCCAAGAACTTGGCGCTGGGTACACCCTCTACTGGTCAGGCAGGCCTGAATCAGAAAGACGGCTCTCAGGCGTGGGTTTCATGGTCAAGACCTCCATTGCGACTAAGCTGGAAAACCTACCAACGGGTCACTCAGACCGCATCATGTCCATGCGCCTCCCACTGAGACACCAGCAACACGTCACCCTTCTCAGTGTGTACTCCCCAACCCTCCTGGCAGAGCCTGCTGAAAAGGACAAGTTTTACACTGACCTGCGCAGCCTCATACAGAGCACCCCTGCAGACGACAAAGTCATCATCCTTGGCGACTTCAACGCCAGAGTGGGCCAGGACTCTGAAGCCTGGAAAGGAGTCCTCGGCAAGCATGGCGTCGGGAACTGCAATGACAATGACCGCCTACTGTTGGAGTTCTGTGCAGAGCAGCAACTGGTCATCACCAACACTACTTTTCAGCAAAAGGACAGTCGAAAGACCACCTGGATGCATCCTCACTCCAAACACTGACACCTTATCGACTATGTCCTAGTGCGTCAGAGGGACCTCAGTGATGTCCTCCTCACCAGAGTGATGCCCAGCGCAGAGTGCCACACTGACCACCGCCTTGTCCGCTGCAAACTCAGGCTCCATGTCAAGCCAAAACCCAAGAAATGGCACCCCCGCCCCCCCCCCCCCCCCCGGTGAGCTGCTGGCTGCAAACTAAGTAGTCAACAACTGAACGCTACTCCCCTGTGGCGTGTAACAGGTGAACCTTCCTGTCAGGTCGCCAAGGATCCGGCCGTTGAGGATGAAGAGATTGCTATCCAGACATATATTCGTTATCCGCCGGCCGTATTTGTAGACCGGGGCGTCTATGGATGTTCTGGCATGTATTTTATCGAACTGGTAGTGTTCCGGCAGATGGTTTTACTTTACTACTCTGTCTAGGTGGATGAAGTCGGCATGCGAAACTGTCCTGGCTCTAAAATCTCTTCAGAGTATAATGTTGCCGGATGACGAGAAGTAATCAATATCATGCTGTAGTTTATCCCAGATAGCCGCGGTATGGTATCTGCCGTATGTGGAGTTTTCGGGGGACATGTATACACTGCCGATGTATAGTGTCTAGCGTGTTTCGTCCGTTTTAATTTGGAGCCAAAGTATGTCGCTGTTGCTACAGAGCAGGCATTTGACGCTCTCTCGTAGGCTTTCTCCGATCAATACTAGTATGCCCCCCGAGGCATTGCGTGATTTTCCCCTTTTCTGTGTGCGGAATGATATAGCGCTCGAGTAACCCGGAACGGACGTTTCACAACTATCGTCTTGGTGGGTTTCTTGTAGGAATATTATGTCATATCTTTCAAGTCTTCTGGTTACTTCAGGTTCTACGAGTTTGTTTGATCTTAGTTTGTCTATTGTCTCCTTTAGCCCCTTGATGTACCATGATAGAATCTGAAGGTACCTTATTGTCATAATTTGTATATCCTATGCAAAATACAGTGTATCTACAAGTAATCGAAGGGTTACAAAGCATAACATTCTCGGAGAAGATTAGAAAACGAGCCACAGAGACATCTGGAGAATTTGGTATGAAATTAAGTAATAGATGTGGGTTACGGTGTGTGAGTAAGTAAGTGAAACATTGGTAATATGCAAAGTAAACCAAGATATTCGCTATAGCGCCTTCCCTATATATAATGATCATATTGCTCAGTTGGTTAGTAAGCATTAGTAAGTTGGTATGCCAAGATGAAATGGTAACGGTAAACAATGTGAGATGGAGCATGCATCTATACAGACCTGACAGGTAGGTTGCTTATCGTCTGTAGAAGCTCTCTCGGTCGTCCCGCCGGCCGCTGTAGCCGATGCGTCCTGGAGGCTGCTGGTACCCGGAGCTCTGCCGGTCGTCAGCGTAGTGTTGTCGCGGCCGTTCCTGGTAGGTTGTCTCGGCCCAACGGTCGTCGTAGTCGCGATCTTGTGGCTGTAGCGCTGCTCCTCCTGTTCGTAGTAGCGGTTGTAGCGGCATTGGCATGGAAGGGGTCTGTAGTGTCGTGGTCCCCAGTGTCGTGGCTTGGTGTAGTGTCGTCGATCGTTGTGGGGCTGGTGTCGATATTTGTGCTGCTTCTGCTGCTTGTCCTCCTCCTGCTGCTGGCTGGCTGGCTGGTGGTTCCTGCTGTGGTGTCGCTTCTCTTTCGGGGTGTGCCACAGCCGGGACTTGAGGTGGTGGCCGATGTTGGCCGCTAGCAGGCTGGCCCGACTTTCTGACAGGTGGATTAGGCCGTCATACAGGTTCCACCTTCCCGCCAAGTTCTCGTGGCTAAGGAAGGAGACCCTGTCGTTGCGGTGAAGACCTGCAAATACAAAGGCTTTGAGCAGCTCCCTCTTGGCTTGAAGGTCAGAGCGGTTGGTCGGCACTACCCTTGAGATGATGATAGCGTTACGGGCGTGCCGGTCCATGAGGACGAGAGTGACCGCTATGTTTGGAGCTGGCATCCTCCGCACTCTCCGTCTTTAGGTTGTTGATGCCAGTGTGGAGCAGAACCGCCTCAGGTTCACACTGGCTGGTACTGTTGACGGCGTAGTTCGGGACCTGTTCGGCGGTTTAGGCCCTCTTTTTAGTAACCTTCAGGCCCTAGGAGCGGCAGGGAGTCTTGCAGAATCAAGACGATCGGCGCGGGGTTCTTGTCGATCCTCTCCGCTGTCTTCCCTTCAGACCCAAGGGTGTCTTAGCTGCCCTCGCTGCTGGTGGTGTTACCTCTGCCGGCGCTGTCGTGACGTGTGCGCTCCGCTGGGGGTTGGCTGTTGTCGGGGTCACAGGGGCGCGGGGAAGGTTAAGGTGCGAGGGCTCATTCTGGTCGGCCAGCATGAGCGAAGGGGCGCAGGGTTTGTGGCTGGTGTCACGGCTGGCTAACCTCGCCTCTAGGGAAGAGATGGTAGCCTTACTCTCCTCATGTCAGGTCTGTAAGTTGGCCACCTGCGTTGCAAGGTTGCAGAGCGCCCCTTCCAAGTTACGCAGCAGGTCGCACGTAGTCTCTGTGTGGGCAGTCAGGGCTGACATATCGGCCGTGTACTGCGTGGCAGGGGGTTGTTGGCTGAATATGCCTGGGGTGGCTATCAAAATGGCCGACTCAATCTCTTTTTGTGTGCGGTCGACCATGAAGACTTTCACACAGTGTTCGTGTATGTGTGTGTGTGTGTGTGTGTGTGTGTGTGTGTGTGTGTGTGTGCGTGCGTGCGTGCGTGTGTGTGTGTGTGTGTGTGTGTGTGTGTGTGTGTGTGTGTGTGTGTGTGTGTGTGTGTGTGTGTTCGTGCGTGCGTAATATGTATGCAAAATATGAAGTTTTTTAGCTTTACGACAGGTCACGGCGTGCAAATCATCACCATTCTCAACGCACTCATACACATTAATTTCCTGAAAATATTGGCAGTGGTAAGCTAATTTAGGACCGGGTTATAACCAGCCTCCGTAGCGGGTGTTCAGCGTGTCGGACTGGCGGCCGGGAGATCCGGGTTCGAATCCCAGCCGAGTCAAGCGGGATTTTTCCTACCTGGGTCGGCTCCAACTCAGAGCGGGTGTGCTATGGACCCAAAGGGAAGGCTGATGCCACGCAGCCGAGACTCACCCACTTCACGCGTGCAACTTTGGGGTTGCTACCCGGTTTATGACGCATCCTAAGGTGTGAATGATTACACGGCTGGCACCGCAGGTGTCCGCAGTTCCCGGGCCTGGTTAACACTAGGATATTTATGGCACGAAGCGTGGAATGCGGCCCTGTCACGTAGTCCACAACTACATAGACCACCATAGCATCATCATATCATCATCATGCAAGAAACAAAATGCCGTTCCAGGTTTCTGATCCCTCAAGTCTCCGACTCATGGTGACCTTGGCCCAGTCCTCTAGGAGCCCTAGGTGCACGGTTGTCTTTGACTAGACCCTGCTGCTGTGCGTGGAATGACGTAGTGGTTGACTCGCCACCTCTGAGGGGAGCTCCCACTAGTCGACTCCGCGACTAGCAAACAATGTCGTAAGTAGGTGGAATAGTAGGTGAAGGCCACACTGAAAACCACCGAAGTGACTCGGCAGCAGTGCGGAGTTTTCTCCGGAAGAAGTCCCTTAAATAATTATATAGCAGCGGGGCCAAGAGTCTGGCTAGGCCTGGGTGAGCACACTGGGATTGATAGATTGATAGGGATGAGCCGCGTATGAGGAAGACCTCTGAGGTAACACCCCCCCCTCCCCCCCCCAAAAAAAAAGGGTTCGGGTTACAATTTCTTAGACTCACGAAACTTCAAGCGATATGCCGTTGTGCGGGTTTTAAGTACGCCAGTACAACGGCGTTTCTATGTCTTGCTTTAGCTAAGACTGTTCTACCTTTCATTTCACAATCCATTCAAGTACATACACATACATTGGCGCGTTTATGGAGAAAAAGAGGAAACGTTTTCATTGCACGTCATTACAGTTTCATAATTTGAACAAAATATATTGTAATACAACAACAAAAAATACAATTTCAATTTATATCCCGAAGTTAGAGCCAATTACTAAATGAATTACTAAGCGAATTGCCAGAATCTGGTCGCTCTATTTCAAAGTGATGCCTATTTAGAGAACTGTCATAAATTTCAGCCAGTATCTGTCAACATACTGTTCCTCTGTGTTTCAGCGAGATTGTTTTGGCGTGGAATTGATCACAGCATAACAAATGCCACCACGACTATGAAAGAAAGTTACTGGCTATTGAAAAATGCGTGCAGTTGGACCCTCTAGTCAATGCAAACCCACAATACGATCCTGGTGAAACAACAGAACAGTATTAACTCATTCAACCCCGACGGCCGTATCTCCCCAAATTCGGAGGCGTCATCTAAGGACTATGCACCAGTTGCAGGAGATGGATCGACCATGAATATTCAAGGACAGTGCCAGATTAGCTCCCCGCCGACAGGCGCCAAGCTAATATGGCATTACCCTTCAATTGTCACGGTCGACACATCTGCGGTAGTGCGTCAGGGCTAAATGGGTTAAAGTGAACGTTTAACCCAATTGTGCAGGCAGCCAATGCAACCCAAATGCACTAATACTGAAAATATATGTCGTTGCCACAACAATTATGTGACAATAGTGTGACAATGTATCGTCGTCCCGTGGAAATGAGGTCAACTATATCATTCCATGCTGCCTATTTCATCCGCATGCTGCAAAATATTCCGCATCTGTTACTTTAGAATCATCACAAAGATATACCCCGTCCTGCATCAAACAAGCTCGTGTTTTCTGATCTGATGAAACTCCCCTTGATGCTTAAGCAAGTAGCTCCGAAGTCTTACTTGTGTGTGACAGCTTTGGCATTTCTTCGCTCCAAATGAATTATGCGTGTCAACTGGAAACGTTTGCATCACGTTCGCTGCTAACGTCTATACAAATGCAGCATCTGGGTCCATAGCGCTTTCTCTGGCGGTTGTCACTCTGAGGCATGAAACTATGCCATCAAGAGGCATATAGATCCTCATTAGCCCTCGCATATGCGGGGGCTTATGAGGATCTACGTCTCTTGTCTTGAGTGTTGTTAACAGGGCACCGGCAGTTACGATGTGAAAACCTCATTGAGGCCGCGTAACTTCTGTTGACTGTCAGGCCTCGTTTAATGTTCGCGGCACTGCAGTCTGATAAATTTCACGATCTTATTGCAGTGATGGGCGCATAATAATGTCTGGTCAGGACAATGATTTTTTTAGCATCATGTACTGGACGGAGAGTCTTTATTATCAGCGGTAGGATACTTGTCTTGAGCACCGTCATTAGGTATATTTATTAAGGGAATTGATTCATTAAGTTGGTTTGTATTAGTGGGCTGG
>BTPG01000003.1:61683326-61685826 GCA_036245525.1 Semisulcospira habei | reverse complement strand
TACTTATTAATTACAGAGAAGAATCGTCAAGCACAAATATTTCACAATGTTGCAAGGTATTTTCATTGCAGTCTATATCACTCCGTGTCTCTCCATCTGAAATTTCTTGTCAATGTGTAAACTTAAAAAAAAATAATCAAAGCATCTTCGTTGTTCATTTTGGAAAACAATGTTAGGGCAACCTACCGATTTCTGACGCTGTCGGTGTCGTGGAAAGGCCGGTGCCTTCGTTTCCGCTGGGTGCTGCAAGAGAGATGGAAAGTGTGATTAACCCTTTCGCTGGCACTGTACGTACAGTTTTGTTTCTGAAATCTTGGGTCATTCAACGACGAAAAGCCGACACCGTCCAAGAAACAGGGATACAAGCTGGTTTCATTTAGAGACATAGATCCTCATGAGCCCCAGCAGTTGCGGGGCTCATGAGGATCTATGTGATCACTTTTTTCTCGACAGAGAAGGGTTTAAGAATGACCTTTTATGTACTGTTTGGTTCCGATGGAAATTCGTGTCAAAAGCGTATCTTAGAAACTGCTTAACTCGATTAATGTATATTTCAAATCATCGTGTAGGCGTAATATGTGTTAATAATGACAGAAACTTACTTAGGTGTGATACAATATATGGCATCGTTAAATAGTTTTATTAGTAATGCTTTGTAGCATTTACAATTTAAAAGACAGTTAAATCTTTCATTTTCTGTCATAATTACAAATTATTATCTTTTCGTATTGCCCAATATATTATTTCCTACGAAACAAGTTGCGGCTTTATTACCTAGTAGTTGTTTTTTGTTTCTTGTTGTTATTCTTTCTTTTGCTGTTATTAATTTATAATTCCTTCTACTTTATTCAGTGTATTACTGCATACAACAACACAATACACCTTTACCTGCTGTTGTGCCTTGTCTTGGTGTCGTCTGAACACTCTGAGTTGCTTATGAAAAAAACAACAACGAAAAAATGTTAAATAAAATGAACAGAAACAGAAAAAAAAACTCGGGCTGCAAACACATGATCATCCCAGTAAGTAAAGGTGATCTGGCATACGGCCGTCGTGGTCCCGTAGACGAAGTGCAACTTGTACTTAAAAATAGAGTGTACTCAATCTACTGTGCAAACATTGTAATAACGTACATGCTTTTGTTAATGGCAACACGTTCTGGTCAGTTCGGTGCATTCTTATGTTCTACCGTTTGTTTGTTTTTTTGTTTTTTTTTGTTTTGTTTGTTTGTTTGTTTGTTTGTTTGTTTGTTTGTTTTTCACGTTAACTAGATAGAAGTCTTTCGTGTAGCCTACACTAAATTCCTATCGCCGCTTTGCCTGCTTTGTGCACATTACTTGAATATTGCGAGTGTGTAGATGGTTACAATGTTGCGATTTAAAGAAGAAACTTTCAAACATAAGATTTGACTTGGCGACTTCAAGCCATCTCACGAGAAAGATCTGCCTCGATAGTTAAACTCATTCAGTCCGGCGCACGTATTTCCCAAATTAATATTTTTGGAAGCGTCATCTAACGACTATGCGCCTGTTGCAGGTGATGGATCGACCGTGGTAATTCTAGGGTAGCGCCAGATTAGCTTGGCGCCGACAGGTACCAAGCTAATCTGGCACTACCTTTGAATTATCATGGTCGACCCATTTCCTGCTGTAGTGCGTCAGGGCTTAATGGTTTAATTAAGCCTTTGTCTGTCGGTTGTGGTTTTTGTCGTGGTGACCCTTGCCGGACTAAAACAGCGCCCGACAGCCGAAGGCTTAAAGGGTGTGACATAATGACTTGTGGACTAGGAGCAATAAAATATGTGAACTATTGAACTCTCATGATCGATCCATGTGTCAATGTATTAATTAATGGCTGAAAGGGTTATTGCATATTAGCTTTTTTCGGTGCGCGTTGCACACGCAGTAGATTGAAGGACATTGATGGGCTTTAGGACACAGTACACAACAAATTTTCATTCATACGCCACACGCCTTTACTGCAAGCCGCACATTGTGACCTCGCTATAAAATCCCTAGTAAGGACTCATGAAGGATTTTCCTCTTTGCGACACGCCTTGGATTCCAGGGTATTTTTTCCCCCACAAAAGAGTACCAAAACTTTCAAAAGTAAATTGTTACTTAGGCACACTACTGGAGTTTTTGGTATCACACGTTTGAAATCATAAGGTGTGACCCACCACTAAGAAAGAACATTATTTTACTGAATCGAAAGCTCATCGGCGTCCTATGGGAACATTTTATTGAAGATTCTAATGATTCTGAAGCAGTCACCTCATGCAATGGATTGCATTACCCTGACAATTTGCAGACAACGCTGCTGGTAATGCCGTCAACAACCTCATGAAAGATCGTATATTACGCTATTACGTTGCATTGTGTCATCAGGACATCATATATATATATATATATATATATATATATATATATATATATATATATATATATATATATATATATATATATATATATATATATATATATATATATATATATATATA
>BTPG01000003.1:61620826-61678326 GCA_036245525.1 Semisulcospira habei | reverse complement strand
TTGCGTACTACAGCAAGAGGCAAGCTAATCTGGCACAATCTTTGAATTATCATGGTCGATCGATCTCCTGCAACTTGTGCATAGTCATTAGATGACACCTCCCAAATTTGGGAAATACGGCCGTCTGGCTAAATGATTACCCGTTATGCGATAACGAGAGATACAATGAGAACACGCTGTTAATAAAACCTATGCGCGTAGGCATATATATCTCACATCGCACATACATGTGCACAAAACCTAAAAATTACCTTTCTTGGCTACACATTCTCGCCTAGTTCTTCATTTTATAGTGTATCTCAAACGAATACGAGGTAGTATACAAACATGTATGTGTTTATGATTGATTCTCATTATCGTAACAATTAATTGACCTGCTGCGTGATTTACATGACGGTCTACATGTGTACAGGTTTATGGTGTGTCGTGGTCTGTTAAAGGTTTGTAGTTCCACTACACTAAATGTAGGTACAAAAGGCGTCATAGCATAGGCATACCTGGTACATTAGGTTTTCTAGAAATACAGACACCGCATTCAACCCATTCAGCCCTGACGCAATACAGGTGATGGGTCGATCATGATAATTCAGGGGTAGTGACAGATTAGCTTGGCGCCTGTCGGCGCCAAGCTAATCTGGCACTACCCTTTATTTATCATGTGGTCGATACATCACCTGCAACAGGTGCATAGTCGTTAGATGACGCTTCCAAATTTTAGGAAATACGTGCGTGGGGCTGAATGAGTTAACCATGTAGTGTTCCACGCATATTGTGCTTGAATGTATTTTTTATGGAAGGTACCCTATGCGCAAAAGGCCATCGGGCACACGTCGCATAGGGTAGCCTTCATAGTACTACTTACTGTCTTTGTTTGCACTGCTTTTAATCCTGTTTTACGCTAGCTAATACAAAAATAGCTGCAGGCTTGCAATACGCAGTGTACTATTTACGTGCCTGTCAATTTACTGCTTTCTTTATCAAACGATTATAAATAAATAAATAAATAAATAAACAATGTCTTCTAGTGTTTCGACTTTCGCACAGACAAACACACATAACAGTGGGCCAACACACGCACACACACACACATACACACACACACACACACACACACACACACACACACACACACACACACACACACACACACACACACACACACAGTGAAGAGCGTTCATCAAAACCTGGGTTGTCATGAGATTCTTGTGTGTTCTGACGGAAACACTTTGCCCGAACGTGCAGATCAATATCTACCTGTTACGCATGCTAGAAGTAGTTCCTAGGTCCCGTGTTTACGGAGTTTACGGTGTCAGCTGGCCTGCGCAGAATTGTGCTTAGACCAGCTGAGACCGACTTCCGCCCACAACCTTTTAGTTTACTTGATTATTTGCCTAGATGTACACTGAGGCAAAGCTCAGCCAACATTTTATAACGCAATCAACGTCCCAATGTAAGCATTCTAGTGCTGACGACCAGCTGATTTGAATGTTTTATACGAAACTTACATGCAGGTGTGTACAAAAGAGCTTCTCTGCCCGTATTCATCGTTGGGCCTAAGAATTATCCACAGTCACTTCAACTGTCATGCAATCACTTCACCTGTGGTATTTACTCAGGTGTGTAGATATCTATGTGCTGCGTATTATTTATATGTATTGCTTTACTAGACTTCCTTATTCAGGGGGAGCTGGGTAGCTCGGTGGTAAAGCGTTCGACTGTCGTCCGAAAGTTCGAACCCAGCTGGGGTCCAAATTTATACAGACCTCTTTTCGGTGCCTCGTCTTTGAAATCACTTTCGTGGTGGACAAAAGACGTTAAGCCGTAAACGTAAAACTTTTTTTTTTTTTCCTTATTCAGCTAACGCGTTTGTGATGATAGCTCCAACAAGAACCCAGTGCTCAAAGACGATCGCCGTGCCTGATGGCCTTTTGCGCATTGAAATTTGTCTCAAAACAAAGCTCTGCCGAGAATGGAAGGGTTCAAAAGCGTGGTAAAGGGTTCACCTTCTTCGCTGTCGGTAGACCTCTTTTAACTCATTGGAGACGTGCTCACTCCGGATACGCTGCTTACGCCGCGGCAAGACGCGAATAAGTTTAATTCTGTAAAGTATCGCTAGAACCGAGATCGACACGGGAGCCTTAATTATTTTCCCCTATAATGATCAAAAGAAAATGAGTTGCTGATTAACTCTTAACTTGCCACTAAAGGTAAATTTATTTTTCTGAAATCTTGCTTCATTCAGCAACCAACGGCTAATGACTAAAGCTGGTTAGAGTCTGCATAACGGCGTTCCCCAAAGCACGAGGCCAGGCCTCTTCCATCTTGCCTGCTGTGCAGGGAAGAAATCCTCGTTTAAATCAGCGTATCTTCCCGTCCAACACCAACCTTTGCCACGAAAAGGTTGGGCGCTTTATAGACAACACCGGCATCTTTCACACGGCAAATGGTCTACCTCGCAAAGCGCTGTACCGGGTGGAAAAAAATGGCCGGCTTGACCCTATCCACCCGTCCCACGTGGGCACGCGGAGGCTGGCCGGTAATATCAAATACGGCGGCGACGATGGCCACCGAACAACCTCTCAACGGGACGCTACATCTCCTAATGTAACAACCGCTAAGCAGCTTTATTCAAACATTGCTGCGGGGCGGGCACCGGTGGGCTTGTCATCCGCTGTTCAGAAGCGACAGCAGCAACAGCAGCCAAAACAGCGATGCCCACAACAGGCGCAAAATGAGCTACAGCAGCAGCAACAACAAATAAAACAGCGTAAACCTCCGCAACAGCAACAACAGGAACCACAAGAGCAGCACCTACAAACTACAGCTTATTCAGGAGCATCAAGATACACCACTGGCTGCAGCAACAGCAACTGATGTATCCGCCTGTGACACGGTGACAGTACCAACCTCTCCCTAGCGGTGCTCACTGGACTAATCACAAACCATTTTCCACTTACCAGCAAACAGGAAATGGAACCTATGTCCCGTACTACCCGAGCTACCCAGCGTCCATTATCGGTGGCGCCAAGTGGGCGCAGTTTGTGAATGGTGTGCGTGCGTACCTGTGCAGTCGTTCATTATTCCCTACTCAATACTCACTAAAAAGTGTGTTGCAGTGTGCGTTTATCTCCTTTGCCCACCTGTGAGTACACTAGGTAATCTCGTTGGGCCTATCTGCATTTGTTGTTGATGAACAGTGTGTTGTTGCCGCTATAATTACAACTTCGTGGAGTTCGGGTTACTCTTTTCTTTTTATTTGTTGGCATTTGGACACACACACACACACACACACACACACACACACACACACACACACACACACACACACACACACACACACACACACACACACACTTACACACACATACATACATCAGCAGCGAGGTTTTAATTTTTATCTTGTTACTTTAAATGTGTGAGGTTTAAGCCTGCCCGCCTTTGATATCATGGACATTACTATTAAGTTTGCCACACGGCGACCCGTCCTAAATAGTCCCTTCTTTAAATAGAAGGGACTTAAAAACTCCAGAAAACCAGACATTGACGGTGACGTAAAAGCAGAGGTTTCGTCACTTCACAGTAATCGACGCGATACCCTTGATATGCCGTCTCTCTCTCTCTCTCTCTCTCTCTCTCTCTCTCTCTCTCTCTCTCTCTCTCTCTCTCTCTCTCTCTCTCTCTCTCTCTCTCTCTCTCTCTCTCTCTCTCTCAAAGATGTAAGCTTCGGTGTGCCCCAAGGATCTGTACTGGACCCCCTACTGCTTTGCTTATTTAGCAATGATTTGCCTCTACATATTACTTGCCAAGATGTACAATGAGACATTTTTGCTGACGTCACCTCAGTTCATACTACTAGTAAAGAAATACAGTTAAATTCCGACAACCTACAACAAAGTCTTCATGAAGTGTCAGTTTGGTGTATAAACAATTCTATGGTTGTTTATCCAGCCAAAACAAATTCGATGGTAGTCGCCAAGCGCCAAAAATCAGCAGATAACGCCTCAATTACTTAACCTTTCACTTAAAGGTAGTCAGGTAGAACAGGTAAATGAACATCGATTACTGGGGATTACAATCGACAGTCAGCTAAAATGGCAAGCTCATACAGACGCCTTATGCAAAATAGTAGAACCTGTATGACGGCCTCATCCACCTGTCAGAAAGTCGGGCCAGCCTGCTAGCGGCCAACATCGGCCACCACCTCAAGTCCCGGCTGTGGCACACCCCGAAAGAGAAGCGACACCACAGCAGGAACCACCAGCCAGCCAGCCAGCAGCAGGAGGAGGACAAGCAGCAGAAGCTGCACAAATATCGACACCAGCCCCACAACGATCGACGACACTACACCAAGCCACGACACTGGGGACCACGACACTACAGGCCCCTTCCATGCCACTGCCGCTACAACCGCTACTACGAACAGGAGGAGCAGCGCTACAGCCACAAGATCGCGACTACGACGACCGTTGGGCCGAGACCACCTACCAGGAACGGCCGCGACAACACTACGCTGACGACCGGCAGAGCTCCGGGTACCAGCAGCCTCCAGGACGCATCGGCTACAGCGGCCGGCGGGACGACCGAGAGAGCTTCTACAGACGATAAGCAACCTACCTGTCAGGTCTGTATAGATGCATGCTCCATCTCACATTGTTTACCGCTACCATTTCATCTTGGCATACTAACTTACTAATGCTTACTAACCAACTGAGGAATATGATCATTATATATAGGGAAGGCACTATAGCGAATATCTTGGTTTACTTTGCATATTACCAATGTTTCACTTACTTACTCACTCACCGTAACCAACATCTATTACTTAATTTTATACCAAATTCTCCAGATGTCTCTGTGGCTCGTTTTGTAATCTACTCCGAGAATGTTATGCTTTGTAACCCTTCAATTACTTGTAGATGCACTGTATTTTGCATAGGATATACAAATTAGCCTTTGGTTGTTGTTGCCGCTACAAGGTGTTCTCCGCTTCAGCAGTAAACAGAATCAACTGAATAAGTATATACTTTGTGGATCGGATATTACCGCATTGTGCCAGCAATGTGTTGCTTGCTGCTACAACAGAAAATACAAGGTGTTTTCCGCTGTAACGGTAGACACTTAACCATTTACTTCATTGGGAAAATCATTATACACTGTGCCAGCAGCGGAAAATTCAAGGTGTTGTCCGTGTAACGGTTAACAATTACGGCCGCTCATCCATATCTTTGGATTAGTCGTGAGGAAATCGTGTGATAGCATTCAGATCCACACCCACTGTGTGCCTGGTCTTACCAACGCATTTCAGGGCATGATCTTTTTTTTTTCTTTTTTTTTTGCCGCCTAGTGTGCTGCTGACCAGAACACTCTTTTCACGTGACGTGTGACATCTGCTAAGTGCGCTACACCACAGTCACTATTTAGACAGCTTCCTCAGCATTAATACGTGGATACACTATTAATCAAAATCGATCTTCATTTGATAACGCTGTGTTTTTCACCGTTTGTGACTTTTGATACGAAGTGCTATAACTTCAGCTGCGCTTTACTGCATTGAGACTTTATTCCTTATTCCCTCTGTTTATATTTTTTGGATTGTGTTGCACTTCATTTGTGTGTGTGTGTGCGAGAGAGAGAGAGAGAAGAGAGAGAGAGAGAGAGAGAGAGAGAGAGGAGAGGAGAGAGAGAGAGAGAGAGAGAGAGAGAGAGAGAGAAGAGAGAGAGAGAAGAGAGAGAGAGAGAGAGAGAGAGAGAGAGAGAGAGAGAGAGAGAGAGAGAGAGAGAGAGAGAGAGAGAGAGAGAGAGAGAGTCCCTTTTTCCCATAGCTGTGCCATAATATTTGAATGCCAAAGAGTACATTGAATACTGCATGTGCTGTGTATAATGTTTTTGCCTTCATATGTTTGTGCTCGATATTTTGGGCGCGCGCTCGCGTATCTGTGTGTTTGTGTGTGTGTGTGTGTGTGTGTGTTTGTGTGTGTGTGTGTGTGTAAGTATGACTATGTGTGTGTGTGTGTGTGTGTGTGTGTGTGTGTGTGCATGCTGTGTTTGTGTGTGTGTATGTGTGTGTGCGTGAGAGAGAGAGAGAGA
Organism: Semisulcospira habei; assembly: GCA_036245525.1. NCBI lineage: Eukaryota > Metazoa > Mollusca > Gastropoda > Semisulcospiridae > Semisulcospira > Semisulcospira habei. Next base: position 61,672,239 of record BTPG01000003.1, on the reverse strand, counting down.
GAGAGAGAGAGAGAGAGAGAGAGAGAGAGAGAGAGAGAGAGAGAGAGAGAGAGATGAGAGACAGACAGAGAGAGAGAGAGAAAGAGAGAGAGAGAGAGAGAGAGAGAGAGAGAGATGATGATGATGAATCTTTATTTATTCAGGATAAAGCTATTAGGCAACTCAATGCCTGTCTTACAAGCTGTCCTGTAAACAAACAACATAACAGGAAAATAAACATGCATGCAAATAATAACAATAATAATACGAATAAGAAGAAGAAAAAAAACTACGGAAAAAACAAACACAATAGGTGAATCAATGAAAGGGGAAACAAAATTCGTATTGGAGAAGTAGTAACTGCCACCAACACAAAAAGTAAGGGAAATAATTGAGTGCAAAGCATTAATATTATACTCAGCTAAGACAGTGTCAAAGAATCAGCAGCATCAAGAGCATATAGCGACACCGACAAGACCAATGATTATCAGTTTACAAATGTAAGGAGAAAGAGAAAATACTTGACTTTCACGTGTTATCAACAACAATACTCTGATATGGCAAACTGTGAAGTTAGGCTGAATGGAAGTGCGTGTGCAAAGCACGTTTAAAATGGGTTTTACCTGAACATGATTTAATGTTCAAAGGCAATGAGTTCCAGACAAAACTACCCGAAAATAGAAGGCTTGACTTGTAGAGATCTATCCTGGGTCGGGGTAGATGAAGCAAGCCATGTCTCATGTGTAGCTGATGCCTAGGGCTGAAGTTAAATAGCGTACACAGATATTCGGGGACTTTATAATGAAATATTTTGTGCATGAGGACTCATTTGTTAAATTTGAGTTGTTCCTTCAGTGGAAACATTCCGAGAGATTTGATTTTTTCGTCTGTGGAAGTAGGGTTTGGAATAATTATTTTAACTGAACGACGATATAGCGAGTTGATATTTTTAATATGACGTTCGCTGCATTCGTCCCACAAAGAGGACGCATAGTCACAGTGGCTCTTAATGTGTGCGTGAAAGAAAAATGCACAGCACTTTGTACTAAGAATATGTCTAAGTTTAGAGAGCAGAAATATATTCCTGGACAAGGTTTTGCACAAACTGTCAATATGCGACGACCAATTGAGCTGGTCGTCAAGTACAACTCCCAGTAGGCGGTGCTTGGATACCTGTTGGATAGGTTTATCACCAAGTGAAAGTATCAAAGGGGCAGGATGTAACTGATGCTTTTGGCGGGTTGTTATTAACATGCTTTTGGTTTTAGAAGTACTGAGTAGCATACGATTATGCGTACACCAATCTAACACTTCATCAAGACTTTGCTGGAGGATACAATTGAGCGTCGTGATACGATTGTCTGATGTATGCAGCGTGGAATCGTCAGCAAAGAGTTCGCATTTTACCGTAGGATTTGAGATGGAAAGAGGCAGGTCATTGATGAATAAAGAAAATAAAAGAGGCCCTAGGATAGATCCTTGGGAAACACCGTGCCTCACTATACCTTCTTTCGAATACCTTCCGTTCGAGTACACCTTCTGTCGGCGGCAACTTAGGTAGGATGAGAAAAACGCAATAGAGTTCAAATCAAACTTATACACTGAAAGGTTTTTTAAAAGAATGTTGTGATCGACTAAATCAAATGCTTTGGTTAGGGCCAGAAAAACTGCACCATTTTTGGAATTGTTGATTGATGAAAGCGAAGAGTCAACGATGAGAACGAGTGCAGTATGACACGAGTGTTTAGGTCGAAAACCAGACTGAAGAGATATGAGTAGGCGTTGATTCTCCAAGAATTGGAGTAGGTGCTGGTGAATGTGTCTTTCAATTGGCTTCGATAATATTGACAACACTGAAATAGGACGGAAATCGTTTGGACTTTTGGGATCTTTACATTTGGGAATGGGGACAACATTAGCATCTTTCATGGCATCTGCAAAAATACCTTGCGTGATAGAAAGGTTGAAAATAAATGTCAAGGAGTCAGCTGTGTATGGAAGTGACAATTTAAGTATCATGTTATTTATTCCATCCAGGCCACACGATTTACTGGTTAGAGTAGAAATATATTTAACAACTTCAAACACTGTCATAAGAGGTATGGAGGACGCACCTGCTGCAGACTCACAGTGTGTGCGCAGTTTAGCAGAACATCTGTAACTATCACTGCCAGTGGAAAAAGACTGTACAAGGGACTCAGCGATATTTAAAAAATGGGAATTGAAGTCGTCTGGATCCAAGCTTGGAGAGGTAGCAGCAGGGATGGAACCTTTCCGCTTTGTAAACAAATTGATTGCATTCCAGACACTTCGGGTATCTTTACCCTGTGCGATAACTTTTTTCGCAAGCGTTTTCTGGGCTTTTCTAACTAAGGATTTTACAAAATTACGTTGTTTTTTAAAATCTGCAAGTTTTTTTTTTCTGCCTTTTTAAGTCATCTCTTATTTTCATCGCATGAATAATGTCCTTTGACAACCAAGGCGGAAGGGTAGGGTTTTTAATTCGTTTAGTCCTGAGTGGGGCATGTTTATCTAGGACCCAAAGAAACAGCTTGTACCAAAGCGCTAGGGCTTCATTGGGATCATTAGTGTTATAAATAAGGTGAAAGGGCATGTTTGATAGGTCACGAAGAAAGTCATCAGTGTTGAATTTTTTGTAAGACCTGTAGGTGATAGTAGTGTGTTGTTTGTGCTGGGGTTTATCACGTTTAACTGAAAGATTAAAACAAGTAGGAAAATGATCACTAATGGCTACATTTGGCACATGGACGTTCTTGACAGCAATTACATTTGTAGTGTAGATGTGGTCAATCAATGTGGCGGATGACAAAGAAACTCGTGTGGGAGACCGAACCATCTGTTGCAGGCCAAACAATGAGGTGGTGTAATTCCACGCCGCATGACCAGTCGTGAGAAGGTCAAAATTAAAATCGCCTGGAAGGTGTATGTCTTTGTTGTTACGTAGCTGTACCTTATCATGGTAACAAAATCATCATACCATGAAAATGTTGCTGAAGGGGTGCGATAAATAAATCCGATAAGTGTGGGGGGAGATTTATCACATTTAAATTCAAGGAATAAACTTTCTACGTGACTAGACTCTAAATCCATGCGGCGGGTAACGTATTGGCGGATAGAGTTATGAAGGTACAAAGCTATACCTGTATGACCAGCAGATGATGCATCTCTACGGAATATAGTATAATTATGAATGGAGATCGAGTCGTCACTAATATGTTCTCCGAGTCTAGACTCCGTAAATCCAAAGACATGAAAGGGTTGGGGTTGTGAAAGTAAAACAGTGGCGTCGGGCACTTTGTTGTATAAATGATAGATGTTAAGATGCCCTATTCGTATATCTTGCTTTTGCAGCGAACACTGGGGTACAGTTGGGCTACAGGCAGGCATGATGAATGAACACTTGGGCGGAAAAATGTGTACGAAATTCAAATAAGAACAAATGAATGCGTATGAACGCTAACAAAGTCAAACAAAATACAGGAGAAACTACAGAGCTAAAATTTAAGCTCTGTCACTGTCTCCGCAGGCAACGTCACACAGAGAGAGAGAGAGAGAGAGAGAGAGAGAGAGAGAGAGAGAGAGAGAGAGAGAGAGAGAGAGAGAGAGAGAGAGAGAGAGAGAGAGAGAGAGAGCACCTGCGTAATACACATTTGCCCTTGCTATATGAACTTTAATGTACTTAATAATTTTCTGTTTATTGCTTTACTTTGCATTTTTACTCATTTTATATTTTTGTGCGTACGCGTGTGCGCGTATGTATGTCTGGAGTGCGTGTCCGAGAGCGTATGTTTGTTCTTGTGCGTATGTGCCTGAGTGCGTGCGTGTGTAAGTGTGTGTGTGTGTGTGTGTGTGTGTGTGTGCGTGTGTGTGTGTGTGTGTGAGAGTGTTCGTGCGTGCGTGCGTACATGCGAAATTGCGGTGTGCATGAGTGTGTGTGTGTGTATGTGTGTGTGTGTGTGTGTGTGCGTGCTTGCGTGCGTGCGTGCGTGCATGCGCGAGTGGTGATGTGCATGCGTGCGTACCTGTGTGTGTGTTGGTATGTGTGTGTGTATGTGCGTGCGTGGTGCGTGCGTGAACGAATGCATGCATGCAGCAGTGTGTGGTATGTGTATGTTTAGCGGCACATAGCCACCGACATTGAACATTTCAGTGACTCGGACTGTGAGGAAGCGACGTCTCGGGCGTCAGTCGTTTGGCCTCTCTTCCTCATTGTTCGTAGCAAGATAAAAGACAAACCTGTTTCAAAGTTGCATCCATTTCTGGGGGGGGGGGGGGGGACCATCAGGAGCCGTGTTGGCAGTCCTGACGCCCAGCGCCTCTGGTCTGGTGACTTTCTGGTGGAGTGTGGTACCCGGGCACACCCCAGCGGGCTGCTGAGGCTGTCTTCCATCGGACACACTCCAGTGGAAGTCACACCCCACAAAACTATGAATTCGTTAAGATGCGTAATCAAAGATCATCCTTTGGCAGAACTGTCAGAAGATGAACTTGTACGAAACCTAAAATCTCAGTGGATGACTTACGTCAGTCGCTTCGCTTCCAAGCGAGGTGGTGGGAAGACCCGTCTCCCTAACATCATCCTGACGTTTGGCACCCCCACCGCTCCTACTACCTTCCAAGTCCATGTGGACTCCACCCTCTCCGACTCCTTTGAACAGGAGATGGGTGTCCTGCAGGGCAACATTTTATCGCCTGTTTAATTTAGCGTTTAAATTAATACCATTGTAAACTCCGTCAAGGATGATTCTGAATGCTCTTTGTTTGTGGACGACCTTGCTTTGTGTGCACGAGGTCGAGGGCGTGCGTCCCTTGAGATGCACTTGCAGCTGTGCGATGATCGCATCCAGGTGTGGGTGTCTCTCAACGGATTCAGGTTCTCGTCCTCCAAGACAGTCTGTGTGCATTTTACTAACCAGACGAATTTTTTTCCATAACCTAGCCTGAGCATTGCTGGAGTGCCAATTAAGGTGGCCGAGGAGGCAATGTTTCTGGGGGTCCTCTTTGACAAAAGACTTACCTTATGCAAACATATTCATTACCTTAGAACATCTTGTCAGAAGGCCTTTGACGTTCTTCGTGTCGTTGGTCATACTGACTGGGCTGCAGACCGTATTGTCTTACTTTGGCTGTATCGGCCCTTTGTTCGGTCAAAACTGGATTACGGCTCTGTGGTATATGGCTCGTCTTCCAGGTCTGTTCTACAGCATCTGAACACAATTCGACATCACCGTCTGCGCATTTGTCTGGGGGCCTTCATGACATCTCCAGTTCCTAGTCTGTATGCCGAGGAAGAGGAGCCATCTCTCAAGTTCCGCCGCATCCGCCTAATACTCAGCTATGTTCTGAAGCTGAAGGCCCATCAGACAATCTTGCCTATGATTGTGTTTTTAACCCGTCGCTTGCAGAGATTTACGATGCCCATCTGGGAGCTGTCCGTCCACACTCATTCCGTGTCCGACCTCGCCTGCACGTGGCCGGAGTGGATCTGGACAAAGTTTTGGAATCTCTGCAACACATCACTCCACCCTGGCTATTACCGGTTCCTGACATTTTCCTGGACTTGACCCCCCACAAGAAGGACTGTACTCCACCAGCCATATACCAACAGAGCCTTAAGGAACTCCTTTCAAGTTTTCCTGGCTATTGTGGTATTTATACTGAAGGGTCCAAATCTGAGGATAGGAGATTGGCTGCGGCTGCAGTGTCTTCTCGCCATCCTAGACGCCCATTTAAGCTCCGTCTCCCTGACCATTCCTCTGTATTTAGTGCAGAACTGCAGGCAATTCTGCTGGTACTCAAGCATGCCTATCAGTCTCAGGAAAGGAACTTCCTGATTCTGTCTGACACTCTTTCTGCCCTGCAGGCCCTTCAGGGCGTGTGAGCAGACCACCCCCTGCTGGTGCAGATTAGAGAGCTTTACGCGGACTTGATGAAGGAATATTATGACATCATTTTTATTTGGGTCCCAGGGCATGTGGGCATCGAAGGCAGCAGGATCGCAGATTCTGCGGCCAAATCGACCATGATAGTTCAAGGGTGATGCCAGAATAGCTTGGCGTCTATGTGCGCCAAGCTATTCTGGCATCACCCTTGAACTATCATGGTCGATCTGTGTCCTGCACTGCAACGCAGTCTTCAGAGGACGACTTCAAAATTTGGGGATTTCGGTCTTGGGGTAGAATGAGTTAAGCACTCTTATTTACTAAAACAGGATGAGCGTCTATGGTGTTTTGCCTGTGACGAGCAGTTTTCTGTTCGACACGTCTTGCTGTATTATGCCGATCTAATTTTTACGATTGTGGTTGTGTTATCCTGTGAGAGCGTACATGTGTTATTCGTAGGTAACGACCCGATGCTTATTTGAGCTATCACGGTTACGTTTCACGTGCCATTTTTAGTAAGATTTTCTTTTGTTCGTGAGTAGAGCCGATTTCGTTTTGTTAAGTTTAGTCCGGAACGTTGTAGACAGGTCGCACTGTCTGGTGGCCTCGTAAGTGTCACGTCGGTTAGTTGACATCGCAACATTTTCGCTACTTTTGTTTTCCTGTGCGCGTGTATCGAGCAGCCTTTGTTTTGTTTGGTGAATGTTCTCGTACCTTTTTGAGCTATCATAGATAGGGATACCATACTTTTATGTGTATTTATTATACGCTATGATTTAGAGCTGAAGTGAGCAGCCGTGTTTTTGTAGCCTGATATATTGTTTCTGGAAAGTTTATGTTAATGAGCTTCGGCTGCGTGTTTCGTTCTGGTTGTTTGAGTTCATGATTTCCGTAGAAGATTCTAGATTTTGATAGTGTATATAAGGAGGGCGCTGGGAAAGCCCGTTAGTACATTGTCTTGCTTTGTCAGTTGTAGAGACACGTATAGTTTATTGCGAGAGACGCTGTGTATGAGAAACTTTGTGTCGCAGTTAGGACATAGCAGAAGAGACTTTGTATTCAGTAATTTGTGCATTTGAAAGAGCATTACTGTGAGGATATCGCATCGCTGAATTAAATATTGTTGGAACTGTTACTCCAGTATTGTCTACATCCTTAAGCCACGTGTGACGGATTGCAGCTGAACGAGGTTTACTTTAAAGAACTCTACGTGTGTGTGCGTCTGGTGTGTTTATCATACTTCGACTACAACTCCACCACGTAACACTAATTGACACCAGATAGAAACACTTCACAGCAGACTCCTTGAAGGTTTTGTTCGGGGATGTTCCCCGGGACAAAATCTTCAATTTCTTGAGAGAATGCAATATTTTTAACAATATCTGATCATTCATAGACTATGTGAATTTCACTATTTTGCCCTTTTTGGGAGTCTGTAGACGTTTCTTTTAAAGACTAATGCGATATTTTAGCCTGACATAATTTTAAGGTATATTTACATCTTGTCTTAAGAAGTACCCAACGGATAAAGAAACACGCTAAGAAAAAACGGTACAACACAATTTATTAATATTTCGGGTAAATACCCTTTGTCAAAATAGACAAACAAACAGAGACATTAGCCGCTACTTATCTTCATATGCAGTTCAGTTGCCACAGTCCTTCTGCATATGAAGATAAGTAGCGGCTAATGTCTCTGTTTGTTTGTCTATTTTGACAAAGGGTATTTACCCGAAATATTAATAAATTGTGTTGTACCGTTTTTTTTCTAATCGTGTTTCTTTCTCCGTTGGGTACTTCTTTGCATTTCACACGCTTGGCAGTCACCTTTTTGGTTTGGATTGCATCTTGTCGTCCTCTTGGCTTGACTTCGCGAACAGGCATTTTCGTGACTGCGGAGGCCAATCCGGGACAGGCAGGTTCGACCGCAGTGGCTGCAGGGGAAGGTCTGTCAGGGTTCTGAGTTACGACAACTCTGTTTTTTTCTCCTGAGCCGCTTGTCCTTCAGGTTAGCTCTGCAAGAGTCCTCAAAGGAGACGGCTGCCTTGTGAATGGTGGAGCGCCAGGTGTCACGGTCCGCAGCAAGCGAAGACCCCTGGCGGTGGTCGATTTGGCATGCACTAAGTGACTTCTTGAGACCGTCTTTTTATCTCTTCTTTGGTGCCCCTCTGTCTCGGTGTCCAGTGGCGAGCTCGCCGAACGGAGTGATCTTGGGTAGGCAATGATCCTCCAACCTGGAGACGTGCCCCGCCCAGCGAAGCTGTGTCCGCAGCAGCAAAGCCTCGATGCTCAGAGTTTCCGCCTGTTCAAGGACCTCGACGTTGGTGACATAGTCACTCCAGTGAATGCTGAGGATGGTACGCAGGCAGCGCTGGTGAAAGCGTTCGAGGAGTCGTAGTTGGCTGCGGTAGAGGGCCCAGGACTCGGAACCGTACAGCAGGGTGGTGAGGACGACAGCTCTGTACACGCTGATCTTGGTGCCTTTTTTCAGCTGTTGATTGTGCCACACCCGCTTGAATAGTCGCCCGAAAGCACTGTTCGCTTTTGCCAGCCTGTTGTCCAGCTCCTTGTCCAGCTTGGCGTCTGACGTGATGATGCAGCCGGGGTAGGTAAACTGGTGTACAGACTTCAGTTCAGACTCGCCGATGGTGACGTGGGGAGGGCGATGCTCTTCCTTGGGTGCTGGCTGATGAAGGACCTCTGTCTTTTTCAGACTGACCTCAAGTCCAAAGAGCTGGGCGGCATCTGCGAAGCAGGACGTAATGCGCTGCAAGGCTCTCTCTGTGTGTGCAACGAGGGCAGCGTCATCAGCAAAGAGCAGCTCACGAATCAGTTGGTCTAGGGTTTTCGTGTGGGCCTGCAGTCGTCTGAGGTTGAACAGGCTGCCATCGAGACGATACCTGATGTACACTGCGTCGTCATCGTCAAGGTCCACTGTGGCCTGCTTCAACATCATGCTGAAGAAGATGGTGAAGAGGGTCGGTGCCAGCACACAGCCATGCTTCACGCCGTTGCGAATGGGGAATGGTTCTGAGAGGTCACTGTTTAGTCTGACCTGGCCTTGCTGGTCCTCATGGAGCTGGACGATCATGTTGAGGAACTTTGGGGGACAGCCTAGTCGCTCCAGGATCTGCCACATTCCTTGCCTGCTCACAGTGTCAAACGCTTTTGTTAGGTCGACAAACGTTACGTACAGCCCTTTGTTCTGCTCGTGGCACTTCTCCTGAAGCTGTCTCAACACAAAGACCATGTCGATGGTACTCCTGTTGGCTCTGAAGCCACACTGGCCCTCTGGGAGGTGGTCTTCAGCGATGACAGGTACCAGCCGATTCAGGAGCAACCTTGCGAGAATTTTCCCGGCAATGGACAGCAAGGTAATTCCACGATAATTAGAGCAGGCAGACTTCTCTCCTTTGTTCTTGTACAGGGTGATGATGACTGCATGACGAGATCCTTTGGTAGTGTTCCTTTTCCCCAGCAGCAGAGAAAGAGGTCGTGGAGCTTGTTGTGTAGTGCTGGGCCTCCATGTTTCCATATCTCTGGCGGGATTCTGTCAATGCTTGCATCTTGTCTTAAGACCTTGCTTTTTGTCTGGCTGACCAGATTTTTACCCATCCCGCCGTGAAATGGCTTTAGTCGCCTGCTCGGCGTTAAACACAAATAACTAACACATTAATATGATCGATCAGGGTTGTAGATGTACATGTGCTTTCTCTGGGGCTTTTAACTAACTGTTCTAAAGAGAAAAGTGATGTTGTTGACGCCCATGCAGCATTGGGCCCTTTTGATTTAGAAAGATCAATATTAAAATCGCCCAAAAGAACAACGTCAGCTTTATTTTGATTTAGGCTATCCATCATTGCTACGAAGTCATCATACCAGTCCCAGCTGGCTGCAGGATTTCTATAAATAAAGCCAATGAGGACGGGGGAAGGGGTGGGGAGGGGGTGGGGGGGGGATGATTTTGATGTTTTCACGTCTACCCACAAGTTTTCCACTTGAGCTGACTTTAAGTCTTGTCACTGTTTGACGTTACCAAGAATTTAATTATTATTCCATAAGTTAGCAAGGTGTACCGTGCACCCCCCCCCCCCCCAGTACTCAATTAGATGGGTTTCAAAGTGTTCCTTAGTATGTTCTGAGATGTTTAAGCCATGTTCCCCGAAAATCCTTAGGAACACACCAGAGATATAGCCGATGGCGCAAGAGTGCCCCCATTCACGCTCCTCGCAGGTGCTAAAATGAGGTTGAGAAAGATTTTTCTCTAAATAAATCAGAATTCATTCCAGAAGCCCAAATAGGCAATATTATATCAAAGCACACCTTCTGCATCCTCTGCAAAAAACAGAATGAAAAATATTGAATCTCTGGCTCACAGTGAAGGTATTTGTGCACCCAGTAAACGACCATTTCCGCGAAATCGCAAAAAAATAAAAGACAAAAATAATGTGTCAGATGCCTTCAGACATTTTCTATAGCACTGACAGTCCATTTTCAGATTTACATCATTACAACAGGATGTCACAATTATTATAAACTTGACTAGGTGATGCTGTGATCACTGTGAGTGCCACAGTGGTTGATTTTGTATCCCTACCCCCAAGTTGTAAAAATACATAAAATTAATTAGAAAAAAATTGCTTAAGTTATTCCATTTTATTTTGACCTCTCTTTACCTATTAAGTTTCAATAATGTGAGCATAAAGTGCAAGAAAATAAGGAAAGTCGGCATCTTTTACGGTATGTTCGTGGTGAATGATAGTTTTTTTCCCATTTAAAATTGACAAATTGGGAAACGTACGTCGTTTGTGATGCCCGCAGAAATTTTGTATACAACTGATAGGTCTTCTTTAGGTTTTATTGTTTAGGATAGAGTACCACAGTTACTCCCAACCTGATTTTATGATGCTGTGATGCATTTAGGGGCCACAGTGGCTGAATCTGCTGCCCTACCCCCATTTTACCTGTACGCAAAGGAACGAAAAATGATCATAACAATTGCTCCCCTGATTAAATATTTTTATTTCCAGTTTTCGTAACAAAATATGCATATTGAGCAAAACATTTGTGATCATTTAATTAATTACAATATGACCAATCAATTTAATTGTAATTCTTTTTATTTAAGGCAAGTTTAACAGGGGCTGTCGCTGAAGCTTCTACCGTCTGCACATTCAGCACTCTTGTCAAACTCGGGGAAGGTGTACCTCAGGGAGATTTTGTGTCTGATGCTGTTTTTGGTCTACATTAATGACATCAGTACAACAGTACCAAGGTTCGTCTCGAACATCCTCCATGCGGATGACTTTGCAGTGTGGAGCGCAGCAGAACATAAAGAAATAGCATCCTCCAGATTCCAGGATGCTGCCAATAGAGTCAGCAACTGGACTGAAAGAGGCCACTCAAACTGAGCTAGACCATCTCTTTCAATCAGACGGAAGAGGTCACCTCAAAACTGGAGACCTTCCAGTACCAAAGGCCAACTTTACTAGCAACAAATAAATTACTGGATTCACGTGGAAGCCTCACATTGAAGCCATGGAAGCTAGAGCTGCAAAAAAAAAGTCTCTGATGAAGAAACTGGTGGGGACCACATTGGCGCAAATTACAGCATCCTGGCACAAGCCAACACCCGCTCGGTGAGACCAGTTGTGCGGTACCAATATACATCGACAACATGAAACACTGCCTGCAAAACCCAAAAAGCCAGGCTTGACAAGATGCAGAACATGGGTCATTCTCATGATGCAGTGACATTCTTAGAGCCATCTGGAGCACCCCAATTTAGGAAATGGAGGACATTGGAGCCACTGGAATGCAGCACAGCACACACGATGAAGAGACTTACTAAACACCGACAGCATGGGAGACTACAGGAGCAGACCAAGAACCGTCAGAAATGCCCAAGTCTGAACCGCCAACTGAAGGTCCTGCAAAGGGCTAACACTGACATCCTGGAACCAGGCCCAAAGATGTGTGAACAGCTCCCTTCAGATACCTGGACATCTCGAAAGAGCCTTCAAGACAACAAACAATGTTCCAGGACTCTTTGCCAAAGGTCGCGGCACTGCACAAAGCTATCTTGCTGGAGGTTGTGCACAAGCGCTACCCTCACAGCAGCTGTGATACCACACAAGATGCCGTGCGGAATGAAGGAAGTGACGTGTCAATCTGTTGTGCAGACCGCACTACTACCTCCCTCTCCTTACCAGCTGGTAGCAGCAGCTCCAACTATCGTACAGATCTGCAGGTGCTCAACACAGCAGCAGAGCACTAGCTAGGGAAAGGCAGCAGCTTGATCCACTGATCTCACCAGGAAGCTTCAAGATAGACTGGATGCCCTGTCCACAAAATAGTGCTGCAGTGGATTCCAGTGCATTCTGGACTAACTGGGAATAGAGACACTACAACAACAAAGTGATTGGCAACAGCAGAATGGCGGCTGCAGTCCGTGGGCAGATGACATCAACAAGCTGAACAGAGAGAGCCAGGCCACCATCTTTCATCTACGCACTGATTACTCAGGACTGGGTCCATACAGAAAAGCAGGAACGTTTCACAAACCCAAACTGAAGCCTGAAGGTTTACACACTTTAATCAGATCACTCTGTATCAGCAATTATTTGAAGCTTCCGTGCCTCACTCTGTATCAGCAATTATTTGAAGCTTCCGTGCCTAATGCATGAAGAGATACCAAAATAAAAGAACGCTTAGCGAATGGCGGACTTCGGTAGAAGCGTAAACAACCAATCAGAATGTTCGGCAGAAAGGCCATGCAATCACTTTATGATCAGAGCTAAATATAGATCACTTGCAACAAGCGTCAGCATGATCGTTCGCAATAGAATAGTCACAAATTGGGGGAGAAAAAAAAAAAAAAGAAGTAGACAAAAGTTTGCCAGCACGTTGTCATTTTTTACAAACTTTAACAGACTTTAAGGAAAAGGACTGAAATTGACAGACTTTCCAAGGCCCTGAAAAAGCCTTGTCATTTTTTAACAACTTGCACAAAATAATGTTCACAAACCGTAAGGACCCTGCTGGACTCACCTCGTGAGACTGGGTCTTGCGGAAACAGCCCTATGCGAATTTGGCGTAGAAAATCAGTCTCCTTAGCACATGTTCATGTTCATACAGAGAAGCGGTCTGCTGGTTGTTCTGACCAGAAGACATGCCCCAAACACCAAACTCTGAAAACATGCTTCCTAGCTCATGACAGCTCACTTATTGGCAGACAGAACAATATAAGATTTAAAGACGACCATAAAAAAATTGAACGTTGCAGAAGGTGGAAGTGGAGATCTCCTGGTCGACATGTGGAAACTAAGTATTTTTATAACATTATTTTGGCTATTATGAACCATGAAACTGTATTATGCATATTCATATTTACACATTTCTAGATGAAAATAAATGAAAGGAAAAGGGGAGACCTTACTATACCCCTTTTACGCTAGGTAAAATATCATCTAAAAGAACAGCCAGTTAAAAATAGTAAAAATTAAATTAATGGGTTACATTGAAATTAATGAAATTATCACAACATTTTATGCTCAATATGCATACTTTAAAAAAATGGCAACAAAAAAATATTTCAACAGAGGAGTATGACGTAAGCAATTTTTATGATTATTTTGCGTTATGTTGCGTACTGGTAAAATGGGGGTAAGGCAGCAGATTTAGCCACTGTGGCCTCTAAATGCATCATAGCATTACAAAATCAGGTTGGGAGTAACTGTGATACTCTATCCCAACCAATAAAACCTAACAAAGACCTATCGGTTGTATACAAAATTTCTGAGGGCACCGGAAACAACGTACGTTTCCCAATTCGGCAATTTTTAATGGGAAAAAGCTATCATTCACCACGAATGTACTGTAAAGGATGCCGACTTTCCTTATTTTATTGCACTTTATGCTCACATTATTGAAACGTAATAGGTAAAGAGAGGTCAAAATAAAATGGAATAATTTTAGTAATTTTTTCTAATTAATTTTGTGTATTTTTACAACTTGGGGGTAGGGATACAAAATCAACCACTGTGGCACTCACAGTGATCACAGCATCACCTAGTCAAGTTTATAATAATTGTGACATCCTGTTTTAATGATTTAAGCCTGAAAATGGACTGTCAGCGCTATAGAAAATGTCTGAAGGCATCTGACACTTTATTTTTGTCTCTTTTTTTTTGCGATTTCGCGGAAATGGTCGTTTACTGGGTGCACACATACCTTCACTGTGAGCCAGAGATTCAATATTTTTCATTCTGTTTTTTTGCAGAGGATGCAGAAGGTGTGCCTTAACATAATATTGCCTGATTGGGGCTTCTAGAGTGAATTCTGATTTATTTAGAGGAAAATGTTTCTCAACCTCATTTTAGCACCTGCGAAGAGCGTGAATGGGGGTACCCTTGCGCCATCGTCTATATCTCTAGTGTGTTCCTAAGGATTTTCGGGGAACATGGCTTAAACATCTCAGAACATATTAAGAAACATTTTGAAACCCATCTTATTGAGTACTGGGGGGGGGGGGGGGTGCACGGTAGACCTTCCTAGCTTGTGGACTATATGTATATACTGCTAGTCTTGTGTGTTGAGGGCTTAAGGCATCTCTGCGGAGTACTGAGAAGTTTGGGACAGAAATGGACTTATCCCTTATTGAACTTTTAAGCCTTGACTCGGACACACCAGTAATATGAAAATGTAAGGGCGTGTTTAGGAACATAGATAAATCGGGCACCTTGTTAACTAGGTGGTATATGTTAAGATGGCCCATTCTCAGTTCGTCTGTTCGTTTTGGAACAGTATTTAGATTACGATTTTACATGTAGCAAATGTAGCGAGAGATATAATGCAAATATCGTCACCAAAAATAATATAAAAAAATCAACTAATATCAATATCTATAGAATGTTTAAATAAAGCTCAATAAAACAATACACGGAGGAGAATCACAATGTTTATAACGCGCTTAGTCTGCATTCAGCAGAATGTTTGCGGTTTTCTTGCTTGGTTTTGTCAACAAAAAAATAACAAAGTCAGTAACTGTAAAAGAATACAAATGAAAATAACTTGTCAAGGGTCTATGCACATTCACCTGCGAAAAGTTTATAATACACAACGCTATTTTGACTGCTTAAAAATAAATAGAAAGAAAAACAAGAACAAATCAAGTATAAGAAAATGGCGAAACTATAAATAATTAAAAAAATTAGCTAAATGAAAAAAAAGTATATATAAATCGGGAAATGATAATAGCAGATTGGGAACTACTGTCAATAACTGGTCCACAAAACGCGCACAGTGGAACTTTATCAAAGTAGATGAAACTGATGCAAATCACGTCTCAAACACACGCAGTCAAAATGTGAGGGGCGTGTCCTACTAATATTCATACACTCTCGAATGGCTATTACCTTGGGACGCGTGTCCTAATTTCCGGCGTGTGGCCTGAACTTTTGAAGCAGTGAAAACAAGGTGGCACAGTCACTCTCACTAAGCTGTGACATTTCAGCGGGTGAGGGCGGCGGGGGGTAGAGTAAAGTTGGGGGGTTGGGGTAGGGCTACACAGGTCGACCGCCTGCCATGTGGCGCCCATGAGTGTTGAGGTGCGATCATAGACGGGCTGCTGTGGCTTGTGTTCTGGAGCAGCCCCGGCCTTTGATCCACCGCCATACTCAAACGGCGCTGGTGTACGGTCAGCATGGTTCGGATCGTGCTGACTGGAGTCTTTTGCAAAAGCCTGCTCTTGGTGGAATCGGGGCGCCAGTCTGAAGACTTTCGTCATAGCCTGCTCCTGGCGGAATTGGGACATCAGGCTGGAACTTGCTGCGTGCTGAGGGCGCTGACTGTGTTTAGGCTCTTGGTCTCTATGGTCAGGATGCCCGTTTTTACCGCCATAAGTATGTTTGTCCAGACAAGTGTTTAGACTACTGTAAACAGAAAATAAAAACATCGAACCTTTCATGATACCTATTATAGCAGTTCATGAAGTGGATATATTAATTACCTCGATGGAAAATAAAAAGTCATCAGGGCCTGATGAGATCAGCTCAAACATACTCAGGACATCTCTGTCATAATTATATCGTTGAGAATCTCACGTACATTTACAATCTCTGTATAAATCAAAACTGTTTTCCGTATGCATTTAAAGATGCAAAAGTAATCCCACAGCCAAAATCAAAGGACCTGAGTAAAATTAATCATTTTCGTCCCATTTCTCTACTACCAGTTTTGTCAAAGCCTTTAGAGAGGCATATTCATAAATATTTATATAAATATTTAGAAAACCGAAATCTTATCCATTCATTGCAGGCAGGCTTCAAACCAAACTACTCTTGCCATACCGCGTTGATTAGGATGACAGATATCTGGTTAGCATATATAAATGAATTCAAACTAACATGTATCGTCTTTTTAGAATTCCGTAAAGCTTTTGATTTAGTAAACCATGATATATTGATAAGAAAATCTCATTATACACCAACAGCGCTGCCACGATCTTCAAATCCTACTTGAATAACAGAAGATGACAGTCCTTCTCACTGGTTCTTACTCTAATCACTGCTCAGTGAAGTATGGCGTACCCAAGGGCTTTATTTGAGGTCCTCGTCTATTTAGATTTTTTTAACGACCTTCCGCTCACAATGAGTGATCATAATGTTCCATGCGATATGATCGCGGATGATGCTGAAATACACATGCCCGACATGGATTTATCTATTATTGATTCACGTCTACAAAACGCACTACAAGACATCGACAACTGGTGTAGTAACAATTTTATGATCCTAAACACACTGAAGACTGAATGTATGGTATTAAGTACTCGTCAAAAGCGCCATCTCGGCTCTCTCTCACTCAGCTTGTCTCTTCAAGGAAAACCCAGCAGCCAAGTAATAGAACATCGCCTTCTCCGTGTTATTGTAGATAGACCAGTTTAAATGGCAGTGTTATATTACTAACATATGCAACGTAATATCAAAGAAACTTTACATTTTAGCCAAGTTAAAATATATCACTGATGTAGAAACACGTAAACTGTTCTTCAACGCCCACATCAGGTCACATATCGACTATGCTTCTACAGTGTAGAATGGAGCAAACGGGGTCCAGCTAAAGAGACTGAACTCTCTTCACCGTAGAGCCGCAAAACGTATCCTTCCAGACACTACAGTTAATAAATTAAAAACCTTTGAGATTCTCCCCCTGAAAAATCATTTATTGTACAATTAGGGAATAATTATGTTCTAAAAATTGAATAGTAAAATGCCTGTGTGACTGATCCGAGGGGATGTGATGATGTGCAGGTGGTGTGTGTTGTGTTTGACAAAGGGAGCTAACTCCTGTTCTTGGTTCTGTTTTTTTTTTAATTTCATAACCAACAACAAAAAGCAATACCGGAAAAATAAAAATAAAAGGATATAGCAAACAATGTTAAAGAATATGAAACTAAGAAAAAGGAAAATGTCATCCACCAGTAGCAAACTATACCAAGGCAGTACTAATAATAGTTAATACCGCTAAATCTCTACTCAAAGACTAAATACTAAAATACACAACAAATTAGGAGGCCAATAAACTCAATATAGTCTTACAGAAGCGAGCCACTTTGATTAGAAATCATAGAGGTACGCTACCGTAAAAATAGCCACAAGCAATTACATAACTAATGACTGCACTAGCGGAAGCATGACAGATGCGCTCCAATAGGCATAGAGAGCCTAGAGTGGGGCACCTGCATGTAACACATATAGCTGCCTCGTTTCCATAGGATTCAGAATCCTAGGGGCGCGCAACTGCGTATGAAAGAATTGAGTAACTCCCGATTCTAAACTACCAATTCATAACCGATGAATTATCATTAATATAACTAATAAATAGTACTTGTGTTATCAGCCACGTTCCCGTAGGATCGAGGATACTAGGGGTTCGCAGCTGAGTACGGTGTGATTATGGTTGCAGAAGCGTTCCCGTATGATCGGGATCATAGGGGCGCGTACCTGCATCTTTGGTAAAACATGTTCACACGCTGATGCCTAACTAACACAAAAATATGAATAAATGAAATCAACGAGTAACTATGTAATTGCATGGCTAAATGGCAAGTAACTAATGCATGGCGCCAAGTAACAACTAAGGCCTGGCAATGCATAAACAAACATGGCGGATAGTAGTGACGTCAATGAGTAGCACGGGAAAGAGACACAGGTAAGGGGGTAGTAGCGAAGCGATAGACAAAGGAGAGAGAAGACAGAGCATAGAGTCAAAATAGCAAGAGAGCACAACATAAAAATAGATACCAAAATTACTAACATTAATTAAACAAAGCGATGCTGATACATCAAGATTGTCAACCTCGAATAACTATATTCTCCTTAAGGTTGTTGACTATACCTACATTTTTAAATTGAAAACTGCCGTTTATAGCGGTTTTTTTTTGAGAGCCTTGTTGAGTCTGGAGGCTATTGCCACCCTCAAAGACCCATGGTCCCGGGCATATTTGTAATATAATGGCGTTTTCGTGAACTACGCCATGAGCAAAAATACGCAAAATAGCTGATTTTAGAACACAATATATATTTATTGAGTAGTGTGTTAAAACGGTAAAGAAACATTTAGATCACTTCATACAGTATGTTAGTATTTTCTCATTAAAAAAGCTTGTTCTGATAATTGGAATTCTAATTGCAATCTATAAAAGTGTATTTTGTAAATTCGTAAATTGCCCGGATGTTACTAATAACATTACAAGTGTTTGCATTGTTGGGCAATTGCTCAGGCCTTTTTTATTCGATAACGGCGTATTTTAGGTCATATCCAGCACATTAGTTATAAAGAAATAATGGGGTCCCGCACAAAATTTGGCACTTTGGGTCGTTTGCGAGTGCGTATTCAAAAAGGGATACAAGCGATGTCTGACTTCCGGCAGAACATATCTCCGCCGTTGCCGGTCCCCAAGCCCGCATGAGAAAGGACGAGGGAAACAACTACGCCAAAACTGTTGCAAACTACGTCCAAACTGCTAGTCCTCGATCACTATTAGTGACAGTGGGACAGTAAACTGGAACAAACAACTACAGATACGGGATGAGAAAGTTTTTCTATAAGTAATTAAATGTAATTCCAGTTTACTGCCCCACTGATATGCAGAAAAGACCAAACTGGTGACCAATAACGCCAGTGGCATTGGCACTGAAATCATGGTTGGAGGCCAAAAACTGGAAACAATTAAGAAATTCAAATATTTAGGAGCCAGTGTGACAGATGAGGGATCAAAACCAGAAATAATAATAATATTAATAATAATAATTAATAATAATAATAATTACGGTATTTATAATGCGCTTATCTTATAATAATTATAACTCTAAGCGCGCACTCACAACTCGCGCACGCATGCGCACGCTTTAGATAACGACTCACGTACAACAAATGGTGAAATACATTGCAACAGTCAGCTTTTGTGGGGAGTGTGGTGATATAGTGCTAGAACTGTTGAAATAGGTGAGTTTTGAGGGCGGACTGAAAGGAGGAGAGAGAGTCTTTCTGACGGAGAGAGTGGGAGAGTGTTCCAGGTGGATGGACCATAAACTAAGAAGGAGCGGGGGCCGAAAGTGCTGAGTTTGGTGCGGGGAATGTTAAGACGGAGAGGGTCGGAGGCGGAGCGGAGGGAGCGGGAAGGAGTGTAGGGGTGAAGTCTCTGGCTTGACTTCGCGAACGAAGATTTTATAGGAGTTGCCCACGACGTCTGCAGGCTTGTTCGTGGCTGCGGAGGCCAATCCGAGACAGGCAGGTTCGACCGCAGTGGCTGCAGGGGAAGGTATGGCCAGGGTTCTGAGCTGCGGCATCTCTGTTTTTTCTCCTGAGCCGCTTGTCCTTAAGGCTAGCTCTGTGAGAGTCCTCAAAGGAGACAGCTGCCTTGTAAATGGTCGAGCGCCAGGTGTCACGGTCCGCAGCAAGCGAAGACCACTGGTGGTGGTCGATTTGGCAGGCACTAAGTGACTTCTTGAGACAGTCTTTGTATCTCTTCTTTGGTGCCCCTCTGTCACGGTGTCCAGTAGCAAGCTCGCCGAACAGGGTGATCTTTGGTAGGCGATGATCCTCCATCCTGGAGACATGCCCCGCCCAGCGGAGCTGTGTCCGCAGCAGCAAAGCCTCGATGCTCACAGTTTCAGCCTGTTCAAGGACCTCGACGTTGGTGACATAGTCACTCCAGTGAATGCCCAGGATGGTACGCAGGCAGCGCTGGTGGAAGCGTTCGAGGAGTCGTAGTTGGCTGCGGTAGAGGGCCCAGGACTCGGAACCATACAGCAGGGTGGTGAGGACCACAGCTCTGTACACGCTGATCTTGGTGCCTGTTTTCAGCTGTTGGTTGTGCCACACCCGCTTGAAAAGTCGCCCGAAAGCGCTGTTCGCTTTTGCCAGCCTGCTGTCAAGCTCCTTGTCCAGCTTGGCGTCCGACGTGATAATGCAGCCAAGGTAAGTAAACTGGTGCACTGACTTTAGTTCAGACTCGCCAATGGTGATGTGAGGAGGGCGATACACTGTCTTGGGTGCCGGCTGATGGAGGACCTCTGTCTTTTTCAGACTGACCTCGAGTCCAAAGAGCTGGGCAGCATCTGCGAAGCAAGACGTGATGCGCTGCAGGGCTCTCTCTGTGTGTGCGACGAGGGCAGCATCATCAGCAAAAAGCAGCTCACGAATCAGTTGGTCTAGGATTTTCGTGTGGGCCTGCAGTCGTCTGAGGTTGAACAGGCTGCCATCGAGACGATACCTGATGTACACTGCATCGTCATCATCGAGGTCCACTATGGCCTGCTTCAACATCATACTAAAAAAGATGGTGAAGAGGGTCGGTGCCAGCACGCAGCCTTGCTTTACGCCGTTGAGAATAGGGAATGGTTCTGAGAGGTCATTGTTGAGTCTGACCTGGCCTTGTTGGTCCTCGTGTAGCTGGACAATCATGTTGAGGAACTTTGGGGGACAGCCAAGTTGCTCCAGGATCTGCCACATGCCTTGCCTGCTCACAGTGTCGAACGCTTTTGTTAGGTCGACAAATGTTACGTACAGCCCTTTGTTCTGCTCGCGGCACTTCTCCTGCAGCTGTCTCAGCACAAAGACCATATCGGTGGTGCTCCTGTTTGCTCTGAAGCCACACTGGCCCTCTGGGAGTTGGTCTTCAGCGATGGCAGGTACCAGCCGATTCAGGAGCAGCCTTGCAAGGATTTTCCCAGCAATGGACAGCAGGGTAATTCCCCGATAGTTGGAACAGTCAGACTTCTCGCCTTTGTTCTTGTACAGGGTGATAACAACTGCATCACGGAGATCTTTTGGTAGTGTTCCTTCCTCCCAGCAGCAGAGAAAGAGGTCATGGAGCTTGTTGTGCAGTGCTGTGCCTCCATGTTTCCAGATCTCTGGCGGTATTCCGTCAATGCCTGCTGCTTTGCCACTCTTGAGCTGGTGGATGGCTGTGAGGGTCTCTTCAGCGGTGGGCGGTTCGTCCAATTCAACCTTTACTGGGAGGTGTGGGATTTGTAGGACGACTGCTTCTTGAACAGTGCGCTCAGCGCTGAAGAGGCTCTGAAAGTATTCCGACCAGCGGTTCAAGATGGAGGTATTATCTGTGAGGAGTGCCTGGCCATTCGCGCTTCGCAGGGGACTTTGTACCAGGTGCCTGGGGCCATACACTGCTTTCAGTGCTTCGTAGAAGCCCCTGTAGTCACCATTGTCAGCGCAAAGCTGGGTCCTCTGTGCAAGTCTGGTCCACCACTCATTCTGGAGATCTCTGAGCTTGCGCTGGAGACTGCTGCAGACGAGGCGGAAGGCAGACTTCTTCACAGGGCAGGAAGGCTGGGCTAGGTGGGCCTGATGGGCGGCTCTTTTTTTTGCTAGGTGTTCCTGGATCTCTACATCGTTTTCGTCAAACCAGTCTTTGTTCTTCTTTCTGGCGAAACCCAAGACTTCTGCAGAGGATTTTGCAATAGCAGTTTTCAGTTGTTCCCAAAGTGTTTCAGGGGAGGAGTCTACTGGGTCCGCTGTGTCTTTGAGCCTGCGCTGTAAATCTGTCTGAAAGGCAGCTTTCACATCGTCACGCTGAAGGCTGGCAACATCAAGCTTTTTCTTGGTGGGCCCCCATTTCTTGGGTTTTGGCTTGAAGTGGAGCCTGAGTTTGCAGCGGACAAGGCGGTGGTCAGTGTGGCACTCTGCGCTGGGCATCACTCTGGTGAGGAGGACGTCACTGCGGTCCCTCTGACGCACTAGGACATAGTCGATAAGGTGCCAGTGTTTGGAGCGAGGATGCATCCAGGTGGTCTTTCGACTGTCCTTTTGCTGAAAAGTAGTGTTGGTGATGACCAGTTGCTGCTCCGCACAGAACTCCAACAGTAGGCGGCCATTGTCATTGCAGTTCCCCACGCCATGCTTGCCGAGGACTCCTTTCCAGGCTTCAGAGTCCTGGCCCACTCTGGCGTTGAAGTCGCCAAGGATGATGACTTTGTCGTCTGCAGGGGTACTCTGTAGGAGGCTGCGCAGGTCAGTGTAAAACTTGTCCTTTTCAGCAGGCTCTGCCAGGAGGGTTGGGGAGTACACACTGAGAAGGGTGACGTGTTGCTGGTGTCTCAGTGGGAGGCGCATGGACATGATGCGGTCTGAGTGGCCCGTTGGTAGGTTTTCCAGCTTAGTCGCAATGGATGTCTTGACCATGAAACCCACGCCTGAGAGCCGTCTTTCTGATGCAGGCCTGCCTGACCAGTAGAGGGTGTACCCAGCACCAAGTTCTTGGAGGCTGCCTTCTTCCGGAATGCGTACTTCGCTGAGCGCGGCGATGTCGATGTTTAACCTCCGCAATTCATGGGCAATGAGGGCGGAGCGACGTTCAGGGCGTCCGCTGTCTGCTTTGTCGAGCATGGTTCGGACGTTCCAGCATGCTACGTTGAGTCCGGTCGTGGTCGTCATGAGAGTGGATCCGTTATTCTTTCTTGTTTTTTGACCGCAGGAGAAGATGCCCGTTGACCGCGGCTAGCCAACTGGGTTACGAGGGGATGAGCTTTGGTTAGGCCACCTTTTCTAGGCCCCTCTCCGTGTGGAGCAAGCAGTGCTGTCCCTAGAGAAGGCTGCTTGGTCGTTCAGGGTGTGCCGAGTGATGTTGTCATCCCCAGGTCAACATCAGGCGACCAATATCCTGAACCGCCTGCATGCAGGTTTGAGACTGCGGCTTCCAGTGACATCTTTCACCTGCCGTTTCGCCCCTCGCCCGTCGCTACAGGACTTGGAATGGTCAGTGTCATGGTCCGTGGACGTTTCCTAAAGCCTGCGCGGTGGAGCTTTTTGGTGGAGTGCAGTGTGCGCAGTACTGGCCCCACCCTTTAAACCCTTGGTTCATCTGCCATGGCCTAGCAAGCTGGGACGATGGCATCGAGGTCCTCGGGTCGTAGGTTTTATATTAGACTGTCCTTGTCCTAGTCTCTGGCTCAAAAGCCTTCCCCGGAGACACGGGGGCTTTGATGTCAGGGGTTTCCTCCCTTAGCCTTTCCGCAGCCAAGCGGCCAGGCCTGCAAGGCAGCAGGCGACTCGTGGAGGGCGGGGTCGTCTATGTCCCGTGCAGATGTGAACATCTGCCCACTGCCCACAAGGGGTGAAGTAAGTTGGAGAGATAGGCAGGAGCGCAGTTGTTCAGAGATTTGTAGCAGAGAGACAAAATATTGTATTGGATGCGTTGTGGGATGGGAAGCCAGTGAAGGAGTTTGAGCAGGGGAGTGATGTGGTCGGATTTTTTCTTTCTGAGGACGAGGCGGGCAGCATTGTTCTGGACGCGCTGGAGTGTGGAAGTGGTGGAGTGAGGGAGGCCGGAAAGGAGAGAATTGCAGTAGTCGATGCGAGATAGGATGAGAGAGACAGCAAGTTTGGTGGCAGCTTCAGTGGTGAAGTATTTTCAGATCTGACTGATGCGGCGGAGGTGGAAGTAGCAAGCGTGGGGAGTGGCGGAGACGAAGCTGGTAATGGTAAGAGAGGAATCGAAGATAACCCCAAGGTTTTTGGCCGAGTCACTGAGGGAGATGGGGGTGCTGTCGAGTTAAAAGTGGAGAGAGGAGGAAGCTGGGAAAGTTTCTGGCGAGTGCTTACCAGCATGGCTTCCGTTTTGTCGTCATTCAGTCCTGGATTGCGCAGACAACAGCAGCACTGGCAAGACTGAAGACCATATGGAAGGACAGAAACATCACACTCTGCTCCAAGATCAGACTGATGTTCTATTTAGTCGTCTCGGTGTTCTTGTATGCCTGCGAGTCATGGACCCTCACAGCAGACCTTGAAAGGGGGATACAAGTCACAGAAATGAGATGCTTTCGAAGTCTGCTTGGCATTTCATATAGAGATCACATCACAAAAAAGGAAGTGGGAAGCAAAATCAGGCAAGCCATTGGGACCTATGAAGACTTATTGTGAAAAAAAAAAACGCAAACTGAAGTGGTATGGGCATGTCACACGTTCAGCAGGGCTTGCCAAAACAATCCTGCAAGGCACTGTGCAGAGAAGACGAAAGAGAGGAAGACAGAGGAAAAGATGTGAGGACAATATCTCAGAGTGGACAAGACTGAAGCTGGGCGATACGCTGAGAATGGCAGAGGACAGAGAGGAATGGTGGGAGATAGTTGCCAAGTCATCAGTGGTGCCCCAACGGTCGGCAAGACTACGGGATATAGATAGATAGATAGACAGAATTAAATGCAACTACTGTCCTTTACTATTTGAGGTAGTTCAGTGCTAAGATACTCTCTCACCACACAGGAAACAAGGGTTCGAGTCCCGTAGACGGCGATATTTTTTTTCCTGCTCACATTTGAAACCCATACAGTTTCTACTTCACTAAATGAAACAAACACACACACACAAACAAAGCAAAAACAATTTTAAAAAAACTGCGTGGTAATTTTGTTATATTTTTTTATTATCTGATTATTATCACTTTAGTAATGTGAATGTTAAACTATGAACCAACCATCCAACCGGATTCATTCGTGGATAAAAATGCACACTGGTTACCTCGGTACATCATTTGTTCATCCATTTTTTTCAACCAGGCAATGTGTGAGCATGTTTACATTATATGTTTACATTCATTTAATCATTTAGATTCATTGATGAAAAAGCACACCAAAGAGTGTTGTCATATACAGTTTTTTTAATTTTACTGGCATATTCATCTACAAACATTAATTGATGTGAATTTGTTTTAATTTACCTGCTTCACCCAATGCTACACGCTCCTTTGGTGTCTCAGTGAAAGCAGGTCGATGAACATCTCTGGTTGAAAGATGTTTTTGAACAGATTGGTAGTGGATGTGCCTATCTCTCTAGCTGAATCTCAGTTTCCCAGCAGTTTTGGTTACAAATTATAAAGAAACAAAACAAATGTCACATGTTTCAATATGCCCTGTTATGTTTACACATGATCATTGTGAGTAAAGAATAATATCTCTGTTTATTTTCAAAACAAATGCTATATTTGCAGACATTCATTTAAAGTATACAGTTAAGTCTGTTGAAAACATATTAGACTTCAATGCAATTAGGCACCTTTACGAAAGTAACTACCTCAAATACAAATCGTTAAATGTTTAGGGCTTAACATGTTTTGTCCATAAAAGGCGATTTCAAAAATGGGTCACAGAAATAGGGTCTGAACAAATTTTGACCCCAGCTGGATTCGAACCCAGGACCTTTGGGATGAGAGTCAAACAGACTACCACCGAGCCACCCAGCTCCCCCTCAAAATACAGCTTTACTGCGGAACAACATACTTTAACTACATTATTCACATTTACATTGACAAAGTGCTGACTTAATACAAGCTAGTTGGGAGAAAAGTGGAGCTGATGCCATTTTTAGTTGTGTGCATGCCAACTGAGACTGACATTGGCAACCACTTGATCATGAGGTATTTATTTGGGAGCCAACTGCACAGTGTATAAAAAAGGGGGATTGGAGGGAAGGAAAGACAGACTTCCACTACATATATTATTTTGCTCATATATATATATATATATATATATATATATATATATATATATATATATATATATATATATATATATATATATATATATATATATATATATATATATAATATATATATATATATATATATATATATATATATATATATATATATATATAGAGAGAGAGAGAGAGAGAGAGAGAGAGAGAGAGAGAGAGAGAGAGAGAGAGAGACACACACACACACACACACAGAGAGAGAGACAGAGAGAGAGACAGAGACAGAAAGAGAGACAGAGAGAGAGAGACAGAGAGAGAGAGAGAGAGAGAGAGAGAGAGAGAGAGAGAGAGAGAGTGAGAGAGAGAGAGAGAGAGAGAGAGAGAACGAACGAACGAACGAACGAAACTTTATTTTCCAAGGATTGAGATATTAGGCGCGCAGGCCTTTCTTACAATCTGTCCTTGCTAAGCTACTTAAGGAACACCAACCAAACAACAAAAACTAACTAATAATAAACGTCACACACACGCATACACACATGCACACAGACACACATATACATGTACTCGTGCACATGCGCACTTTTGTACATACACATACACACGTACGTGCGCACATAATTATCTAACAAATAAGTAGGTATGATATTTTTTGTACTATCAAAAAGCGCACTGTTCAAGAAGCAGTCGTCCTACAAATCCCACACCTCCCAGTAAGGGTTGAATTGGACGAACCGCCCACCGCTGAAGAGACCCTCACAGCCATCCACCAGCTCAAGAGTGGCAAAGCAGCAGGCATTGATGGAATACCGCCAGAGATCTGGAAACATGGAGGCACAGCACTGCACAACAAGCTCCATGACCTCTTTCTCTGCTGCTGGGAGGAAGGAACACTACCAAAAGATCTCCGTGATGCAGTCGTTATCACCCTGTACAAGAACAAAGGCGAGAAGTCTGATTGTTCCAACTATCGGGGAATTACCCTGCTGTCCATTGCTGGGAAAATCCTTGCAAGGCTGCTCCTGAATCGGCTGGTACCTGCCATCGCTGAAGGCCAACTCCCAGAGGGCCAGTGTGGCTTTAGAGCAAACAGGAGCACCACCGATATGGTCTTTGTGCTGAGACAGCTACAGGAGAAGTGCCGCGAGCAGAACAAAGGGCTGTACGTAACATTTGTCGACCTAACAAAAGCGTTCGACACTGTGAGCAGGCAAGGCATGTGGCAGATCCTGGAGCGACTTGGCTGTCCCCCAAAGTTCCTCAACATGATTGTCCAGCTACACGAGGACCAGCAAGGCCAGGTCAGACTCAACAATGACCTCTCAGAACCATTCCCTATTCTCAACGGCGTAAAGCAGGGCTGCGTGCTGGCACCGACCCTCTTCACCATCTTTTTTAGCATGATGTTGAAGCAGGCCACAGTGGACCTCGATGATGACGATGCAGTGTACATCAGGTATCGTCTCGATGGCAGCCTGTTCAACCTCAGACGACTGCAGGCCCACACGAAAACCCTAGACCAACTGATTCGTGAGCTGCTTTTTGCTGATGATGCTGCCCTCGTCGCACACACAGAGAGAGCCCTGCAGCGCATCACGTCTTGCTTCGCAGATGCTGCCCAGCTCTTTGGACTCGAGGTCAGTCTGAAAAAGACAGAGGTCCTCCATCAGCCGGCACCCAAGACAGTGTATCGCCCTCCTCACATCACCATTGGCGAGTCTGAACTAAAGTCAGTGCACCAGTTTACTTACCTTGGCTGCATTATCACGTCGGACGCCAAGCTGGACAAGGAGCTTGACAGCAGGCTGGCAAAAGCGAACAGCGCTTTCGGGCGACTTTTCAAGCGGGTGTGGCACAATCAACAGCTGAAAACAGGCACCAAGATCAGCGTGTACAGAGCTGTGGTCCTCACCACCCTGCTGTATGGTTCCGAGTCCTGGGCCCTCTACCGCAGCCAACTACGACTCCTCGAACGCTTCCACCAGCGCTGCCTGCGTACCATCCTGGGCATTCACTGGAGTGACTATGTCACCAACGTCGAGGTCCTTGAACAGGCTGAAACTGTGAGCATCGAGGCTTTGCTGCTGCGGACACAGCTCCGCTGGGCGGGGCATGTCTCCAGGATGGAGGATCATCGCCTACCAAAGATCACCCTGTTCGGCGAGCTTGCTACTGGACACCGTGACAGAGGGGCACCAAAGAAGAGATACAAAGACTGTCTCAAGAAGTCACTTAGTGCCTGCCAAATCGACCACCACCAGTGGTCTTCGCTTGCTGCGGACCGTGACACCTGGCGCTCCACCATTTACAAGGCAGCTGTCTCCTTTGAGGACTCTCACAGAGCTAGCCTTAAGGACAAGCGGCTCAGGAGAAAAAACAGAGATGCCGCAGCTCAGAACCCTGGCCATACCTTCCCCTGCAGCCACTGCGGTCGAACCTGCCTGTCTCGGATTGGCCTCCGCAGCCACGAACAATCCTGCAGACGTCGTGGGCAACTCCTATAAAATCTTCGTTCGCGAAGTCAAGCCAAGACTCATCAAAAAGAAGTTAGAAAACTGAACAAACAATTTGGAGGCTATATGAAAAAAAAATGAAGCGTATTATGTCGAAAACAAAGAAGAAGAAAGAATCAGCATAACGATGTCTTAGAAAGGTAATCATGTACTCTACTTTTAAACAGAGAGAGGGACGTGGTTTGTTGAATAGTGGGAGGAAGGGAATTCCATAAAAGAGCACCTGAATAAGACAGGCAAGATTTGAACAGGTCTATACGGGGCCTTTTTTATAGAGAGACTGTTCCTGGAGGTGCTGTATTTTTTTTCAGTTGGCGAAAAAAGCCTAGATAAGTAAGGTGGAGCTTTCCCGTTAAGAATTTTGTGCATCAGTACACATTTGTTTAGTGCGAGGTGCTTAACCAAAGGGAGAAGTCTGATGGCCTGCAGCTTGTCATCAGTGGATAAAGACGGATCAGGGAGGATAAGCTTAGCAGCGCGCTTGTATAATGAGTTTATCTTCTTGAAGTGATTTTCACTGCAGCCATCCCATATTGTTGAGGCATAATCAATGTGTGGTTTAATGTAGGCATTAAAAAATAGTTTGCGTGTCTTAAGGTCAATGATCGTTTTAAGTTTGGAAAGTAGAAACAACTTGTTGGAGAGAGAGAGAGAGAGAGAGAGAGAGAGAGAGAGAGAGAGAGAGAGAGAGAGAGAGAGAGAGAGAGAGACCATCACTGTAGTCCTGATATAACTCAATATTGCACACCCCACTACGTTATAAATGTGAAATTCACAGTGTACAGCCACCAAACTGCACTACACACATCCTGTGCACAATGTTGGCATGAAAATCAAACAATACTGTTACCAGTACCACACTGTGTCCCATTGCAGCACAACGAAGTGAAATGCAGTCTCAAGCCCCATAAGTTACACTGCACAATGCTGACGTCAACACAAATAATACCATTACAACTTATAACAAGGGTAAAATGCATTGTGTCACATAGTCTGCATAGTATAGGCATGCACATCAAACAATACTTGTACTGCTCTTGATACAAAGTCTGTGCAGTAGACCATAGCATAACACTGCAAAATACATCAGTGCTACGCTGGCAAAGTGCATACAACATAGTCTGCACCATGCCGGCCATTGATCTAAGCAATACTCTTCAAAAAATCAACATGGTGCAGGCTATCGTGTCACAACTGATTGCACATTGCATAGCACCCACCACATACCCCCTGGTACTGTGCACAATGTTGGCTTTAGTTTTACTTTGTTTATTTAATTTTGGACCCGCTGGGGGCACGAGAAACATCACAAAAGAACTTAGCATTTCCGAAAGGGAATTTGAAGGGCTTTTTAACGAACTAAATTAGGAAAAGCTTAACACTAAACTGAATTTAATTTGATTTTGTAATGAATGTCACACAAGGGAAGTGAAACGCGAAAAGCATGAGAAATGTAAATCTAACTAAGACTCATTACAGATCCTACAAAACCAAATAGATATTCTAATAGCAGGAACGGTGCTGAATCTAATGACTATCGAAACAGCTTTCTACATTTAATAGAACGGAAGCTATGAGGCTTCAAAAATAAACACAAAACACAAGTTACAAAACCATTACTAAAACAGAAGACTCGCCGTGCCAGGCAAGTGGTGGCGTCTCGGCTAGGGTCTGAACGGGGAAAGCTCAGACGTGGACTAAAAATAACTACATGGGGACAGAGACGTATGGCGCTCTGCTAATCCCCAGCAGCTCTAACACTACAGTGTCCTCGCTGTAGGTTAAACAAATCAACATAAAACATTTCCACAACATCAATACAGCGTGCACGCAACAAACAAAAACAAAGTTCACATCACTAATGTAGTTAATCTAGACCAACGTCCACACATTTACTGTTGCAGACTAGATACCCCAAGTCATTTCTTCAAACTCAGCTTGCATAGCAAAACACTTGTTGCAGGTTACAGCCTTAGGACTAACCGCGGAATTCATAACCTGAACAAAGTGAGCGAAGTAGAAAAATGAAAGTCAGTCACTAAGCCAAGTCACTGTATATAGTGAAAGGCATCGAAACGCACATCATCAGTACAACAGTCCATTTAAAACTAACAGTCCCTTTAAAACTAACAGTCCTTCCATTTTTTCCAAAAATATTACGATACTAAAACAGTTCTCCCTAAAAGTGTTGCTGTACTAAAAGCTTTGCATAGAACAAAACAAAAGTCAATTAAATTGTTTTTTTAAATGAATGTCTCTGGACTAAAATAGAGCACAAAAGTAACATAATATGATATACTACTGTTCAAGCCACTATGGGTCACTGTTTCAATCACTGGTCACTGAAACGGACTGCAGACGAAGTATTCCAGCAAGTAGTAACTGTCCGAACGACAGAAAATGTTTATATGGACACAAAGTTAGTTAGTGTGCAGTCTTCGCCTTCTGCGCCAGCCGCTCTGAGTGGCGCACACCCACGGTCGGTCTTGTTTTCTCGATAATCCTGGTGGGTCTGGAACCTGATGCAAGACCCTTAGGTGGTACAGGAGGGTTGTCACATCTCATGGTTGGCTCTGCCTGTCCGTAGTCCGGATGCACACGTTTTAGTTGGTCGAGGTTTCGGGTGCTCTATCGACCACCATCATGCGGTCGGATGCAGTAGACGTGGGTGTTGGGGTATGGCTGACGCGTCACCACATACACGTCTGGTCGATAGGGATGTTGGATTTTGGTGCGGCCCGACCCGTGGTATTTGATAAGCACCAAGTCGCCAGGCTAAAGACCACGAGGTTTGGTGGCTTGGTCTACAGGCTTGTTTCGTTTGGCAGCAGCTCGGTCCATATTCTCCCGTGCTCGATGGTTGGTGGGAGAGACGGTCTTTCGGATATGTTTTTTTCCCAATCGATGGGGCCCTTAACCATCAGAGCAGGAGTCCCTAGCAGCCGATCAATGTTCAGGTGTGGCTCTCGGCTAAACATAAGCCGGTACGTGGAAAACTTGGTGATGGAGTTAAGCGTACAGGCATAAGCAAGGACCAATTGTGGCAGGGGTTTCGGCCAGTGTCGTTGCTGGTCCCTGCTGAGGCTGCGTAGGAGGTTGATCAAGGTGCGGTTGAATCTCTCGCACTGCCCGTTTCCCTGGGGATGATAAGGGGTAGTGCGGCTCTTCTTGATGTTGTACTCGCTGCACAGAGCCTGGATAACCTCCACATCAAAGCTGCCTCCTCGGTCGCTGTGGAGGTGTTCCGGTGGCCCATACTTGTTGAGCCACTCACTGATGAGCTTCTTGGCGGCTGTTAACGCTGTCTCGTTGCGGGTAGGGATGGCTTGGGCGAACTTGGTAAAGACGTCTATCATTACCAAGACATGCTCGGTACCATCAGAAGCCATCTCAAGTGAAATAAAGTCCACGGCCAGAATTTTGTTGGGACGACTGGCTGCTAGACGACCTTGTGCAGAACTGTGTTGAGTGGAGGGCCGAGCAGGGATGCATGGTTGACACTTGGTAAGGTGCTCCTTCACTTCCGCGTGCATTCCCGGCCAGTACACTCGGGACTGTAGCAGCTGCATGGTGCGATCGTACTCTTGATGGCCCATCTCATCATGAACTGCCTGAATGGCTTTCAGCCGAAGGGGAAATGGCAAGACCAAAGGGCCGAGCTGGCCGGTGTCTGGGTTGCGACACTGGCGGTGAAGCACACCTCGCCCATCGACGTAGAGCTGGTCGAACTGTCGGACGAGCGCTTTCAGAGCAGGCTGGTCTGGAGGCGCAAGCGGCTTCTGTGGAAACACTGTGAGTACAGGCCCGATGATATGGTCGGCCAGCTACATCTAGCGTAATTGGTCAGGTTCCGCTGCTGAAATGTCGGACTTATCTTCTCCTGATCTATGGATAGGCAGGACAGGGGCGACTTCCATGGCGGGGTTTGCTGCTAGGCGTTCGCAGCGCTGCTCTACCGCCTTGGCATAAAGGGCAGGTGGAATTGCGACGCCTCTGCATCTCGGTCCAAGGACTGTGGACAGTGTAGTGGCAGTCACAACGACTTAGCTGCAGCATGCTGCAATGTTTCCATCACCTAAAGCAGTGTCACTGTGGAGAGGGAGGGGGGGGGGGAGGACGGTCTTGAGGGGGGATCGGCTGGGTTGCGTCTGCCTGGCTCGTACTTGACGTCAAAGCTGAAGGGTGAGAGTTGGGTTGCCTAACGCTGTTCGATAGACCCTAGCTTTGCCGTCCGATGGTGGATTAGGGCACTGTTGTCAATGATGAGAGTGAAGTGCGACCTGATCAGGTAGTGCCGGAACTTGTCAGCTATGGCCCACTTCATGTCTAGGAATTCCAGCTTGAAACTGTACTGGTGCGACTGGTTGTATCGGTGTTCTGGTGGGCGAAGGCGACGACTGGCGTAGGCAATGGGTTTGGTGCGACCGTCTTCCTGCTTCTGTGACAGAATCGCACCAAGTCCATTCTGACTGGCGTCAGTCTGCACGATGAACGGCTTGGAGAAGTCGGCATACGCCAGCGTAGGTGCAGTTGTCAGCGCCTACTTCAGCTTCTGGAACGCGGCGTCATGTTCCGGACCCCAACAAGCGGTGATGTTGGACGACTTCTTCCTGGAGTTGGCACTTGACTGCGCAACGAGGTCGTGAAGTGGGCCTGCGATCTGGGCGAACCCACGGTCGAAGCGCCTGTCTTAGGAGGCAAAACCCAGAAAGCGACGAAGTTCTGTTGTCGTAGTGGGAACCGGCCAGTTCTTGACCTCCGCAATCTTATCGTCCTCGCATTGGATACCATCAGCCGAGATGGTGTTACCCAGATAGCTGACCTCACGGGGCAAGAACTGACACTTCTCACGGCGCAACTTCAGCCCGGTGTCAGCTATCCTCTTCATCAGCTTGTGCAGATGGCCCAGATGCTCTTCAAACGTGCGCGAGTATACCAGAAGGTCATCCAGGTACACCAACACATGTTCAAAAAGGAAATCTGACATGACCCTCTGCATGAGCCGCTGAAAGGTTGCTGGAGCAGAAGTCAACCCGAATGCGTGTACTCATAGAGGCCAAACAGGGTGCAGAAGGCAGTCTTGGGCTGGTCATCTGGGTCCATCGCTATCTGGTGGTACCCACATGCGAGGTCGAGTGTAGAGAAGTACTTGGCACCAGCGAGAGCGTCGAACGAATCCTGGATCCTGTGCAGGGGGTATGCGTCACCGACAGTCTTTGCGTTCGGACTCCTGTAGTTGACGCAGAGGCGAAGGCTGCCGTCATTCTTTCGGACCAGGACCACAGGCAAAGCGTATGGGCTGTGGCTCTCGGTGATGACACCTGTCTCCTTGAGGTCATGCAGATGTTGACGAACCTCGTGCAGCAGGTCAGGTCGGATGCTCCGGTATGGTTGGCTGACCGGCACCTCGTCGACTGTGAGAATTTTGTGGCGGACGACATCTGGTACCGCATGTCTCCATCTCCTGCTGAGAAGACGTGATGGAACTCTCCAAATAGGGCCTGTAGCTGAAGACGCTCACTTTTGGTGCCTGCGAAGTCAGGAAAATCGACTGGAGGTGGGGAAGGTGGTCTCTGACGTTCTTCTTTAGTGCTGACAGAGATTTCGTTGCAGGAGATGGTGATCTGTCGTGCCTCTTCACTCACCACCGAATCGACGACATCCAGCACGGCCACTGCAGTCCGCAGGCTAAGGACGATCAGTTCATCGGTGAGGTTTGCTACCCGCACAACATGCCGCTTGTCCTCCCCCTTCACTCAAAATAGAAAAGAACAAAGAGGAAGAGAGACAAGATACCCCTAAGTAGAAGTGGCATCGGACAAAGGAATATGGACATGTGGCAACGCATAAAGCAAGAACTTGGCTTGACCGCCCATCCGAAATTTGTCACCTTCATGTTCTTTCAATCAGTAAGTAATCAACTATCTTTGTCGACCTTCCTATAGTTCCGCTAGCGCTAGTGATTTTCAAAATTCACGATTTTCAGTAGAATTTATCTCTTACTGTTTCGCATGACTTTAAACCTGTTTTATCATTAAAAAGTTATGAGCCAGATATCACATTTTATGCTGCAATGATCTGAAAACTACGGTGCGTGTCAAAGTTGCACATTGCTGGTCGTAACACTATTTTGTCTATACAGGCTCTCGTTCACTCGATTCAGAGAGGCAGTGTTTCTGCGGCGATGGTGCATTTGTCGTTTCCAATGATGCTTTCAGTTACGTAGACTTCGATATGTGAGTTGTGAAACTGACTGCAGTGCAGAAAGTGGGTTTAAATACCAATGTTCTGTTTCAATGATGGAAGACTGTGCGTGTTTTGGAGGGGAAAAGGATCATAGGTCAAACTTGGCTCCATGTACGCACGCTCGCTTTGCCAGTCAAATAAGCCATGCCCTCGGAACACGACGCAGCACGATCGTTACTAGTAAATACTAGCTGGTAAGCAGAACCCGCAATGTGATTTTGACGGCATAGAGAGTATGGAAGATTTATTCTACTCTCTCGTGGAAAATTAAGCCAAAGGAATGCCGGAGAACACTAAGTACACGTGTACATTGACACGTGTGAACGCCACACCGATGACCTTGTGACCTGCAGTATTGCGATAAACTGAGAGTCGGCCGGATTCTGCCTTGTGACGTAGGCTCATAAATATGCATATTAATTCAAAAACAGGCCGATGCAGACGATAAATCCGCGACTAGGGTACACAAACAATACACTCCAAACGATGAATTTCGACATTTAGCATTGTACATAGATAATAAAGCTCTAATATAGTACACAAAAGAAGTACACACATACTGTCAGCAGTATCTGTTGCAGACAGTTTTCTGACTGTGTTGAGATGCTTGATCCTAGGGAATATAACTTTAAGGTTTTAAGGTGGTAGCACTGTAGTTGCAGACCCATCAAAAGGCCTTAGGGGTGACTTTTTATGTTCCAAGAAAGTGCTTACTGTCATTGATACAGATAATGGAACACATCCCCAACATCTGCATGCGTCCATCTTTTTTCAGCATCAGGGTTAAAAGAAAGTATGTTTGGTGGACTGCGGAAGAGACTTTATAGGAGATGCCAGAGAGTCTTCCTCAATGGCAAGGAGCTGATAAGATTGTTACATAAGCGGGTGGATTTGTTAACCACTGTAGTCTTGTTACATGTAAGGTACATGGGTTTGTAGCTACACAACAGCGAACATACAGAGGATGGTGGGGGATATCATTGGGTAGGGGGTTTCGCGGCTCGTGCCAGAGCAGCTAGGAGCACAGATGCGTCAAGCTGTTCTTACACTGACCATATCACATTCGAGACGAACGGCATCGGGATGCGCGTCCTTCGCCGCGTAGCCGAATGCCGTTCGACTCAAATGAGTTAAATCATCAGGGGTGCATGGAGAGGACCTCGTAACCCCATGCCAGCCCCACCCCCATCCGAAAAAAATCAAATACTTACCAAATCACAGCTGCAGATAATTCAAGTGACTAAGTTGCTGCTGTTCTTCGATTGGTTGGCTGGGTTGCTTGGTGGGTTGACCCCTTCATTGCAGAGAATAAATTAAAACGATTACTGTGTGAGAAGCATCGGCGACAGAGCGGGGGATCATGAGGATCTACGCCTATTGCTGTGCGCAATTTGTAGCAAAATGGCAGGGAAGAAGTTCAGTTGATTCAGTTTATTTTAACCCGATTATGAGATCGTTACTCGTAGCTAATTAGAAGTCCGTTTCTCCCTTCCTACATTTCTGAAATCCTCCCTTTCTTTTCAAAGTTGGACACTCCCTCAGTCAGCCAGACAGTCAGCCAGCCGTTCAGACAGTCAGTCCGCCTGCTTGCTTGTATGCCTGCATGTCTATCAGTTTGTGTGTGTTTCTTTTGAAAACAATTGCTAATCCTTTGTTGTGTTTTTTGTTGTTGTTGCTGAGTTTGTTTTGTTTGTTTCTTTGTTTTGTTGGGGTATAGTGGTGGTGGGGGTTGGGGGACGGCGGGTGGGTTATCTTGTGCTCGATGGTTGCATCGTTTTGAAATAAACTTTCTGCTGTTTTCATTGTTCTACATCGATGTTCCTTCCGAAGTACAGAGTTTTCGGTTTCTTTTTTCTTCAAGATTCAAGATATTTATTTTTACTATTTGGACAATGCCAGTTAGGACGGTGTCCTGATACTGAACACATACGCTATACATACACAATTAATGGTAAGCACTCGCCAGAAACTTTCCCAGCTCCCTCCCTCTCTCCACCTTCAACTCGACAGCACCCCCATCTCCCTCAGTGACTCGGTCAAAAACCTTGGCGTTATCCTTGATTCCTCTCTTACCATGACCAGCTTCGTCTCCGCCACTGCCCACGCTTGCTACTTCCACCTCCGCCGCATCAGTCAGATCAGAAAATACCTCACCACCGAAGCAGCCACCAAACTTGCTGTCTCTCTCATCCTATCTCGCATCGACTACTGCAACTCTCTCCTTTCCGGCCTCCCTCACTCCACCACTTCCACTCTCCAGGGCGTCCAGAACAATGCTGCCCGCCTCGTCCTCAGAAAGAAAAAATCCGACCACATCACACCCCTGCTCAAACTCCTTCACTGGCTTCCCATCCTACAACGCATCCAATACAAGATTCTGTCTCTCTGCTACAAATCCCTGAACAACTGCGCTCCTGCCAATCTCTCCAACTTACTTCACCCCTACACTCCTTCCCGCTCCCTCCGCTCCGCCTCCGACCCTCTCCGTCTCCACATCCCCCGCACCAAACTCAGCACTTTCGGCCCCCGCTCCTTCTCAGTTTATGGTCCATCCACCTGGAATACTCTCCCACTCTCTCTCCGTCAGAAGCACTCTCTCTCCTCCTTTCAGTCCGCCCTCAAAACTCACCTCTTTCAACAGTTCTAGCACTATATCACCACACTCCCCTCAAAAAGCTGACTGTTGCAATGTATTTCACCATTTGTTGTACGTGAGTCGTTGTCTAAAGCGTGCGCATGCGTGCGCGAGTTGTGAGTGCGCGCTTAGAGTTATAATTATTATAAGATAAGCGCATTATAAATACCGTAATTATTATTATTAATTATTAATTCAATTCTTAGAAAAGAAAAACCCACTAAATTAAATCAGATGTGTGTACAGTCGAAAGGAACTTTAACTCATTCAGCCCGACGGCCGTATTTCTCAAATTTTGGAGCTGTCATCTAATGACTATTCACCAATTGCAGGAGATGGATCGACCATGATACTTTAAGGGCAGTACCAGGTTAGCTTTTCGCCTACAGGCGCCAATCTAATCTGGCACTACACTTGAAATATCGTGGTCGACCCATCTTTTGCTGTAGTGCGTCAGGGCTGAATGCGTTAAACTGATATTAGTTCACACACATACACACACACACACACACACACACACACACACACACACACACACACACACACACACGCATACACACACACACACACACACACAAACACACAAACACGAACACACACACACAACTTAAAATTATCTTATTTCGGACAATGCATATATTGACAGTTGGTTAGAATGTATCTTCCCTAATATGAAGAATACACAGCCCTGTAAGTTAAAAGCGTCGATATAACTTGCAATTACACATACGCATTATACAATAAAAGAAAATGAACACGATCTCCTTCTTTTTTCTATGTTCTTGATGTTGTCCGTGAAGGGACAGTACAGTCTTTTCGAGAAAACGTACGCTGTGTTCTGCCTTTAGTTGCTACTCATTTGACCTGTGTTATGACTAATAAGTATATTTCCTTATTTTGTTAAACAGCTTCTCATTCTCTTGACCGGTCACTTGTCAGGACTGACCTACTGACCCAACCGGAAGCACCCTATATCGCCAAGTTTCGTACATGTCTGCAGGTCAGTGAAATTGGACCTTACAGCCTACGGCCGCAAGGTCCAAAATCACAGACCAGTAAGCCAAAGTTATGTGATGTGCTTTGTTCGGGCGTCATAAGCAATTCTGTTCTAATCAAGAAAGGACGCGTGTGAAAAAGATGCAGAGAGTATTGCGCTGTGTGCATACTTTTTGTCGTCTACGTTAAATAATAGTCGTTCAAGTACTGACATAATAAGACAGTTCTAAACTGTTCAACATCGACATTTTTCTGCAATGGGCAGCGCGGTCTTATCCGCTGATCAAGTCTGCTTGTGCATTCTGCTCCTGTCATCATGCCTTTCTTTTTCATCAGGCAAGAAATGTAAGTATAGACGTTTTAAACACAGGCCGTATCTGTATGTTTCATAGTATAGCTACAATGCCATAAACGCGGGCAGACTCTTAAAAAAAAGATAAAGTTTGAAATCTTAACTCACTTGAAACGGGTCGTCCGAATACGCGGCTAAAGCTACATTTACATAAGCACGAGTACTTTACGGAAATGACCATGAAGCTATGATATAATAAGCACGAATCCGATATAAAAACAATATCCAAAACCGATACGCAATGCAATTTTCCGACAAAAACTCCATCATCTTTGTTCGTAGTCGGCTGCGAATTTGGTCCCGCGTCGGGTTTACGCACAAACGTCAAAAAGGATATGCGCAAACTTTGTTTGGTTTCTGACAAGGTTCAGATTCGAATTCGCACCGGATTCGTGTTTATGAAAGCGCAGCCTTACACAATACTGAAATGCAATTTGGTTCAAAAATCTTGGAGCCCGCTTTCCATTCAAAACGTGCAACATCCGAATAACGCCTTTGTGGGGATCTCTAATATGACTCTCCGATTCGAATGGTGCGAGAACTTGCTGCTGATGACAAAGGACATCCGAAAAAAATCGCTCCAGTAGATGAACACAAAATCGTGTCGTGTTTGTTTCGCAGTCCAATGCGAAATTTGATACTGCACTGGTCAAATGGACACACAATCATACAGGCGATGTGCACGCACTGTTCTGTCTCGGACCGGAGTCGGAACGTATTGGTATCGTTATCTTGCTTCTGAAAAGTATAATAATAATAATAATAATAATAATAATAATAATAATAATAATAATAATAATAATAATAATAATAATAATAATAATAATAATAATAATAATAATAATAAGCGAATTAAATAGGCGCTTTATCCCAACTGAAAATCGGCTCAAAGCGCCGCCGCGAACTGAACCCAACAAGCACGCTCACGTGAATCACGCGCATTCACTCA
Source organism: Semisulcospira habei (assembly GCA_036245525.1). NCBI lineage: Eukaryota > Metazoa > Mollusca > Gastropoda > Semisulcospiridae > Semisulcospira > Semisulcospira habei. Next base: position 61,632,668 of record BTPG01000003.1, on the reverse strand, counting down.
CACACTGTACGCAAACACAGAACATGCACGTGGTGCTAAGGGCTAGCTCAAGTGAGCTACTGAAGGTTTGGAAATTCAAAATCGTTTGAATTTGTAATTTGATTAAGTGGCTGAAACTGATACCAAAGTCCTAGGGGAGGAAGAGCCCGAGTACCCGGAGAAAGAACCCCCGACGGTCCGCCCGGATTAAAGGTGACACTTACTAGAGAAGAAAAATCCAACGCCGGAACGCGTAATCGAACCTCGCACCTTTATCATTGGTGGCAGGCGCCTTAACCACTGCGCAACGGACCGCTGCGTATTCGGACGCGAAATGTGTCGAACGAGTTAAGGAACGTAGGAACGAGGGTGGGGGACGCGGCTGCGCTGGATTAAGGCATGTTTTCCTAACAGAACAATACAAAGCGTGTATAAATTATTCGGTATATATAATTTATACATATATATATATATATATATATATATATATAATATATATATATATATATATATATATATATATATATATATATATTATATATATATATATATATATATATATATATATATGAATGCAGATTTTTGCGTACATGCTTATAGGTCTTTGTGTGTGTTTGAGGGAGGAGGGGGTGAGGGACAGCATAAAAATGAGAGCACTTTTCCAGTGTTCTGTACAATATTATATAATATGTAATTAAATTTTTTCTTAGTAACTGTTTTAGCTGTATATATATATATATATATATATATATATATATATATATATATATATATATATATATATATATATATATATATATATATATATATATATATATATATATATATATTCTTTACGTTTAACAAAGGCGGCGCCCAAAGCCACAAAATGCACTCAATCAGATTAGGTCAAAGGGACGTAATTTTTTTTTAAATTGCCATGGAATTCCTGACTAGAAATCTTGCATGGTGTCATCAGGACATCTAATGTCCTTTATGTGACTGCATCGCTCACTAGTTCTAGAAAGGAGAGGATAGTGGGAGAGAAGGAATGACAGACCTATTTGTGGCTTTGGGAGACGCCTTTGTTAAAAGTAAACAAATTAATTGTACCACAAAATTAACCAGGTATTGCCTTTTCAAAATAAGTCTGTCTTCTACCACTGCAACACCTCATAAAACTTTAGGGATGCAATCCGCGCTGTACTATTGGTGCTACCAGTAAATTATGGAGGAGGCTTCTAGTACAAGCGTTGTGTTTGCAATTTCAGGTTACATGAGTCCGAAATAGCTCAGGCTGTTAAACGTCGGAGCAGGAGAGCGAAGGGAATCGCCGGGTCGTGGGTTCGAATCCCGTCCCGCCCCCGGAAGCTGGACTCACAATCCAGGGGGAAAAAAACGGATTTGTTCAATAGCATGTCTGTTGAAAGGTCCTGGTAAATCCAAGTGCCACAGTTGGAGTGCGCCTGAGTTGATCAGTGTTCAGATCGTACTCCATTGGCAATAGATTTCCCTGTCCCACATAACCCGCCCGTCAGGGCCGTCCATAATCACCTCGGTACTGTGGACGTTAAACCCGAACTAACTAACTTCAGGTTACGCCGTATGCCTACCTGAAGAGCCCCCCCCCCCATATCCCCCCCCCCACCCCTTCCTTGGGGCGAAACCGGTGGTAGGCGGCAAAAACTTAAATCTACTCAGCAGGTCCAATATCTGTTTGGGAATATTTTCTAGCATCCCCCCTTGGTGGGAGGTCTGGATATTCTCCAGCGGATGTCGAGGCGCCTGGGGGTAGTCACTACTGCTTTATGCAGTAGGTGTTCAGCGGAAGGCTCAAAATGATAGCTCTGTCATTCCTTCTCCCCCACTACCCTCTCCTTTCTAGAACTAGTGAGTGATGCAGTCACAAAAAGGACAGCTGATGTCCTGATGTCACAATCCAAGCTTACCAGGCTTGAATTCCATGACATTATCACAGCATTCTCAGAACTGAATAAAAAAATATATATGAATGTGTATATAGAGAATGCTGTGATAATGTCATGGAATTCAAGGCTGGTAAGCTTGGATTGTGACATCAGGACATCAGCTGTCCTTTTTGTGACTGCATCACTCATATATATATATATATATATATATATATATATATATATATATATATATATATAATATATATATATATATATATATATATATATATATATATATATATATATATATATATATATATATATATATATATATATATATATGTGTGTGTGTGTGTGTGTGTGTGTGTGTGTGTGTGTGTGATGTGGGCCAAAGGCGAATTTCCACTTTATGCCTAACATTTAATAGATAATAACGTTTTTCAATTTAATTTAATTGAAATAACATAATGTGTACAGATATGTCATCTTGTACTTTAGTGTCTGAAACTTTCATGTTTTTGACAATTTCACTAAACTGGTATGAGCACACTGGTGCTTCCCTCCACTCATTAGTGAGGTTCGTTTGTAACGAACGACTTCCATTACCGAACGAGAACAAGGTCAGGGCGGATAACCAGATTCTACTATAAAATATAGACAACACTGCTAACCATTCCAAACATTTTCAATCATTTCCACTCCAAACATTTCCAAGGGACATAGATCGTCATGAGCACGGAGGGTTAGGAGTGTTAAGTGTTAGGAGTGTTAAGCTTATGGTACAAACTGGTTGTCGCTCCGTCATTTTCGGTGGGAGTCGTTCGTCACAAACGAAACCTCACTACTGCTGCGATCATCAGCGGGAGCGAAACGAGGGTGTCAACCAGTGGCTGTGCCTGTACTAGAAGAACAGCCAAAAGTTCCATTTAAGTCAGCGAAACTGAGTTACTCTCTCACACTCTTAACCCTTTGTCTGTCAATAGGGACGTATCTGACACCAACAAGATAAAAAGGTTAATCTCCAACTAAACTGAAAGCCACCCCCCCCCCCCAAAAAAAAAAAAAAAAAAAAAAAAAAAAAAAAAAAAAAAAAAAAAAATCTTTAGTTACGACTAATCCAATTCAAGCAGAAGTTAACCCATTAACTGCCTGGGCAATACAAACCCTACCTGCTGCACGAGATATAAACCCTTCTGAGCCCCCCTTGACCGTGGGGGCTCAGGAGGATTTATGTCTTTAGTTAGATTTGTGTTCTTTATAACTAACTTTGTTCTTTACATCTGTGCTCTTCACGCGACTGTCGGTCAGGGTGCAGTCAACTCTCACTTAGTGATCACTGGCAGAGATCTGTCAAAGACAGCTGGACAGCCAGATAATGTGTCTAAAAGTAGTTAACAATTTCAGAGAATAATATTTCGGAGAATATTTATTCGTATGACATGAATATTTTAGTGGAATTAAATTCCGTGTGAAGCAGGAAATAATAATGGATATTCCTTAAAATTGCTTAGTGAATATGCATATTCCATGAAAGCAGATGAAATGAATACATTTATGGTTAACTAATTCGAGACGTGCCGCCTACGGATATCCGTAGGCGTCACGTCTCGTTTGTTTTAAATCAATCACTATTTGCACTTTTTTTTTCAGGCGGTCGATTGGAGTTTGCAGACCTTGACCAATCCTTGACTGTGATAAAAGGCAAACCAGTTACCATACCGTTCCGTCTGAAGACAACAGGCTGCATTACTTCGAACAATTTCACTTTAAGCGTTTCAAAGCGTAACTCGCGTGGATACCTGAAAGATTTTTGTACATTTCGCCACGTTAATGGAGCATGCTTCGAACCTCCCGGATTACCAGGGTGCATATGTCCTAAAGAACTTGGGGGCTGGTACACGTTCCGAAAGGAAGTTGTTGAAACAGATGACACCGCCTTCACATGGACGACTGATAGTAACGACATTAGTGAAGAAGAAAGTGTCGCTCTTAATATCATAACTGGTAAGCGCATTGCTGTTAGCCCAGCAAATGATAGTTCCCGCTAGCTGTGTCTGTGTAATAATGATATATGTAAATTTAAGTCCAAAGAAATCCATCCTAACAGGAAACTTAGAGACTAACGTACTTAAATATAATAGTACCTTTCTCATTCAATGGCCAGAGACCTATTACATTTGCCTATGAACCTCCCTTGTCGAATGCATGGAATCTAGCTGCGATAGACGCCACTTGCATTGACGCTGGTATATTACTGCAAACCCATCTGCGTTCTTAATTGAAAGGAAACTGTCCACGTGGCGTTTCTTTGAGAGGTACCGATACTGCGTCATCAGTGAGATTTCCTAGACAAACGACGTATTTTAGTTGAATCGAGGTTGGCACACACCATAGGTAACACTACTAATACAGGCGAGCAAATAGAAAGTGTCACAGCCAGAGACATGAATAGACACATTAACACATTCAGCCCTGATGCACTGCAGCAGGAGATGCGTCGACCATGATAATTCAATGGTAGTGCCAGATTTGCTTTGCGCCCGTCGGAGCCAAGCTTATCTGGCACTACACTTGAATTATCATGTTCGGTCCATCTTCTGCAACAGTTGCATAGTCGTTAGATGACGCCTTAGAAAAAAATAAGAAATACGTGCGCCGGGCTGAATGAGTTAATGTGTGTCTTTGGTCACATTTAAGCGCACGTTTTCGGCACGTTTTCTTCATTTTGCTTGATATAGCGCCGATAACAGATGTGATTATGATGATGATGATGATGATGATGATGATGATGATGATGATGATGATGATGATGATAGAACTTTGTTGCCATATGTAACAATACATTAGGAAATCGTTGCGGTGCCGCGCAACATAAAAGGAAAAACATTAAACACATCAAAATCTAATTAAGCTACTCACGTGCACACACATACACACACACACACACACACACACACACACACACACACACACACACACACACACCGTATGCCTTAGTAACTAATGTGGTCTAAGCATAAAGGCAACAAACACGATTCCACAGTAACACAAATTACTTAGGACATATCGTAATATAAAACTGAACACATCACTCGCATCATAGACACAGCAGTGCAGTTAGCCCTATTTCCAGGCCTACACATTAGTTTGGCCAGCCACCTGCTGCTGTGGTATGCAGTCCCTTCCCGCTATCAGCAGGCTATATAGGTCACTGCCGGTCTGGCATCAACTATTCCTTCTATAATCTGTGTTGCGGGACTCCTGTGTGTAATGTTCTCTAACTCTGCTTCCTCAGTTATCAGTACCCTGAGGGATGTTTGACAGCAGATACACTTAGTAGTAGGATGTTGGAAGAGCTGTCCTAGTATCATAAACAGTCCTTCCAAGAGGATGATCTAGTATCATAAACAGTCCTTCCAGTCAGTATGACTGTACGCGCGCTAATGATTAATTGCCGCCGATGGCTTATCTTGTAGTCGAGTCAGTTCACCCGACCGCTCCGTAACTAAAAGTGTGTTCTGCACAGTTGTGTAGATGACTAAGTATTGTGCTAATAGCTGGGCAATACTATTCATTACGGGCATTAAACAGTGGGACGGATGGGAAAGCTTTGGCGTTTGTTTGCATCGTTAAGAGCCTGGACAGCAGTTGGGTAAAAACTGTTTTTAAAACGACTCGTGCGTGTTCCGATCACTCTGTAACGGCACCCTGATGGCAACATCTCAAACAAATCATGGGCTGGGTGGGAAACATCTCGGAGGATGGATGTAGCCTTTTTTAGCATTCTTTCGTGGAAGAGGGACAAGGGCAAACCAATACCTATGATTTTCGATGCAGTGTTTACTACTCTGTTTAATTTGGATCGCTCTTTCTGTGTGGTGCTGCCAAACCAAACGGTCAGGAAGAAGGTCAAAAGACTTTCAATAACTGCCCGGTAGAAGTTGGTCAAAATTTGTCTGCTGAAGCCAAACGTTTTAAGACGTCTGAGAAAATACAGTCTTTGCTGTGATTTTTTCACTAAAGAATCAACGTTTTTCTCCCATTTAAAATCGTTTGAGATGTGGGTGCCGAGAAACCTGAAACAATCAACAATTTCAACATGACTACCATGAATAGTGAGGGGAACAATGTCACTTTTGATTTTCCTGAAATCCATGACCATCTCTTTCGTTTTGGGCACATTCAGATCAAGGCTATTGTCAGAACAGCAGCCAACAAGTTCATCTACTCTCATTCTGTATGCTATTTCATTATTGTTTAAAATAAAACCTTCAACAGTCGTGTCGTCAGCAAATTTAACTGTAAGGGAGTTAACATCCGTTGATGTACAATCATGGGTAAAAAGAGAGTATAACATAGGGGACAAAACACAACCTTGGGGTGCACCCGTGCTCAGTGTGACGGGCTTAGAAACGCGACTACATGAACCAGATGAGTGGTTACATCCACCTGACTGTCGACTCCCTGGGTCTGAATGCTGACTGCACGGACCAACTCTTACTACCTGAGGTCTACCTGACAAAAATCGTTGATCAACTGGCATAGTGAACTGTCAAAACCTAGCTGGATCAGTTTCTCATAGAGCTTGGGTGGCACAATAGTATTGAATGCGGAGCTGTAGTCTACAAATAACACCCTAACATACGTGTTGGCCTTCTCAAGATGTTCCAGTGCACGATGCAGACCCAGGGATACACCATCTTACACTGACCGATTCGCCCGACAGGCAAACTGGCAGGGATCTAAGGTGGGCGGGATAACAGTTATGTGTTGCAGAACCAGACGCTCAAACGTTTTCATAATGACAGACGTAAGGGCAACAGGCCTGTAATCGTTAAGGGAGGAAACTGTGGACTTTTTCGGGACCGGAATGATAACAGATTTTTTGAAGCATAGTGGAACTTTACAGATTCTGAGGGACCAGTTAAAGATGTCTGTGAAAACGTTTGAGAGCTGGCTAGCACAGCGACGGAGCAGGCTGGGCGAAATTTCATCCCGGCCTGCAGCTTTGCGGACACTCAACCTCTCAAGCATTTGCTTGACATCGTGTTCATAGACAACAAAAGGCTGAGTGTCCTCGTCACTGTGTGTATGCAGCACAGGGGGCTGGTCATTTATGACACCCGAATCAAAATGTCAGAGTCGTAAGACGAAGACATTTTGATTGGGGTCAGGCAATCACATCTGTCGGTTATCGACACTATATCAAGCAAAATGTGGCACAATATAATTTATGTACCCAGTCCAAAACAAAACTTTACCTCGCGTCCTTCAGTTTACGTGCAAATTGCCTCTCTTGGCTTGAATTCGCGAACGAAGATTCTATAGGGCTTGTCCACGTCGTTTGCAGGCATTTTCGTGGCTGCGGAGGCCAATCCGAGACAGGCAGGTTCGACCGCAGTGGCTGCAGGGGAAGGTCTGGTCAAGGTTCTGAGTTACGACAACTCTGTTTTTTCTTCTGAGCCGCTTGTCCTTAAGGTTAGCTCTGCGAGAGTCCTCAAAGGAGACGTCTGCCTTGTGAATGGTGGAGCGTCAGGTGTCACGGTCCGCAGCAAGCGAAGACCACTGGCGGTGGTCGATTTGGCAGGCACTAAGTGACTTCTTGAGACCGTCTTTGTTTCTCTTCTTTGGTGCTTCTCTGTCTCGGTGTCCAGTGGCGAGCTCCCCGAACAGAGTGATCTTGGGTAGGCGATGATCCTCCATCCTGGAGACGTGCCCAGCCCAGCGAAGCTGTGTCCGCAGCAGCAAAGCCTCGATGCTCACAGTTTCCACCTGTTCAAGGACCTCGACGTTGGTGACATAGTCACTCCAGTGAATGCTGAGGATGGTACGCAGGCAGCGCTGGTGAAAGCGTTCGAGGAGTCGTAGTTGGCTGCGGTAGACGGCCCAGGACTCGGAACCGTACAGCAGGGTGGTGAGGACGACAGCTCTGTACACGCTGATCTTGGTCCCTTTTTTCAGCTGTTGATTGTGCCACACCCGCTTGAATAGTCGACCGAAAGCACTGTTCGCTTTTGCCAGCCTGTTGTCCAGCTCCTTGTCCAGCTTGGCGTCTGACGTGATGATGCAGCCAAGGTAGGTGGGGAGGGCGATGCTCTTCCTTGGGTGCCGGCTGATGAAGGACCTCTGTCTTTTTCAGACTGACCTCAAGTCCAAAGAGCTGGGCGGCATCTGCGAAGCAGGACGTAATGCGCTGCAAGGCTCTCTCTGTGTGTGCAACGAGGGCAGCGTCATCAGCAAAGAGCAGGTCACGAATCAGTTGGTCTAGGGTTTTCGTGTGGGCCTGCAGTCGTCTGAGGTTGAACAGGCTGCCATCGAGACGATACCTGATGTACACTGCGTCGTCATCGTCGAGGTCCACTGTGGCCTGCTTCAACATCATGCTGAAGAAGATGGTGAAGAGGGTCGGTGCCAGCACACAGCCTTGCTTCACGCCGTTGCGAATGGGGAATGGTTCTGAGAGGTCACTGTTTAGTCTGACATGGCCTTGCTGGTCCTCGTGGAGCTGGACGATCATGTTGAGGAACTTTGGGGGACAACCTAGTCGCTCCAGGATCTGCCACATACCTTGCCTGCTCACAGTGTCAAACGCTTTTGTTAGGTCGACAAACGTTACGTACAGCCCTTTGTTCTGCTCGCGGCACTTCTCCTGAAGCTGTCTCAGCACAAAGACCACGTCGGTGGTACTCCTGTTGGCTCTGAAGCCACACTGGCCCACTGTGAGGTGGTCTTCAGCGATGGCAGGTACCAGCCGATTCAGGAGCAACCTTGCAACAGATGGAGACTGCACAAGGGAGATCACCACAAGAATCAGCAAAGCCAACCAAGCCTTCGCAATGCTGAAACCCATCTGGAGGACCACAAGCCTGAGCATCCACACCAAGCTCCGTATTTTTAAGAGCAACGTGCTGAGTGTCCTTCTATATGGGTCAGAGTGCTGGAAATCCACTACCGCTACGGAACGCAAGCTGGAAGTCTTCCAGAACAAGTGCCTGCGACGGATCATGAAGGTCTTCTGGCCAAACATGATTACAAACCAGGAACTACGGAAGAGAGCAGGCGCAGACAGCATCGCTGAAACCATCGCCACACGGAGATGGAGATGGCTAGGCCACGTTTGCAGAATGTCACCCGACTCATTACCAAGGGTGGCACTGAGATGGACACCACAGGGGAAGAGAAACCGTGGGCGACCAAAGGAGACGTGGCGCCGAACCGTGGAGCGAGAGCTCAAGAACAGAGGCCTTACTCTGCAAACAGCACCCAAAATAGCAGCTGACAGACAAAAGTGGCGCTCCCTTGCCGTCGCCTCAAGCACCAGACGGCGCAGAGAGGACTGAACTGAACTTGCGAGAATTTTCCCGGCAATGGACAGCATGGTAATTCCACGATAATTAGAGCAGGCAGACTTCTCTCCTTTGTTCTTGTACAGGGTGATGATGACTGCATCACGGAGATCCTTTGGTAGTGTTCCTTTTTCCCAGCAGCAGAGAAAGAAGTCGTGGAGCTTGTTGTGCAGTGCTGGGCCTCCATGTTTCCAGATCTCTGGCGGGATTCCGTCAATGCCTGCTGCTTTGCCACTCTTGAGCTGGTGGATGGCTGTGAGCGTCTCTTCGGCGGTGGGCGGTGCGTCCAATTCAACCTTTAGTGGAAGGTGTGGGATTGGGAGGATGACTGTTTCTTGAACAGTGTGCTCAGCGCCGAAGAGGTCCTGAAAGTATTCCGACCAGTGGTTCAAGATGGAGGTATTATCTGTGAGGAGTGCCTGTCCATCAGCGCTTCGCAGGGGACTTTGTACCAGGTGCCTAGGGCCATACACTGCTTTCAGTGCTTCGTAGAAGCCCCTGTAGTCACCGTTGTCAGCGCAGAGCTGGGTCCTCTGTGCGAGTCTGGACCACCACTCGTTCTGGAGCTCTCTAAGCTTGAGCTGGAGACTGCTGCAGATGAGGCGGAAGGCAGACTTCTTCACAGGGCAGGAAGGCTGCGCTAGGTGGGCCTGGTGGGCGGCTCTTTTGTTTGCTAGAAGTTCCTGGATCTCTACGTCGTTTTCGTCAAACCAGTCTTTGTTCCTCTTTCTAGCAAAGCCCAAGACTTCCACAGAGGATTTTACAATAGCAGTTTTCAGTTGTTCCCAGAGTGTTTCAGGGGAGGAGTCTGCTGGATCAACTGTGTCTTTGAGCATGCGCTGTAAATCGGCCTGAAGGGCAGCTTTCTTGTCGTCACGCTGAAGGCTGGCAACATCAAGCTTTTTCTTGGGGGGGGGGGGGGGGGCCTTTCTTGGGTTTCAGCTTGAGGCGGAGCCTGAGTTTGCAGCGAACAAGGCGGTGGTCAGTGTGGCACTCTGCGCTGGGCATCACTCTGGTGAGGAGGACGTCACTGCGGTCCCTCTGACGCACTAGGACATAGTCGATAAGGTGCCAGTGCTTGGAGCGAAGATGCATCCAGGTGGTCTTTCGACTGTCCTTTTGCTGGAAAGTAGTGTTGGTGATGACAAGTTGCTGCTCTGCACAGAGCTCCAACAGTAGGCGACCATTGTCATTGCAGTTCCCATCGCCATGCTTGCCGAGGACTCCTTTCCAGGCTTCAGAGTCTTGGCCCACTCTGGCGTTGAAGTCGCCAAGGATGATGACTATGTCGTCTGCAGGGGTGCTCTGCAGGAGGCTGCGCAGGTCAGAGTAGAACTTGTCTTTTTCTGCAGGCTCTGCCAGGAGGATTGGGGAGTACACACTGAGAAGGGTGACGTATTGCTGGTGTCTCAGTGGGAGGCGCATGGACATGATGCGGTCGGAGTGACCCGTTGGTAGGTTTTCCAACTTAATCGCAATGGGGGTCTTCACCATAAAGCCCACGCCTGAGAGCCGTCTTTCTGATGCAGGCCTGCCTGACCAGTAGAGGGTGTAGCCAGCGCCAAGTTCTTGAAGGCTGCCTTCCTCCGGAAGGCGTACTTCGCTGAGCGCGGCGATGTCGATGTTTAACCTCCGCAATTCATGGGCAGTGAGGGCGGAGCGATGTTCAGGGCGTCCGCTGTCTGCTGTGTCGAGCATGGTTCGGATGTTCCAGCATGCTACGTTGAGTCCGGTCGTGGTCGTCATGAGAGTGGATCCATTGTTTTTTTCTTGTTTTCTGACCGCATGAGAAGATGCCCGTTGACCGCGGCTAGCCAAATGGTGTTACGAGGGGATGAGCTTTGGTTAGGCCACCTTTTCTAGGCCCCTCTCCGTGTGGAGCAAGCAGTGCTGTCGCTAGAGAACGCTGCTTGGTCGTTCAGGGTGTGCCGAGTGACGTTGTCATCCCCAGGTCAACATCAGGCGACCAATATCCTGAACCGCCTGCATGCAGGTTTGAGACTGCGGCTTCCAGTGACATCTTTCACCTTCCGTTTTGCCCCTTGCCCATCGCTACAGGACTTGGAAAGTTCAGTGTCATAGTCCGTGGGCGTTTCCTAAAGCCTGCGCGGTGGAGCTTTTTGGTGGAGTGCAGTGTGCGCAGTACTGGCCCTACCCTTTAAACCCTTGGTTCGTTTGCCATGGCCTAGCAAGCTGGGACGGTGGCATCGAGGTCCTTTGGTCGTAGGTTTTATATCAGACTGTCCTTGTCTTAGTCTCTGGCTCAAAAGCCTTCCCCGGAGACACGGGGGCTTTGATGTCAGGGGTTTCCTCCCTTAGCCTTTCCGCAGCCAAGCGGCCAGGCCTGCAAGGCAGCAGGGGACTCGTGGGGGCCGGGGTCGTCTATGTCCCGTGCAGATGTGAACATCTGCCCACTGCCCAGACGGTGACACTTAACAGAGGAGAAAAATCCAACGCCGGAACCCGGTATCGAACCTCGCACCTTTGGCATTGGAGGCAGACGCCTTAACCACTGAGCCACTTCCCCGCAGTGTTAAGACAAAACATGTGATTGGCAGACGACTGCTTTTCAGACTATCGAATGAGCGCGCAGATTTCGTCTATGAAAAAAGAAATCAGTGCTTTCAA
>BTPG01000003.1:61598326-61615826 GCA_036245525.1 Semisulcospira habei | reverse complement strand
ATTCAATTTTTGCCAATTTAAAAATTATGAATAAACTCATTCGAGACGTGCGTATCTGGCGGCGGCACGTCTCGAAAGAGTTAAAGTATCCCGATTCATAATAAATAATACAAACTCTAAGGTGTTGGTAAAAGTGATCTAGCCTCGTTGAGGAAATCGAGGCAGTGACTTGGTGCTGCCCAGTGGTCCAGGTTCGGCTACTTGTAGACATCGCCAAGGCTCGGAAATAATGTTTGACCAGTATTGCTGAGGTTGTGAAGGGTTGTACAAAACACATAACTGGTGTGTTCTATTATTTTTAGGCAGACCTCGCAACAGACCTCGTGACTCCCAAGGTGACTATATATGAATCACACATTTGGAGAATGGGAGTCGCCCTGTCTGTCTAGAAATTATAATAAACAGATACTCCACTGTTCTGGCACCAACTTTGAAATGTCATGGCCGATCCACATCCTGTTGTATTCTTTCAGGGCTTATGGGTTTAACAGATAAGGCGGGTGATGGAGTAAGGAGGGCGTGGCACTAACACGAGCCATGGTCAATATCCCGTCACCTTATTGTCCCAATAATTACCGAGCGGAGGCTAAATGCGTTGTAATTTTTCCGTCCTGTTTTATTGTAACCGTTTTCTTGTTATCACCATTTTTGCACCCGTAATGTGGACTAGTTAGAACTGACATCACGCTTTGTGGCCGGCATATAGAAACTGACAAGTCATTCATTTCAGTACTGACTAACTGGCATCCACTGACTTGTTTTTATGCCGCGATTTCTTGACTGGCCCTGGAATTCATGTATCTCCTGAGGACGCGAATATTCTGGATACGTATCAGTCCCCAAAACTTACACACACAAAGACTCGCGCGTCGGCGCACGTACGTACTAGATTTTCATGGGCCCCTGCCGTCTGCTGCAGGGACGCACGAGTCGGAATGTCAGTCCACAGGCCTACAAGTCGATCTTAGAACTGTTAAAGAACACACCGTATAGTGTACAAGTAGAGAGAGTAATACTGAGAGAATTAAAGCTTCATTAACACAATGACTGAGTTAACCCCCTTATTTATATTTTTTGACCATCCATATTTATGTTCCCCGCACAGAGTAAATACCATTGGAAGTTACCCATAAATCATTATTATTTAAACAGCCACATTTTTATGAAAATCAAAAATAATACATAAGGGGTTAACTCAGTCATTGTGTTAATAATACTTTAATTCTCTCAGTAATACTCTCTCTCTTAATTAGCTCATATGACCCATGTCGCAATGTTACTATGTACATAATCACAGCCCGTCGCCAGCACTCTAGACCAGAATAACATATTCATAGCACTTACAATATATTCATAAATAGATAGATATGCACCAACCCTGTATCGTTATTCATAGCTGGTAGAACGTTATGCACCTTGCTTAAGTGTGTATTCACAACACCTATCTAGATAGATCTTGATATTCATGAAGGGATCTCAGCGAGTAAGTTATTCTGTAGCGCATGTCCTTTGCAAGCCACCTGTGTTGCTTTTACCACGAGTCGCTATTCAACTGTGAGAGGTATCACTTCAGTTTATGAATAAGCCGGCTTTTGAAAGCTACATGACTGGTACCCGAGAAATCAAACGGTGGACATACTCTGCACTATAAACAGTTGGATAACAAACAAACAAACAAACAAACAACCAAACAACCAAACAAACAAACAAACAAACAAACACACACACACACACACACACACACACACACACACACACACACACACGCACTTACAGACACTCATGTTAGTACAATTTTATCATAAGCCTGAACATGAGCGGCCGCCAGGTAGTGTCAGTGTTTGTTTGCTTTTCGGATTATCCTCTCGCGCCCGCTTTTCAATAAGGGTACACATTCCATTCCTATTCAAGAGCACAGCCCTTGAAAGGCTCTCAGCTGTCAAGGGCCTTTCATAGCTATAGCTGTTTAAATCGCTAAATAATGTCAAAGTTCAACAGGATAACATGTTACTTTTCAAAAGAGAGCAATCATTTACCAAGGTTCTACATGTGAGGGCTAATGTACTCATGTCTATAAGGCACTGAAAAACAGTTAGATAAGAAACTACCAAGTGGTCTCAAGGTTACCTTAAAGTGAGTTACAATAGGAACTTATTAACTACTTACCATTAAGAACTTATTAATTACTTACCCTAATTACTTACAAGTACTTAATAACAACTTGACTCTAGTCACGTATACTAAGTCTTTTTTACCAATACACAAGGGCAACGGAAAACTTTTTTATAACAATTATTCTTTTGTTTGTCTAATAAAAATGACAGACGGACAAACCCAAGTGTTTGATGTTACAGAATGCTTCAAAGATGTTATGCACTTTACTGACTTAAAATCACGTGTGTTTGAACCCAGCTTTAAACTCTCAACACCGACAATAAGAATATACATGACATATAACGTTACTTTGGAATATTCAAATGGATTACCACATTATGATTACGAGACTGTTGATCTTAAGACAAATGCTTTTAAAGTTTATAATGCTAACAGTGGCCACTTGCGTTGGTTTGAGGTACTGTGTGAAGACATATTTATTCAATTAAGAAAACTACATTGTTATATTGAAAGTGTTACATTTAATAAAGTGATATTACACCTGCAGGACAAGACTTCAAGACAAACACCAGGAAAGTAGTTGACTTGTTTATCATAACTACAGATAATACAGTATTACATATGGTGTGACAATGGTAATATATTTTTTATTTATTATTTTGACGGACAAATAAAAATGACGGACAATTTTCAAAACCCTGGCCCATCAAACCCTGGCTCACCTGGTTTAAGAAACGTTTCACACAACAAACTTGCCCATATCCAATACTAATAATGTTTATGAATCAATAGAAAACTCTTTTTCTGTCATACAACAAAATCTTATCACAGGCAGTGTTAAGATTCAGATTATTGCGAAAATAGAATTCACTAGGGTGGACGGTGAAGTAATTATATCGTATATATCAACAAGACAACACACTGTTAACACAAGAAGAGAATTAGAGAACGTGTTTAGAGACAGACTTTTACCTGACTTTCTCCAGGCAATCGACAGTGCAAAAATGAAGGGGTCTGGTTGGCACGAAGGACATGTACATGAACTACAATTAAAGCAGTCTAGGTATCATCCTATATTAGGTAAAGCATGGATACCACTGCCAACAGAGGTTGCAAACAAAAAAGCTGTTGTTAATATTCAGAACAAAGACAATTTCTGTTTCATGTGGTGTGTGCTTGCTAAACTACACTTTGTGAGGTCAAGACCTGATCGTGTATCTAACTACATCAAATTTGTAAATGAACTCAACTTTAGTGGCATTGAGTTTCCTGTTAAAATAGAGGACATAGACTTGTTTGAAAAACTAAATCCTGGTATACCTGTAAATGTGTTTGTGTGGAATAATGAATCTGAGAACAAGTTACAGCCAATTAGAGTGTCCCCAATTGCTCCAACCTATGGTCAGTCAGAAGATAAACATGTTGACATGTTGCTAATCGGAGATGACAATAACTTCCACTATACAATTATCAGAAATATGTCACGTCTAATTCATTCACATACAACGAAACACAATGGGAAACAGGAAGTGTGCAAGAGATGTTTACAGAGATTCTCATCTATTAAAATAGCACACAAACACATCCTACACTGCAGGTCAGCTGATGACATACAAACTGTACTTAAGTATCCAGATCCTGGTAGTCAAGTGTATTTTAAGAACTATGGGAATCAGCAAAAGCTGCCGTTTATAGTATACACTGATTTCGAATCATTAGTAATACAATATGAGGGTCCTGTTCCAGAGTCATTACCAAAGACTATAAAACTGAGTGACCAAGTGGTGTGTTCTTTTGGATACATTATTGTTAGGTCAGACGGTTTGCATTCAGAACCTGTTATCTACAGGGGTGAAAATGCAGCATGCCTGTTTTTAACAGAAATGAGACATCTGTATAGTCAGGTAGTACAATATCTCACAACATGTCAGATGCCTTTGGTGATGACAGAAGAAGACAAACTAAAATTTGATACAGCTGTGACGTGTTGGATTTGTGAACAGCCTTTAGGGGGTGACAAAGTTCGTGACCACGATCACATAACTGGGCGTTACAGAGGTGCTGCACATAACAATTGTAACTTGTTATTAAAAACAGATCCTAAGACATACAAGTTACCAATCTTTTTTCACAATCTGAAGGGATATGATTCACACATCATCATGCAGGCTGTAGATGAGTCTTTCAAAAACATAAATTGTATTGCCCAGACAACTGAAAAATATTTGACTTTTAGGTTAGATAAATTAGCATTTTATGACTCCATGCAACATTTGTCTTTAGGATTGGCTAGTCTGGCAGAAGGACTGACTGAGTATCCAATAACAAGTAAATATTTTGAGCCAGACTTGGTTAAGAAAGGAGTGTATCCGTATGAGTACATTGATCATTGGGTTGTGTTTGAGGAAACAAGACTGCCACCAAAAGAGAAATTTTATTCCACACTAACTGGCAAAGATATTTCTGACTCTGAATATCAACATGCACTTGATGCGTGGGGGAAGTTAGGGTGTCAGACAATTGGTGACTACCACGATCAGTACTTGAAAGCTGACGTTTGCTTGCTAGCAGATGTATTTGAAAGTTACCGTGAAAAGGGTTTGTTACACTACAGTCTTGACCCTGCCTGTTACATAACTAGTCCTGGCATGACATGGGATGCATTTTTGAAATCCAGCAAGATATTTATAGACCTGTTGTCTGATCGTACGATGGGTGAAATGGTGGAACGTGGATTGAGGGGAGGCATTAGTATTGCAGCGAATAATTATGCAAAGTCAAATAATAAATATCTTGATGACTTTGACCCCTCAAGGTCAAGCTCATTCATTACGTACTTGGATGCATGTAACTTGTATGGGTTCGCGATGTGTGAGTTATTGCCCTTGAAAAACTTTTGTCTGCATGATTTGTCACAGTATGACATAACAGACATAACAAAATATATTATGACACATGACCGAAACGACGCGAAGGGTTGGATCTTTGAAGTAGACCTGGAGTACCCACACCATCTACACGATTACCACAATGATTATCCATTAGCTGTTGAGAAAATGAGTATGACAGGGAAAAAAGAAGACACCAAACTTGTGCCAAATTTAAATGACAAATTTAATTACGTTTGTCACTACCGCTTGTTACAGTTTTACATCAGACATGGGTTAGTACTAAAGAAAGTTCACAGAGGAATTCAATTTGATCAGAGTGCTTTCATGAAAGATTACATAATGAAGAACACAACCCTCCGTGCCAGGGACAGCAACACTGCATTTGACAAAGACTTCTTTAAGCTTATGAACAATACCTGTTTTGGCAAGACAATGGAAAATCCTCATCACTGAAAAGATGTGAGACTGGTCACAACTGAATTGGGTGCAATTAAACTTACAGGCAAGCCTCAATACACAGGGTATAAAGAATTTCATTCATCATTGTATGCAGTGTCACTCAAAAAAAAGATTGTTAAATTGGACAAGCCAATATTTATTGGTATGGCAATACTGGAGTTGTCAAAACTGGTGATGCTTGAATTTTATTATGATTACTTTAAATTAAAGTATCCTGACTGCCGTCTGTTATACACTGACACTGACTCTATGATCATTGATGTGTGTACTGAAGACTTTTATGAAGACATAAAAACAGAGTTACACATGTATGACACGTCTGACTACCCAAAAGACCATCCGCTGTTCAGCACACAAAACAAGAAAGTGCCTGGTAAGTTTAAGGATGAACTGAATGGTGTGCCTATAGTTGAGTACATTGGACTGAGATCAAAAATGTATTCTATACTGCACCAAAAAGGTAGTCAGTCAAAAGCCAAAGGAATCAAGAAAACAGCAATAAAAAATAAAGACATTCGTCATGAACATTACAAGCAAGTGTTAGATGGTGCATTGATGCCTTATTATCCAAACAAGTCACTGAGATCAAACAAACATAATCTTGAAATGATCCAAACACATAAGAAGTCTCTGGCAGTTGGAGACACAAAACGAGTGTTTTTCAGTAAGGAAAATGCTTATGCACCTGGTCATTACAGGCTCAAGTTATCTGAAGAAATAGCTGATGAACTGGTTGATGAATTGATCGATGAGTTAGTTACTGAAATGAGTAACGGTGTCTGGGGGAATAATCTGTAATTCTTCTCTGACAAATGCCCTCTGGGGTGCAGGGTCATACAGGTAATATATTGTTGCGTCTGGACCGGGGATTATTTTTTTTTATATTATGAACGGATGTTGACCAGATGGGGTCTGTTGCTCTGCGCTTTATGCCATTTTCAGCTTCACCTGGTTGATATAAATATCTCACCTGTTTGGTAAATAAACTTGTGTCTGGTGCTGGGGTTGGGGTTGGGGTTGACCCTTTTTTTGGTTCTGTAATTGTTTTCAATTTAATAGCATCAGCAGGCTTAGGGTGTCCTTCATTATTCATTGCTTTTATCACATGTGGTAACCTTTGTACCCACTCTGTGTTCCGGGTGTCATGCATGAGTTCCTTTGAATACTGGTAACTGAAAAGTCTTTCTGACAACTGTTTGTTTAAGTTTTCTACAATTGCCTGTGATCTATGTACACCTGGAATACCGCGTCTGACCGGTATGCCATGCTTCGCAAATAACTGATTAACTGCACCTTTGAATTCTGATCCGTCATCAACCTGCACTAGTCTGGGGTATCTTAAAGGACCTCTTTTATAGATACTAGATAAAGCAGTCGCAACTGTACTGGCTGTTTTGTCAGATATGGGTTCAGCGTCTTTGTACCTTGAAGCAATGTCAACGACAGTTAATGCATACTTGTATCGTTTCTTTCTTATTGTGTCATGTGGTAAGAACAGGAGGTCCATTTGGTGCGTGTCATTTGGTGTTGTGTTCTCAAAATGAGGTCTTGTTATCTTTCTTGGAGCAGGGAGATATATCTGCCAAATTGCCTGTCTCTGTAACCATTGCTTGACTTGATTGAGTGATACATCTCCCCCCACAGCAGCATGTAATTTCTGAATAGCGGTTGCTCCTTTATAATACCCTGATGGTGAGTAATATATTTTTGATAGTTTTTTTTCTACCCTGGGGTTCATTTCTTCTAGCAAACTAAAGACCAGTAAAAAATACAAATGTCATTCCCACTAGAACAAAGATTATCTCTCCGTTTCTTTGTTCTGGGCTTGGTTGATAGTAGTCACTTAGTTTTGGTTTCAGGATAGACATGTCTTCACCTGTGACAAGATAGTATTCACGAATTGCTTCGTCTGTATTTGAAAAAGTATGTTGTGCGTGACCTTCTAGTCTAAGTCTGTCATTGATAAAATCAAGTTTTTCAATTCTTTGTTTTTCATACGCCTGTTCTGCCTGTGCTAATTTTTCTGACGCTTCATTGTGTCGTTTCATTTCTTCTGCAGATTCTTCTCTACCCATTTTTGAAAAGAGATAATTAGAGCCGCTAAATGCGAGAGCGTTAACCATCGCACCTCCTATCATAATAGCTATCGTTGCCATATTATTTTTATTTACATAGAAACATTTTCAGGAATAATTCCTTGCTTGACAAGAAATCTTTTGTCGCAATTGACGCTGTAACAACTGCAATTAGCTTAACTGAATCTTCAATGTCAAGTCTACTGAGGTCTGCTGATTTCATTTTGAGTAGACTTTTTCCCAGCATAGAATAAGATACTGCTAGTCCACTTATCACAGCAGAGTGATAGACAAGGTTCAATATGTTTTTTGTGTCGCTCATTTTTTAAGGCAAGAAAAATTAAAATAATATTTTTATTACTGCATGATAAATGGGTCGACAACTTTGGGTATTGTTGGTAATGTGGAGACTTCTGTTTTTGATGATAGAGTGTTTAATTTTTTGGACACTTTTCGAGTCTGTGGCTTGTATTTTTTGTATAATTGGTAAGCTACGTAACCAGATCCGACAACAAATGCGGCAACTACATATTTTGCTGTTTCAGAATTAGACTGGGTTGAAGGTCTTTCACTTTGATGTGGGTGTGACAGGGGTGTTGAAAGTCTTGACAGTCATGACAGTGATGACGGTCCTGACGGTCGTAACTGTCCTAACGGTGTTGACGCCTGGTCACTTACATGAGCCTTTTCTGTTTGCGCTTGAAGCTGTAATTTTTTTTGCCTGTTCCATTCGGCTAATTTTTTTCCTGCCTCTATTCGGCCTGGACTTTTAGTCTTAGTCACAGTTTGAACCTGTGTCAAAACTGGACTGGGGTTTGGTTGTGGAGTCATCTTGTTCTCGTCCATTTGATCCATCCTTTTCTTTCTCTAAAAAATTTATTTTCAAAAAATCGATATGACTTCCGGTAACAAGTAAAGTTACCACAGGTGCAAGGTAATTTCCAAACTTGTAAAACATGATACATGCTAATTTGCCTATTGTACTTGAAACAATAGGATTGCTTTCAAGGTCGTGTGATAGACTGTCACTATCCACAGGTAGAAAGTGACTCACTGCTTTTGTGTATAGGCATACAAGAGATCGACTCAAATCACGTGTCATTAGTGAGGCAATGTGGTTCTCATATTTTGAATGAAGTTTGATTAGTTCGTCAGCGGTAAGAGATTCTATATCCTCTGTCATGTATTGTTTCCCGAAATAAGTCTTTGACTTGCCTGAGACAATCACAGACAAAAGCCGCTGTTTCTTAGAGTCTAAGTCTTTGTTCTCTACAGCATTGATATCATTCAATAGAAGGATTTCATCAGGGTTCATTTATATTGTTATTTTAAAAAAACAAAAATTAATTTACTAACCCATACCCTGTGGGCTGATCTGTCTTTAAAATGAGCTTTAGATGCTTAGTTGATTTCAGTTTATTTTTCACATCATCACGTTCATGCTTATTTTGTATGACATCATTTTCTCTGAGACAGTCTTCAAAGCTGTCACGATCCTTACAGTAAAACAAACAGATAAACTTTAACTGTTCACGAAAATCTTTCAGTACAGCATTATATTTCTGAGTGAGAATCCATACACTAACGTTTGCGTGTCTGCCACTGAAAGCCAGTTCTGCCAATGTGTTTCTCTTCTTGACAATGTCTTTCTCTGCAGAACAGTCATCGACTATGAACAATGTTGGCTGTCCTTCAAATTGCTTGTAAAAATATTGTAGATAGTCATTCAGTTTTTTCTTAGGGTCAACTAAGTATATGTTGCTGTCAGTCCAAATGAATAAACGGTTGTGATAAGCTTTGTTGTGTTTGATTGTAGGACAAAATATTACAATGTTTTCAAAATGGTGGATGTATCTTGTTTGTAATAAGTCAAGTACAAATTGAGTTTTCCCACACCCTGTGGCACCAACAAATAAGCCACAGTGTGGATCGAGTGTCATTAAGCCCCGGTTCATTTTAATACACAATATAATTTTAATATATGTGTCCACTTAGTCTGCTTTCTGCAATATTGAGTTGTGCGTCATATATCAGGTACAAATATATGTTTATGGCTGCAGCAGTTTCAACCTTCTTTTGTATCTGAATTGTTATTCCATCACTACCGTTCACGACAGTTCATCCTGACCCATGAAGATAATCGTCGTCTGTACTGCGACGGTCTATCCACAGTGCATATTTGTTTGTCAGGTATTGTCCGATTCTAACGTCATACAGATGTAGATCTTTACACGCAATGTTTGCTGGTTTATCTCTAATCCTTCCACCCGCAAAATATTTTGTGATCTCATCGTAGTGCTGATAAGGCAGCATTCCAGAAGCGTACACTTGATTAGGGCGGCCTTCGATTGTACAGGACAAATGTGTAATTTTAGGATTGTAGAATTTTTCTGAATCCCGTTTGTATGGAGCCGCCGGTTCAACAAACAACATAAGAATACCTTTCAGTGACCTAGCAGGTGTGTTTAAGTTTATGTTCCACATTGGGTCACTCTTGTCTTTGGGTATTAAACTATGTCTAATCACCCTGTCATAATAAATTGCCAATCTTGACTGATACTGATTTTGAATAAGTCTGGCTAATTCAGTGTGTGTGACAATTTCATATTCCAAAGAAATGTTAGAGATCTTGTATGTTGCATCTGTGGCAGATGATTTAATAACTTTGGAGTAGTCATTGAAAGTTAGTTCAAAACTCAGACGGTCATTCAGTGCCCCTTGATAAATAAGGCAGATGAGCTGTGAGGATTTCAAACTCAAGTGGAATGTAAAACCTGGTTCCATATGTTTCTGCTATAATAACTTCTTTGGCTGCCCCAGTAGTTGATTTGTCTCCGGCATTGATTCGAAGTTTACCAACATTATCTGGCTGTATGCCTTGGTAAATACGGTCTTCTCGTTCTTCTCTTGTGAGCCAAAGATCTTTGTAACAGTAGAACACATCTGAGTCGTCAAGACTAAACACTTCCTGTCCTTCAAGTTTTACTTTAATAGTTCTAACAATTGCTCTGCCAACATTGTCAACTAGAGTTCTGTTCACAACTGCGTCTGATGATAGTTCAATATTAAATGCTAGGCGTGCAGTGCCAGGAACAATAACGTCACTGGGTCCTAGGTTTGGAAACTTGACTGTAAGTGTTTGGTTCTGGTCTATGGTACTAGGATTGTTTGTGATGACAATTGTTTGACGAACGCCTTTAACACCCAGGGGCTCACGTAGTTTTCTGTATGGGTCTAACTTTGATCCGTAAGACTGTGTCATTTTTATTATGCACAATAAAAAATAATAAATTAATAAAACAATGGCAGCGGGAGGATTTAATCATGAAGATTTTAAAATGGATGATATGGACGCCTCAGATACCAGTATCACATATATGACTGGAATGGGAAATATTTCTCCTATGTATCATGAACTGCTAAAAGACAAAGTAAACTCATTTTATGACAGTGTTGGTGCACACCCAGAAGTTTTGGATCCTAACCAGTTTGAATACGAAAAAGGACATTTATTTGTAAATACAGACAGAGGGAAAATATATCTAACACATAAAAGCAATTCTTCTAAGTTTAGAGCTTTAAGTACAATTAAAGGTGAAGTCGGTGGTAACTCTGGGTTGGCAAGATACCTTGGAATTGGTGGGTCTCCTGTCACACCGCGTCTTGTTAGTGTTCTTCACGACACGCAAACAAAGTTGCCAACAGGACAAGAGATTGAAATGGCACCAGTAACAAGCCTACCAGAAATAGCAAACACAGTGATACAAGAAACTTCATTTACTGAAGGGCAATTAAATGATGCTATGAAAACAATAGATGACCCGCCTTTGACAGTGAGGGAGATTATGGGATTGGATAAATCATTACAGACAATAAGAGGTGAGATGGTTAATAATGTTGCCAAACTGGGAGAGCTTGATAAACACATTGAACGTGAAAAAGAGAAACTGGCTACAGCAGACAATGGGAATCTTGACACAGAAATGAAAGAAAGAATCCAACACAGATTAAATGATTTGCAGATAGAAAGATCTGGAAGGTTAGAAGCGATTAGTATTGGGAGACAGAAACTGAAATCACAAGTTAACAGAATAAGGGAAACTATTCAGAAAATACTTCACGAAGACACTACTCTGGCTGAGAGACTTAAAACACTTTTCAGAGAACAGGGTATCACAATTGCTAGTTTAATTACTGCTCTAGGATTTATTATCAGTACTGTTGTGTTGGCTGTCTCCGGTGGTAGTCCAACCCCGGCACCACCACCCCCGGGCCCACCTCCACCAGCCCCCACAGACCCAAAAGATTTACAGTCATGGGTAAAGAAACAACTGTCTCACATTTCAGACTTGCTTAAGAAATTGGCTCTGAAAGCAGTAGACACGTTACCGAATTTAATTGGCACGGTTGTAAGCTGGTTGATTAGTACAGCGGCAAAGGCAGTAGGGTTTATGGCAGAACATGTATGGGTCTTTTTGGTGACAGTAGGAGGGTTAATGATAGGTTATTTAATGAAACAGGTAAAGAAGTAATATTCCTAATCCTGTTAATCCTATTGTCAATGCGGTTCTCTCGGATTCATGTGTGTCAGGGATTGGTTTTACTGGTTGTATAGCTGTTGGAGCAAGGGAAGTAATCACTTGTAATGGTTTTTTCAACTGTACATGCGCAGTTGTTCCTCCTAAGTTTACAGTTTTATTGAGACCTAGCTTTTGATCACTACCAGCAACAATGATTTCATTATTATAATTTGTTATTGTACCCATTTGGAGTTGAAGGTCAGATGGTAACATGTATAACCCAGTGCCAAATACAAAGTCAACTTTTGATCTAGCATATCTGAGTACGTCTTGGTAGCGCTGTATGCTAGATGGGAGATCAACAACTGAATTTACTGAATCTTCAAGATTAGCGAGAAATTGTTTTTGCGAATCGAATGTCCCACTTCCATTCAAAATATTCGATTTTGTTAGTGACTGTGCACCTAGTATACACCAGACGTATGTTCTGATAGACTCATTTACACGCTCGACTCCTGCTTGAGTAAATCCGTCACTCTTGTCTAAAATAAATGTGGTCCAGGCGTTAGACTGTTTCTGCTCAATTGAGCCTAACCAGACTTCTGATTTTGATGAGAATGAAGTGTAGGGAGGCCAGTAATCTTGAGGGTATTGTCTGTGACTCAAAGCATAATACAGTGTTCCCATACCATTGTGATCATCAAGTTTTTGTGTAAAGTCATACTTGGGGCCAGGGTTGATGTTAAATTCATTACAGATGCGTTCAAATGATTTCATATCCATGGGGTTATTAAACCTGTTGAAACTGGATTCAGTTGGTAGTGGTGTATGCAGTTCTGACAAAATATGTCTAAGCTGGTAATAAACATGAAAACGATACACAGACCTAATCAGTTTGTTTGAGTGATTCAAGTGGTCTGTAAATGAAACACCACAGCCTGTAGTAGAACATAGTATAGCAAAGTTGAGTTGGTTTTGAAACATCTGTAGTGGACTTGAAGACCACTTTCTTGCAGTAGAGTCATCTGTTATTGGAGGGTTTAGGTAATGGTCAAATGGGTTTGGTACTTTGACTTGAAATAAATCTTGTTCAGACACAGCAATGTCAAGCTGATTTAGTTGAATTATTTTCTGTTCATAAGTAGGTGCAACATTGTATTTGGCATCCATATTAAATTGAAATGCGTTTGTTGTGGTAATGGTTGGTGATTTAAATTCCATCCTTTTATATGAGATAATAAAAATGTTTATTACCTTAACAAATCTTGACACAAGCAAACCAGTGTGGTTAACTAATGGGATTGATAATTGAGATGGTTGCAAGGCTGTAGCTATCCATGAAATGTTCTATACAGTAAAGTGGTTTAATGTAACATATGACGGTGAATATTCTGTGCATGGAACGATAGGTAATACATGGTGGGGCCCTAATCACTTACAGCCTGGGTATTATGACTTTTGTACTATAGCTGAATTTTTACAAAATATGTATAAAATTAAAGCAACTTTAAATCCGGCTAACTTGTTTGTTACATTGGAATTTCCAAAAAATAGTGAGCTTATATTAACAGACAAACTTTTAGTACTACTTGGTTTTTTATCCGAATTTGATCTTACTATTATAGATGATAGTAGTGATGATGATTGGACTTATGAAGCAGAAGAAGGATTAAAATTTAAGCCCCAAAAAAAGAAAAAATAACTGAAAGATATCCTGTTCATTTGGCAGTACATACTGTACTAAATGTTTATTTGAAAGAACTAAACACAACTGAAAATGTTCACAATGGAAAGCCTTCAACTTTGTTGAGGTGCTTGCCAACTGGAACTGCTCCATATTGTGAAAGTGTGGTTGCTAGATTTCCTAATTTGCAGTTTAAGAAATTAGGTTCTAGTTTCTTTGAGTCAATAAGTATATCTGTAACTAATCAGGATGACAAACCAGTTGTAATGCATGATTTTAGTGTAGTGTTAGAAGTTAAATAATTTTATTTTTGTTTATAAAAATGAGTGGTCTTGGTCCAAAGTCTAGAATCATACCAGTTGCATGTCCGGTAACAGAGTTGAAAGATTTGGCAGACGTACAGGATTTTGAGAAAGAGGGAGAAATTGGGGAGGTGTATGGTTTTGAACTTGATTCGAATGGCATGTACAAGAGAAGAGTAATCAATGATATGAAAGTTGGCACAGAGAGACCGATTCCTAAACTTGGTCAGCTGCATGATGTTACTGTACCTACTCCTGTAAATAACGTACCCTACAACTTAATACATGTTGGTAATAAGTGGGTTGTTTCACCTGTGCCGCCTGCACCACCACCCACAATTGACTGGGACATAAAGATTGAATTTATTAGTCCTTATGTATACACTGATGACGAAGGTGCCTTAGTGTTTAGGAAGGTTGTTAATTCTGGGCCGCTTATTGCAAGTCTTGTTCCAAGTTTTGGCCCAGACAACAATAGCAGAGATAAACTGAAAGTTGAAAATTATGAGAGACGGCGGTATCTTCTTACAACTAGAAAGGGCAGATCAGATACTTCTGTTGTGTTTATGCCAGCAAGCTTAGTCGTGGCTAGAGAAGCGACAATAGTATTTGAAATTATCTTGAGAATAGCTTATGTGAAAGAGGCTCAAATTGCACAAGGAATTAAACTTACATAGGATGAAACAGTAAAAGAATCATCAAAGGTCTTTATTGCTATTACAAAAAAATGGTGATGTTATTAATGTTTCGAGCAGTGTTCCAGCTGTCAAGGTGGTGGTCGACAAAGCAACTTTTGTTCGTCTAACTTACATAAACCTTGAACACATTGATCTTGTTGCATTTTATTATGCTAACAAATTGTATACTTTTGAAGAGTTGCAAAATGTAATTGCTGATTAAATAAAAAATATTTGTTAATAAAAAAATGGTAAACTTCTATCCGCAACTACCGACGCATGAGCCAACTGAAACAAATGTGATGACTAAAACAACGCTTGTGCCTGATCCACAGGTGACAGCTGTGCCAGTTGCTTCAGATAAAACATTACCAGCAGACGCATTCAGATTAAATAATATTACAGAAGCTTTAAAATATTTGGAAAGTGAAGAGGCTAAGTACTCACAGTGCAAAAGGAGGTATAAGTCAGTATGTAATTCTGTTCAAAACACTTCTATGGCTATTGGCGCAGTTTCAGCTGGATGTTCTGTAGGAGGTATAGCTCTGTTCACCACAGGAATTGGAAGTTTGGCTGGAATAGCGATTGAGGCTGTTAGCGTTGCTACATGCCTGGCTTGCTTTGGTTTGGAGGCCTTAAACAAGAGGTTTCACACGAAATTACAGAAACATGAAGCATTGAGTATGCTTGCTGGTGCAAAGCTGAGCAGTATGAAACTTATTATCAGTAAAGCATTGAATGATAATTTTGTTGATGACGAAGAATTTAAGCGCATCCAAGATGATTTAAATAATTATAAAAAACAGAAATCTGAAATACAAAATAAAATGCGTAGTCAATCACCCGTGAATATTGAAGAACTGAAGGCTAGTTTTTTAGAGATGGGGAAAAAGATCGGTGTTCAGGAAACCACAGAAAAACTACACATTGTTTTAAACAAATAAAAATCAGCTTTGGTAATCGTTTATTAATGTCATACACTTCACAGAGAGATGTCATGCCACTTACACAGTTTAATTATTTAACACCATCAGCACCACCACCCGAGTATTATTGAGAAAAAAAAGTTTTCCGTTGCCCTTGTGTATTGGTAAAAAAGACTTAGTATACGTGACTAGAGTCAAGTTGTTATTAAGTACTTGTAAGTAATTAGGGTAAGTAATTAATAAGTTCTTAATGGTAAGTAGTTAATAAGTTCCTATTGTAACTCACTTTAAGGTAACCTTGAGACCACTTGGTAGTTTCTTATCTAACTGTTTTTCAGTGCCTTATAGACATGAGTACATTAGCCCTCACATGTAGAACCTTGGTAAATGATTGCTCTCTTTTGAAAAGTAACATGTTATCCTGTTGAACTTTGACATTATTTAGCGATTTAAACAGCTATAGCTATGAAAGGCCTTTGACAGCTGAGAGCCTTTCAAGGGCTGTGCTCTTGAATAAGAATGGAATGTGTACCCTTATTGAAAAGCGGGCGCGAGAGGATAATCCGAAAAGCAAACAAACACTGACACTACCTGGCGGCCGCTCATGTTCATGCTTATGATAAAATTGTACTGACATGAGTGTCTGTAAGTGCGTGTGTGTGTGTGTGTGTGTGTGTGTGTGTGTGTGTGTGTGTGTGTGTGTGTGTGTGTGTGTGTTTGTTTGTTTGTTTGGTTGTTTGGTTGTTTGGTTGTTTGGTTGTTTGTTTGTTTGTTTGTTTGTTTGTTTGTTATCCAACTGTTTATAGTGCAGAGTATGGCCACCGTTTGATTTCTCGGGTACCAGTCATGTAGCTTTCAAAAGCCGGCTTATTCATAAACTGAAGTGATGCCTCTCACAGTTGAATAGCGACGCGTGGTAAAAGCAAACACAGGTGGCTTGCAAAGGACATGCGCTACAGAATAACGTACTCGCTGAGATCCCTTCATGAATATCAAGATCTATCTAGATAGGTGTTGTGAATACACACTTAAGCAAGGTGCATAACGTTCTACCAGCTATGAATAACGATACAGGGTTGGTGCATATCTATCTATTTATGAATATATTGTAAGTGCTATGAATATTTTATTCTGATCTAGAGTGCTGGCGACGGGCTGTGATTACGTACATAGTAACATTGCGACATCGGTCATACTGAGCTAATTAAGAGAGAGAGTAATACTGAGAGAATTAAAGTATTATTAACACAATGACTGAGTTAACCCCTTATGTATTATTTTTGATTTTCATAAAAATGTGGCTGTTTAAATAATAATGCATGGTATTTACTCTGTGCGGGGAACATAAATATGGATGGTCAAAAAAATATAAATAAGGGGGTTAACTCAGTCATTGTGTTAATGAAGCTTTAATTCTCTCAGTATTACTCTCTCTCGAGTGGTGAAATAGATTTGGAGGCCTGTGGTAAAGACGTTTGCGCACGTATGCATTTAGTTCTCACAAATTCCATCTATCTGCAGGAGCGCGTGTGAGTTTCTGCCAAGCTGGCGCCCGGGGAGAAAGAGCAGTCGCATGTTGGTCAAATCCGTCGGAAGATTACGTGACAGCACAGTAATCTGACTAGAAAAAGAAATGTGGTCACGGTCGAGCAGATAGAGCGACCTTTGTAACGGACCGTGTACACAGCTGGCAAGCCCATAAACGTCCGTTATTGCGTAATGACGTGACGTCTGGGCTTTGTCAGTGCTTGGCGGGGGGAGAAAGGGGGGGGGGGGCAGGGGGGAGGGGGTAAGGCGGAGCGGGATAGGGGTGGCTAGGTGTCGAGGAAGCTGCCATTGACCATTCACGCG
>BTPG01000003.1:61588326-61593326 GCA_036245525.1 Semisulcospira habei | reverse complement strand
CAATGATTTTTATTATTAAAGAACTGTTTTGTGACCTTTAACAAGGACCACCCGAGATTTCATATGAAAACGCCGCGCCCTACCCTCCTGGCAAAGATGCTGACCTGAAGTTCCGGGTTTGCGCACACACTGACAAGGTGCAGACTTGTCGCATGACCAGACTTCCTGAGGATGGGATCGTACGTGACTGCAAAAGGTATAAGATAGTGCACTTGCAATGCTCGTAAACCACGTTTCATCGCAATAGTTTCGTTGAGAAGAAATGGTTGATTGATAGGTTCGAAAGAATGGGCCTGCTTACACACCCGACTAACTGCACGAGAATGAATGTTGCCTAGCAAGGGGAGCGAAAAAAAAACGTATCTGATAGCTTTTTCTGCCCCCCCCCCCCCCTCCCCCAACCCAATGCGTAAAATGCCATCGCACCGACGTCGGTCCGATGGCATTTGCGCACTGGGAAGTTCGGACATTCCTCTTTTAATGGTTCGATGCAAGACAATGTGTGAAGACCGTATTGTTGTTAAGCAGATAGATCGACTATAAATTCGTTTACCGCTAGTGATGAACTGTACGGTTAATCGATCTCCTTACAGGCACCAAGGTATTATTGCATCATCCTTTTACTGTCATGGTCGATCACTACTTTATTGTAGTGTGCTATATATGACATGGGTTATTATCCTGTTAACCGTCAGCTTGTTTAGTTTTGCTATAGTATATGGTTTAATTTTTTTTTTAATTATGCTGTTTTTTTTTTAATTTTTATTACTGACATGTCATTACCTCTATAGAAACTTAACGGGCACGCCTCCTGACCTGACCCTTACTGTTCGGCTGGACGTGAGGAAAGAGGTGGAGGGACAGTGGCGGCTGGAACTGACAAACGACGCCGGCACCGGACCTGTGCAGTTTCAAGTGACTGTCCTTGAATGTAAGTTACCTACCCCCGTTTGTATAAAGCATCAGGTACTGTTTACAGGTAGATATATAGTTGTTAAAGTTTAATAATAATAATAATAATGAATGGTTCTTGTATAGCGCAAAATCTTTTTGTGGCAAAAACTCATTGCGCTAACACACGCAGTCAAACATGACATAGACGATATGAAACATTACAAATAAATACAACAGGACCACGGATCTACGACAGAGGAAAAGCAAGCTGGAAGAAGTGAGTTTTCAACTGAGCCTTAAACTGAGGGAGAGTAGAGAGATTTCGAAGACTGACAGGCAGCGAGTTCCAAACTGAAGGTGCAATGAAGCTAAATGAGCGTTCACCAACAGTTTTCAAGTTACGCTTCGGAGCCTTCAAACGTTTCTCACTGGAGGACCGCAGAGAACGTGAAGGCTGGTATGTGCAGAGTGAAGCAGAAAGGTAAGCCGGTAGAGTCCCGTCGAAGTGACGGTATGCCAGAGTTGCCATCTTGTACTGGCATCGAAACTTTACCGGCAGCCAGTGAAGTTCTTTAAGCATGGGTGTCACGTGGTCGCGTTTACGCTTCTTTAGAACAAGCCGTGCAGCGCTGTTCTGAACCCTTTGCAACCGACATACCTGTTCCATGGGCAGACCTGAATAGATGGAATTACAATAGTCAAGGCGGGAAGTTACCAGCGCAGTGACTAGTCGAGCCGAAGCGCGTTCAGAGAGATAAGGCCGGATAGATGCAATGCGTCTGAGCTCCAGGAATGAGGCTCGACAAACACTGCTGATTTGATCGTGCATGGCCAGTGTCTGATCTATCTTGACACCAAGATATCTAACTGATGTTTTGAAAGGGAATGGTGCTGCCAGCAATGTTGACAAAAGCACTGTTTACAAGTCGGAGCCGGGAGGGAGCACCAACAGGAATTACTTCAGTTTTGTCAGCATTCAACATCAGCTTGTTACTATTCATCCACGTTAAAACGTCGTCTATGCATGTTTCAATGCCTGACAGAACTGAAGAAAACTCATCAGGAGGTGCGCCCCTTGACAGCTCCGTGTCATCAGCGTATTTGTGGAAGTCACACTCATGAGCAGAAATAACGTCTGACAGAGGCTGGGAGTATAATGTAAATAAGACGGGTCCCAGGACGGAACCCTGAGGAACTCCGTACACAAGGGTGCTTGGAGCTGATACAATACCATCAAGAATAACACACTGACACCGATCACTGACATATGATTTAAACCAGTCAAGAACAGTGCCTTTCACTCCATATGTAATCTCAAGCCTTTTTAGTAAAATGGAATGATCAAGCGTGTCGAATGCTGCACTGAGGTCCAAGAGGGCCATAAGAGAGACGAATCTCTCATCTGCCTTTACCAACAGGCCATCAAGGACACTCAGTACAGCAGTCTCTGTGCTATGATCCTTCCTGTAGGCAGACTGGTAAACTTCTAGAAGACCATTGCAAGACAAGTGTTTCTGAAGCTGTTTAACACTGAGAAGGCAACTAAGATGCCTTCTCACAATGGGGTGCGTTTACAGTACCGGTGGCAGAGTACACAAGTGTTAACGTAAGAAAAGATACGCGGTATTCAGGGATGTACAGTCAGCTCCACTCTTATTGACGTCGTCGATAATGAATATTGACTTCGTCGATATTCAAGCTTTATTATTTACCATGCAAGCATAACCTCCCTTTTGCCTTCATTATATTCGGACTCATTCGGTTATGTATCATTTCATGCTTAAAATAACGCATGTGCAAGAGACATAAATCCTCATATGCCCCCGCATTTGCTGGAGCGCATGAGGATCTATGCCTCTTGTCAGACCAATTCATGTCTATGGTCCTTGCACGGATGTTGCTGTTGGTGGCTGAGTGACAAGGATTTTAGAATATAACATGAGTCCAGTGTCAGGGAAGGGGGTAAAGAACAGAATATTCGAACAATAATTAGTTTCCACAATGAGTTCAGCAGATTTGTTTGTACATCATACTTTAATTAACACATTCTATACCAGGAACAAAATCCCCATATTTTGAAGTTGCCCTTTAAAGGATTTTATTAAAATTCTAAAGACAGATCGAATATGATACATAGTTCAAGGGTGGTGCCACAATAGCTTGGCGCCCATGGGCGCCAAGCTATTCTGGCACCACCCTTGAACTATCACACTCGATTCATGTCTTGCTGTGATGTCAGAGCTGAATGACTTTACTGTTTTTGGCCGTTTCACTTCAATAGCTATGAGTTGGTCAACAAACACACACGTAGGTGGAGCTAGCAAAGAAGATAGAACCACTATAGGCACCTACTGATGTGGGTGATAGTGAGAAAGTTTGCCTCTAGACAATGAGAAGGTTTCTCTAACGACAATGAGAAGGTTTGCCTCTAGACATGAGAAGGTTTGCCTCAAGACAGTGAGGACAATGAGAAGGTTTGCCTCTAGACAAGGAGAAGGTTTGCCTCTAGACAATGAGAAGGTTTGTGTCAAGATAATGAGAAGGGTTGCCTTTGGACAATAAGAAGGTTTACGCCCAGGAAATGAGAAGGTTTGCCTCTAGACAATAAAATGGTTTGCCTCTAGACAATGAGAAGGCTTCTCCCTAGACAATAAGAAGGATTGCCTCTAGAAAATGTGTTTCATTTCTTTTCCCATTATCAAATTCTACCCCAGGACCAAAATCTCCAGTAATCGATGGAAAATTATTTTCAACAATTAATTCAATTGAGTTGACTGTGCATCATAGTTTAATTAACACATTCTACCCCTGGGCCGAAATCCCTAAATTTTGAAGTTGCCCTCAGAAGGACTTTATTACAATTCTAGGGACAGATCGAGCATGATAGTTCAAGGATGGTGCCAGAATAGCTTGGTGCCAATGGGCAACAAGCTATCCTGGCACCATTCTTGAACTATCATGCTCGATCTATTTTTTTGCTGTGATGTGTCGGGGGTCAATGAGTTAAACCTTGCTCAAAACATGACACTGTTTATAGACTAGTTGAGGTACTTTCCATTCGCATCACCAAAATCTGTCTGTGTGCTTGTGAGTTTTTTTTTTTTTTTTTTTTTTTTTTTTTTTTTTTTGCTTCACCTATACCTTTTTTATTTATCAGATGTTGACTTTATGTATACTTATTTTTTTATCCTTATTAAGCTGACACTAGAGCAAGATAAGGAGCGATCACGAATGTTCAAAGGTGGTGAAAGAAATTCCAACATGTGAACGGTTGACCCCTACAAAGCTATAGAGGATAATACACAATTGAAGGAGAACAGTAGACCATGACAGGTTATGGGTTGAGTAAGAATACTGCAATTGTCGCCCCTCGGGCAACATACCAGTCCGGAAAAAGATGGACCTTGAAAGTTCAAGAGTGATGACAAAATAACTTGGCGCACACCATTCTGAAGATATATTGACCATGATAGTTCTAGGGTGATGTCAGAATAGTCGGTTGCCTCCAGAACATTTGAGGAGATAGATGGACCATGACAATTCAAGGTGACGCCAGAATAGCTTGGCGCCTTGAAGCGCCAAGCTATTCTGGCATTACCCTTGAACTCGCGTGGTCAATCCATCTCTTGCTAAATGTGTCAAAAGACTGACAGTCCCTTCTTGTTGTTGTTGTTTTTTTTTTATTCTTACACCATCATTGAACTATGCTGGTTTGCTACACGTTCCCTTGTAGGCCTTAGGGAGGTCACATTAAACATTGTACAAATGTTAAGTTGATCTCCCGAAGGCCTACCAGGGTCCGCGCAGCACATCACTGCAACTAATAACGCATTTGCTTCCATTCCTCCGCTTTTTGTAAAATAAATTAAGCTAATGATGACATCCTCCCGGTGAGAAGACCTTACCTGGAGTACACCATACATATTGACATCAATAGTGTCCGCAATAGACTTATAACCCAAGATAACGCAATATAGTATATTTCACGAATTTGCGTGGGATATGCTGTCTGCGTTGTCTTTTAATTGCAACAGAAAGGGTGAGTGGCTCCCGCAAAAGACTTCAAAATTCTTTAAAATAGCTTGCATACCACACCGATGTGCTTT
>BTPG01000003.1:61510725-61587826 GCA_036245525.1 Semisulcospira habei | reverse complement strand
CATAGTTCTTTTATAGCGCTGTTCTCCAGGAAAACACTGCACATGCACAACAGCACACCCTCTCTCTCTCAGACACATGCACGATTATACACTACTTTAAACCACCCCATCTCTTCCCAACATCATACATTCACTTCCTCTAGGATGGGAATTACAAATCCAACACATCGCTGCTGAATCAAAATTTAGTTTGTCTTCTTCTGTCATCACCAAAGGCATCTGACACTTTTCCAGATAATGTAATACCTGACAATGTAGTTGTCTCATTTCTGTTAAAAACTTAACTGCTGCATTTTCACCCCTGTAGATAACAGGTTCTGTATACTCACCGTCTGACCTAACAAGAATGTTACCAAAAGAACACACCACTTGATCACTTAATTTTACAGACTTTGGTGTTGATCCTGGAACAGTACTCTCATATGGTACAACCAGTGATTCAAAATCAGCATACAATACAAACGGCAGCTTTTGCTGATTCACATAGTTCTTAAAATATACCTGGCTACCAGGATCTGGATACTTAAGTATTGTTTGAATGTCATCAGCCGACCTACAGTGCTTTTCATGATTATGTGCCAACTTTATGAAGGAAAACCTCCGTAAACATCTTTTGCACACTTCTTGTTTCCCATCATGTTTTGTTTCATGACCATAAATTAGTCTTGAAATATTTTTGATAATTGTGTAGTGAAAATTATCTCCAAATCCAGAGCTTATTAATAATATGTCAACATGCTTATCTTCTGGCTGTACATAATTGGGGGCAAGTGGTGATACTCAAATTGGTTGTAACTTGTTAGGAGACTCATTATCTCATACATACACATTTACAGATATGCCAGGATTTAGTTTTTCAAACAAATCTATATCCTCTACCTTAACAGGGAATTGCATACCACTAAAGTTGAGTTCGTTTACAAATTTAGTGTAATTAGATCACGCTAAGGTTTTATTTTTACAAAGTGTAGTTTAGCAAGCACACACCACATGAAACATAGATTATCTTTTTAAAAAAATTAAACCACAGTTTATTAATATTTAGGCCTGTTCAGAATATACACAGAAACAATTACACAATTTGCAACTTAATATTTTTCTGATAATGAGGATGCAAGTGAAGGTATGATGTGAAACAATAGCTGATGAACTGAAACTTCATAAGAAGAAGAACTAATACCTATAAGATTGACGTCAATTAACTTTATTGTGTCAAAAGATGTCAGTTCAATTTCGGCCAAGATGGCTGCTCCAAGTCCAGCAGAGACTATTTCCACACACCAAAATAAAAAAAACAACACGAACGGTTTTTTTCTCAGGAGAGGAAGCAGTCCTGCTGAAGGTATATGGACATAAATAAATATGTGCCACACAATAACAACAAACAACAAGGAAACTAAACAACAAAGCAAACAAAACAAAACAAAAAACAGGAAAAGCTGTGGCTCAAACCACGACAGTCAGACTGTCATGGTTGCAAAAGTGACATTTTTTTACTTCGAATCTTACCGACTGCGATATTGAGGCATTGATGGTAATCGAGCTTATTATAATTATACACAAAGTCAGGTCATTGTGTTATGCAGGCTGACCTCCGCCGATCTTTCCAACAATATTTCACTTAAACATAGATTATCTTTGTTCTGAATATTAACGACAGCCTTTTCGTTTGCAATTTCAGTTGGTACAACCATTTTTTGCCTAATATATGATGATATCTTGACTATCTCAGTTGCAGTTCATGTACATAAACTTCATGCCAACCAGACCCTTACATTCTTGCTATATCAATTGCTTCAAGAAGTCAGGCAACAGTCTGTTCCTAAACACGTTTTCTAGTTCCCTTCTTGCATTAACTGTGTGTTGTTTCGTCAAGATATATGATGCGATCACTCCACCGTCTACCCTTCTGAATTCTATTTTAGCAACAACCTGCATCATTACACTACCTGAAAGAAGATTATCTTGTATGACAGAAAAGGGTCTTTCTATTGAATCATTGACATTGTAAGTGTTTGATTTAGGCAAGTCTGTTGTGTGAAATACGTTTCGTAAGCTTGTAGGGCTTTGCGAGATTGGAGGGCTTTGGGCGTTGCCCATTCTATTTATTTGTTTGACAAAATAATCAATAGGAAAAAAAAATACCGCTTGTGTAATGCCATTTTATTGACTATAACACCGCTTGCGCATGCAATAAACAGATTCAGTTTGCATAGTTGTCTGAATATGTGTTCACACACTGCCTCAAACCAGCCCAAGCCATCTACTTCAAAGTATGTGTCTTTAGATCAACAGGCATGTACTCTACAAATGGTAGCTCCTTAAATATTTCTAAAGTCATTTGATATTACATGTATATCATTGTTGGTGTTGATATTGGCATCATGTTCAGTTGTCTAAAATCTGTTTTTAACTGATCAAAGTGTTGGGTATACCCAAAGCAGTCTGTTACATCGATCATGTTGTCCATCATTTTTTTTTTACAGACAAAATAATAATAAAAAACATATTACTATTGGTGCCACTAGAGCTGCATGTGTATTACCATTTTATTAACTGTAACCTGGTAAAATACAAATTTTGTTTATTTAATTGTTTCACTATATCATTACACTCTGCATCAAACCAGCCATTGTAATATTTATTAACACTAACAGTGTATGTCTTAATATCAACAGTTATTTTTTTGTATTATTTTGTATCAGAGCCTAGAGCATCTTACCATGTATAGGCACCATATAAATCTTCCTTATTATTATTATTATTATTATTATTATTATTATTATTATTATTATTATTATTATTATTATTATTATTATTGACGGCCTAAATAGATGATTGACATCCCAAATTATATTAACTGTCATATACAGTGTTGCAGGTGTAAAAAATAAATTTCCAGGTGGCTCTTTTTTAAGCTGGTTCACATATTGAACGTTTTTAAAGTAGTATGTAATATCAGTGATTTGACAAATAGTCAGATTGTGCTCCATTTTTCCGTCTGTCTTTTTATGACCAAAACAAAAATATAAATTAATTAACTAATCCATACCCAGTGGGCTGATCTGTCTTTAAGATAAGCTAATGATGCTTAGTTGATTTTAGTTTGTTTTTCACATCTGCTCATTCAAGTTTGTTGGGTATTACATCATTCTCTCTGAGACAGTCTTCAAAGGTGTCACGATCCTTACAGTAAAACAAACAGATAAACTTTAGTTGCTCTCGAAAATCTTTTAGTGCAGCATTACATTTTTGGTGAGAATCCATACACTAATGTTTTCGTGCCTGCCACTAAAGGAAAGTTTTGCTAGAGTGTTTATTTTTTGGACAATGTCTTTCTCTGCTGAGCAGTCATCAGCAATAAACAAAGTTTGCTGTCCTTCAAAATTGCTTGTAAAAATACTGCAGGTAGTTGTTTATTTTTTTATCAGGGTCGACTAAATAAATGTTATGATCAGTCCAAATGAATAAGCGGATGTGATAAGCTTTGTTGTGTTTTATTGTAAGACAAAATATCACAATGTTTTCAAAATAATGAATGTATTTTGTTTGTAAGAGGTCAAGAACAAATTCAGGTTTTTCACAGCTTGTGGCACCACAAAACAAACCACAGTGTGGGTTAAGGTCCCGCAAGTTCATTAAAAAAAAAAAAAAATTAATACACGTGACCACTTAGTCTGCTTTCTTTGATATTCAGTTAAGCATGACAATCAGATACAGATATATATACATATATATATATATATATATATATATATATATATATATATATATATATATATATATATATATATTGCTCCTCCTGATTCTGTCTTTTCTTTTGTATCTGAATTGTAATCCGTCACTGCCATTTTCAACAGTACGTCCTGACTCGTGTAGGTAGTCTTCATCTGTACTATGCAGGTCTAGCCAAGGTGCGAACTTATCTGTCAGGTATTGTCTGATTCTTACGTCATACAGATGTAGATCTTTGCATGCCATATTTGCTGGTTTTTCTCGAAGCCTTCCATCCGACCATTTTACGATCTCATCATATTGTTGGAAAGGTAGCATGCTTGAAGCAAACACTTGATTTGGACGATCTTCAATGTACAGGATAAGAGTGTAATCTTTGGATTGTAGACTTTTTCTGAATCCCTTTTGTAAGGACTCTCTGGTTAAACAAATAACATAAGAATACCTTTTAATGACCTGGCAGGTATATTCAAGTTGATGTTCCACATTGTGTCACTTTTATCTTTGGGTATTGTACTGTGTTTTATCACGCGGTCATAATAAATTGACCGTCTCAATTGGAACTGATTTTGTATGAGTCTGGCTAGTTCAGTGTGTGTGACAATTTCATATTCCAAGGAAATGTTAGCGATCTTATATGTTGCATTGAGATCAGATGATCTGATAACTTTGGAGTATTCATTATATGTTAGTTCAAAGCTTAGATGGTCATTCAGTGCTCCTTTGTAATAAACCCCACCCGGGTCTGCCCTGGGGGACTTGGGTGGGGTTAGGTATTTTTTAGTTCCCAGGGTCACCCTGGTCAGCCCCACAGGGTGGGTTTTTCTCTCTATTCTGGGGCATTTGTTTCTGTCTACCCTTTGTCCATTCACCTGTATTTGCCTTTTTAAAACTCTCCCTACTGTCTGCACTGCCTGTAGCTCTTGATATTGGATGTGTGTTGCTAAATGGTCTTAGCTTTATTTAGGCCCCATGTGTTAGGTTTATTTAATGTATTTGACCGGCTGGCGACATACTGTTTATTTTTGTTCTGTTTATTTTTTTTTTTCACAAGCAGTGCAGGCACGTCCTGAGAAAGCCTTGTTGCTGTTGGGATGTTAAGCAATGTACAATCAATCAATCAACCTTAGTAATAAGGCAAATGCACTGTTAGGATTTCAAATTCAATTGGAATGTAAAATCTGGTTCCATATGTTTCTGCTATAATAACATTCTCAATTGCTGTTGTTGATGTATTGCCTGCATCAATTCTAAGTTTAGCAATGTTATCTGACTGTATGCCTTGGTAAACACGGTCTCCTCTTTCTTCTCAAGTTAGCCATAGATCTTTGTAGTGGTAAAACACATCAGCATCATCTACACTAAACACTTCCTGGTCTTCAAGTTTAACTTTAATAGTTCTAATAATTGCTCTGCCAAGATTGTGGACTAGTGTTCTGTTTGCATCAGGTTCTGATAAAAGTTCAATATTAAATGCAAGGTGTGCAGTACTAGGAACAATATCATCACTGGGACCTAGGTTTAGAAACTTGACAGTAAGAGTTTGGTTTAGATCTATGGTGCTAGGATTGTTTGTGATAACAATTGATTGCCTAATGCCCTTAACACCAAGAGGTTCACGTAGTTTTCAGTACGGGTCTAATTTTGATCCATAAGACTGTGCCATTTTATTATGCGAAAATTAAAAAAAAATAAATAATAAAAACGATGGCAGGGGGAGAATTTCATGAAGATATTGCAATGGATGACTTGTATGACTTTGATAATACCACAACAGATATGACTGGTACAAGAAATACTTCTAGTTTGCAACAGGAACTTTTTTGAAAGTACAACAGATATGACTAAAATGAGTAATATTTCCAGATCACGCCATTATCTAAAAAAGACAAAGTGCTCTCGTATTATAAACATGAAGGTGTGATGCCAGATGTAGTTGATCTTAATCAGTTTGAACTTGATGAAAGTACCACTTATATTTAATTTCTGTTAACAAAGGAAAAATACAATTGACTGATAAAAGAAACCCTAAGTCATTTTTTATCTAGAAGTACAATACAAGCTAGAGGTGGTGTTGACGCATTGCCACAACTTGGTATTGATGAAAAAAGTTACCAAGCAAGCTGGCGAGAGATCTTCATGATGCACAAACAAAGTTGCGGAGACAACAAGAAATTGAAATTATGGAAGTAAAAAAACTGCCAGAAATAGCAAACAAGGTAGAATAAGAAGTACCCAACGGAGAAAGAAACACGCTTAGAAAAGATGGGTACAACACAATTTATTAATATTTTGGGTAAATACCCTTTGTCAAAATAAACAAACAAACAGATAGATTAGCTGCTACTTATCTTAATTGGCAGAAGGAATGTGGCAACTGAATGAGGTAGAATAAGAAACCTCACTTACAGAAGGACAAATAAATGACGCTATCAATAAAACAGATAACTCTCCTTTGTCCAGGCTGGAGTTAATGGGCTTGGATAAATCACTGCCAACAATCAGAGGTGAGCTGGTGAATGATGTAGCCAAACTTGGGAAGCTTGATAAACACATAGAAAGAGAAAAGGAAAATCTAGTTAAAGCAGACAATGGGAATTATGACACAGAAATGAAAGAAAGAATACAACACAGATTAAATGATTTGCAGATAGAAAGATCAGTGCGGCTAGAAGTAATTAGTATTGGAAAAGAAAAACTGAAAACACAGGTCAACAGGATTAGAGAAACTATTCAGAAAATACTTCAAGAAGACACAATTTTGGTTGAGAGATTGAAAACACTTTTCAGAGAACAGGGTATCACAATTACAAGTTTAATTACTGCTCTTGGATTTATAATCAGTACTGTTGTAATGGCTGTCTCTGGGGGACCTTATGGTAGCGGTGGCGGTCCTCCTCCAGCACCGGCTCCGTCAGACCCAAAAGACTTACAGACGTGGATTAAAAAACAGTTGTCACATATATCAGGCTTGCTTAAGAGATTGGCTGTGAAAGCAATGGATGCTTTGCCTGGCATAATAGGGAGTGTTGTCAGTTGGTTGATCTGTACAGCAGCACAGAAGAAGACATGGTCATCCACTGCAGCCAAGGAAGTTACCAGTTGTAACGTCTCATCGTGCCACTGGACTCTGATTGCTGCGGCCGAGAGGGTGGGGTTGCTCCAGCGCAACAGTTTCTCCACCAAAATCTCCTTCACGCGCAGGTTTTGTGCATGGATCTTCATCTTCACCAAATCTGCTTCTTCATCTTCTTTTTTTCTTCTGCCTCCTGCAGAAGCCCTAAGGCGATCGGGAACGGATGAACCAACAGGTAGAGGTTACTATTTGGAGTCATAGCTCATAACCTGCACGTAGGCGGCCTGTGGACCAGTGGTCGCTCTTCCCTGTACCAGGGGCAGCAGGGAAGTTCGGCAGCATCTCAGAGCAGCCCTCTTCAGGACAGCACTGCTCACCCTAGTAAGGGAGGGAACTAGGCTGATATCATCAAGTCCCGAGGACTTTTTATTTGGAAGGTTACTTATGAGTAAACTCACTTCATGAACAGCTAGCAAGGGGATGATGAAGGGGGCTGTGCCCATTGTTGTTTGTAGACAAAACTCAGACAGCAGATTAGAACGGTAATACGTGTTATCCTGGCTTGGCGAAATTAGAGATTTGGCAATCGAAAGAAAATGGTAATTGAATGTATCTGCAGTGAGATTAGTGGGAATGATAGTTACGGTACTTGGAGACCCCTTAGTAAGTGTGTTTAGAGGGCGCCATGTAGTAGAGGTATCTTTGCTGTCTTGTTAACCGTTTCACGAACTAAATTTAGTCTTACCTCTCTGATCAAATATTTAACACGGTTACGCTGTTGCTTATATTCTGTAAACATGTTATTCCTACGCAGATCGTTTCTAAGCGCCATCGCCTGCATGATTTCAGGAGTAAGCTAGGGAGGAAGAGTGTTAGATTTTACCCTTCTCTCGCGTAGGGGGGGGGGGGGCATGTTTATTAAGTACATTTAGGAAAAGAGAGTACCAAATACTAAAGGTGGTATAGGACATGGATTGAGCACGTCATTAAAAGGAGTATTTTCTAGATCAAAAAGAAATCCGTCTTTACTGAAGTGTTTGAACGTCCTATACGTTATAGTTGTATGGCCGTTCTTTTTTGGTTTAGGGAGTTGAGAAGACAAGGAGCACGCCACAGGATAACGATCACTAACACTAAGATTTGAAACATCAACGTCAGAGATGGCTCTGCGTTTATAAGTATATAATTATGTGGTCTATAAGCGTGGAAGTAGTTGGAGTAATTCTGGTGGGTGATTTCACTAAGTGTACTAAGCCAAACAGAGATGACGTTGTGCCCCAGGCGGGGTGCGGCTTAAAATCGCCCAATAAAAGAATGTCGGCCTACTTTTTTAAAGCTCTGTCAAGGTTCTGACTAAACTGATCGTACCACTCAAAGTTGAGGGTTGATTCTATATATCTCTCTCTCTCTCCCCTCTCTTGGCTAGACTTCGCGAACGAAGATTTTATAGGGGTTGCCCACGACGTCTGCAGGCCTCCTCGTGGCTGCGGAGGCCAATCCGGGACAGGCAGGTTCGACCGCAGTCGCTGCAGGGGAAGGTCTGGCCAGGGTTCAGAGTTGCGGCATCTCTGTTTTTTCTCCTGAGCCGCTTGTCCTTAAGGCTAGCTCTGCGAGAGTCCTCATAGGAGACGGCTGCCTTGTAAATGGTGGAGCGCCAGGTGTCACGGTCCGCAGCAAGCGAAGACCACTAGCGGTGGTCGATTTGGCACGCACTAAGTGACTTCTTGAGACAGTCTTTGTATCTCTTCTTTGGTGCCCCTCTGTCTCGGTGTCCAGTGGCAAGCTCGCCAAACAAGGTGATCTTGGGTAGGCGATGATGCAGCAGCAAAGCCTCGATGCTCACAGTTTCTGCCTGTTCAAGGACCTCGACGTTGGTGACATAGTCACTCCAGTGAATGCCCAGGATGGTACGCAGGCAGCGCTGGTGGAAGCATTCGAGAAGTCGTAGCTGGCTGCGGTAGAGGGCCCAAGACTCGGAACCATACAGCAGGGTGGTGAGGACGACAGCTCTGTACACGCTGATCTTGGTGCCTGTTTTCAGCTGTTGATTGTGCCACACCCGCTTTAATAGTCGCCCGAAAGCGCTGTTCGCTTTTGCCAGCCTGCTGTCAAGCTCCTTGTCCAGATTGGCGTCCGACGTGATGATGCAGCCAAGGTAAGTACACTGGTGTACTGACTTTAGTTTAGACTCGCTGATGCTGATGTGGGGAGGGCGATGCTCTACCGTTGGTGCTGGCTGATAGAGCACCTCTGTCTTTTTCAGACTGACCTCGAGTCCAAAGAGCTGGGCAGCGTCTGCGAAGCAGGACGTGATGCGCTGCAGGGCTCTCTCAGTGTGTGCAACGAGGGCAGCGTCATCAGCAAAAAGCAGCTCACGAATCAGTTGGTCTTTGGTTTTCGTGTGGGCCTGCAGTCGTCTGAGGTTGAACAGGCTGCCATCGAGACGATACCTGATGTACACTGCATCGTGATCGTCGAGGTCCACTGTGGCCTGCTTCAACATCATGCTAAAAAAAGATGGTGAAGAGGTCGGTGCCAGCACGCAGCCCTGCTTTACACCGTTGAGAATAAGGAATGGTTCTGAGAGGTCATTGTTTAGTCTGACCTGGCCTTGCTGGTCCTCGTGTAGCTGGACGATCATGCTGAGGAACTTTGGGGGACTGCCAAGTCGCTCCAGGATCTGCCACATGCCTTGAATGCTCACAGTGTCGAACGCTTTTGTTAGGTCAACAAACGTTACGTACATCCCTTTGTTCTGCTCGCGGCACTTCTCCTGAAGCTGTTTCAGCACGAAGACCATATCGGTGGTGCTCCTGTTGGCTCTGAAGCCACATTGGCCCTCTGAGAGGTGGTCTTCAACGATGGCAGGTACCAGCCGATTCAGGAGCAGCCTTGCGAGAATTTTCCCGGCAATGGACAGCAGGGTAATTCCACGATAGTTGGAGCAGTCAGACTTATCGCCTTTGTTCTTGTACAGGGTGATGACGAATGCATCACGGAGATCCTTTGGTAGTGGTCCTTCCTCCCAGCAGCATAGGAAAAGGTCGTGGAGCTTGTTGTGCAGTGCTGGGCCTCCATGTTTCCAGATCTCTGGCGGTATGCCATCAATGCATGCTGCGTTGCCACTCTTGAGTCTCTTCAGCGGTGGGCGGTTTGTCCAATTCAACCTTTACTGGGAGATGTGGGATTTGGAGGATGACTGCTTCTTGAACAGTGCGCTCAGCGCTGAAGAGGCTCTGAAAGTACTCCGACCAGCGGTTCAAGATGGAGGTATTATCTGTGAGCAATGCCTGTCCATTAGCGCTTCGCAGGGAACTCTGTATCAGGTGCCTGGGGCCATACACTGCTTTCAGTGCTTCGTAGAAACTCCTGTAGTCAACGTTGTCAGCGCAGAGCTGGGTCCTCTGTTCGAGTCTGGTCCACCACTCGTTCTGGAGATCTTTGAGCTTGTGCTGGAGCCTGCTGCAGACGAGGCGGAAGGCAGATTTCTTCACGGAATCACAGTGCAGGAAGGCTGGGCTAGGTGGGCCTGATGGGCGGCTCTTTTTTATGCTAGGAGTTCC
Source organism: Semisulcospira habei (assembly GCA_036245525.1). Taxonomy (NCBI): domain Eukaryota; kingdom Metazoa; phylum Mollusca; class Gastropoda; family Semisulcospiridae; genus Semisulcospira; species Semisulcospira habei. The sequence goes on along the minus strand of BTPG01000003.1, from coordinate 61,577,452 downwards.
TGGATCTCTACATCATTTTCGTCAAACCAGTCTTTGTTCCTCTTTCTAGCGAAACCCAAGATTGCAGGATTCTATATAACAACCCAATCAATACCGGTTTTGATTTCGGACACTTAACTTCGACCCAAACGCACTCCATCCCCATCGTTTCTAGGTCGACGCGTCGATGAACTAATTGCTGGGTAGAATTATGAATATAGACTGCGATGGCAGTTTGACCGGGAGAGAAAGGGTCTCGTCTAAAAATCCGAAAAATTTAGGATACTGATTGCTGCATCGCTCTCACAGGAACTCAGGCGCTTCTCACTGAGTCCAAACAGATGGAACGGTGTTGAATTGTTAATATATACAGAAATGTCGGCTAGTTTGTTATACAAAAGGAACACGTTGAGGTACCCTATTCTCATACTGCACCTTTGATGAAAATTTCTTTTTTGTTTTGCAGGTGCAAAGTACAGCTGTAAAGCGTCCGCTTCTGTACCTGAGGGAAGCGTTGCTAACATTTCCTGCTACTTTAGCGAGAATGTGCAAGTGACTAAAAAGAACATTAAAATCCACAAAATAACAGATCGGTTCGAGCCTGGTAAGGATTTTCAATATTAAACCCTCAGATCACTAGTCACAAATATGGAATTGTTCACGGAAGACCAAATAACAGTTCCGAGAAACAGCTATTCTACCACGACTCTTGAATTTAGGAATCACTCTTGATCCATGTCAAATGTTAGTTTGTGACTGATAAACGTTTTTAATCCATTCGAGAAGTGCCGAGCGCAAAATGTTTTGAAAACGTCAACCACTTGGCTGTTAATAGCTGTTTATGTCGGGATGAATTTTGAAGGAATCATGGCGGCAATAGGCGCAACCGACATCCACAGGGTCGACGTTTTCAGAAAGTCGGCATGCTTGGCAATTAAATGCTGTTTTCTAATTGCTCCCGCGTTTGTTTGTTTCTTTGTTTGTTTGTTTGTTTTTATGTCAAATGTAACAATATGCCAACACATTACTATAACTTGAAACTGCTATGCTCAAGAGTGGCGCAAGAAGTAAATTTTGACATGGATATAAACGGTATCAAGCGGACATAAACACATTTGGTCTCATGTTATAAACTGCTAGAAATATATGTCGTGGTACAAAAGAAAATGTAGATTTGTACTTCTTTTACGTATCATGTAAAAAAATAGGCAGGTCAAACGATCTTCGTTTCCTTGCTTATTGTTTCAGATGGAGTTGTGGTGGCTGAATGCTTCTGGTCAGACCCACAGAGCTTTAGGTGTGACCAGCAAGATGGTTATAGACTGCAGGGCGAGATTACAAACAGGGCCATGCTGGCTATACCACGGGCCACTAAAGCATTTGAAGGAAAATACAAGTGCGAGCTAGTGCCCTCAGAACCCAGCGACATTGAGCCTTGTGAATTTCGACTCGCAGGTTTCGCTCGTAGTCTCCTTTTCTTTACAATTATAGTTAAGTAAATTAATTTTTAGGTTAAAACTTTGACGTCACTGGTCGGTGGTGTGGACCACGAATTTCACGTACGCAAACACTCCCAATCCAACGCGTCCCCTCGCCCCCCCCCCCCCCCCCTCCTTCACCACCCCCACTCTAACCTCACTCAAACCCATCTCGAACATTCATCTCTCCCAAAAAACCATCCTTCTTGCGTGTAAAACAGAGAGAGAGAGAGAGAGAGAGAGAGAGAGAGAGAGAGAGAGAGAGAGAGAGAGACAGAGAGACAGAGAGAGAGACAGAGAGAGACAGAGAGGGAGAGAGAGAGAGAGAGAGAGAGAGAGAGAGAGAGAGAGAGAGAGAGAGAGAGAGACAGACAGACAGACAGACAGACAGACAGACAGGCAGGCAGACAGACAGACAGACAGATAGAGGCGGACAGAGACAGAGATAGACAGAGATGGCATAGTAGAAAAGCGGAGGTAAGTGTAAGACACATGAGATGCTTGTATAACAAATGTTCTAATGATTACTCGTCTTGTCCACCAGCACCAACCCGTTGTCGTTTGGGATTTTGGACGATGGATAAGCGTTCTACTGCCTTCTGTTTTCCAACTACCTAGTCTTTAACACATTCTACCCTCAGACCGAAATCCAAGAGTTTTGAAGTTGTCCTCTAATGTATTACAATTCTAGCGACAGATGAAGCATGATAGATCAAGGGTAGTTCCAGAATAGCTTGACGCCTATGGGCACAACGCTATTCTGGCACCATCCTTAAACTATCATGCTCGACCCAAGTCTTGTTGTTGTTGTGTGTGTGTGCTGAATAAGTTAACCAGTCGTCCTCCCTGCATCTGTTCATGATTTGTTCTACTCGTCTATATTTTTCTTTCTTTTGTTTTCAGAAAGAGATGACGCGATTAACATCAACTTGTCCATTTCCGGTAAGACTGACTGTTATGCTGCTATAGCACATCCGCAGATCAAGATCTTTATACCTGTGATATAGAAGAAGAAGCGTAACTGTGTTCGTAAAGACAAGCCAGTTTTATAAAAACACAGCGTGGATGAATATTTGTCCTTAAACACCGTACACGATTTTCGCGTGCGTTAACTGTATGCGAGAGCAAATCTGGCTGTTGTTCTCTACAGACTTTATACAAGACTAAAGCTACGTTTCCATAAGCACGAATTCGATACGAATACGATCCGAACCCGATGCCATGATGCAATGTTCCTTTTAAAATTGCACCATTTTCGTTTGAAGCCGGATGCGAATTCGTTTATCGCATCGGACATATGGAAACACACACACATGAAATGGGCTTGCACGATTTTTAAGTCCTTTCTATTTATAAAAGTGACTTATTAGGACAGGTCGCAGTGGGGGTGAATTTAATAGTATGTCGATGATGTGAAAGGCGGGCGTCATGTCTAGTTACACCAAGCTCGTTGCTATACGTACATTTGGCGCGAAACAACCTCTGTGTGTGTGTGTGCGTGCGTGCGTGCGTGCGTGCGTGCGTGCGTGCGTGCGCGCGCGCGCGTGTGTGTGTGTGTGTGTGTGTGTGTGAGTATGTATGTAAACACGAGAATCTTCGATATTGCTGTACGTACAAGCTTCAAACGTGACGAAATACTTTCTTCAAGGGGTGGCTCAGAGAGCCTACGAGCATATTGTTACGGGATGCCTCCTTGAAGTCGGTTGACCCAGATTAGAGTTTGTAAATTTTGTAATATTTATTTGAAATTGTTGTTATAACTACTTTGGAGAAAGACAATGGATGAGTTCGTTAGCCAGAGTTGTACCGTGTCAACTTTTTTAATATTAATTCATTTTTGCAAGTTTTGGATCCACTATAATTATACTCCCATCAAACAGTCAGCCCTTGAAGAGGGTGTGTGGAACAAAACAGTCAGCCCTGGTAGAAGCTGCATGCCTCCCGAAGAGTGACGTGAAACATCAATTTCGTCACTGTGTACACGGAGTCGTGACACTAGCCATGACGTCAAGCTCATAGTGTCATTTTTCTGCTCGTGCTATTCTTCTTCAGAATTCCTGTCGCTACTCCAGCCCACAGAACATACTAATGGCGGGCGGCGCCGTGTGTTTTTATTGATTTGTGTGTGCCGGCGTGTGTTGATCAGAAGCTGGCTTAGAGAGGATGGAAATGGATCAGAAAGATAAGCTTTAAAATATAAACAACTCTAAATGCTCCTAAAAAAAAACCCACGTGAGCTCCAAACAATACGTTAGACATTGGGATGAAATCCTCATCTTGTTATACAGGGGATATTTCAACATCAGAATCAGGTCAAAGAGAAAAGGTAGAGACCCTTGATAACGAGGACAGCTCTCATAATTTATTGAAGGGACTTTGTGGGTTATGGTTCATCACATTTTGTTTCTGTTTCGGACCCGGTTCGGATTATGATCGGTTTTGTATCGGATTCGTGTTTATGGGTAGCCGCCTTAAGAGACAGTTCGGCCAATATAGCATCAAGGAGATCTAAATATAGCCAGGCGCCTAAATGTCACCATGACATTGTGCTTTGAATACATGAACAAAATACACGACATAAAAGAAGCAAGCATGGCTTTGAATCTTCACAGTTCGAACTTCCTTTAAAACCTGCATTTTTCGTTCCGTTTTTGAATAGCCTCCTTATTGATGATATTCCTCTGATCTGCACTCTTGTGTGTGTGTGTGTGTGTGTGTGTGTGTGTGTGTGTGTGTGTGTGTGTGTGTGTGTGTGTGTGTGTGTGTGTGTTGTTAAACTGGTGTCCTTGTAATATGTCTTCCATGTAATGTAATTATGTGAATATTAGATACATGTAATGCTAGTCAATTCTTAAGCTTTTAGAGCTCTTAATTATTGGTTGTTGAGTGTGTGTGTGTGTGTGTGTGTGTGTGTGTGTGTGTGTGTGTGTGTGTGTGTGTGTGTGTGTGTGTGTGTAGACGAAAGAGCTGAAACGGGTGACTGTCTTTACCATCCTTATGGAAACTGGGTATGTGTATAATTCTGGGTTTCCAAGTCAGACACCCATTTTTTCTGAGGGTTGTTTCTGCATTGTCTTGCGGTAAAGATTCATAAAAAGTAAAAAAATCCGTTTTTCTCATTTTGGCGTTAACACATGCACTTTTGTGTTTAACAGACACGCCGGTAGTGTGTTTAAAAACTTGTCCCTCCCAGCAATGTGTGTTGTGCACACAAAACCCTGAAAATGAGCGTGTATCATGTATTACATCACCCTTCTCAGCTATAAATAACTTCATAGCTGATATGGGTCAGGGGGGATATTTTGTTGTTTCAGGGTGTAAATTGTTGATGTTTCTACAAAATTAGGTTTGTTATTTGAGGGTGTGGTTGTTTTGTTAAAAAAAAAGTGTTGAGTTGTAATGTACTTCCGGGGTGATGTGGAGAAAGGTCATGTCTAGTGACAACTTTGAGATTCATGTATACGTTCACCAGGGACTTAGCCTATTCGTTTTCTATGTTTGTTTCCATGTCAGATGAAGAATATTTGATCTGAAACGTCGTTGTTTGTTTCTATTTTAAAGGGTTTTCTGCCACTATCTTCTGTTTTAGTTTGACTTAGCCTATAATTATATTCGTGCGCCGGTTGCTAAGAAGTGAAGTGATTGTATGAGTGCGCATTGTAAGAGAGGACGTTTAGACTTTGGGTGAGGCTGCTGTTGTCTTTTGTCCTGCCCGACCTTTTGGTTGAACCTGTTGCTTTATTTTGTAGGTTTGTCGATGTTATCAATGCCACATCTCCTTTTGGATTGTATGCACAAATTGATTGAATGGAAATGACGTCACAGAGTCAGCGTCGTTTGTTTCATGCGTCGTCTGCTACAGTCAGTCGTTTAGTGCAGTTAAAAGAGTGCAGGCTTGGATGGGCAATTTTCTGATGTAATAGTAAAGTATTATTTGTGTGAATGCTGTCCGTTTGAAGGAAGGTTGATTGATTGTACATTGCTTAACGTCCCGACAGCAACAAGACTTTCTCAGGACGTGCCTGCACTGCTAGTGACAAAAACTCAACAGAATATTGAATGTATGTCGCCAGCCGGTCCAATACGTTAAATAAAACCTACAACATGGGGCCTAAATAAAGCTAAGACCATTTAGCAACACACATCGAATATCAAGAGCCACAGGCAGCGCAGACAGTAAGGAGAGTTTATAAAAAGGAAAATGCAGGTGAATGGACCAAGGGTAGACAGAAACACATGCCCCCGGAATATAGAGAAAAACCCACCCTGTGGGGCTGACCAGGGTGCCCCTGGGAACTAAAAAGTCCCCCAGGGCAGACCCGGTTGGGGGTGTTTGAAATTGAAGGAAGGACTGGAAAGTCGAGTGTTGAGGGCAGACCGGTTGGGGGTGTTTCAGGGATTGATTGATTGATTGTACATTGCTTAACGTCCCGACAGCAACAAGGCTTTCTCAGGACGTGCCTGCACTGCATGTGAAAAAAAAAAAAAAGAAACAGAACATTGAATGTATGTCGCCAGCCGGTCAGATACATTAAATAAACCTAACACATGGGGCCTAAATAAAGCTAAGACCATTTAGCAACACACATCCAATATCAAGAGCCACAGGCAGTGCAAACAGTAGGGAGAGTTTTAAAAAGGCAAATACAGGTGAATGGACAAAGGGTAGACAGAAACACATGCCCCAGAATAGAGAGAAAAACCCACCCTGTGGGGCTGACCAAGGTGACCCTGGGAACTAAAAAATACCTAACCCCACCCAAGTCCCCCAGGGCAGACCCGGGTGGGGTGTGTTTCAGGGAAGGACTGGAAAGTCGAGTGTTGAGCGAAGCCCGAGAGAAGGCGAGGATGGGAAAAATATCCAGCACTATACGTTGGTTGGAATAGATGCATATCAGTTACGACATGCTTGTAAATTAAAACACTTTTAACCCCACCCGGGTCTGCCCTGGGGGACTTGGGTGGGGTTAACTACTTTTTATTTCCCAGGGGCACCCTGGTCAGCCCCACAGGGTGGGTTTTTTCTCTCTATTCTGGGGCATGTGTCTGTCGGCCCTTTGTCCATTCAGCTGTATTTGCCTTTTTTAAAACTCTCCCTACTGTCTGCACTGCCTGTAGCTCTTGATATTGGATGTGTGTTGCTAAATGGTCTTAGCTTTATGTAGGCCCCATGTGTTAGGTTTATTTAACTCATTCTACCCCAACACCGAAATCCTTAAATTTTGCCGTTGTCCTCTGAAGACTGCATTGCAGTGCAGGACACAGAGCGACCATGATAGTTCAAGGGTGATGCCAGAATAGCTTGGCGCCCATGGGCGCCAAGCTATTCTGGCATCACCCTTGAACTATCATGGTCGATCCTGATCTTGCTGTGGTGTGTCTGGGGTAGAATGAGTTAATGTATTTGACCGGCTGGCGACATACATTCAATGTTCTGTTTAGTATGTTGTTGTTTTTCCACAAGCAGTGCAGGCACGTCCTGGGAAAGCCTTGTTGCTGTCGGGACGTTAAGTAATGTACAATAAAACACTTTTAACATTAAGAAAAGTTGAGTTAAAAGAGGTTTTAAAACAGTTTTCATAAAAACTTTTGCCCGACACGCTTCTAAAAACAACATTTTCTTAGTTTTAAACCTTGTACCGCGCCATAAACGCCGCGATTGCTTTTCAGTCTTAGCTGTCCTATAGTGTGGAATGTGGGACTTTGCCAACTGGATCCATCTGGTGCACTCCAAATGAGTATTTGTGAGTGGTTCGACGTGCAACTCAGTGTGCGCCTCTGAAATGACCTACTGATTCCACTGATAATGAAAATCTTTCATTCATAAGAGCGCATTGAGCAGCTCTATAAACCAAAAGTGATGACCCCCTCTCCCCCCCCCCCCACACACACACACTTCTCCCCCCCCCAACCCGCTTACAACCCCACTCAAACAATCATAATAGTAAAATCAACCAAAGGTATCTTTAGTGAGGTATTTTCACTGTAATCCCAGTTTTGTGTAAGAGGCACCCACTTTTTGGGTAAAACCCCATTTTTTTTCCATCCAGTGGCTCTGTTTCTAGAAAATGTCTATTTTATTTTAAGTTGTAGAGCTTAGTTATAAGGTGAGTTCTAAACATTCGCATCAACTCCAGAGCCCTAGAATAAATAGAAATATGGGAACCCATTTTCACATAAAATGGTAGGTAACCCAGACTGACGGTTTTGTGTTCATGTGTGTGTGTGTGTGTGTGTGTGTGTGTGTGTGTGTGTGTGTGTGTTTGTGCTTTTTTTCAGACATCAGATCCCTAATTATCGTTGCGATTGCAATCTCTCTTCTATCCTTGATGATTGTGATTCTCATCATTTTCTTGAAAGATCGGTATGTGCACGTTTCAAACAAAAGCAAACGAATTATTTCTGAATCATATGCCGTAAAACAAATGTTTATTGCCTTTAAGTAAGAGGTTAATCAGCAAATCAGACATTCAAGAGAACATCGACAAATCTTATTAATGCTGGACTGAATTAGTCTGAACAATGTGTAATCAAAGGTCTTTTTGAAATAGCAAATTGTTGTAGACGATTTCAAAACAAACTATCACGACATAGCCACTGTATACGCCTTTCCTCTCAGGGCTCATGAGGATCTATGAATCTAGTGGGTTTTTTTTTAACTTACATCAGAATTTATAAGGCGGAATTAATTGGTTTAATGTACGGTAGCCCTTCAAATGGTAACAACGTACTCACAAACCAGATAGGTGAGGCTAGCGCTGGCAGAATTGTATAACAAACCAAGGGGAATTACTCAGCGCTGGACAGAACAATTAGATCCCCTGCCCCCGCCTATCAGGCACCCATTCGCCAGCCCACAGAGAAATACGCAGGTATAGAACAAGACGATCATCTACATCCCTTAATGATCGTCTTGTTCTATACCTGCGTATTTCTCTGTGGGCTGGCGAATGGGTGCCTGATAGGCGGGGGCAGGGGATCTAATTGTTCTGTCCAGCGCTGAGTAATTCCCCTTGGTTTGTTATATATGGTAACAAGGTAGACTTGCAATGGTCTCAGGCATAAAACGAACACTGACTTAAGCAGTGAATAGGTGAATGCGAAACTATACATGCCAATCTATATCAGCATTGATACCTTAACACATTCTGCCCCAGGACCGAAATACCCCAATATCAAAGTTGCGCTCTGAAGGACTGTATTACACTTCTAGAGACAGATCGATCATGATAGTTCAAGGTCGGTGCCAGAATAGCTTGGCGTCTATGGGCGCCAAGCTATTCAGATACCACCCTTGAACTGTCATGCTCGATCCATGTTTTGCTGTGGTGTGTCAGGGGCTGAATGAGTTAAACGATTATGCAGATATGCAAACGAAGGCATGCCCGTCGCGTTTACCTCGTGTATCTTACTCGTTTTCAGCATCATCGCTTGCCTGAGCACACAGAGGTCGGCGAGTAAAAACAGACGCAGCAGAAAGTCCGGTGAAAACATCGAGAAAGGAGAAGAGGATGTCCCTCTCAAAGCCATGAACGATAAAGTCGAAGAGGCTGTCCCTCACACCATGGGTGAGACAGGCACTGGCATTGATGACAAAGGCTTATCTAGTATGAGTAAAATGATTGATGATTCTGTCAGGTCTGCTTTGTTAGAAGTGGCTCAAACAGACGCTGGCGCAATGGTCATCAGTACCATGTCCGAAATTCAACGTAAATGGCAGTTAAGAAAAATCCCTCCCTCCAATGACCAACAGCAGCAGTGAACGAGCCGAACTTCCCGGTTGGATTATTCTTGTGATCCAAGAGGCAGCGGATCACAAAGGGCCTTGCCAAATTAATATGCCAACATGAAGACGCAAGAGAGAAAGTACGGGACTAAGTCCGACAAAGGGACTGTAGTACAGGCAAGCGCATCCGTAGCTGGTGCTCAGGCTGGTGAGGGCCAAAGCGTAAACAGTACATTCTATGTCAATAATCCATCTGGTGTTCCTGGATGGCCTCAGGAAACATTAAATACACGGTCTGGCGGTGAAAGTATCGTGACTAGCGGTAAAGTAACTCAGGCTTCGATAAGCAGGAAACTGCCACAGAAAGTCATCCGGAAGGGCCAAGACGAATCGACTGACGCCAAAAAGTTAGAAACTGCTCGAAATGAAAATAAGAAATGGTATTTTAGGCCAAACAGTTCTGACACTTCTAAGAATAATCCCAACGTTTAATAAAGAATGAAAAATAAAAACCTGATGTACGAAAACACCTCCCGACAGCAACACGCAAAATGTGTGATCCATTGCAGGTGCAAAGGCTCATGATGATCTTTGCATCCAGCTGGCTCCAAATATACCATTGTTTCTTTGATTGTGTTATTGCTTATGCGTTGCCTCTGCCAAAGACCCCTTCACTACCGAGAAATGCGAACACTATCCAACTGCGATAGACGTATATCCTCATGATCCCCGCAGTATGCGGGGGCTCATGGGGTTCTATGCCTCGTGATGAAATTAATGTTTATTCAAGTTCTTTTTAATGTTTTACTGTACCTTTTGATATTTGAGTGAACACAGATTTCCGAAACAAAAACAAATCAAAGAAAGTTCAGTGGCAGGGAATGGGTTACAATAAGATTCAATGTTTACGCCTCTTTTGCGACGTGGAGACTTGTGTGCAAGCTTGCCCAGCAAATCACCAGTAACATGCTGCAGATCTAACTTGCTGTGGAAAACGATAGTAGCTTCTGTGTGTGGTGTTTTTTTTATTCTGTTTTATTTTACGTGCATGTGCTTAGACCTGCGCTTCACATCCACATTTGTCGAGCCCCAGAAAGATGGGTAGATTAACTCAGTTCGCTAAAATACAACACGGGACAACTGCAAGAGACAGATTCTCATGAGAAACCGACTTTGAGATGGGGATGGTCGGAGACCGTTTAGTAGCATGCACATGACATAATATGCAGGCGGGCGTCATATACTGGCAAAGAAGTTACAAAATAAAAATGACGTAATGTCTAGTTACGCTAACCTTGCTGCTGAACGTACTTTTGGCGCGAAGCTCCGTATGTGCGTATGTAAACACCAAAATCATCCGACGTTTGCGAACGTACAAGCTTAAAGATATAGGAAATGCTTCATCTAAGGGGCGTCCAAGAGAGTCTCCGAGCATATTGGAATGTGTTGTCTCATTGAAGAGTTAAATTATCGTTCACAGAAAGTCCGTTGACTCACGTTATGCACTTGAAATTTTGTATATAGCTAGTTCGGAGAAGGACATTGGATGAGTTTCTAGGCCAGCTTTGTACTTGTTCAACTGTTTCTATAATAAAAATTAATTGCAGCAAGGGAAAAACAAGGATTTTATCCCAACGTCTCCCGTATTATTTGGAGCTCACATTGCGTTTATCTTTTAGGAACGTTCAGAGTTGTTCATATTTGTAGGCTAATAATGATGATCCATCCCCCACCTCTCTAAGCCAACCTCTGATCAACACACACGCCGGCGCACACAGATAGACGGACACATGGCGCTTCTCGTCATTAATACGCTCTGGGGGCTGGAGTAGCGACACTAATTCTGAAGAAGAAGAATAGCATGAGCAGCAAAATGACAACACTATATGCTTCACATTATGGTATCGCTAGTTCCACGACGCTGTGTGACGAATTTGATGTTTCACGTCACTCATTCGAAAGGCACTCAGCCTCTTCCAAGGCTGAATTTTTGTTCCAGCGTCCTCCACGGCTGACTGTTTGATGGGAGTATACAGATGTTCCAAAACTTGCAAAAATGAATTAATTCGTATTCAAATGTTTGAAGAGGAACAACGCTGCATTACGAACTCGTTCAATATCTCCCTAAACACTTTCGAGAGGTGCCGCCTCCGGATACGTGGCTTAAAGCTGCGTATCCGGAGGCGGCACATCTCGAATGCGTTAATCTAGCTGTATGCAAAGTATGTATTAATAATAATAATAATAATAATAATAATAATAATAATAATAATAATAATAATAGATACGGACTCAAATGGGGATCAGCAGCTTTTTCTGAAACTGCTATTTTATTGTCAACGCGTTACTTCTTTACGCAATATTGGGCCCCCGCCCAAAGTTGTCCCTACTTTCAAGATTATCCTTCTGATCCATCTCCCTTCTGCTTTAACACACCCTCTGACCCACACACACTGGCACACAAAAATAAAAACGGACACACGGCGATTCCCACCATTTGTAAGCTCTGTGGTCTGGTGTAGCATAGCTATTCTGAGGAAAATACTAGTACGAGCAGCGAAATGACGTCACTTCAAGCTTCCCGCCATGGTATCATTAGTCACACGACGCCGTGTTCATATTGACGACTAGATGTCATACGTCACTCATCGTTGTACTAACATTTTACGTAGTAAAAGATCAAACACACACACACACACACACACACACACACACACACACACACACACACACACACACACACACACACACACACACATACATACATACATACGGCGCTTGGCGCCAAAGAGACGTTCTCCAGCAAGGTTTGCGTCGCTAGATGTGACGTCGTTTTCATGACAAACAACTGTGTGAAAGACATTGTTTTCCTCTGGTAAGTGCATGCCATTGGTGCGAACCGTTGAAGGGTGACCTTTCGCACTATGTGAATGTCTTGTGTTTGTCTTGTACTGAGTTTGTTTTCAGAGTGATTGCGTGTCTTGCAAAATTAAAAAGTAAAATGCAATTCTTATGCTATGATATAACCCATAACATCCTGAGGCTGATTTTTTTTTACAGATTTGCTTATTGGCCTATGAAGGTTACTTTACAGATTAGGAGACAGTTCAACCATTGTTTCAAGGGTGATGCCAGAATACCTTGGCGCTTGAGGCGCCAAACTGTTCTGGCACTACCCTAGAGGTTTCATTGTCAAATTGACTTCAACCAATAGTGTATCAGGATGAAAAGGGTTAGGAATAGCACAAGGCAGCATTATATCAATGAAATCACACATAGTTTGTACGAGACGATACGATACGATACGAAAATATTTATTGTCCCAAGATTGGAAATTTGATTGCAGCGGATTTTTTGTAAAGCAGTTGTAAAAAACAACAAATGTGAACATTAAACAAATAAATACGTTTGACTGACTAGAAAACACTGACCGATTACAGTATGTACACGTATATAACATCAGAACCATCTGTAATGTTAATGTCCACCTAGAAAGAAAACGTTCTTAAAAACTTACTGAGACGGCACTACCATATACCACGCGCACAACACACGCACACGCACACGCGCAAACACCCCCCCCCCTCCACACCCCCCCCTCCACACACAACACACACACACACACAACACACACAACACACACACACACACACACACACACACACACACACACACACACAACACACACACAACACACACAACACACACACACACACACACACACACACACACAACAGACACACACACACACACACACACACACACACACACACACACACACACACACGTGTGTATCACAAGACAATACAAAGTCATAGACCTGAAGCTGACATCTTGACCGTCCTTCAAATGATGCCATGACTATGGGTCGATGCCACGGCATTATTTAGGAGACGGATAGATGATGGCACGAAAGAAAGTCGTCTGCACTTTGTTTTGGATGTCACCATTCCGTATGTCCTGGAGGAAAGCAACAAGGCATATTCTTCGGATAAAATATGAGCATCATCAGATACAATGTGGAAGGCTTTATTAAGCACCTACTTCTCAATCCAGACCAAAAAGGTGACTGCCAAGCGTGTGAAATGCAAAGAAGTACCCAACGGAGAAAGAAACACGCTTAGAAAAAACGGTACAACACAATTTATTAATATTTCGGGTAAATACCCTTTGTCAAAATAGACAAACAAACAGAGACATTAGTCGCTACTTATCTTCAGATGCAGAAGGAATGTGGCAACTGAAGGTGACGTAAAAAGAAAAAGAAAAAGAAAAGGAAAGGAAGAACAAAAGTAAAAATGACGTCAAAGAAAAAAATCGTAAGAGAAAGACTCCGAGAGAAACTAAACACGAGAGACAAGAGTGTGTGTAAGCGCGCGCAGGAGCGAGCAAAAGTAAATGCGCGTGTGTGAGGCCGGGGAGAGAGAGAGAGAGAGAGAGAGAGAGAGAGAGAGAGAGAGAGAGAGAGAGAGAGAGAGAGAGAGAGAGAGAGAGAGAGAGAGAGAGAGAGAGAGAGAGAAGAGAGACAGCGAGAGAGAGAGAGAGAGAGGGGGGGGGAGAGAGAAAGAGAGAGAGAGAGAGAGAGAGAGAGAGAGAGAGAGAGAGAGAGAGAGAGAGAGAGAGAGAGAGAGAGAGAGAGAGAGAGAGAACGAACGGGGAGTACCCTTGGGCACGAAGTAGGCTGAGTGTCTAATACACAAAGCCAGCTAAACACCAACCCGAAGGCAAACTGTATATCACCATCGAGTTGAGGACTACCTCGGGGAAAAACGGGAGGACCCCGGGAAAAAAACCCCAGCATTTAGCATGGTACACAACAAGGAATATCGATGAAACAAAGCAAATAATCAAATTCAGTAAGAGAATAATGGTATAAGAGGAGAGTAGGTAGTTGTGAAACCATCTTCAAGGGTAACTCCAAACAAAAAAAAAAAAAAAAAAAAAAAAAAAAAAAACGCTTGTGGGGGGAGAGAAAGACAAAAGGGGCGGGGGAAGGGGAGGAGGAAAGGGAAGAGAGAGAGAAAGGGGGAAGAGAGAAAGAGAGAGAGAGAGAGAGAGAGAGAGAGAGAGAGAGAGAGAGAGAGAGAGAGAGAGAGAGAGAGAGAGAGAGAGAGAGAGAGAGAAAACAAAAAGGGAGGGGGGGGGGAAGGCAAACAAACAGAGCCACCAGCCCCGCCCAACAGGCATCCTCCAGCCCACGGACGAACGCACAGGCATGCGAACAAGACGACCACATACATCCCCAAGGGAATGCACATGATCGCCCCCCACACCCGCGCATAAATCCAAGGACCGGCGACCAGGTGCCCGACAGGGAAGGGCAAGGGATCCAACTTAACGTATGGCCAGCGCTGAAAAAGTCCCCAAGGGAGGCACAAAGTACATATCAATCAGCGCCAGCCGCACCTATCTGGTTAGTGAGTAGACATACAGAAGCGACTCGGTAATGTAAATGACAGTTAGCAGAAGACACAGGTAAGGTCCAAAAAGTTAATCTTTCATATTCATCCCAAGTGGCGCCACAGTGCCCAGTTTATTAATCAAAATTTTTTCTCGGTCTTTCCTGGCCCAGACATTACTGGCTTGCATAAGCCAGAGGCCTTTAACACGAATGTCCGAGACGGAGTGATCGGCCTGGTTGAAATGTCGCCCGACCGGTCTATTGTAATGGTACTTGACCGACTGAAGATGTTCTTTAAAACGGTCGTTGATGGTTCTTTCCGTCTCTCCAACATAGAGTTGGCCGCATTTCACACAGGAGATGACATAAATCACGTTGGTAGTTTGACATGTGAAGTATCTGTCTATGTTGAATTTGTAGCGTGGACCATTCACCACTGTAGAAGGGCAAATAAAAGGACATGTCTTGCAATTTGGAACATTGCACGGTGTGGAGCCGGAGGGTCTGGTGGTAGAACGAGGCTTAAGAGTAGAGCGAACAAGCATGTCTCGTAAATTAATATCCCTCTTGAAAGCCACCAACGAAGGTTCAGAAAAGATAGCAGCGGACTCTTTACTGGATGACAAAAGACCCCAGTTAGAAAGAAGTATTTTACGAACCGGATTGGTGTGCGGGTGGTAAACCATGGTTACGATGGGCCTGTCACTCTCAGCGGTAGGCTTAGTCTGCAGTATACTCGCGCGACTAAGTTTTTGTACTGTTTGGAGAGAACCTTGAACAACAGTATGTGGGTAATGTCTGTCGATGAAAAAATCCAGCCATTTCTTTGGATTGAACATCAAAATCTGATTTTTCGGAACAGATTCTTTTAAGCCGAAGAAACTGAGAAAATGGGATGCTATTCTTACATTTAGATGTAAGAATAGCATCCCATCTAAATGTAAGAATAGCATCCCATTTTCTCAGTTTCTTCGGCTTAAAAGAATCTGTTCCGAAAAATCAGATTTTGATGTTCAATCCAAAGAAATGGCTGGATTTTTCATCGACAGACATTACCCACATACTGTTGTTCAAGGTTCTCTCCAAACAGTACAAAAACTTAGTCGCGCGAGTATACTGCAGACTAAGCCTACCGCTGAGAGTGACAGGCCCATCGTAACCATGGTTTACCACCCGCACACCAATCCGGTTCGTAAAATACTTCTTTCTAACTGGGGTCTTTTGTCATCCAGTAAAGAGTCCGCTGCTATCTTTTCTGAACCTCCGTTGGTGGCTTTCAAGAGGGATATTAATTTACGAGACATGCTTGTTCGCTCTACTCTTAAGCCTCGTTCTACCACCAGACCCTCCGGCTCCACACCGTGCAATGTTCCAAATTGCAAGACATGTCCTTTTATTTGCCCTTCTACAGTGGTGAATGGTCCACGCTACAAATTCAACATAGACAGATACTTCACATGTCAAACTACCAACGTGATTTATGTCATCTCCTGTGTGAAATGCGGCCAACTCTATGTTGGAGAGACGGAAAGAACCATCAACGACCGTTTTAAAGAACATCTTCAGTCGGTCAAGTACCATTACAATAGACCGGTCGGGCGACATTTCAACCAGGCCGATCACTCCGTCTCGGACATTCGTGTTAAAGGCCTCTGGCTTATGCAAGCCAGTAATGTCTGGGCCAGGAAAGACCGAGAAAAATTTATGATTAATAAACTGGGCACTGTGGCGCCACTTGGGATGAATATGAAAGATTAACTTTTTGGACCTTACCTGTGTCTTCTGCTAACTGTCATTTACATTACCGAGTCGCTTCTGTATGTCTACTCACTAACCAGATAGGTGCGGCTGGCGCTGATTGATATGTACTTTGTGCCTCCCTTGGGGACTTTTTCAGCGCTGGCCATACGTTAAGTTGGATCCCTTGCCCTTCCCTGTCGGGCGCCTGGTCGCCGGTCCTTGGATTTATGCGCGGGTGTGGGGGGCGATCATGTGCATTCCCTTGGGGATGTATGTGGTCGTCTTGTTCGCATGCCTGTGCGTTCGTCCGTGGGCTGGAGGATGCCTGTTGGGCGGGGCTGGTGGCTCTGTTTGTTTGCCTCCCCCCCCCCCTCCCTTTTTGTATTCTCTCTCTCTCTCTCTCTCTCTCTCTCTCTCTCTCTCTCTCTCTTTCTCTCTTCCCCCTTTCTCTCTCTCTTCCCTTTCCTCCTCCCCTTCCCCCGCCCCTTTTGTCTTTGTCTCCCCCCACAAGCGTTTTTTTTTTTTTTTTTTTTTTTTTTTTTTGTTTTTTTGTTTGGAGTTACCCTTGAAGATGGTTTCACAACTACCTACTCTCCTCTTATACCATTATTCTCTTACTGAATTTGATTATTTGCTTTGTTTCATCGATATTCCTTGTTGTGTACCATGCTAAATGCTGGGTTTTTTTTCCCGGGGTCCTCCCGTTTTTCCCCGAGGTAGTCCTCAACTCGATGGTGATATACAGTTTGCCTTCGGGTTGGTGTTTAGCTGGCTTTGTGTATTAGACACTCAGCCTACTTCGTGCCCAAGGGTACTCCCCGTTCGTTCTCTCTCTCTCTCTCTCTCTCTCTCTCTCTCTCTCTCTCTCTCTCTCTCTCTCTCTCTTTCTCTCTCCCCCCCCCTCTCTCTCTCTCTCTCTCTCTCGCTGTCTCTCTTCTCTCTCTCTCTCTCTCTCTCTCTCTCTCTCTCTCTCTCTCTCTCTCTCTCTCTCTCTCTCTCTCTCTCTCTCTCTCTCTCTCTCTCTCTCCCCGGCCTCACACACGCGCATTTACTTTTGCTCGCTCCTGCGCGCGCTTACACACACTCTTGTCTCTCGTGTTTAGTTTCTCTCGGAGTCTTTCTCTTACGATTTTTTTCTTTGACGTCATTTTTACTTTTGTTCTTCCTTTCCTTTTCTTTTTCTTTTTCTTTTTACGTCACCTTCAGTTGCCACATTCCTTCTGCATCTGAAGATAAGTAGCGACTAATGTCTCTGTTTGTTTGTCTATTTTGACAAAGGGTATTTACCCGAAATATTAATAAATTGTGTTGTACCGTTTTTTCTAAGCGTGTTTCTTTCTCCGTTGGGTACCTACTTCTCATACAAAGAAGAAAGGCAGGGCTGATGGACACCAGTTATTTTGCTACTGATTTTGATAATGCGCTTGAGCTTAGTCTTATCTTTTAGGCTAATGTTCCCAAACCAACAGACACATGAGAAGGTGAGTACACTATGAACAATAGACTGATAAAAGATAATTAAAACAGAGTTGTCAACATTAAACTTGCGCAGCTTCCTCAAAAGATACATGCGCTGTTGGCCTTTTCGCAGGTCGTTAAAGTGGGTGACCGTGTGTTTTCCTGTATTTCTCTGTCCACGGGCACCCCTCTGGGGTGCGTTTTGTCCCCTTCGCTGTACTCACTCTTCACTTACGACTGTAGAGCGAGTCGGGAGGGCACGCAAATGTTTAAGTTTGCTGACGATACCACAGTGGAGGGAATGATAAAAAAAATAAAAAACTGTGATGAATCCCAGTATCGGGAGCAGGTCGATCAGCTTGTGCAGTGGAGTGACCAGAACAATCTGGAGCTCAATGTCGGTAAGACAAAAGAGATCATAGTGGTCTTTACATGCAACAAAACTGTCCTCCCCATCTCGTATTTCACGGTCAAACCGTAGAAACTGTTCAGCATTTTAAATTTCTGGGAACCACCATCTCCGTTGATCTTAAATAGGAGCAAAACACAAAGAACATTGTAAAGAAAGCACAGCAGCGCTTTTATTTTTTGAGAAGCACAGGCTTTTGGTGTGAGCAGAACTCACATGGAGCACTTCTACCGGGCAGCGATCGAGAGTGTGTTGACATTCTCGATCGCGGGCTGGTATGGCAGTGCGTCTGCACAGGATAAACATAGACTGAACCGTGTTGTCAGGACGCATCTAAAATAGTCGGCAGAGATATGCCAAGTCTTGACAGTGTATACCAACAGCGGCTGCTTAGACGTGAAGGGCATATTGCACGCGATACTACACATCCGGCTAACAGTCTCTTTAACCTGCTTCCGTCTGGTCGCCGCTACTCTGCTCTCAAAGCACGGACAGACTGTTTTAGTAACAGTTTTTACCCTAGTGCTATTCGAGCCCTTTCATTGTCATAAGGGTGCGATGCTGTGCTTAGTGGGCCGATCACAGAGTTTCATTGCCGAGGACTGATGTTTGCTTTAATGACTGAGTGAGTGTGCGTATGTGTATGGAATTGTGTGGCCGGCCTACAGAGCACCTCGCCCATCCCTTGTCTTATCCCTTTGGCAGTTGGTGGTGCTTTTGGTTGAGTTGACTATATGAGTCTCCTCCCCGAGCAGGGCGCGTCCCCGACGGTTGAGAGAATAGCAGGGCCGGACCTGGGAAAAGTCGATGGGGGGGTTACAGATTCAGTATAAAGCGAAGGCGCGAAGCGCCGAGCCTTCTAGGGGGGTCCGGGGGCATGCCCCCCCCCGGAATTTTTTTTTTTCAAGGATGCAAAATGGTGCAATCTGGTGCAATCTGAGCCTTGAAAAAGCCATTTGTGATGGTCTGGGGACTTTGAGCTTTTTGAACAATCGAACTGACAAACTCTGGGGTACAAAAATTATCACCTGCCCCTCCCTTAAAAAAACACCCACCCACACACACACACACACACACACACACACACACACACACACACACACACACACACACACACACACACATTTATTTATCAACAGAGATGTTTTGTATACTATTATTATTCACTACTTTTCGTTGATCGTTAACGGTATAAAGCTTTACCTTGTAGTTTATGAACATCAGGGCCCTGCTTTCACTTTCAGTCTTGCTGCACTAGGTTCCTCGGCATTAGTACCATTTGTGAATTGTATCTTCTGGCAAAACAGTTCACTGCCTCTTTGAAGTCAATATCAACATCCCTGTGCACTTTCAGTAAAGCAAGTGCATTGAGTCTCTGTTGCCCCATTGTAGAGCGCAGGTAGTTTTTCAGGTTGCGCAACTGACTGTTTGAACGCTCACACTCGGCAGTAGTGACAGGCAGGATGCAAAGGTTCTTTAGCATGATGAACAGGTTGGGATAAAAATCCCTGTCACAGTGTTTCAGTGCTTCTGATGCCGTGGATGGGATGATAGCTGTCGCATTCTCAGCAGCACTTCGCCATTTGCAAACCCACCGTTGGTATTCTGCATCAAGGGTAGCGTTGTCTGGTAGGTCAGACTCCCACAACATTGCCAGTGTCTTCACCCCTTCTGGAACCTGCATGAAACCATCCTGGTTGTCTATTAAAGTGCTTGGCACCAGACAGAGACCATCAACTGCTAGGTCAGCATTTTTGAACCTCGAGTTCAATTCGGTTGACAGGTGTTCCAAGAAAGGAATGTCAATGCTAATCTTGAAATATTCTTCTGGAGTAGCCGCAGGTTGGTTGTCACGGAGTGTCTGGCGGGATGCTTGACGAGGAACAACAACATCAGTTGTCAAAGCATTTGCCGTTTTGCTGACTTCACCAAACCAGGCAACGAACGCTGTGTCGACATCTCTTCTAATAGAAGACATGCAGTTACTGACCTCTTTGATTTCCCTGTAGGCATCGACAACATCTTTTGTTCTTTTCTGGAGCTTCACTGTCAAGGGTTTTAAGTAACGCAAACAATTGCGGACGACAACGAATGCAACGAGGAAAACACTGCTGCTCAAGGTGTGGAGAAAGCCAGTTGCCTTGGTCAATGTCTCACTGTCCCAAATGTCACTGTCTTCACACATTTGTCCCAAACAGTCGTGAACAACCAGGAAGAGAGATGTGTAAACTTCCAGTGCTTCATGTTTTTCTACCCATCTTGTTCTGCACAGATCAACAAGCTTTGTCTTTGTCGTGTCAGGCTGAGATGCTTCGATGGTATCTTCAAGTTTTCTTTGTCTCTTTGGAGAGTTTGAGAAAAACAGTGACAGTTCCCTCAGTGCTCCCATCATGTTTTTCACTGCAGGCAAGCCGCATGCTTTTACAATGCAGACTCAAGCTATGGGAAGCACAGTGAAAGTACAGTGCTTTGTTGTTCCTTGCTTGAAAACGTGCCTGCACTCCTTTAAACTTTCCTGCCATGTTTGCAGCCCCGTCATAACCTTGTCCTCTAACATTGTTGAAATCAAGCCCCCACAAGGCCAGACACTCAACAATCTTGTTGTAAAGTGTTTCACCTGTGGTATCTCTGCACTGGACAAAGGCCAGGAACTCTTCACGAACTTTCAGACTTCCATCGACGAATCTCAATATAATTGAAAGTTGTTCCCAATTTGAGCTGTCTGTGACTTCGTCAGCAAGCACGGTAAACTGTTTTGCTGCAATAATTTCTGCAAGAATCTTGTTGCGGATCTGATCACCAAGAACCTCTATCAGTCTGTTTTGTGTACTTTTTGAAATGTATATGGCCTTCTTATCGCATGTATCTAGAAGTTTCCGGAGAGTTTCATCTCCTGCATTGATGCACAGATTCAAAAGGGCATTGAAATTGCTTCTGTTCTCACTCTGAAGAATGCCATCATCACAGTTGCCCCTCAGAGCTAACTCCTGTCTTCCACACACTTCAACAATCCTGAAGAGGCTTGTCAGAACTTGTCGATTTGCAGCGATGTTTTCTGCATTTTTCTGATTGATTTCACTGGCGATGCTCTGCTCTGGTTTATCCATGATTGTCAAAAACTGCTCTCCATTTGCCATTGCATCTTTGTGGTGTTGTGATAACGAGTGCTTTTTGATCTGACCACAGGCTTTATTCCAGTTCTTGCATGGCGTCTTCACAAACTTGCCCAGGTTTTCAGTAGACTTTGCAAATAATAGGCAATACTTGCAGTAAGCCCCATCCTCGAAAGGAGAATACACAAGCCAGGAGTACTTTTGCAACCACTCATGCTGAAATTTTCGGTTCTTGTTGTTTATCACTGTTGTTGGAAACTGAAAACCAGGTGATGGTCTCCAGTGTTGCCTTAGAAGATGCTCCTTGCCACTGTTTGACAGTGAAACGACTCGCGTGTGTTTCATGAAATTGACTTCACCAAAATCGATATTTTTGTTGCTGGTGATCTGAGAGGAGAAATCTGAAGAGGAGTCAGAAAGCAGGCTCACATCAGGCTGGTTGGTCATTGGCATGGCAGAGGATTCAGAAAGCAGGCCCCCGGCAGGCTGATCAATGCTTGAGGAGGAGTCTGAAATACAAATAAAAGTTGGGTCTATGAGAAGTCTGAAATACTAAAACGATTGTGTGTGTAACTGTGTGTGTGTGTGTGAGAGAGAGAGAGAGAGAGAGAGAGAGAGAGAGAGAGAGAGAGAGAGAGAGAGAGAGAGAGAGAGAGAGAGAGAGAGAGAGATCATAGAGAGAGAGAGAGAGAGAGAGAGAGATCATAGAGAGAGAGAGAGAGAGAGAGAGAGAGAGAGAGAGAGAGAGAGAGAGAGAGACCTGCAACAAGATAATTACATTTAAAGCATATATATGTCTTCGTTTACACACTTCAGTCAAGCTTAGATATATATTTATGATCTGAAATAACAGCTTTTCTTTTTAGACCCCTCCCCCCAAATGATGGACAAAATCTTTGCTACCTTATGACTCGTAGAGTCTTCTTCAGGCTAATGATAGCCAATGGAACCCACCAGTCATTTTATTTAATATTAATTATTAAATTGAAACACTCAATCACGTATCAATTTCAGGTTGTATTTAATTTAATTTTTTTTTTGGAGAGGGAGGGGGGGGGGGGGGCAGTAAATTACTCACCAACACTGCTTTTACTTGTTCCCATGTCACTGTTTCGAACTCCACTGCCAGTGGTCTCACTTTGGGTTGATTTTTGTCTCTTCCGAGGAACTGCATCATCTGCCGTTTAGAAAAACAACTTTTATTATTATTATTATTATTATTATTATTATTATTATTATTATTATTATTATTATTATTATTAAAAGTTTTCTTATATAGCGCTTACCTGTAAACAGCTCTAAGCGCTTTACAATTTACTCAACAACAACAAACAAAAAGAAAAAAAAAGAAAAAACAAAGACATAACATAAAAATTAAAACATGAAATTTTATCCTGAAAGCAACAACAAAAATGTAAAATAAAATAGAACCGTCTTTTCAACATCTTATATATGATTATGCATTGCAGGTGTTAACACGTCTACTACAATTTTATAATAATAATTTAATATAAAAAAAAGAAAAACAGTGGTTTTCTGACTAGTTCTTAGCTTATTTTAAATTTCATCAACAAAAGGCCTAAGGGTGAATAATCTTATTTTGTAGCACGTTGTTCACAGGCATAGGAACTGTTAACAAATTTGCTGATTTTCAGCAGTTGGCAAAATTTCAGCACATTTTTATTTTCCATTTTGTTATGTAAAAAAGGCAGTGGTTGGGATGCCGTCATGATGGCTTCTTGTCGTTCCAGAAACCGAAGTCGTCATGACGGTTTCGCACCCGGAAAGGCTATGTTGCCGTCACAATTGATGGCGACGCTGTCAACAAGTGGCGTCAGATAGGCTATGGTTTCCATAGTCAGCCATCAAGACGGTTCTGTTTTGCTCTCCGAAGAGATTTACGTCACAATACATAGCTAGTAAGCTGCACTAGTGATAACGATACCTTATAACTTAGCCCTTGGTTTTGTTATTGAAAACGATATTTTGCCGTCCAAAGATTTTTTTTATAAATATAAAAGCAATATTGATCATTGATGCCGATATCTTTATTTTTTAAATTGACATTTTTAAAGTTATATATCATAATACTTTGTGAAATAAATTTTAGGCTATGC
Source organism: Semisulcospira habei (assembly GCA_036245525.1). Lineage (NCBI taxonomy): Eukaryota > Metazoa > Mollusca > Gastropoda > Semisulcospiridae > Semisulcospira > Semisulcospira habei. Next base: position 61,554,031 of record BTPG01000003.1, on the reverse strand, counting down.
ATTACTTTAATTGTTACCTGTTTTGGTATTTTAATAAGTGGGGCTGTTTTATATCTATGATATTCATTATATGCAGCTAGTATCAGCTCCTACAGCGTAGGCTACACTCACAGGAAGGAAGTACCGGCGCCATCGCCACGTGGTCATTTGAATCGAATTCGGAATGGGTGAATTTTACCTAGTTCTACTGACTACATTTCTTTTATGAGACAAAATTGGATTTAAAAATGTACCCACCTTCTGAAATGGAGCTTGATGAAAACCAGCATGACAGTCGCCTACTGCCATCAGCATCTGTTTTTTTCAGTTTCGGCATTTTCGAGGAGACAGCAAAAGTGAAGTGTTACCAAAGAAAATAGATCTAGATTTAAACTTCCCCCCACAAACCTTAATGACGTCAGACGTCTTTTAACTGATCTTTCTCGGAAAGACGTGCACTGAAGGAGAGCAACTCTTTTGGGTACCTGGTTGATTCAACGGAAATCCATTTCAACGATGTTTTTGGACGATTCAATGATGGTCGTTTTAACGGATGTTCGTTACAACGAATTATCATAATTATCAACTTAGCGTCTTAATTAATCTTTCTAAAAAGTCGCTTTTGGGGGATTAGGGCTGTATCAAGGTGAAGGCGCTGGAAGAGGCTTGCGGCCAGAACAAGAAAATATGGCTGCATTTACTAATAATAGGGTTAGGGGTTGGGTTACTTGGTCGTTTCAACGGGAAAACGTTTTGGACGTTTAAACGGATCCCTTGAAATGGATTTCCGTTGAATTGTCTATAAATAACTCTTTGTGCCTTGGATCAAAAGTGACTAAAAACTGCAATGTTTTAAAAACAATTATAAAAAAAAACAAAAAAAACTTTGGAACTCCCTTTGCATAAAAAAAAAATTCACTGTTTTTTTTTTTTTATTTTTTTTTTTTGTAATTTTTTAGTTGGGAGGGGGGGTTCCGGAACCCAGGTAACCCCCCCTGGGTCCGGCCCTGAATAGTGTATATCAGTATCAGCCTAGTCTTTTGATATATATATTAACTAGTTTTACACCCGACTGTGATCACTAAATTAGTGACATATTTACTCTAGGCTAATCCGTTTTCATTTTAAATTATATACATTTAATTAATTTAGACTTCTTAGATTAATAGGCGTGTGTGTTGTGTGTGTGTGGGATATGAGCGTGGGCATGTGAATGGGTACGTATAGGTTTGTGAGATTAGTTGTTTAGTTTTTAAAGTACTGACAGTGTGTGTAGAGCATTGGATTTGTGTGATAGAGTATTAATTATTTTTATTGTTGACTGTGATGTTTGTAATTGTAACGACACCAACATACATTCCTATGCTTTATGTTCTTTATGCAAATGGCAATAAGCAGTATTATTATTATTATTATTATTATTATTATTATTATTATTATTATTATTATTATTATTATTATTATTATTGTTATTATTATTATTGTGCAAAACATCACACTGACTGTCCCATTTAAGTTTGTCATCGATAGTGGTTCCGAGGCATTTGTACTCGGTCACCTTATCCACTATTTGATAAAAAAAATTACAGTATCTGACTGCGTTTGAGGGTTTCTCCTGACGTCTACGCACATATCTCTTGTTTGGGAAGCATTGATGCACAGAAAAAAGTCACGGCACCAGTCCACAAAATCCTGCACAACTGGACCGTGCCTGGTTTCTTCAGCTAAGAGCAGGTTTAGCAGAGCAGAATCGTCTGAGAACTTAATCAAGTGCCTGTCACTGTGTGCACTCCTGCAGTCATCGGTGTACAATATAAATAAGAGTGGTGAAAGCACACAGCCTTGCGGTGAACCTGTAGAAACCGATTTGGCAGTAGCCAAATTGCCGTTTACCCGAACTCTTTGTGGTCTACACTCGAGGAAGTCTAGGATCAACAATGCCAAACTGTTACTCAGCTTAACAACATCGGTAAGTGTCCTGCAGAGCAAGTGTGGTAAGAACGTGTTAAACGGGGCACTCAGACACATTAATAAATCAGCTTAACAACATCGGTAAGTGTCCTGCAGAGCAAGTGTGGTAAGAACGTGTTAAACGGGGCACTCAGACCCATTAATAAAATTCTAGCATGAGTTTTTAGCCTTCTCAAGATGAATGTGGATGGCATTCTCAACCCCTCATCCAGGCCCGTACACGAACTGCAGATGGTCCAATAAATGTGATGTACAGTTTATAAGGTGAGATTCGACTAATTTGTCAAAGATTTTCATCACGAGAGATGTCACCGCAACAGGCCGAAAATCGTTAAGTACAGTAGGGTGGGTCTTTTTAGGAATTGGGACAACTATGGACATTTTCCACATGGTGGGAACCCTTCAAGAGAGGCTTGAAATATGGTATGGAAGATGCCACAGAGCTGCGAGGCACAGTGTCTTAAAACGTGGCCAGAGATGCCATCAGGGCCAGCATTCTTCCGTGTGTTTGTACGCTCAAAAACCTTTCACACATCCTCCTTGCTGATTTTAACGGTTTCATTTACCATTGAGGAAGCTTTGATGTTATCAATCAAAAAACTACAGTCATGGGTATCAAAGCGACAGTAAAATGTATTCATTTCTTCCGCAATGTCACCATCGTTATTACCACCTAAAGGCGTCAATCGAGTGGAGGTTCCCCTTTAGTCTGAATGTCAGTCATTGTTTTGATACCCTGCCAAGTAGCTCTCAAATCTCCTGTCTTAAATTTCGTTTCTATTTTGATTTTGTATTTGGCTCTAGCTTTACGTATTTCAGACCGCACAAATCTGAATCAATTTTCTCTCTGCATGATCCAACTCAAAGTAAGCCCTTTTCTTGTCATTAAGAGCTTGCTTAACACTTTTTGAGACCCAAGGTTTGTTGTTGGCATACACCTTGCACTTCCTAACAGATACAACTGTATTTACACAAAAAGATACATAACTTGCCACCACATCTGTCAACACAGCCGGACTCTCACAAAACGCACGGAACAGGTCCCAGTGCGTACTGTCTCAGGGCCGGATCCGAGGGGGGGGGTGCTTTGGTACTACAGCACCCCCCCTCTCCTCCACCAAACTATAAATAAGAGTTGTTGTTGTTTTTTTAATTGAGTCCCACTGGGCGCGTTTTGTGAACCAATTATTGACAGTAATTTCCAATCTGCTATTATCATTTCCCGATTTAAATATACTTTTTTCACTTAGCGATTTTTAAAATTATTATAGTTGTACCATTTTCTTAGACTTTAAATTTGTTTGTTTTTCTTTCTTCTTATTTTTAATTCGTCAAATTAGCTTTGTGTATTGTGAACTTTGTCGCAGGTGAACGTGCATAGTTCCTTGACAAGTCATTTTTAATTTGTTTTCTTTTATAGTTGCTGACTTTGTTATTTTTTTTTTGTGGACATAACCAAGCAAGAAAACCGTAAACATTTTCCTGAACTTAGACTGAGCGCGTGATAAACATTGTGTTTCTTTGCCGTGTATTCTTTTATTGAGCTTATTTAAAGCATTCTATAGATATTGATATTAGTTGATTTTTATTTTTTATTTTTTGGGATTATTTTTTTTTCTGACTATATTAATTTTGTATGATATCTTTCGCTACATTTGCGTTTTAACTGACATGCAAAATCGTAATCTAAATACTGTTCCGAAACGAACAGACAAACTGAGAATTGGCCATCTTAACATATACCATCTAGTTAACAAGGTGCCCGATTTATCTGTGTTCCTAAACACGCCCTTACATTTTCATATTTTGGGTGTGTCCGAGTCAAGGCTTAAAAGTTCAATAAGGGATAACTCCATTTCAGTCCCAAATTTCTCAGTACTCCGCAGAGATGCCTCAAGCCCACAACACACTGGACTAGCTGTATATATACATAATTCAATACTTGGTAACGTCAAACGGCGACAAGACTTAGAGTCAGCTCAAGTGGAAAGCTTGTGGGTAGAAGTGAAGACATCTAAATCACCCCCCGTCCTCATTGGCTTTATTTATAGAAATCCCGCAGCCAGCTGGGACTGGTATGATGACTTTGTAGCAATGATGGATAGCGTAAATCAAAATAAAGCTGACGTTGTTCTTTTGGGCGATTTTAATATTGATCTTTCTAAATCTAAAGGGCCCAATGATGCATGGGCGTCAACAACAGCACTATTCGGTTTAGAACAGTTAATTAAAACCCCCACTAGAGCCACATGTACATCTTCAACCCTGATTGATCATATTTATGTGACAAATGATGATAAAATATCAAATGTACATGTTCCCTCCTTAGCTGTCAGTGACCATAACCCAGTATGTTGCACAGTCTCCATGAAACTAGACAAAGAGAACAAAAAGAGACATAAAACAATTAAATATCGTTCTTTCAAAACATTTAATAACGGCGACTTTCTGCGGGATCTGCGCAATACTCCTTTCAGGGACGTGTATAAGCACACTTTTCCTGACAGTGCCCTGTCGTACTTGATGGATCTATTCCTTGGAGTCCTAAATAAGCATGCGCCCATACGAGAAAAACGAGTTAAGCACTCTACCCTGCCACCCTGGTTAACAGTAGATGTCAAAACAGGCCATGTCATTTAGAGACAAACTTAACAAAGAAAAACAGTTTGATGAATATAAGAAACAACGAAATCGTGTTAAATACTTAGTGAGAGCGTCAAAAAAACTGTTCTTCCAGGAAATGATTAGAGACAAAAAAGATACAGCATCGGTGTGGAATGCCCTGAACGTTATAACAAAGGGTAAATCAGCCCCTGAAATACCATCGCATTTGTCAGCTGATATATTAAATAACCACTTCCTATCGACAGCTGAAACACTTGCTCAGTCAGCTGCAAGTAGTATCGCAGAGTACCAAGTTCCTAGTGTATTGGAAAAATACTGTGAGGCCAAATATATACTGCAGACATTCATCATTCCTGATATTACCGTCGCTGAAGTCAGCAAATTCATCTCTAGCATGCCGAACAAAAATCCACCGGGTTGGATGGTATAGACAACAAAATTCTGAAAATGTCACTACCATATACGGTAGAGGCACTCACTTATATCTTTAACCTCTGTATAAAACACAGCACGTTTCCAACTATTTTCAAAGAGGCCAAGGTAATTCCAATCCCTAAATCAAAAGATCTTGAAGATGTCAATAACTACCGTCCTATCTCACTTTTGTCGGCCCTGTCAAAGCCCCTTGAAAAACACATACAAAAACACCTCCTCGATTTTCTAGAAAAGGGCAATTTCATAAATATTCATCAGTCCGGCTTTAGACCGAAACACTCATGTCAGTCAGCACTGGCACACATTGTAGACAGCTGGCTGGAATCAATAAATAAAAACCTGATGTCTGGAGCTGTTTTCTTAGACCTATAAAAAGCATTTGATCTCGTCGACCATGACATTCTCTTAAAGAGGCTACCAGCATACCATATAAGTGAAACTGCCATAGCATTTTTTAGATCATACCTAAAAGACAGAAAACAAAAGGTATATACCCATGGAAAATACTCTAAACAAGGACAAGTTAACTACGGTGTCCCCAAGGGGTCGATCTTGGGACCTGTTCTATTTATAATATTCATTAGTGATTTGCCTTTGCATATTACTAACACTGATGTTAATTGCAACCTGTTTGCGGACGATACGAGCCTCCATGTTTCGGGTAAAAAAACAGCTGACATTAACCTTAGCTTACAAAGTAGTCTCAGCGAAGTTTCCGACTGGTGTAGAGAGAATCATATGGTTCTTCATCCAGGAAAACAAAGAGTATTTTAATCTCTACATGACAAAAACACCAACGCCGACCACAGCCGTTACATTTACAACTGAACGCTAAACCGATAGAACAAGTCACAGAGCGTAAATTCTTGGGAATACACGTTGACGAACAATTATGTTGGGAGACGCATATAAATACAGTCTGTAAAACCATTGCTAAAAACACTTTCCTGTTGTCCCAGCTTAGACAAGTAACGGATACACATACTCGTAAACTGTTTTTTTCATGCCCATATCAAGTCTCACGTTGATTATGTCTCCACGGTGTTGGACGGTTGTAGTGATGTTCACATGAACAGGTTAAACTCTATATATAAAAGAGCTGTCAAAATGATAGATACGCGGTCCATTCCTACCATAGACAAATTTAGATATCTAAACATTCTCGGCCTGCGTCAACAACTTAATTTCAACAAATGCATCCTCATGTACAAGATATTAAATAACATGACACCGCAGTATCTAACCACCAAATTTGTGCCACAGCAAGAACGCGAACGGTCCTAAAGGAACAATACTTTACCCCTACCTCTGCCTAGAATTGACCTCTTTAAAACTAGTTTATCTTTTTCTGGACCGTGTGTGTGGAACACTATTCCTGCACATTTGAAGACTATAGCCTCCCTTGGAATCTTTAAAACGAAACTTTTCGATTACCTGATGAGCCAAACATAACAACACTGGGCATTTAAACAAACCCTGATGGTTAATGCTTTCATGTAATATAATTATGCATTTATCTATATTATTATTGCTTGTATGTGTGTGTGTGTTCTGTGTGTGTGTGTGTGTGTGTGTGGTATAAGATAAATGTTAAGTGTTATTATTATTTTGTGTAATTGTTTGTTTGTTTGTTTGTTTTTATATTTTATTGTTGCATGAAATAATATCTGTAAATATATTTATTCATTATTATTATTATTATCTTTTAATCTATTTTATGTTGTAGATTTTAGCAACGGCAAGTTTGTAAAATGACGATTTGTTTCTGTCAAAACGTTTTACCGTTGATAAATAAAGTTTTATCACCATCATCATCATCATCATCATCATCATCATCTCTCTCTCTCTCTCTCTCTCTCTCTCTCTCTCTCTCTCTCTCTCTATTATGTAGACAATATAAGCATGTTTTGTATACTTTCTTTATTACAACCAAACGCGCGAACACGCACACACACCCATATATATATATATATATATATATATATATATATATATATATATATATATATATATATATATATATATATATATATATATATATATATATATATATATATATATATATATATATATATAATTTTTCAATAAATTCTGAGAATGCTGTGCTAATGCCATGGAATTCCAGGCTGGTAAGCTTGCATTGTGTCATCAGGACATCAGCTGTCCTTTTGTGACTGCATCGCTTATTAGATCTTTTGAGCCTTCCACTGAATACCCATCACATAAAGCAATAGGGACTACCCCCAGGCGCCCCGCCACCCGCTGGAGAATATCCAGTGTTCCCCCCCCCCCCCCCCCCCCCGAGGGGGGATGCTTGAAAATATTCCCAAACAGATATTGGACCTGCTGAGTAGATTTAAAGTTTTTGCCGCCTACGACCGGTTTCGCTTTAAGAGGGAGCTCTTCAGGTAGGCATACGGCGTAACCTGAAATTGCAAACACAACGCATGTACTAGATGCCGCCTCCAGAATTTGACTGGTAGCAACCACTAGTCCAGCGTGGATTGCATCCCTAAAGCTTTATGGGGTGTTGCAGTGGAAGAAGACAGACTAATTTTGAAAAGGCAACACCTAGGTAATTTTGTGGTACAATTATTCTTTACTTTTAACAAAGGCATCGCCCAAAGCCAAAAAAATGCACTCAATCAGAGTAGCTCCAATCTGTCCTCTAGTATTGTCTGTCTTTTACTGCGTGGTAAGGTTGCACATAAATTACATATGTTGCAGATTATTTCCTAAATGCCTCTGTCACATTTTGTTGTTGTCGACGTTTCACAGATTTATGACAGGTCGAGAAAATATACAGAAGTAACGTGCCCCCAAAGAGGCTTCGTCACTAAATGCGATTTGCTTCAGGACAGGATTGACAGCTAAAATATTTCCAACACGACGGGTTCTTAGCCTTGTATTGCCCTAACTAAGATTTGTCTACCCTTCTTTTCACAATGCACGTGAGTAGGTGTACGTAAATAGGTTTTCTACTGCTCTTGGTGCGAGTCAGTACAGCTCTCTATACACTGACCTACGTACGTACGAACAAAACAATCCAGACAAATGTTTAATTTTATGACATTCAGATTTCATACGTTAGCCGTTTTGTCTAGCAATGGTATGAGAGAAGACCCGACGGAGAAAGAAACACGCTTAGAAAAGACAGTTACAACACAGTTTCTTAATATTTCAAAATGGACAAACAAACAAGTATAGAGATTAGTCACTACTCATCTTGTGAGCAAAGAAACTTCTTCGCGAATGTGCTGTAACTGTCTTTTCTAGGCGTATTTCTTTCACTGTTGGGTCCTTCTCTACATTTTGACTTCGCAATCACCCTTTTGGTCTGGATTGAACATTGTTATGAGACATACTTAGAAACAGATAAATAGGATTAACATATATTGTGGACCGTTACACCTTTATTGCCTGCAGCAGGTCGCTTTTACAATTTCATACTTATAAGCGGTTGTGAGTATTTGCCATGATTCTTATGTCGTGCATGTTATGTCATCCTGTGGATACATGTACCAAGCATGTACGAGCGTGTACCAAGGCGATGTGTCAATAGCACAAACACCGTTGAGAGCAGATCTTTACCCTTTGCGTGTCAGTAGCGGTTTTTGTAGCGATGATTCCGACACGAATCATCGCAACAACAACCGCATCCGACACGCAAAGGGTTCAAACAAAGATGAATTCTTATATCGGGCACGATTGACTATTACATTACAAGTCGATTGGAGACACGTTATAAACGCACCACACATAATGTTTGATAACGAGCTGATTTGCTATATTACTGATCTTTTTAAATAAATAATATTCAACTAAACGTACCATAGCAAATCAACGTTTTTTTCGTGTTGCAGTTGTCAGTGATATTGACATGAAAAGCAGGTAGGGCGCAGCTGATTGCTTCTAAAACATCCAGAACGCCAACCCTAACAATGCAAACCCATTATTTTTACATGGACCAAACACAGCCCAGATAAGAGACTGACTCATCTTTGGTGTTGTTTACTACGATTTAAGGATGATTGAGTGCACTCACATGTTTTGTAATAGTTATTACAGTCTAGCTGCGTGATACATTATTTCTGAAAAATTGTCCCCGGATGAACAGGTTGCATGATTATCTGCTGCTGAATACGCTATGCGCATTTTCCCAGGAGGTGGTTTGCAAGCGAGTCTGTCATACCTTTGGCGTGTATATGCTTTGCACGTACAGTCACTATAATGTTTTCAGAAGGGAGACATTAGTACAGTCATTCCAGCATTCGAACCGTCAGGCCGACATCGGCCTAAGTGGGCCCGCGCACATCCGTGCGCGGGCCCAATACGGCCGACGTCGGCCCAAAGGCCTTTTGATCAAAGGACGATTTGTTCTATGATCATGTTTTGTTCTAATGAGCTGCATTGAAGTTTTGTGAAAGTGGACAAAAATAAAATCTAAATGATGTTACGTATTAATCTCAATTGCTTATTTTAGCATAATAATATCAATAATATGTAGTAATACGCCTGTAAAGGTCGTCAATGTTCTTGAGTAAATATTTTATTTTTACAGGGATAAAAAAAAAAAAAAACTTTTATGTTATTTTCGACTTTGTATTTGGGCATATGTAGCCGTGCGGCTCAATGGTGTGCAAAATGTGGGGGATTTAAAAGGGAGTCAAGATGGTAGTCATGGTACTTTTGTATTTATTTCTACCACAACATTAAAAAGGAAAAGCAGTACAGGACAGAAACGTAAGTCAGTTGTACATAAAACAGAATGTAGTTGAATGCTGGCCGGCGAAGGCGCACTACAAGTTGCCGGCTGAACTTCAACCGCCACCGCCCAGAACCAAAGAGACTGGAATCTGGCGCTTAGTCAGCACTATATCAAGGATGGCGGGAAAAGATACTGTGTCGCTGGTCACGTAGGCCATCTACAGACACCGCCCGAAAGAAGAGGGTACTGCACGCGCGCAGGCGATAAGGTACTATCAGAGTACTAATGGTATTCTCACAGCTAACGGCTGAATGCAGGAAAATCCAAGCCGGGTTAGGGGAAAAAATTACTATGTGCGGGTGATGATAATTAACAAGCTAAAACCCGCTCTGTTACACCTACATCTGTTTTAAAGCTTATTTTGCATTCATACGGTTAGTAGAAACAACAAGAAGTTGTCAACTGGTAATATTTATTTGCAACACTGACAAAGCGGTCATTCAAAAATGTTTTCTATGTGTGACTAATGTGAATGAATATATTTTTTCATCCATATCATTGGTTTATCTTAATATCGGCGAGGTTTATCTGTTCTTTACACCGCTCTTTACTGCATGGTAATGACCTGAGTAAAAGTTTTGACGCCTACGTGTCAGATGACGTCAGAGGTGCTCTATCATGATCCGCAAATATGCCTTACTTTCCTGGATAGAGTGACTATGTGGCATATGGAACCCTAACTTGTAGACCAAGCGCATACCGAGGCACAGCGCTCGAAGGAACAACCTCCTCGCACTCCTAAGCCGCCATAAACTGGTGAAAATGCTGAAGCCAGTGTACAAGCCACTTACAGCTAATGCGGTGTGGAAGTTGTTGGAGCTCCCGCCATTATTATTATAAGAAAAACCAAATGGATGGATTGATCATGATTTTTGAAGGGTACTGTCAGATTAGCTTGGCACCTTCGGAGCGGTCCGTGGCGCAGTGGTTAAGGCGCCTGCCACCAATGCTTAAGGGTTTTGAGTTCCGACGTCGGATTTTTCTCCTCTAGTAAGTGTCACCGTTAATTCGGGCGGACCGTCGGGGGTTCTTTCTCCGCGTACTCAGGCTCTTCCCCCCCTTTCACTTTGGTATCAGTTTCAGCCAACTTAATAAAATTTCAAATACAAAACGATTTCCAAATACCGTCACTTCAGTAGCTCGCTTGAGCTTGCCCTTAGCACCACGTGAATGTTGTGTTTACGTACAGTGTGTGAGTGAATGCGTGTGATTCACGTGAGCGTGCCTGTTGGGTTCAGTTCGCGGCAACATTCTGCGCATTGAGTTATATTATAAATATGAGAAATGCGCCATATAAATACCATGTAATAAAAATAATAATAATAATAATAATTATCATGGTCAATCTATGCACCTGGTACACATAGGTTAGGCAACATCTCCAACATTTGAGAAATTGGAACTTGGGGCTTAAAGTATGTGTGTTCTTTTAAAGAAACTTTCAGTATATGTGCTTGATTCGAACTCTATAGCTTTTTCTCTTCTCCTACCTCAGTAACCGTCGTCAGAAGGTGTACTCCAACGGAAGGTATTAGAAAGAAGGTACAGTGTGGCACGGCATCCCCCAAGGATCTATCCTAATGCCTCTTTTATTTTATTTATTCATCAATGACCTACCATCTCAAATCCTGAGGTTAAATGCGAACTCTTTGCTGACGATTCAAAGCTGCATACATCTGACATACGTGACACGACGCTAAATTATATCCTCCAGCAAAGTCTCAATGAAGTGTCAGATTGGTGTACGCAAAATCGCATGCTAATCAATACTTCTAAAACCAAAAGCAGGTTGATAACAACCTTCCAAAAGCATCGGCTACATCCTGCCCCTCTGAAACTGTCACTTGACAATAAACCTATCCAACAAGTATCCCAGCACCGGCTACTGGGAGTTGTCATTGTCGACCAGCTGAACTGGTCGCCGCATGTCGACAGTTTGTGCAAAACCTTGTCCAGGAATGTATTTCTGCTCTCTAAACTTAGACATATTCTTAGTACAAAGTGCTGTACATTGTTCTTTCACGCACACATTAAAAGCCACTGTGACTATGCGTCCTCTTTGTGGGACGCATGCAGTGAACTTCATTTAAAAAAAAAAAAAATAAACTCGCTGTATCGTCGTTCATTTAAGTTAATTATTCCTAACTCTACTTCGAACGACGACAAAAATAAAATCCCTTGGCCTGCTTACACTGATGGAACAACTCAAATTTAACAAATGCGTCCTCATGCACAAAATATTACATTATCAAGCCTCCTAATATATGCGCATGATATTTAACTTCAGCCCTAGGCATCAGCTACACACGAGGAATGACTTGCTTCATTTACCCCGCCCACGGATAGATATCTACAAGTCAAGCCTGCTATTTTCAGGTAGTTATGTCTGGAACACATTGCCATTTAACATTAAATCACTGTCAGGTAAAACCCATTTTCAACGTGCTTCGCACACTCACTTCTAATCAGCGTTAATTCATAGTTAGATATATAGAATAATACTGCTGTTAACACATAACCGTCAAATATTTTCTCTTTCTCCATCCCTTTGATTTCATTCAAGGATCAAACCTTCGGTATTCTAAAAAGAAAAGGGGGGGGGGGGGGGGGCGGGACTGCCAGTGCTAATATTTTAGGAAGATTACAAAGTAAAGTCGGTGAAAGCACTGTCAGGGGAGAGAAATGTGCATGATCGACCAGTGATCATAGATCTACTTTAGTCAAAGCACTAAAACAAAAGATTGGAAAGAGGGGGTGCGCTAAGAAAGTAACTGGAAGCAATGCATATATGGAAGCCCCCTCCACCACCAACCCCCCCCCCACCCCCCCCCCAAGAAGGGGGGCGTATCACATATCCCACTGTTCTAGCCCCTTGATGCATGGAAATTTAATTCTAGGTCCCCATTCGGCATACTGGTGGACGACAGGACCTTTTGCCTACATGCAAAGACAGCCACATTTTATTGTGGTGTCTGCAGGGGCATACATTCCATGCCTCCACCTACAGCTAAATTTTCACGCACCCTAAGAGAGAACATACCAAAAGGGGGGGAAGGGGTTGGTTTGACCAAAGTAGATCTATGATCACTGGTCGATCATGCTCATGTCCCTCCCCTGACAGTGCTTTACCTACTTTCCTTTGTAATCGTCAGTATTCTGTATTGTGGAAATTTATTAACGTTTAATGATAACTTCTCAACTACTCTGTTTTAATCGAGTCAGTTTTGTTCTTAGCAAAAATGTCCTCTCCTGAAAATGAAAACGGAAATGAATGATCACATTGGCTTACCCAGTTCGGTTCCGTCATTCAAAGATTCTTCATTTGTGCAGAGCCATGTGTCAGCCAGTGTGGCTCAAAACAAAAAGTATTTGTAACATTTATTGAAAATAAAACAAGTGTTCCAGAATTTTTTCCGCGTGTGTGTGTGTGTGTGTGTGTGTGTGTGTGTGTGTGTGTGTGTGTGTGTGTGTGTGTGTGTGTGTGTGTGCGTGTTAAAGAAAAAGAGAGAGAGAGAGAGAGAGAAAGAGAGAGAGAGAGAGAGAGAGAGAGAGAGAGAGAGAGAGAGAGAGAGAGAGAGAAAGAGAGAGAGAGAGAGAGAGAGATTTCTGCTTTTTTATTTTCTAGTTTGTGTCTTGTTTTTGTTTTCTGTGTATGTGTAGACAGTCATCTGCACGCTAAAGATAGCGACAATGCACAGGACTATCAGTAGTGAACAGATTGCGACAAAAGACAGACGGCGGACAGAAAAAAACAAGAAAGGCAATGCCCTTATGTCTCACGTGTGTGACCGACCCACACATGTGTGACAATAAGTAAAGGGATGGCTTCTGCACCAACAAAATCTAAGTTTTCTCAACATTTAGTCACTTTGTAAACACCTGTTAAACCCTTGTGCCCTAAGTCGACTAAATTAGTATACATAGTGGGGTCTTATTGTCAGCTACCTTTGTGCCAAAGATTTTTTTGAAAAGTTTGCAAAAATGTTCATAATGACTACACGTCTATCACAAAGTGGCATTTTACACACATTTGTCGACCTCTTGTGACCCTTGACCTTTCTGAGGGGTCATCCAAATGTGTATGCATCGATAGGTCTTACCATCAGGTATCTCAGTAGCAATTTGAGGTTTGAAGTTGTAAATAGTATTTGAGAAAAAACAACAACTATCTTTTGTCACAATATGGCTAGTTTGGGCCTATTACCTGATTGTGACCCTTGACCATTCCGGGGAATCAACCAAATTGGTATGCATAAATAGGTCATGCCATCGGGTATCATTGTACCAAGTTTGGTTTTGAAATTGTGAATAGTACTTCATAAAAAATAAATTATGTAAAAATGTAGCTATTGTTGGCTCGCGTGCGAAGCAAAAGTACGTCTATGTTCGTCCGTTTGTCGTCCCTTGTACACTTGGACGTTGGCATTTTCTCGAAGACTATTCAAGCTAGTCTTCAAACTTGGCCAAGAATACTTTGTGGCAAGACCTTTTTAAACATCCCAATTTGATTGACCTCTCACAAAGGTAAATTTCACAGGGGATCTGGAAAATATCAAAAATAGCTCTATTTTGATATAATTAAATTTTTCTCAACGACTATTCACAATTTAAACATAAACTTGGTACAGATACCTTCACATACTAATTTGGTTGATTGCTATGAACGGTCAAGAGTCACAAGAGCTCAGAAAATAGGTCCAAATTATCCATGGTTTGACAAAAGATGTTTTTTTCTCAAATACTATTCACAACTTTAAATCCAAGCTTGTACAAAGATACCTGATGATAAGTCCTATCTATGCATACTAATTTGGATGACCCCTCGGAACAGTCAAAGGTTACAAGAGGTCAAGAAATAGGTAAAAAAAATAACCATATTTTGACAAGAAATGTTTTTCTCAATTGCTATTCATAACTTCAAACCCAAACTTGGTACAGAGAGACCTGATGGGATGGTGGGACCTATCTATGCACACTAATTTGGATAACCCCTCGGAAAACGTGAATGGTCATAAGAGATCGACATGTGTATAAAATGCCATTTTCGGTTAGAATTGCAGTTATTATCAACATTTTAGCTAACGTTTCAATCATATTTGGCACAAAGGTAGCTGATGATATGACCTTGCTATGTATACTAATTTAGTCGACCCATCGCAGAGGTCAAGGGTCACGAGGCTTTCACAGATGTGTGAAAACTGTTTAAATTGTGGGAAACCATGGATTTTGTTGGTGCAGAATCCCGGCATCCCTTTACTTATTGTCACACATGTATGGATTGTCATACACGTGAGCCATAAGGGCTTTGCCTTTCTTGTTGATATATTTACTGACCCCCTATGCCTTGATCTTTGTGAGAGATCACTGGAACTGGTATGCTTAGAAAGGTCTTGCCACAAAGTATTCTTGGGCCAAGTTTGACGACTGTTGGTTGAACAGTCTCCGAGAAAATGCCAACTTTAACGTTTACCACGGATGACGGCGGACGGACGCCAGACGACGGACAGACGACCATTGACCCAGAACATAGACTAACGTTTGCTTCGCACGTGAGCCCAAAAACATCAATGACTGAAAGTGAAACAGAACAAGTGTGAACATTATCATTGGGGTGCTCAACAACCTACGTGGTCTGGACTGACGGTTTCAGAGCCTGGACTATATGAATCATTTGGATTACGTAACAAACCACGATATACGGACCGTGAATTTCACGGTCTGGTACTATGTGAGTCATATGGGTTACTCAGGCTTAGTGCTGTGAAGGAAAATGTACACGCTAAATATGTTAAAATGTAACACCCATGCAAGCACGTTGTATTTAATTTTGCCGGTTTACAGTGCAATGCTAATACCAATTTTAGACAGTGCCTGACTTGGAAGGGAATGCTTACTTCCAGGGATCTCTGTCTGCAGGTGTGTGTCCTGTCCTGTCTTGCCACCCCCACCGGTCCCTGACATGACATGCGGTTTGTTGATAGCAGCATTCTTTAGGTCCTTCCATTTCTTTCTCACCTCCTTCACATCTCGGCCATTACCACCAACTGCGTTAACAGCTCTGGTGATTTTTCCCCATACATCACACTTCTTTTTGTTCGTCACACTCGTTTGAAATGCACTCATTAACAGTGTCTTCTCAAAGGACACCTCCTCTAAATGTTTTGCCACCTCCGACTCGCTAAAAATTGGCCTTTCTTAATCTTTTCGACATTCTTTTTAGGAGTGATGAACAAAAGACAAAAAGAAGGGGAGATAATATATGCCCTGCAAGAAATAAAAGTTGTACATCAGTAGTAGGAAGGTGCAATAGGTCTATCACCGTCACCATTTGTGTAAGCAGTCGAGAAGAGTAAACACACTACCAAGCGAAAGGCAAAACAAAAGCACACACAAAAACTCATAAACGGGCACTCAATCCTGGCACTATCATTGCAAAGCAAGGCTTTGCAAAATGTCAGCAATACGACTAGATTGAAGGAAAACGCCTAAACAGAACACTACCCTTACAGAATACTATCCATAAGTACAATGCGGACTGAGCTGCTGCCATATGTTTCTGCCATGGTAAAAACGAACAATGTATCACATCACCTCACAAGATCATTGATTAAGAAAGGGAGCAATCTCCTAACTCATATCCTCTGTAACTCTGTCTTTTGAGCAAAGGTGGTAGAACCATCAGATCTAAACAGCACAGTAAGTACATCATTATGTTAATAATAAAGTTACGTGGTACAGCTCAACCCTAAATCTACACACACAACTGGCAGTCATTGCAGCATGCGACAAGTCAATCACGAGGTCCTATAAAAGCATCGAAACCAAAAGCGATGAGTGAAAAGTGCAACTTACTGACAGAGTGAAGATGGACGATACGGGCTGTCACAACAAGTACACGGCGACAAACTGTTTCCGCTCAGTGGCATTTGGTACTGGATTTCCCCCAGTTAAAAATAGTACCTGACACAAGTTGCGGACTAACCCTATCTAGTCATGGACTTGATAGTCTGACGCAAGTCTCTGTTCATGCATCGGAAATATATGTCTGAGTTAGTTCCTACGTAACAAGTCGCAGACTAGGGCTAACTAAGTCTGGGACTTGTCTAGTCTCTGTTCATACATCAGACCTCAGATTCCCATTGATTGAGTGATGCAAATTACGCAACTTCTTTTGACTGCTAGACAGTGTACACCGCGTGCAAACAAATAGTTTATTCTCATTATATGAAAGAAGATTGATGTCTGATGGGCGCCACATTCCGATCCGTTGCCTGGATGGTTCTTGCTGGTGTGCGTATTTTGATTTTTTTCCACAACCTTCTTAGGCACTGACCGGGGAGGGTTGTGAGAGACGCACGGGTTGCGCCGGTACTGGCTGTCCTAAATCTGGATCGGACTGTTGTTCCTTTTAAATATCAGCCCGAATGAGATTATTCATACAGGACTGATGTCATCCAAATGCTAAAATTCATGATTGTCAATTGATTAGTACTGCAGAACTCTATTGATGTCGTAACTGTGAAACGTGTGTAGTTTTGATTGCGACGTAGAACCGGTATCAAGTCTACATCATTCACAATTGACGCTATACTCAAAGTGGTTGTTAAACTCAAGCTGTACCTGAGAAATCGGTGACTTACTGCACGATATAGATTCATGAATGTTTTTCTGACATAGTTAACGTGTCTAATGTGTGACATCACGACAGAGTCTCAAATAGATTTAGTTTTTATTTGTTGTGTGCTAGACCGTAACGAAGCAGTGACAACCAGTGCGTGCGCATTTTTGTGCGACGATCAGTCGCGAGACAATCACACAACATAATCCTGTTACCAAGAGGTTCAGAATTAGCACTTGACCCCTAATGACTGATCAGTGTGTGGTGATTGGCTTCGTGGTCAGCGTGGATAGACACAACCGCGTGCAATTCTCATCGGAATGCGCGTATAGTGACAATTGCAGCGCTATGAGACATTACAAACTGTGTTAGCCTGTGTTTTGAACAGGAGTGCACAACTTAATCGCTATTAAAGTGAATTTTATCACTGACTATGTTGGGAGCAAATAGAATAAGATTACTTCGGTACGCTTCATCGCGTTTTTTTTTTTTTTTTTTTTTTTTTTTTTTTGTGCAACGGTACTTTGCATACGCAGATTCTATATATCTCCAGACGTTTCGTATTAACATCTATGATCCGCTTGCTTTTTCTTCCTTTTCCTATCTTTCGCGCATGTGTCAGTGCTGTAATTCGACCACTGATGTGCATGTCACATAGTGACACTTTCTTATTGTTGTTCAAACTGTCATTTAGTTTGTTAGTATATTTGAAACTAGTATTTGCTTGCGAAGTTACCTGACTTGTCTACTAGTGTCAGCGATCATTTGCTTAGAATAGGCCACCTCAATGTATATCTCCTTTGCACTAAAGCATCAGACGTTACTAATAATAAAATAATAATAATACCGGTATTATATAGGCGCTTTTTCTCAATTTTCTTTTGCGGATCAACTCAAATCGCCGTGAACTGAAACCCAACACGCACACTCACGTGACAGACATGGATTTACTCTGAAGACAAACACAGTACAAGACAGACGAAGGGTCAGCTCAGCTACTGAAGTTACAGAAATTTTTGATCGCTTGTATATGAAATTTATTAATTATTAAGTGGCCTGAAACTGGTACCAAAGTGTGTGTGTGTGTGGGGGGGGGGGGCTGGGGGGGAGGGGGCGGGGGAGGGGTGTGGAGGGGTGGGGGGGGGGGTGTGGGGGGGGGGGGGCTGGGAGGGGTGGGGAGGAAGGAAGAACCAGAGTACCTGGATAAAGAACCACCGACGGTACGCCCGAATTAACGGTGACACTTACCGGAGGAGAAAAGTCCGACGCCGGAACCCATTTTCGAACCTCGCACATTTGGCATTGGTGGCAGGCGTCTTAACCACTGCGCCACGGACCGCCCCGTTACAGTACTACTCAACCAACCCTCCCCATATCATATAATACAGAAAGTAGGTTGACAGAGAATATTATAAGTAACCAAGCTATCACCATACAAAATTTCTTCATTCATAGGCGACATGCTTCAGCGTCTGGTCATACTGGCATTTGTGTTTATGTTCACAATACTATTGCTAACAACGTAACACGACGATGTGACCTGGAATCCACCCATGTGGAAAGCCTGTGGCTTGAAATAAAAGCATCCGCCAAGTCAATCCCCCCCCCCCCCCTTCGTATGTTTTATTTACAGAAACTCCGCAGCTACAGTGATCTGGCAAGATGATTTCTTTGTTGCCAAAAGAAACATCATAAAGAGCATATAACCATCCTTTATAGATCATTCAACAAGTTTAACCTGCAAGATGTTTTTTGGTTTTTTTGTTTGTTTGTTTTTTGTTGTTTTTTTTTGCATGACCTTTCCCAAACACCGTTTTACGATGTGTACAACTATAACGATCCCAATGTAGCGCTGTCCCACTGGTATAAGTTATTCTTCGGTGTTTTTAACAGACATGCCCCGAGGCGCACTAAGCGTGTTAAACACCCCACTGTGCCTAAGTGGCTGACGGATGAGATTAAAGCTGCAATGGAACTAAGAGATCTACTGAAGCAACAAAAGAAATTTGACGAGTACAAAAACAGCGAAACATAGTTAAATCATTAGTACTTAAACCACAGACGAACCATGCTGCAATTTTTTTTTTTTTTTTTTTTTTTTTTTTTTCGGGCCGCAAAGACATACGCAGCGTGTGACAGGTGATTACACATTTACCAAAGGACAATCTAGCAAATCAACGAGTGTCCCCCACACCTTACATCTGAAGTATTTAATGAACACTTTCTTAACATTGCTAAAACCCTGTCACAGACCAACGCCAGTGAGCCAGGTGAATGCGTATGTTCAGACAAATTGAAACAGCACAGTCAGTTAAATGCTGGCAATACTTTCTCAGTTCCCCTAATAACCGTCCTTGATTTAGGAAAATATATAAGCAGCATGAAAAGTGTGGTGTTGACGGTATTAGCAGTAAAATCCTGAAAATTGCGCTCCTTTACATTATTGAATCGTTAACCTTAATGTATAACCTTTCGGTTCAAAAGAGCATCTTTCCCGGTGAATTTAAAATAGCAAACGTTACTCCTCTTCCAAAAAGCTAATATATGAGCGACTCAAGTGAGTACAGACTTATTTCATTCTTACCAGCAGTGTCCAAACCACTTGAAAAGCTTATACATAATCATTTACTTCCATTTCTGGAGAAAAACCGCCTTATTAGTACAGCATAATCAGCTTTTCGGCCTAAACATTCGTGTCAGACAACCTTAACTCTCATAACCCACAAATGGCTTACTGCGATAAATGAGTCCAAATTTTCAGGTGTAGTATGTCTAGATCTTAAAAAAGCCTTCGATCTCATCAACCACTTAATCTTACTTAAGAAGTTACCTTTAAATCACATTGATTCAAATGCAGTCGCTCTTCTCTCATCCTATCTCTTAGACAGAACGCAGAAAGTGTTCTTGAATGGTAAATACTCAGCGGAAGTACTGGTGACCTATGGTGTTCCTCTGGGACCCACCCTAGGACCTTTATAATTCAACATTTATTTCCACCATTTTCATAATGTGGATAACACCGTACGCGCGCATGTGATCCCAACGAAAGAAAATTTGTCGGCTAGACTGACACAATAACGTTTTTGAATTCGAATTTGAATTTGCATGTTTATAAAAGAAATTACACTGTCAATATCACACCCCGACACAAACTGTGAACTATTTGCTGATGATACATAATTACATGTATCTGATAAAAGGTTTCAACCGTGTGAGTTGTCCTCCAACATAGTTTGGATAAAGTGGTGTGAAGAAAATCATATAATTATTAGTATTCCTAAAACAAAAAGTATGTTTGTGACGACACGCCAAAAACATCAACGTGGTTTGCAACCCTTTGAGCTGTCCCTTCACTCTCAGCCCATAGATCAAGTGTCAAAACTTCGTTTGTGAGGAGTGACAGTCGACGAACATCTCAGCTGGGAGCCTCACATAGAAACTGCCTGTAAAACTATTTCGAAGAATCTCTTTCTGTTATCAACCCTTCCTCCCACTATTCAACAAACCACGTCCCTCTCTCTGTTTAAAAGTAGAGTACATGATTACCTTTCTAAGACATCGTTTTGAAGATCCTTTCTTCTTCTTTGTTTTTCGACATAATACGCTTCATGTTTTTAATTTTTTTTTTTTTCATCTAGCCTCCTAATTGTTTGTTCAGTTTTCTAACTTGTTTTTGATAGTACACAAAATATCATACCTACTTATATGTTAGATAATTATGTGCGCACGTACGTGTGTATGTGTATGTACAAAAGTGCGCATGTGCACGCGTACATGTATATGTGTGTCTGTGTGCGTGTGTGTATGCGTGTGTGTGACGTTTATTATTAGTTAGTTTTTGTTGTTTGGTTGGTGTTCCTTAAGTAGCGTAGCAAGGACAGATTGTAAGAAAGGCCTGCGCGCTTAATATCTCAATCCTTGGAAAATAAAGTTTCGTTCGTTCGTTCGTTCGTTCGTTAAATTAAGTCGTATAATTGACACTGATGCTCGAAAACTATTCTTTGTGGAGATATTCATTTGAAAAAAAAAATTCTCGCGTCTATAAATATTTCCTGTCGTTGTAAATGTTATATCCTTCTGCTTTGCTCCAGCACAGCGTACATGTACCACACAGAGATTCCCCTACTATACATGACGTGTCCGTTCATGACTAATAATATGTATACATTTACTTCTTATCTCGCCTATACTAAATGAAAGAGACCCTAAAACCTTTGTTGCTTGCCTTTAACCAACCCCCTTTTTTCATGTACATTTAGTTGTTCAGTACTTTTTTTTTCTGAATTAATAGTACTTTGTAGTAGTTTTGCATGATTTATGTACATTAAGGTAGTTATTGATATCTTGTTACAGTGATTGCTTTATACTGTATTATAGTGAACAAAGGACAGTTTGGAAGAAAGGTATTTCAATGCCTAAAGCGTATCCTAATAAACGTTTCATCATCATCATCATCATCATCATCATCATCATCTCTCTCTCTCTCTCTCTCTCTCTCTCTCTCTCTCTCTCTCTCTCTCTCTCTCTCTCTCTCTCTCTCTCTCTCTCTCTCTCTCAACCAGCCAGCTGAGCAGACACTAAACCTATCTATCCCATTATTTTTTTTTAAATATAGAAAAGAGCAAAATTTAGGTCATAAATGTACTTACATGGTTTAACGCGGTAGACAAACACACACAAAGTCAAAATTACAAGAAGCCGTCTTCTAGACATTGTTCAATATCGAATAGTATTTGCGTCAGCTGCCTAGTAACAAAGAATCTCAAATGTGCGGCGATTTTCAGTAGTTTCTTCTTCTAATGTCTTATTCCCTCTTCCTGTTTCACTGTTCGTCAGTACATTTCGTGCCCTGCAACTGTATGTATATTTTTGTTCTGACATCGTTTTTTTAATTCAGCGACCAAAAGCCACCAGCATGCAAGAAACATGATACAAATTGATCTCAGGAAGAGGCATAGATCCTCATGAGCCCCCGCATTCGCGGGGGCTGATAGGGAGCTAAGTCTCTTGGCAGTTGAATCATCGTCACTTTTTCTCGGCGGTGAAGGGCTTAAGTGCATCGAAATATAGTGTATAACATACACGGAAATCGGACAGGGACAGCTTACTCCTTTTTTTCGTACAGGGAAATATATATTTACAACGGACAGTACCGTAGCTCGATGTGCCTTCATGGAAAACTTTGCCCCAGTGTCGTGTATATGAAGTTAGCATTTAATCGGACAAATCGACGTTATTAAATAAATTTAGTTTGGAATAACTGGGAGGTTTTCTCTCAGCCTATGACTATTTTTGAATGCACACATCTTATTACTTAGTACATTTATCAGACCATAAGTCAAGCAGTAAAGTAATAATAAATGAAAAATAATCATATTATTAAATCGAGCGATCAGTTCACCAAGAAAACAAGCAACTAACACGAAACCACTCTATCAACGTGCAAACCAAACCAGTTAAGCTATCAACCTATTAACCGCAAGTAAGTAGGCAAACATACAAGCACGTAACCCCCCACCCACACCCACCCCAAGGAACAACCAAACACCCACATAACTAACCAACCAACCAACCAACAAAAAAACCCAAAAAAACAATCAACCAACTAATAAACAAACAACCAACCACCCAGCAAAGAAAGAAAAAAAAAAGAAAGAAAGAAACCTACCAAGTAACTTTCAGTTAAGCAATTAACCAAGCAATCAATCTGCAAAGCAAGTAAGCAAGTATCCAACCAAACAACTAACCAACAACCAGCTAACCAAAAGTGTCCAACCAAGCACCCAATCAACCACTTTAATATGTGACTACGTCATTACAATTCCCCACTTCTTCCTACTGAGAAGTATTTTATCACCCACGTTATCGAAGAGTTCCCGAAAAACGTTAGTTAAATGGAATACGAGGTGTCAACTGTTGTTATCAAACTCATCAATGCCCTTGACTCCCAGGTCCGAACCAAAACATCCCGACTCCGAGACGCACAGATCATCATGAGCCCCTTCAATCATTATATGTTTTTAAATGCCTTTATTTAATTTGTACCTGCTTCCTTCGGACGGCGATAGTTATTCTTATTTCAGTTAACTCATTCTACCCCAAAGCGAAATCCTCAAATTTTGCCGTTCTTCTCTGAAGACTGCCTTGCAGTGCAGGACACAGATCGATCATGACAGTTCAAAAGTCCATAGGCGCCAAGCTATTCTGGCATCATCTTTGAAATATTATGGTCGATCCTTATCTTGCTGTGGTGTGTCTGGGGTAGAATGAGTTAAGTTTAATGATTACAGATAACAACCCAAACTGTGCCCACTCCCAGTAAAGGAGTTTTGCTACACACTAATGCTATAGTTACATTGCACGTTTAAAACGCCGATTTACTTGTCACTGCTGCTGCTTCCCGTTAAGAAACTTTTCTTCTGGCCTGTAATGCTGGACCTTACGGCTTTAAGTCGTAAGGTCCAAAATTACAGCCCAGTACACAAAGTCACTGGGAAGATTTCCTGAGGAATAATGTCACCAAAGCTGCATATTGTTCAGCATTGTGGATTCAGTAAAGATCATGCTTAGTGATTCTTTATAGAAGTTGCATCATACTGTATTACTGACTAGCGGGTCGCGCTAACCCGTACGCCGCTAACAGCCGCCCAATCACTGGAGCTGCTGACATGTTCCTGCACATGCGTGCACCAGTGTTATAGCTCAAGTAGGTTGTTACGTTTTAAAGGTGGATAGGTGGGTTAGCAAATTGACCCATTTAAACCGTCGGCTGGCCTATATAAACCCGTGAGCAGTCCTGGTGAAACTTTTGAATCCTTCAAGTCAGCTTGAAATCCTAGCGATACCTGATCTGCGGGACACCCCACCCCCCACCCACCCACCCAACCACCCCAGTCCTATCAATACCTGCTCTGTGGGACCCCCCCACCCACCCCCCACCCACCCACCCCCCAACCACCCCAGTCCTATCGATACCTGCTCTGTGGGACCCCCCCCCCCCCGCTCCCCTCCGCCCCCCCCCCGCGCCCCTCCCGCCCCCCCCCCCGCCCGCCCCCGCGCCCCCCCACCCCCCCCACCCACTCACCCAACCACCCCAGTCCTATCGATACCTGCTCTGTGGGACCCCCCCCCCCCCCCCCGCTCCCCCCCCCCCCCCGCCCCCCCCCCCCCCGCGCCCCTCCCGCCCCCCCCCGCCCGCCCCCGCCCCCCCCCCCCCCCCCGCCCCCCCGCCCACGACGCCCCCCCCCGACGCCCCCTCCCCGCCCCCCCGCACCCCCTTTTTTTAAAAGGCAAAACGCTACCCAAATGCAAGAGACATAAACTCTCTTGAGGATTTATGTCTTGTTCGTTCTATGTGTTGAACGCATATTTTGGGTCGCAGTTACGTGACGTTTTACACGCGATTGTCGGTCAGTGTGCAGTCGTATTATAAGCGCATTTCGTGATCATTGGTAGGCTGGTAAATTAATGCTCAGGAAACGGTGGTCCATGAGAAAGTGTCAGGGGTGCGCTTTCAATAGTAATAGTAATACAATTAGTAATAAAAACAATAATAATAATAAAAATAATAATAATAATAAGAAGAAGAAGAAAGAGAAGCAGAAATATGTGCGTGTGTGAGTGCAAGTGTGCATACCGATATGTGCGTGCGTGCGTACTTCCCTGTCTGTATTTTATGAGTGCGTGCGCGCGCTTCGTGTTTGTCGTAAAATGTCCAGAAGACAAAGAGTGTCTTTCTCAAACCACTGCTCTGACGGGTAATTCATTCACGCTTCAATTGTGTTTGTTCGTGTTTGACTTCGTTTTTGCAGCGTCATTGCTAGGTCTATTCACTGCAGTCACAAAGCGTATTGTACTTTATACATAATAGCCCCTCTCGGTCAGACCACCACCTCCCCCCCCCTCTCTCCCCTCGCCATCGACCCCCCTCCCCCCTTCCCCGTCCCCTCCCCCCTCGCCCCCTCCCCCTCCCCCACCGCTGCTAGATATGGCCGTCAATGAAAACGTCACTGATTCAAAAGGCATACAAGTTTGAAGCCATAAAGAGATATAAATCAACATTATCCTCCGCAATTGGGGGGGGGGGGGGGCTCATGAGGAGGCAGCATAAAGACGGAAGTGATCCGGATAAACCACTTTGGCAGTATTTTTTTAAAAAATATTATTGTCAGACAGATTCGTGTACTGTGCAGCTCAGAGCTCAAGCTGCAGGTGTTTTAGTTTTCTTAGTTTTCTTCTTGTTTTATTTTTCTTTTCTTTTTTGAGGGGGTGGTGGGAGCGGGGAGTGGGGTGGGGGTGGGGTGGGGGGTCTCTCACAAATTAAAGAAGACCTTGTTGTGCAAATCCTGATTCCCAAAATAATAAAGTTACGAGGCTGTGGCATTTTGGTCCCTCATTGCGTGGTACGGCAAGAAGTTTTTGCGACTGACACACACATACAAAACGACAACTGCGTGTCATGATTTCACACACACCTCAGTTCAGCAACGCTGTAGCTCTTGTACACACACAGTCACCCGCAACCACTCCACCCGCCATCCCCACCCGCCCCCACCTTCTCTTTATCACAAATTACAGTTGTGCCTTGACATAGGAGATGTACTAGTTTCGTAACTAGATAGCGCATGAGACTGTATATGTGTACAAACTACACAGTGCTAAAGCGATACAGCAAGGTATTGAGGTGAGTAAGGGGTGTGATCTTGATCTTTGTAGAGCACGAAAGGCAAGCAGCAACACGTTTAGTGAAAGTGTATTCATGAATTCACGTTGGTAATGTCCCCAACAGAAAGAGTGCCTTCCTCAATCACTTCTTTGACGGGTAATGTATTCGCACTATTGTGTAATTTGTTCGTGTCTGACTTGGGTTGTGCAGCGTATCTTTTTCATTTTCTCATATTAGTCTTAACTCATTCAGCCCGACGCACATATTTCCCATTTTTGGGAGACGTCATCTAATGACTATGCACCAGATGCAGGAGATGGATCGACCATGAGAATTCAAGGGCAGTGCCAGATTAGCTTGGCGCCGACAGGCGCCAAGCTAATCTGGCACTTCCCTTGAATTTTCATGGTCGACCCATCTCCTGCTGTAGTGCATCAGGGCTGAATGGGTTAATCAGTGTTAATTTGTTTTGCCTGCCATCAAGTGATTTTGGTTGGTGTTACTGTAAACAGAATGTATTCTTTGTGTGAAAGACTGTAGTTAGTATACCTGAACTGTTTCTTTTTGTAGTGATTAATAGTTTTATTGTGTGGGTTTATAATCATTTGTCAAGCGTTCCGAGCCTGCATAAGTGGGGAAGGACGCTATAGAAAAGCGTTGTATTATTATTATTATTATTATTATTATTATTATTATTATTATTATTATTATTATTATTATTATTATTATTATTATTATTATTATTATTATTATTATTATTATTATTATTATTATATTAAACATGACAACTATTTCGTGTTATTTGTACTAATAGTTATAAAACTGTATCCATTCGAAAGGAAAATTGACGTTCAAAATTTGTAAAGCTCTGCCACTGTAGATTTTATTATGCCACTTACAGATAACGTAAGATAGCCCGCGACATTTTTCAGAAATCTAAAAAAAAAAAAAAAAAAAAAAAAAAAAAAAAAAAAAAAAAAAAAAAAGATCATGTGTCATCCTTGTTGTATCAACTTCACTGAGTACAAGGTAGCTACTTTCACCTTCCGTCATAAACTTTTGAATGTTCCGAAAATAAAAACAAAGTCGTTTGTTCAAACGTATTTTTGTTTGCAGGCCCCAGTCATTTGGAATTCGCTTCCGAAGCACATTCGTGATGCCCCCACAGTCATTTTTTTCAGAAGTGAGCTTAAAACACATATTTTCCAATCTCACTACTCTGTCTAACTAATTTCCAGTCTCTTCTGTGTTTCACAATAACATCAAGATGACCCTGTGCCAGTTCATGTTGTTGTGGTTGTTTGTGCTTTGGGTGTGTTTATGTGCTGTTCATTTTTGAATTTGTATTGTCATATTTGTATTTTGTGTTGCCGCTGTCTATTGGTTTGTGTTTAGTTTGTCATTTTGATTTGCATTGTACAGCACTTAGAGCGTGCACTGCAGGGAGTTTGCATTTTATAAATGTAATAATAATAATAATTATTATTATTATTATTATTACATTATATTATATTATGCTATGTTGTGTTATATTATATATTATATTATATTATATTATATTATATTATATTATATTATATTATATTATATTATATTATATTATATTATATTATATTATATTATATTATATTATATTATATTATATTGTTATTATTATTATAACCATTTGGGCCTCGACATGTCACTCAGTTTTACAACGAAATGGCACTTCATTTCGATCAGCCTTTGTTGCGCACTGGCTTGTAAACTATCGTAAGGATCAAACATGTGACACTTCTCTCCCTTGACAGTGCTTTTCCTACTCTCTTGGTAGTTTTATCTAAATTACAAGCACTGGCAGTCAACCCTTTCGGTCTAGTTTTTTACTACAATTTCGACTGCAACCCCTTCCCCCTTTTTAGTAGGTTCTCTCTTAGGGTGCATGGTAATTTGGCTCTAGGTGGAGGCATGGAATGTATGCCCCTGCAGAAACCACAGTAAAATGTGGTCTTCTTTGCGGGTAAGCAGAAATTCCTTCTCTTCCTCCAGTATTGCCGATGGTGTGCTGAAGAGGTCGCCAAGACCGAAACAGCTGTCCACACCGGCTCAATATCTGGACCCCCACTTGGGGGACCTAGATTTAAATTTCCATGCACCTAGGGGCTGGAACAGTGGATATGTGAAACGCCCCCCTTCGGAGGGGCTTCCATATGCATTGCTTTCAGTCTCTTACTTAGCGGCCCCCTCTTTCCAATTTTTTTTTTTTTTTTTTTGTGCTTGGACCGAAGTAGATCTATGATCATTGGTCTATCATGCACACTTCTCTCCCTTGACAGTGCTTTTCCTACTCACTTGGTATTTTTTTCTAAATTACAAGCACTGGCAGTCAACCCTTTCGGTCTAGTTTTTTTTTTTCCCCTATTACTTTATGTAGTAGGTGTTCAGTGGAAGGCTCAAAAGATCTAATAAGCGATGCAGTCACAAAAGGACAGCTGATGTCCTGATGACACAATGCAAGCTTACCAGCCTGGAATTCCATGGCATTAGCACAGCATTCTCAGAATTTATTGAAAAATTATATATATATATATATATATATATATATATATATATATATATTATATATATATATATATATATATATATATATATATATATATATATATCCTTCGTCTGGACGCTCTACCCTCAAACACGCTTAGAAAATGCTGTTACAATTCTCCAGTCCGCATTCATCATCTCAAATTGTTTTATCCCAGAAACCCTTGTTTCTCATATGGACCCTTTTTCTACACCACTGTAAACTCTCCTTGGTTTATGTATGCATACGAACAAAGAAAATGCAGCATCAGCGAAAACAATCTAGTTTCCGTTCATTCCAGTGCTGTAACTTATGTTGTTTTTTTTTCCCGTCATTACAGACGCCAAGCCAATTTGTGGACACTTTGTTCATATTCCTTTAAAAATTTCCTGCACCACTAAAAAATGCTGTTTATTTCCAGGTGCAAATTACAGCTGTCAAGCGTCTGCTTCGGTCCCTGAGGGAAGCGTTGCTAACATTTCCTGCTACTTCAGCGAGAATGTGCAAGTGACTAAAAAGAACGTCAAAATCCACAAAATAGCAGGTAGCCTGGTAAGGATTTTCAATATTAAGCCCGGAGATCACTAGTCACAAATAATAATTATGGAATTGTCCGCCAATGACCACAAAACAGTTTCCAAAAACCCGCTATTATAGCACCACTCTTGAACTCGATGAATCACTCTTGATCTATGTCATGTGGTAGTTTGTGACGATAAACAAGGTGAAACCCACACGAGAAGTGCCGAGTGCTGAACGTTTTGAAAACGTCAACCCTTTGGCTGTTAGTAGCGCTTTATGTCGCGATGATTCCGGTAGGAATCATCGAGACAAAAGGCGCTACCAACAGCCAAACTCGGCATGCTTGACAATTAAATGTTTGTTTTTCCCGATTGCTTCCGTGTTTTTGTCAATGGTAATGATAGGCCAACACATTTATATAACTTGAAATTGTTATGCTCAACAGTGGCGCAAGAAGTAATTTTTGATATGGATATAAACGTTATCACGTGGACAAGAACACATTTAGTCTTATGTTATAAACTGCTAAAAACATATTTCGAGGCACAAAATCAAATTTAGATTTGTACTTCTTTTAAATATCATGTAAGAAAATAGACTGGTCCACGATCCTCGTTACCTTGTTTCTTGTTTCAGATGGAGTTGTAGTGGCTGAATGCTTCAGGTCAGACGCACAGAATTTTAAGTGTGACCAGCAAGGTGGCTATAGAGTGCAGGGCGAGATTACAAACAGGGCCATGCTAGCTATACCACGGGCCACCAAAGCATTTGAAGGAAAATACATGTGCGAGCTCGTGCCCTCAGAACCCAGCGACATTGAGCCTTGTGAATTTCGACTTGCAGGTTAGGCTCGTAGTCTCTTTTTATTTAGGATTATGTTAAGTAAATTACTTTTTCAGCTTAAAACTGTGACGCCACTGGTCAGTGGTGTGGACCAAGAATTTCACGTTCACCAACACTCCCAACCCAACGCCCCCCGACACAACAGCCCTACCACCACCCCCACCCCTTCCCCATTGAACCCCATCTCGAACATACATCTCTCCCCATAACCTACCATCCCTGCATACAAGAAAAAAGAAAGAGAGGAGAGAGAGAGAGAGAGAGAGAGAGAGAGAGAGAGAGGAGAGAGAGAGGAGAGAGAGAGAGAAGAAGAGAGAGAGAGAATGAGAGAGAGAAAAGAGAGAGAGAGAGAGAGAGAGAGAGAGGGGAGGGAGGGAGGGAGGGAGAGAGAGGAGGGAGAGGGGGAGAGAGAGAGAGAGAGATGTGAGTTGTGGGAGAGGGGGGAGAGAGACGATTGGGAGAGAGCGATTGAGTGTGATGAGAGGAAGCGACACTTGAGAGCAGAGCGGTGTCTGTGTTGATATCTTTGTGTAGTTATTTGTGTTGGGTCTCAGATACCGATAGGTGATATAGTCTTTATAGAAAGTGAAGAGCTGAGTGAAGTATGTCATGAGAAGACGTTTAGTTTTCTCATTCTGTTTTCTATCACTTTGCCAGTTGAGCATACTCTATAAGACGGACATACACTGGGCGAGATTGTAGGTTGGTGGTTTGGCGAGGCTGTATCTGGTGAAGTTAATAGATTGATATGTGGTAGCTCTGCACTCAGTTAATCCGCATAAATACAGGCGCATGGAGAGGAGAGAGGGAGAGTGTACGCGAGCGATATAGTAGCTGTAGGAAGATGCGCGTCATTGTTAGAGAGATGCACATAAATAGATGGAAGAGCTGACGTGTGTAAGAAACAAAATTCATTGTAGGTCATTGTGAGTGTTCGTGTGAAGAGATTTAGAGTCGAAATGTTAACAATAAACGGATAGGTCTGCACGCGCGTGTAAATTACATGAAAGTTGTCGTCGCAGCGGCACGCATTCGATATCGTCGGGATCGGCGCGGTGGCGCATACAGGAGGCAGACACGCCGGAGTGGCTTTATGTGAGAGCTGTAGTGATATGACTTGACCGGGTTCTAGGAGGTATACGAAGCAACTATCTATTGTGGATCAATAGTGAGAACGAAGTGGGTCTCATACTGCTGGGCGTAGAGAGCAGAGAAAGCATTGTATATGTGTGGTTTTTATTTATATAGGAGCTTGGAATTATGTGTGATTATGTGTAAGGCTGAAGTGTGATTGGGGATTTAGAGTTAGGTTGCGAGAACTGCATAGATAACGCGATATCGCGGAGTGAGGTAATTTTGCGCTCCGAGTAGTTTAGATCGCGCGGAACTTATCAGAGAAAAGAGCTGTGGAGTGGGTTGCCTTGGTTTGATACGGGCATGTAGTGCGGTTGGGGTGTGGTGGGCTAGATGTATATTGGTGGAGGATCGCGCGAGCGCAGTCATAAGAGTGAGTCTGTTGCAGGAGGTATCATGTTCGTTGAGGAAGAGGAGAGGAAGGAGGGAGGGAGGTGGAGACGTGGTGGTATATGTTTTGTGTTATATGGATGTATGGGTCATGTGGGTGTTTTACCTGCGTCGAGGAAGATGAAGGTAACTGGTTGAGGAATAGTTTTGACATGGGGGGTGTGTATTTAATATTGGATAGTATCTGGGTTGCGAGCGGGAGGGTGGGTGTTTTAGGGTCAGTGGTTAGGTGTTATTGAAAGTAGAATAACCTGAACTTGCCTTGGTAAAGAGCTTACAAAGATATTCTGGGTGAATCTCATTCCAGATTTTTATACATAACCACACCCTTGTTTAAGAGGTGATGCTTGCTAAGAGGTAGCATTTTTCAGGTTTTTTTAAAGTCTTTCGTCAGTTGTCAGGGATGAATCAGGCAGGATATGTTTCGCTGCTCTCCGATACAGGGAATTAAGCCTCTTCAAGTGTATGTCACCGCTGCCATCCCATATCGTGGACGCATAATCGATGTGGGATTTGACATGTGCATTGTAAAATAACTTGCGGGCATCAACATCGATAAAGTACTTCAACTTTGAAAGCATAAAAACATTTCTAGCAACAGTTTTACATACAGCATTTATGTGCGATTGCCACCTTCATCTGGTCATCAACAATACACCAAGTAATCGGTGTTCCGTGACCTGTGTAACGATGTCATTATGAATAGTCAGGTTGAGTGTAAGTGGCTTGAGCTGGTTCTTCTGACGGGTTGCTATCGTCATGCATTCCGTTTTGGAAGGATTTAAAATCATTTCATTGTTTGCGCACCAAGTGGAAATTTCGCTCAAACCCTGCTGCAAACGGCCATTTAAAGAATCAATACTCTTGTCCGGGGTGTGAATTGTGGCGTCATCAGCGAATAAACCATACATGAAATTTGTCGCTAGTCAAATGTAGCGGCAGTTACTTATAAAGAGGCAAAACAGAGAGGCCCTCATGACTGAACCCTGGGGCAACTCCCCGTGTTACAAATCCGCTTGAGTATTTACATCACCATTTACCCATGACTCTCATCTGTCATACTCGCTAAGATCTTCCGCGCTAATCTAATATCCCATTATTAACCCTCTCAAACATTCATACTAACAAATATTCCTCCAATCAAAACATTCCCAACCTCCACACCCTACTACCCAAACTCAATTCCATACTCCTAAACATTACCCCCATCACAACTTCAAAACTACATACACAACCACCCTCTCCCCTTACCAATCTCCCATCAATACAACTCTAATCCACCACCACATTAACTCCTATCCATTTCCTATATCCCTCATATCAAATTACATCAACCCTCCATCCTTTTCATTCAACCATACATCAAAACACCCACAACCCCTCTCATAAACATCCACATCCTAACTAACCATATTAATACACCTTCATTCCCCGATATCTCCTTTATCTACATCATCAAACCCATCATACACTCACAATTAAAACTTTCTATTTTACACACCATACCAAAAAACCTAAACCCAAAATTTCACCCACAATAAATACCATCCCCCTAACAACAACCCCCACCCACCTTCACTTAAACAATACACTCTTACAATCCACCACCCACCCAACTTCACCACAACCTAACAAAATTTATATCAAACCACATTCCATCCTCAAACAACAACTAACCAATCCCACAATCACCCTCCCAATATCCCATCCTATTATTCCAATCATTACCCTTCACATCACATCCTAACTCTAAACACCCACCCCACCCAACTACAATTCATATCACATCTCTACTTTCATCTCATCAACAACACACCTCTAAAAATTACAACAAATAACTATAAACCCATTACACCCCTAATTTTCAAATTCTCCTACAACTAGACACCCCCACTCACCGATCTCCATCCACCCCTCTCTTCCATCACCGCCTTCATCCTCACTATACCCAACTAAATACCTAACTCCCACTTTCCTCCACTCCAACATTGTCTCTTTTACCTTATTCAAATCTTCCCTCACACATTCATCCCCCACCCCCATACAGACCCCCCCCATCCCCCACCACCACTCCCCAACCCCCCCACACCAACCCCCTCACCCACCACACACCCACCCCCCCCACCACCCCCTAAACCTATCCCACCACTCACAAACCTCCCAACCCAGCTCCCCTTCACCCAAAACCCTACCTCAAACACCATCCAACCTTTATCTGTTAGTATGTCGCATTCTGAAACGTCAGATCATCTGTCCTATATGAGAGCAAGTGGGAGAAGTGATATTCCAAATTCACACAACCACGTCAGAACTGCTACTCACGCCTACGCACCAACACTCAGCATCGTTACATTGCGTATATATAAGGGTTGATCTCCAATCTTGTGTGTTGTCGTGATTTAGTAGCGAATCGTGTGAATTGTGTATTTGTCCTTCTGTAGAAACTTCCACCTCGCCACAGACGAAAACTCAACATCCTACAACCCCAGAAAACCTCAAGAGCACGACCCCGCTTGTAGTTATGCCCGCTTCGCAACCCCTAACTTTGTCTAATGAGACACGTTTATTGAACTTATATAGTAGCAAATACTCCGAGTTTGACACCAATATGTGTATACAATGCTCTCTCGCAGACAAGACCAACACTATGAAGCAGTAGTACTGCCGCCGCCTAATTTCACACTCATGATGTCTTGAGATCTCATTAACTTATAATCAAGTTGAAACCATTCACCACGAACGGAGGTTGGACGAACAACCTGAGCTTAGAGCTGGCGTGTGGTTAGATCGCCTTTGTCGCATGTGTAAGATTGTCCCAAAAATCACTGAGTTCTTTCTGGTGGTCTGTTTTTGTAGTATCCCCCACTTAACAATGCAGAGAATATCCTGGGTAACAAAGCGCCCCATCCCAGGGGTGGTCGCTCTGACATATCGAGCAATCCAGTGAATCCTCCCTCGAAGAAAACAGATGTCTAGTGCCACCGCTCAAAAAACCACTAACCCACACATGAACCCAATCAGTCCGACGCAGTAAGACTAATGTATGTTTACTGCAGAGGCTCAATACATTTTCCCAACACCACAATCCACCCATCCATTATCATATCAAAGGTCCTTTCTCTTCTATTAAACATCCTAATTACACAAAAATAATCTTCACCACCCCTACTCTTTCATCAACATATCTCTACCTACTCCCTTATCACATATTTCCATCTTTTTTCATTGTTTTTTTGAAACCCACTTCTCACCCTACATCTAACCCCACTAAAACCATTCATGACTATACTACAGTACACTTTATTCTCCTACTTCTCATATCACAATATAAACTTCCCCTGAAGTCATATCACATCCATAAAACACCTCTCCCACCTTCACCATATTTAACTTAATTTAAAAAAATAAATCCAAAACCACATACCAATACACCCCCTATATTACTACTAACACTATCCCCCATCGTCGTACAAACAACAACTAAAAAAAATTTTTACTCAAACCTTATTATTACCAATTCCCACCATTTAAACCTATTACGATTAACATTAAACCGCACCTACTACTAACCATAAAACATCACTTAAAATCCCCAAATAACCTAACCTAACTGATTATCTTTCTCACATATAAAAATCAATTTAAATTTAATTAATTCAACTCTTCCGACTTCCCACCTCCTTAACATGGCCACCGCCCCAACCTCCCCCCCCATTAATACCAGAATAAACAGATTTTCTTTCCCTATCAATTACCAAGAGAGACTCCGTATCTCACTATAATTGTGTCTCTGTAACTCAACAGAATCAATAAACCCAAAAATCCCACTACAAACCATCAACCCTATACCAGAGCCTAAATCTGGTAAGTCCCCATAGCCTCCTGATGACAGAATCACAGCCCTCAACAGTGTGTTCGCAACCCCCAATCAGTATAGACGCCGAAACAGCTCCAGAAGTATGAAACAACCGTCTGGGAATGTCCCCCCACATTCTCGCGCATAAGCCCCCCATGAGTAGTAAGAGGTGGCCTTGTGGAGAAGATAGCTAGCAGAGAGGGTATACGCCTTGATAGAGTTGCCCGTGTGCGCTTAGGCCGCACTTGTGTCTTTGCAATGATGGATGACGCCCACCTGTCGCGCGAGTGAGAGAACGAGCGCGTTGTTAGAGAGCACGCGTTTTGGCAGGCTCGATATTACAACCAGAATTACCACAGATGATATGTAAAGTAGTAGAAGAAAGGAGTAAGAATGCGAGAGAACTGATATTCTATTGTAGGGAGTTGGGGAGAGATTGAGACTCTCGCGGACCGTAAATAACCACATCTCCGAGCCATATCACGTAGAAATGACTCAGACCTATGTTGATTACATGTGTAATTCATCTCATATGACGGTAGAGTGAGACGTAGAATCACGCTAGAAGACAATAGAGTCAAATGCTAACTGCAGAGTAACATATTTAGTGGATATAGCTGGAAGAGACTCAGACGGAAGAACGCAAGAGCTCTCTTCACACACACCGCGGGCAGATGCGACAAGCCCTACATCGCCACTCCTCTCGGAGCTGCGAGGCGAGAGTACGAAAAAGAAAGGTGACGCCGCCGTAGTAGACCAAAGAGTGTGAAGTGAGAGCAAAACATAGTGCCCGTGTTAATGTAGAGATCAATTCTGGGAGTGAGTGGGCGTTAGAAGGGGTTCATGTGGGTTGGGGAATTAAGCGTAGTGTTGTACAGTGGGCCGGGAAGTCCAGTATGCGGGGTACGACGCATGGTGGATTGAGAGAGCGCTGTGTGGTGGTGTGTTATGTGGGCGTCGCAGGGCTGTCGTTGTTGCTTAGGTGGAGTGTCGCGGTGAGGCGACATGGCTTGACCATAGTACTAGTTTAAATGCGTGTTATATAGGTTCTACTTGATATTTTTTTGAAGAGGAGAGGTGCTGTGATCTGATCTGAGCGCGGCGCGCGGCGTCGCTTAGTGTGATGTGAATGAGAGGAGAAGTCAGTGTAGAGGGCTGCCTAGTGTGTTCTTCACTGTTGGCTTTGAGGGGAGTAGGGGTGTGTTTTGGCCGCGCAGATGGTGTGAAATGTTGGGGGAAGTGTCTCTCCAAGATACGCGCAAATTTAAAGTGGGTGCCGGAGAGAACCAGGGGATCTGGTATCGGAGGCACACAGAGCCTGCGGCTACCTAGAATTCATCATAGTACGTCAAGTAAGGACATACTCAGGAACACCCCTTTTTACAACTTCTTACTACTTCACGCATTCCATCGAAAACAATATCCCGGCCACACAGTTTTTCCATGCGTCTACAATACAATTTCAAACACTCTCGCCGATATACATCTAACCACGAGAACAAGTGACCTATACCCAAATCAAAGCCGCAATTGTTTTCGCAACATATTCCGTTTGGGCAGTTCAGTCCCCCTAGTTGGCAACGATTGGTTAGATTCACGACCCCAGTCCGTACGAGGGCCCGAAAAGCACTCGGGTGACTGTCCGAGTATTTTTTAATTGCCCCCCAAACGTCTTGCGTGGGGATCACGGTGCAATGGGGCCGCATTGATGGCCTCCACGATAGATAGAGGTGAGTAGAGGGGGGTTGGTGGGTGATTTTGTGTTTTGTGCTCCGCTCAAACAAATAAACGCAGATGGATGAGGAGAATGACTACTAATCCAGATGTAACATAACTAAGAATGTGAGGTATAGACCATGTTTCGTCAGGTTGTGTCCATGACCATTTCGAAATTGCTTCGCCAATGGCCTGTCGATAAACCGTTTGGCCGGTCTTCATTTTGTCAACAATCACCGTCAAGTCAGTCTTCAGTTTTGTGTCCAGGGATACCTTATCGTCAAACTCGTCGGATGCTATGAGCAGGGGTGGGATATTGAAAAGGCGTCGAGAAAAGCTTTTCCGCGGTAAGTTGATTAAGAAAGCTGTCGTTAAAGAAAGCTTGTAACACCGCTAGGTTGACACCGTGCTGCTGCGTAATTTCTATCCGTTGTTGGCATTGAGAAATTCTCGGTGGAATCAAATAATTATCCACTAAAACAGTGCATCCACATGGGACCTTGAATGTACAAAATGTACATCCTTTCTGCTTCGCCACTTGGTGGTTACAAGTTAAAATCAATTCACTTATTTGTGTAAGCAGCACCACGCCGTCACCCAGGTCAGTAATAGACGACTCAACCGGCGTTTCCAGAAAGAGAAACGAACACCGCGAACGAACGTTTTGCCGTAAAAACATCGCTGCCGCACAGGTGGGAACATTTATGGACCTTTGTGCAAACGGGACAGCGCATTGTTTAACATGTGTGCTGTGACATTGAAGATAATCCTGTGAGGATAGTTCAATGAACGACGATTGATCCAACGCAAACGCAATAAAATCCGGCACATTTTTAACTAAAGTAGCGTGTCGCGCAGACTCATTAAACGGAACTGGAAAGGTTTTGACCGCATAAATATTAAACATGGCGTTCCCAGTGGTGATGGGGATTTGGACTGTTATCAATATTGTTTCTGCCTGCGCTGTATAAAACACCGACTTTGACTGATAATAGTACAACGGGTGCATGTATGCAAGTCTAAAGTCCGGATGTTGAGATTTTAGCCGTTCATTTACCCATAGAAGTGTTTGTTTAAGTGAATGCGCATCTATCAACAACGGAGACAGCCTACGCTGTGCAAGTGATGTTACTCCTACCATAAAATCTTCCAACTGGCGCTCTAGGCGCATCGCATTTGTAGCTTTTGTAACAAATGCTGGTATCAAATAAAAGATTGCTTTTTGCACTGCTAGCATTTCACTGTGTTCAACGTTTATCCCTGCTGCCAGACGATGAATAGCATGATTATCTGATTGAATCATTTCCATTAAGTTGTTCATGCGTTTGTTGGAAGTTTTCATGAAGGATTCTAATTTTGACACGATTTCTACATCCGACAGTGACTGTTTCATTTGAATATTCCACAACTTATCGATATGCCTAGCTAAGTCCTGTACCTGACCTTCCGTAGCCGTCCCAAATAGCGATGAACTAAGATCCCCTACGAATGAAAAGAGTGCCCGTTTTGCTCGCGAGTCAGAACGTTTCCCGTTAAACTGTTCACCCCCAAGCATACTCCTAGCCTTATCAAACGTATCCCTAACTTCTGTAGACATGTTCCGAGCTAAATAATTCAAATGATCGATGACCGTATCTTTAAACCAACAGTAGAACTCCGTTTCATTTTTACATGGAGATTTAGGAATGTCCGGATATTCAATTGGTGGCAATTTTAGCTCAAAAGTGTGGAGCCAGTACTGCATGGTGTTGTCAATCTTCCCTTGGTAGGTGAAGACGGTTCCTAAATTAAGCCTTGGCTCTGGTGAGACGTGGAGGCCCCCTGAAGGTGTGACCCTTGTTGCCCATATCAGCAACAACCAGAACCTCACGAAACCTGCATCATATGACAAATCATTAACATTCTTACAACCCTCGCACACACAATAATATAAAATACACATACAGTAATACACACCTCGTAATAATAATACATAGTATTTATATGACGCCTTTCTCATTTGTACAACATAACTCAATGTACATCATATCACACAATTTTATTTTACTAGGTGCTACCTTTTAGCACCTGACTCATCGCGTGCTCTCTTTTCTTCCTGGTTCTCTTCTTGGAACCCAAATGTGTCAGCCAATATGTTGCTAATATCATGCCCGTATGCGGTATTCATATCGAGTCTGTCTAAAGTCTACTGTAATCTTTCTTCACATCTTCATAATAAAAATAATAACACTGTACCACGTCGTGCGTACGTGGTGTACTTCATGTATCACCTTACGCCTTGGCAGCTGACTTCAGTTGAGAACGTGACTTCCATTAGATACGACTTACCGTGATGATTGCCCGCGGCTGAACCTACTGTTTTGTAACCCTCACCAAGCGTCATGAGGGTGAATGAGTGGAGTGATGAACTTTCCGAGCCTTTTTACCAATAGTAATTAACTAAAAAAAACTACCAAATATAGTGGAGGCTCGGAAAGCCATCCCCACATCAGGCCAAGGAAGGCCAGAACACTCATAGAGCCTGTAAACAAACAAAGAGCAGAATTAACAATAATAAATGGATCCGTTCCCCAGAGCGTCCCCTGGTTCCCGGAATGATAAATAGATCCGTTCCTCAGGGCGTCCCCTGGTTCCCGGAAATAAGATTCTGACATTAACACGGCAGGTTCACCGCTGGCAACCGATGTGTCGAATCATCACAGATAGTCGTTATCGTACCCATGGGCCCACGGGATATATTTTTCTTTTCCATGTTTAGGGTCCTATAACACCCATATATACGCTTCACACGTATCCTGCCGGCGTTCCGTTTTTTCTAAGTTTATTTCATTACGCATCAGGAGGAGTCCTGAACACAGACGACTCCTCCCCCAACCTTACACGGTGGACGGCGACCCGTAGTCCCGGTGCGTCGCTGCCATTTATTCGATTTGCCTCATCCCTCGTCTGGGGTTATATCTCATATTTCCACATAAATTTCTCATATAACACATATTACCTATCCTCAGTGTACCTTGTTACGCATCAGGAGGAGTCCTGAACACAGCCGACTCCTCCCCCAGCCTTACACGGCGGACGGCGACCCGCAGTCCCGGTGCGTCTTTGTCAGGTGCCCCGCTCAGAGGCGACTCCCGACCCGCAATACGGCATCTTTAGCAACCATCATTAACTCTCATGCTCAATAACACGCACTCTCGTATTGTTCATCAACCGCACCGTCTGCTTACGGTGTCGCTCAAACTCGACCTGTAGCCGAGTGTACAT
This sequence comes from Semisulcospira habei, assembly GCA_036245525.1. Taxonomy (NCBI): domain Eukaryota; kingdom Metazoa; phylum Mollusca; class Gastropoda; family Semisulcospiridae; genus Semisulcospira; species Semisulcospira habei. The sequence continues at coordinate 61,513,685 of BTPG01000003.1, read as the reverse complement.
CAATATAATGACCACAATCCTTACTTATCTACAAATATGTACAGTGTTCAGGGTATATCTGATCAGGTGGCTCCCCTAAGTACGCTTCTTCCCTCTTTTCTTTTTACGTGTATAACCTTGGACTGTTTTGTCAATATGAAACTGTTGCGTCACCTCTTCCGGTAGGTTACATCCTGGCTCCCAGGAGTTTTCAGAGACACCATATCCCTTCCACTTAACTAGATAATGCTTCTTCCCGTTTATCGATTTGCATTTCACAATCCGTTCTATCTCGTACAGTTCATCATCATCCGAGTTAGCATTGTCCGTTTCGTCTGTCAGTGAATGTGCACCCTGGTCGTGTGCTCGTGACACGGCTGGGCACTTGTTTTCATTATCAGTGTCCGTTGCATCATTATCATCCGAGTCCTCACTCTCTAGCGTGAAGGACGGTGGAGGGTTGGTAGGGCGATCGGCCGGCGAAAAGTATGGCTTTAATCTGATCGCGTGGACCGGTACCTTCAGTTGGACATTGTCCTCGCAGCGGCGTAACACGTATGTGTGAAACGGCTTCACTAAGGTGATATAATACGGCCCGTTCCACAATGGCTGCAACTTCGGTGAGACACCCTTTTTCTTGCTTGTGTTGTATAGCCAGACTTTCTGTCCGAGGCGATAGGTCGGCAGCTGAGCACGCTTGTCATACTCCCTCTTGTATTTGGTTTGGGCTCGTTGAATATTCTCCTCCACTATTTTCTGCGTGGTCTCTGCACTATGAAGTATGTCGTTGAGTTGTTCCTCACCTCCAGCGGGGACATCTTCTTCGGACCTCAAAACGACGTCAATTGGCATCATGCACTCCTTTTTGAACAGTAGGAAGTACGGTGAAAACTGCGTTGATTCCGTACATGGCGTAGTACGTAGCGCCATCAGGATTCCCGGCAGGAATTTCGGCCACTTTGTGGGCTCATTCTCGCAGTACACTCTCATCATTTGCTTGAGATTTTGGATTTGCCTTTCCGCTGTACTGTTCGACTGCGGATGGTAGGATGAGGTGTGTAGTCTCGTTATATGAAAGGTTCTACACAGTTCTTGCACTAGTTTGGCCAAAAAATTTGTTCCTCTGTCTGACAGAATCTGTTCCGGTGCACCATAACGACATATGATTTCGGAATAGAGTACCCACGCAATGTCGGCAGCGGTGACCGTCTTCATGGGAAAGGCCTCTACCCACCGAGAGAAACTGCACACCACAATCAAGAAGTACTTTTCTCCGTTTTCTGACGGAGTCATTGGGCCGGCTATATCAACATGCACTCGTTTGAAGAGAGATTCAATCGGTAGCGGACTCAATGGGGGCTTCTTAGGGTGAATCACTCTCTTAGCTTTTTGACAGCCGATGCACGACTTGACATATTCCAGCGTGTCGGCATACAGCCCGATCCAGAAGTACCTGTGTAGAATGGCATGGTATGTTCTGTCCAACGCAAAGTGTCCTCCAACCAATGAACTGTGAAATGCTTCCAATACTTCGTGCCGAAGCGGGTGAGGAACGACCAACTGTCGTATTACCCGTTCCGCCTTGGTGCCTTTACCCTTAGGGTACCACAAATGAAACAGCAGCCCATCGTGCATAACATAATCCTGAGCTTCCAAGATAAGCCGTCGTGCTATCTTATCCTCCGGGGGCAGTGCTCCTGAGGTGAGATAGTCAATGAAGGGCCCCCGACTGCGGGTCCTTCTTTTGCATGGACTTTATGTCGTCTGGGTTTATGCATTCCAATGACGCAATGACTGGTTCATCCTCTTCACTTGCAGCCTGTATCACTTGTTGTTTAGGCACTTTATCATCAGAGTGTCGCGAGGCGTTTTTCTGATTGACTGTTGCTGCGCCGGGCGCCGCATCCATGCATACTGGGCAGACCACAACTTCTCCCTCCACTTCTGAGGTCTCGTCACTTTCCGGGCCTGGTATGCGACTTAAGGCGTCTGCGTTCGAGTGAATCCTTCCAGGTCGGTGAACAATATCGAACTGAAAGCCTTGCAGATACAGACTCCATCTTCCCAACCGTCCGACCAAATCCTTTTTCTCCAGCAGATATTTCACCGCCGCGTGATCTGTAACGACCTGAAATCGGGGCGTTGTGAGAGGTATACCCGGAAGTGTTTTATGGCGTCGATTAGGGCCAGACTTTCTCTCTCTGTTGTCGAATATCCTCGTTCGGCCTTTGTCAGGATTCTGCTCCGATATGCAATGGCTCTCTCTCTTCCTTCGTCGTCTTTTTGCGCCAAGACTGATCCAATAGCGTCATTGCTGGCATCGGATATGACGATGAAAGTTTTGTTGAAGTCCGGGTAGACCAAGATCGGAGCGGACGTCAGTGCCTTTTTCAACTGTTCGAACGCTGCCTGGCATTGCGGACGTCCAATCAAACTTGACATTTTTCTCTAGAAGTCTTGTCAGCGGTGCTGTCACCTGCGCGTAGTTTTTGATGAATCTCCTGTAGTAGCCTGACAATCCCAAAATAACACGAATGTGATTCTGTGTCGTAGGGACTGGAAATTCGTCCACGGCTTGCGTTTTGTCTGTCTGCACTTCTATCCCTTTTGCGGATATCACGGACCCAAAAACTCTACCTTCTTTGCCGCAAAAAGACACTTTTGGAGGTTTAAGTTAAAACCCGCTGCATCATTCGTCAACAACGAGCGCGCGAGGTCAGGAGTTCGATACCTTTTCGAAGATTCTCCCCCCCCCATCATATTCTCATACTCACTCTCCATCCCCAATTCCTCCCTTATCCCAATATCCCATTCCCTCAATCATTCTCCTAAAAACTCCCTCCTTCCAACTCTTAATCCAATTCCTAAACCCTCATATATTACCCATAATAAAATTATTCCACCAACCTTTTCCCAACCAAAATCATACACCCTCCCCCTCACATATTCCCCCCAACTAATAATCCTACACCCCACCCTTA